>JAESUZ010000722.1:0-600000 GCA_017311185.1 Proteles cristata cristata
CATCAACTCCCTCAAACACCGGCTGCTCGTGTACCTGTGGCGCCGGGCGGAGCAGGACGGCAGTGCCATGGCCAAGAGGCGCTTCTTCCAGTACTTTGACCAGCTGCGGCAGCTGCGCATGTGGAAGATGCAGCTGCTGGACGAGAACCACCTGTTCATCAAGTACACGAGCGAGGACGTGGTGACCCTGCGGGTCACAGACCCCTCACAGGTATGCAGTGCGTCCCGCCCCCTGGGGAGACGGAGCGGTTCTGTCTGCCTACAGCCAGCCTTCCAGAAATTCGCATTTCACGTAGTCTTGAATTTTGTTCCCCTAGGCCTTAAACTCAAAACAAGTCCATTTTTCTCTCTCCACTTGTATTCATGTGGACAAATGGAAGCTAAATCTCATATCATTGCCTTTTGGATAGTCAGCTCTGATTATTCCCTGATTCTGATTCTTCTGCAGAGCATTTTCAGTACCCCTGAGATAGAAGCCCACATGCTACAGGGTCAAAGTTTGGACTGACTATGGGTACTTCTGCCTTCGTTTTGTGAGACTGTGATTGGTGGTCTGACTGCTTTAGTTCTAGGAATGAGAATGAGCCACCATACCAAAACCACTTCCTAAAGGTGTAGCCTCCCTTTCCTGCCTAAATGGTTAATGTCAATATACTTCTTCATAAAACCTTCAGAAGGTAGCTAACAGGTAAGCTCATCTGGTAGTTAAGTTTTATGACGTTACCCTGATCTTGCCCACGTGTTAGACCATAGATTGTAGAGCAGTGAAAAGATTAATTTTTTTTTTAATGTTTTATTTATTTCTGGGAGAGAGAGAGGCAGTGTGAGCAGGGCAGGGGCAGAGGGAGAGGGAAATGCAGAATCTGAAGCAGCCTCCAGGCTCTGAGCTAGCAGTCAGTACAGAGCCAGATGGGGGGCTCGGACCCACGAACTGTGAGATCATGACCTGAGCAGAAAGATGCTTAACCGACTGAGCCACTCAGGCACCCGAGCAGTGAAAAGATTAAAAGGAAGTCAGAGTTTCTCATCCTCCAAGGGAATCCTCAGGACTGCAAGTATTAGAGTATTTTGGTTTGGATAAAAGGTCTCTTTAGGGGAGATAGCTGTTTCTCAGATGGGAATAAAGTGGTGGTAAGGGCACCGAAACCATTAAGACTCTGGGGTTGGAAACCATGTTGAAATTCAGGGTATTTGGGGCATTTGTCTTTGAGAGCTTCACCATTTTAGTGTTGATCAAGTAATATACCTACCTTTCTATACCTTTGCCCCCTATTCTGTTTCCAGAACATCTTAGATATGAGTTTGGGAATTGAGAATAGAGTAAACCACAAAGTTACTACAAAGTAAACCACATTCAATCACAAAGGGGGCCAAGTCTGGTATCCCCCGCTGACTCGCAGTTGCTTCTGTCATAGAGAGACTGTACGTGGCATCGTTTCCTGAGACCTTACCAGCCATCTGTGTTAAAATGTTTTCCAGTATTTTTCTTCTGAATCATAGCTTGTGTATTCTTCAAGGTGGCAGGGAGGGGGAGCGGTGAGTAATATGGCTGGACATTATTTTTTCTGGAATCTTTTTCTTCCCTATTAATGAAGAAGTCACCCGCTGAGCCATCACAGATGAGCATCTAGTTCATCTTATATGTCATGGGAGATTGGCAGTGAAGCCCTTGACTCCTGTACCCTTCTGTCTTGTATTTCCCAGTCTGCCCTGGAGGCAAGGCTAGTAAAGGTTTGTGTAATTTTATATTCACATAATTGTGATGGATCCTGGTGAAGCGTGATATGATCCAAATGTTGTCCACGTTTATGGAAAGGACATGAGTCAGTCTTTTATTTAGGTTTGAGCTATAATTACCTTTTTCTTGTGGAAGGACTAAGTCATCTGTGGGAGCCGCATTTGAGATTACCCTTCCTCCCTGTGCTAAAAAACATGACCTACTTGCTTCTGGGAGTGGTAATAGATTGTAGCTCGAATCAGCCCTGGAGCTCAGTGTTTTGCTGACAGAGGCTGTAACGTTAAACCCAGTTTGCCGTTTTCCTCCCACCTCCTTCCCCAGTGTAATTTGATAGGTTCCAATAAGGTTAATGGATAAAAGGCACATGTACACACACAGCCTTGCTAATATTATGGGTATTATTCTCAGGTTACCCTCCAGCCTCTTTAATTTACAGCCATATTTAATTTCCAGGTGACCGCAAAAGTCATGTCATGGAAGCTCTGGGAAGGACAAGGACTAGTAAGACAGATGGGCCACGTGGCTCCAGGCATTGGTGATGGGGACTCACAGTCAGTCCTGGGAGGGGGCGTGCTAATCCTAACGTTCTGAAAACTTGGAGCGTCCTGTCGGAAGCCTGCAGGTTGATTCACGCGGTCACGTTCATTGTGACAAAACCAGGGGTTCCTGGATCTCCTTGTTCCGCGGAGCACAGAGCACTGGTGGTTTAAAGGAGGAGGGCCGGCCCCCAGGGACCATTCAGAGAAAGTAGTAACCCTGCCACCTATGGCATTTGAATGCTTTTCAAGTTCCCCCTCCGATCTTAATTGCTACAGGTCTCAAATGTGTCTTATAAATGCTCTTGGCCGAAAAGACATTTATGAAGGAAGAAATGGAAAATGCTTCTCTGATTTTTCGTTTGTTCAGCGCCAGTTCCCTGCTTGGTGACAACTTGCCTGGGCACTTTAAGGCCACAGTGTACCTAAGGTGTCTCTCTGCGTGTTAGAAATCTTAAGAGGGAAAATAAATGCCCCTGAATTAAACTTTCAACTGTATATATACAAGAGAAAATAATTTGCCAACAGGCAGCTACAGGCTACCAATCACTTTCTCAGCAGGAAGGAAAATTAAATCTGGCATTTTAAAAAAGTGCTTTTTATTTCAGAGTGGGTTGGAGAGCAGGTCAGGAAGAAGTACTAGGAAGGAAAAACATTGAATTTGCAGAGTCTGAAATGAAAGACTGAAAACCTTTCTACACATATACTGGGCCAGCTCAGTAGTTCTAGAAGCAAATACAGTGGTAAATCTGGCAGTACTGGCCGTGACTGATGGCCCTTGCCTGATCAGGTCCACGAGCCTTCCTCCTTTCTCAGAACCACGTGCAGCCGGGCTGTTACGCTAGTGCAGGAGTGGAAGCGTTCGCTTGTTTTCCTTGGGTAGTTTGAATTTTCAGCCCAGTGCTAAGTTTCCAAGGCATGGTCTTATCCGCAGCTGGCTCAGAGCTCTCTCTGTTCTCCTGCAGGCCTCTTTCTTTGTGGTGTACAATATGGTGACAACAGAGGTGATTGCTGTGTTTGAGAACACATCCGATGAGCTCTTAGAGCTCTTTGAGAACTTCTGTGACCTCTTCCGAAACGCTACCCTGCACAGCGAAGTCCAGTTTCCCTGCTCAGCTTCCAGCAACAATTTTGCAAGGCAGATCCAGCGCCGGTAAGCTCTCCGCCAGGCTTAACAGGTTTACTTTTTCTTCAGACAATTCACCGGTATTAGGCTGGTAGTCATTTCCTTCAAAAAGCCCTTCCTGTGTTCTCTCTCCCACCTTGGTTTGGTTAGGTCTGCCTGTTGTAACCCCTAAGGTCGTTCTGACCTTTTCCTTTCTATCACTCAGCACCAATGGAGTTACTAGTGCATTGTCTGTGGTTCCTCCCAGGCTGGATGTGAGCTGCGGAAAGGTAGAGACTGTGTCCTTACTGTTTATTGCTGTGTTCTCATGAATACATTTATTGTACGCATTGTATTAATGTCAAACATTTCAGTATTTCTTGAGCAAATGACTAAGGAAATAATTTTAGAATTTCTGGTTAAACGTGATGTGATGTGTAGAACACATGCATTTATCTCTGCTTCATCCCCAAATCCCATTAAAATAATGACAAAAAGAAGTAAAAGGTGTAACTTTAAAAAAATAAAGAGAATGGGAGAGGAGAGACCCTGGAGGCAGGAGATGATTGGCGACATGAGATACGAATCAGTGTTGGGAGCTGAGAAGCTAACTGATGCCTGGTAACTGACTTCGCACACTTCAGAGAACAGAAACAAGACTGCAGAGCCCTCTTTAGAAAGGGTCAGGGAGTTGGGGCCCTGGGTACCTCGGAAGATACCTGTGATGTGGGCTTAAACTGGGAAGATTGGTCTTGAAAGGAGCAATCAGAGGGCACCTGGGTGGCTCAGTCAGGTAAGCCTTCTACTCTTGATTTAGGCTCAGGTCACGATCTCATGGTTTGTGAGATTGAGCCCCACGTTGGGGTCTGTGCTGACAGTGTGGAGCCTGCTTCAGAATCTTTTCTCCTTTGTTCTCTGCCCCCTTGCCTGCTTGCGTGTGTTCTCTCTCCCTCAAAATAAATAAGTAAACTTAAAAAATTAAAAAAAGAAAGGAGCACTTGGGTCCTTTAGCCTAACCCTTCTCTAAGTCTACTCGGACAAATGAGTGTTTCTCCTCCACCTCCACAGAAGAGACTGGAGGTTCAGTCTCCTGAGAAACTTGAACCGTGTAGGCCCTGGTTTCACGTTCAGGAAGCGTAGCAGTCCGAGCATAGGGATGGGGTTTATGATGTTAAAAACAAGAATTGAATGGAAGCCAACAAACCGAAAGGTAAGATACGACAACCAGGCCTATACTCCTTATGCAGGAGATTAGAGATTTTTCCCAAGGGAAACTGACCAACCCAGAGAAGAGACCTTCAGGTATCGGCCCCCATCAGCAGGGTTTCCTATGAACCAGAGCTTCTGGTACAATTATCTGAGACCATTGTCGTGAAGTGAATGGTTGCTCTGGGCCAGTGGCCCAGGCTGAATCCTACTGTAGTCCGTCAGTGCCTCATTAGATGCCACTTCATGTGGCTCCCTGCAGCCTTAGCCAGTTAGGGGAAGGGTCTGCCCTAGGTTTCAGGATAGATCCGAACGGAGTGAACAGAGGACTCAGAATAAGCATTATTGGCACTAGGAAAAAGGAGCAAAGGAGGTGCATTACTGCCGTGGCGTCATCTTTATGTAAAAGGATAGTACGCGACGAGAAGTGGGCGTTGGTTTTCAGGCCGCTAACTCGCCTTCTCCTTTTTCCCTGGTTCACACAAATTATCTGCCTTCTAAGCATTTCTGTTCAGTATGGAAGGATTTTTGGAGGCAGAATGTGGATCAGATTGTGCTTTTTTCTTTTTGGAATGGATTTCCTTCTTTTAAAATTAACTTTTAAATTAGGCAGATGTTGTCAACTAATTACAAGTACAGCTGGCTGAGTGGAAACATCAAAAGAAGTCACCAGAGAGGGTCAGTGCCCACGGGGGCAGGGGTGTTGTCTCTTCCGTTCGCTGCCCTACCCAAAGCGCCTGGGCCAGTGTCTTTTGTGTGGGAGAAGATTAGTAGGTATTAGCTGAGGGACCAAAGTCACCCAGTAGTTAGAGGAAGCTGTGTTTTGTTTTTTAATTATTTCAGAATGCATCTGGAATTAAGTGAAATTGTAAGAAGTCCCAGGAGAAATAAAGTTTGAAGAGAAAGGTGGTATTCTAGCTTCGGTATCCTCAAAATATTGCATCATGCCACCAAGAGATTTTGAACAACTGTAGATGTCCTTACACATTAATTTTAAGTTAATCCTAAAATTTTTTTGCTCTTAAATTTGAATAATTACATAAGATGTAATTTTCAGTGTATATTAAATATTTATTTTAGAAAACGATAAGTTCCCCCCCAGTTTTATTGAGATATAGTTGGCATATAACATTGCATAAGTTTATGGTGTATAATGTAAATGTAACACTTTTGAACATAGCTAGGGGAATCTAGATGCCATAGTAATTTGGTATCAGTATTTGATATAAAAAGTAGAGAGCAAATTATTCCCATACTGTTTGAAATTTCATTTTTTTTCTTGTCTTCCGATTTGTATTTGTATCCTAATATAATGTTTTACATGAATTATATTCTAATACAATATATCCCAATATATAATCCTAATATATCCTAACATATTTTATTAGCCATCTGATCATGCTTTGCTGCATCGAAAGTACGATGTGTATATACATTGGAATTATTTTTTATCTCTTGTGAACACATGGCTCTAAATGCCCAATTTTACAGTCTCCAGTAATCTTTTGGTAAAAAATAAGTGAAAGTGGATCCATTATAGGTTGGAGCAAATGTTCAAGACAAAAAGGAGGGGGACACTGAGGATCATGAGTTACTTAAGGAAAATATTTAGGCCAAAAGAAAACATACAATATAAAGAATAAAGGAACAACATTGCAATCACTGAAATAATTGAAGCTATAGAAAAGGAAACATTCCTAGAACAGAAATTAAACTTTGTACGTATAGTTGAGAGAGTAGAACAAACAGGTAAAAGTAGGAAAATGGGAGAGAAACGATGAAAAGAAATTAGAGAATTTGTGGAGGTGCTCCCAGTTTCTGGTGATTTGTAGAGGGTGCGGTAGAGAAAAGGAAGGGAGGAAATGGTGTGAGACTGTTTTCCTGTGCTGAAGAGCGTCCGTCACTTCAGTGAGGGGCTGGGCTGGCTCAGGAGGGCTCAGGAGAGCCAGGCGCTAAACATGCACAAATTTTTGCACCCAATTGCTACATGGTTATTAAAAATTAATTACTTCCTAATTATTTTACTATTATTTATGCTCTTGGGTGTATTTGTGTCTATTTCATCTGTGTGGTGAAAATACTGTAGAGTTCTGTGCTATGGCTCACCTTTTGACAGCGCCACATTCCGTGGTGTCTCATTGCTACCATGAAATTGACCACAGCAGTAGGATCAACGGCACAGAAATTGGCAAGCGCTTCAAATCATGGCCTTTCCCCCGGAGATAAATAATTCTTAAATCTTTATTAGTGTATCACCAGCTCCATCAAGTACCTGATGAAATAAAGACCCGTATGGAGGCATACCATCATGAAAATTTGGAACATTGAGGCTAAGGAGAAAATTGTAAAAACTTTGAGAAAGAACATACGTTTCACATGTTAAAAAATAAATCAGAATGGTATTGCACTTACCACTTACCACTGAAAGCTCTAAGCCATTAAAATGATGCCTTCAGAATTCTGTGAAAAAAATGATATCCAGTCTAGAATTTTATTTTATTTTATTTATTTAACATTTATTTATTTTTGAGAGACAGAGAATGAGTAGGGGAGGGCCAGAGAGAGAGAGAGAGAGGGAGGGAGACACAGAATCCAAAGCAGGCTCCAGGCTCCAAAATGTCAGCACAGAGCCCGATGTAGGGCTCGAACCTACGAACCATGAAATCATGACCTGAGCTGAAGTCGGACACCCAACTGACTGAGCCTCCCAGGTGCCCCAGTCTAGGATTTTATATCCAGTAGAGTGGAACAAAGACATTTTTAGACATGTAAGTTCTTGAAAAATTCCCTCTCATATATCTTTTCTAAGGAAACCTTTGGAAGATGTGTTTTCCACATAAACCACAAAAGTATGGTACAGGAAATAGCCTGAAACTAGAGAGAAGCAAAGAGCATTCTGAAGATGATGGTAAAAGGGAAGTTCCAGAGCGGCAGACCACCAGGTGGGCCAGGTGGGGACAGAAGGGTGGAGGTTTCCAAGAGGCAGGCGTCCAGGGAAAGATTGTAATCGTTAGGAGGTCTGGTGGGTTTGAGTGTATCAAGAAGAGATTGCCAGCTCTGTTCTGGTCGGCTTGTTATCGTGGGCCTCACGAGGGCGTTCTCTGAGCACAGCTTTTGAAGGAGGTGAGGGAGCAGGCCCCGTGGGTATCGGGGAGCACATTATCCCAAACAAAGGCCGTATTAGATCTGAAGGTCCTCAGGTGGGTCTCATGCATTTGAGGAGCACCGGGGAGGCCAGAGTGGCTGGGCTGGGGTCAGAAGGAGCACCGTAGTTGGAGACGAGGTCAGGGGTGGGGCCAGACGCCTGCGGCTCTCTGAGGCTTTGCTCCTAACTGCAGATGAGATTGCGCAGCATTTGAGCAGAGGAGCGACACGGTCTCACTTGTTACTTTAACAGGGTCACTCTGGCTGCTGTGTCAGGAATAGACTGTAGGAGGGTGGGGTAGAAGCAGGGACCCCAGTTAGGAGACCGTTGCAACGATCCGCTAAGTATGTTTCTTGTCACAGGGAATACATATGTACGTATTTACGCATCTAGAAGAGTGCCTGGCACATACTAGGCGGTCGGCAATTATTTGTTGCTTGAATGACATTGGCTTGGATCAGGGTGGGAACAGGTGACCCTGAAGAACGTGGGTTTGAACTGCACGGGTCCACTTAACACAGGCTTCTTACAGTAATACAGAACCGTGAACCTATTTTCCTCATGATTTATTTTCTTAATAACATTTTCTTTTCTCTAGCTAACTTTTTTGTAACAATACATATAACATACAAAATGTGTGTTAGTCGCCTGTTTATGTTATCTACTGGTAAGGCTTCCGGTCAACAGTAGGCTATTAAGTTTTTGAGGGGTTAGAAGTGGAGTTCTGACTGTGCAAGAGGTTGGCACTCCTAACCCTGCGATGTTCATGGGTCAGCTGTAATTGTATGATCAACGTATTTTGAAAACAGAACCCTAAAGATTAGTGGAGCATGGGGTTTGGGCTGTGGAAGGAGCAAAGTCAGATGATTGTAATGTTTTTGTCTTGTAAAGGAGAGTTGCCCTCCTACTGCGATGGTGAGGCTGTGGATGAGGTTCAGGGGAGAAGATCAGAGGTTCTGTTAGTGGAGAAGTCTGGTGGTTTCTCAGGAAGGAGTGTCAGATGCTCCTGCCAGGACGGGTGTATATCTCCTGAGACATAAATCAGCTATCGGAGTTAGCAGCGTGGAGGCCACCGGTGAGCCGCATGAGAGTGGTTTCCGTGGGATGGTGGGGTGAAGCCTCTTTGGGGAGGGCTTAAGGAAGAATGGGAGGAGAAGAATTGGAGACAGTACCAGAAAAGTTTCTGAGGAGTTTTGTTGTGAGGGAGAGCCGGAAGATGGTGCTTGCGCCGGAGGGGTGAGTGGTGGTGCTTTTATTACTTTGTAAATGAGAGGGGGAAATGGCGTGTTTGTATGCAGATGAGACTGTGTAGTTGGGGGAAATCATGGTTTAGGAAAAAGTGGGGAAGAATTGATGTCATGTATGAGAGGGGATGGGACCTGGTGCCTTTCTAAGCGGGAAGATTGCTGTCACATGGAGGCACAGACAGTAGTGTGGTGCCGGTCGCGGATGGGAGCCTCAGAGTCCTCTTCTCGTTCCTTCTGTTAGTCAGGAACAAAGCAAGCGATGCCATCAGGTGAGGGTGGGCCTGGTGGATGTGTGAAATAGGCATCAGAGGGAGTGGGAGGGCCAGCTGGACCGGGGTAGTGTCGTCCGAGTGCCTGCAGCCAGAGGGCCTCACGAAGTTCATGGTTCTACATTTATTTGAGCATTGTATGTCCCCCTCAGCCGTGGAGAAAACCGAGCAGATACAGGCACGGAGCAGGCAGTGTTGAGCGTAATGAGGGCTGTAGGTTTGCCAGGTAAGTACCACCAAGCAAGGGAAGGCAGGGCTGTGGAGGATGAGTGCAGTGAATTAAGTGTGGAATTGAATGTGGCCTGAGGGAGGAGAGAGGACACCGGACATGATAAAAATATAGGATGACAGAGTTGGTAGAATCAGTGGATTGTGGATCCAGGGAGTAGAGGGGCTGTGCTAGAAAGATAGCAGAGGAGGCTGGAGAGAGTGGTGCCCCACCCTGATGTTACAGAGAGGTCACAGCCACGGCAATGGTGAGATTGAGGATGTAGTACCTCGGGATGAGGGCTGAGGCAGAGAGGAAGTTCAGGAGCCAGGGGGACACGTGCTGGAAGGATGGTCTCTGCGAACTGAGAAATTGCCACGAACTGAGAGAGGCATAAGCGGGCAGAGTGACAGTGAGCCAGGATTTAGACACTGGAAGTTGGCACAGGAATAACGGCTTCGTCTTTCCGTCTGTGGGGTGCATGGCGAGTGGAGGTGGTGCCGGCGCTGGAGAAGCACTGCTGTCACCGAGGGCCAGGCCCTGTCACTGGGAGCCAGAGCCAGGCAAGGCCACCGTGTGGGTTATGAGAGGCAGTACCGAGGGCCAGGCCCCGTCATTGGCAGTGAGTGAGCCGGGCAAGGCCGGGGTGTGGGTTATGAGAGGTAGTGTTGCATCTTGGCTGAAAAGGAGCTGAAAATCAAAGAACCCAGGGTCTTTGATTCCAGCCCCTTTAAAAGGGAAAGAAATAAGTTCTCTTTGGCCCAAGACTTAATTTCACGATTTACACTGAGGCTGTGAAAATTACTGTCATGAGGAGTAACAGAAAAGCAGTATTGATAGCTAGGCTCATAATGAAGTGTTAATGTCCATCTAGCATCACAGGTTAATGGGGACGACAAAAATCAGAACCCGTCTCATCAATCTTTTGGGTCTCCTCAAAGTCAGGAACGTTTAAGTGTTTAAATTTGCTTCATTGGTTTTCATTCCGTTAATTTCAGGGATGAGATGTTACATTTTCTCCCTGGACTAAATTATTTTCCCTTTGAGTTTTAAACCATATGATATGCTTTGATAGAGAGATTAAAAAAATACATACTGATAGTTGACTTTCTTCCTAAGAAACTGTAGGAAAGTAAAAAAGAATAAAAACAAAATGTGCTTACACAGGCACAATTATTTTGATGTATTTCCACCAGTCTAATTTTTTTTTTTAATGTTTATTTTTGAGAGAGAGAGACAGAGGTGAGTGGGAGAGGGGCAGAGAGAGAGAGGGAGATACAGAATCCGAAACAGGCTCCACGCTCTGAGCTGTCGGCACAGAGCCTGACAGGGGGCTTGCACCCACGAACAGTGAGATTATGACCTGAAGAAGTCAGATACTTAACGAACTAAGCCACCTGGGTGCGCCACCACCAGTCTGATTTTTAGGCCTAACTTCTCTCTCTCTCTCTCTCTCTCTCTCTCTCTCTCTCTCTCTCTCTCTCTCTCTCTCCCTCCCTCCCTCCCTCCCTCCCTCTCTCTCCCTCTCCCCCTCTCCCTCCCTCCCTCCCTCCCTCCCCCCCCTCATTTTTTAAAAATCATACTGTGTAGACAGAGTATACCCTGACTTACATTATGATAACTATTTCTACTGTTACCATGTAATTTGAAAATTACAGTTTTCCATTAGGTTCTTAATCCTCTGTCAATTTATCGTCATCATCAGCAATGCTTTAATAAAGGGGCACAGAGATTTTTCTAAATATGGAATTGCTTCCTTAGGGTAAATTTCCAGAAGAATAGAAATACTTGCTCAAAGGGTATTAAATTTAGTATTCATTACAAGTGTGAGAAATTTCTCCATGGTTATTATTACTAAAAATAAGTGAGATGTGTGACTGTGTGTCCGCATTACAGTTCTTCAGACGCCCGTGTTTCTGCGGGGACGCAGGTAGCCAGCTCCTAAACTTTAAACAAAGAACAAGTAGTTTGTCCAAAGTTTTGATGGACTTTGGCTTATAACTGATCCCAAGGAGAGTCCCAGAGAGGTTGCTCGTTCTACAGGGTTCTTTGCTCTCTAGAACTCCCAGTGCAAACTAAGGCTATTATTTGGGGGAAGTAGAGTGGAAGTGGTGTCATGGCATAGTCACAGTCTTTTTAAACTTGTTTGGAAAGAAAGGCTTTGTTAACTTTTCTAACGTAATTTAATGTTCCTGTGTCGAATTTTTTTCTCTTTCTGAGAAGAGCTGTAGCCAAGCCGACTTGTGATGTGTGAGTTCTGACTTGCCGCATTATCTAGATTTCTGTTTACAGACTGAGTTGTTTTTAGACATGTTTTATCAGTTTAAAATCCAAGGCTGCTTATTGTGTCCACTAACACCTTCCTCACTGGTGCTTTATTTTAGGTTTAAAGACACTATTGTAAACGCCAAGTACGGAGGGCACACGGAGGCGGTACGCCGGCTGCTGGGTCAGCTCCCCATCAGTGCCCAGTCTTACAGCGGTAGCCCCTACCTTGATTTGTCTCTCTTCAGCTACGATGACAAGTGGGTGTCCGTCATGGAGCGCCCCAAGACTTGTGGAGATCACCCTATCAGGTATGCCGTCGCCACAGCCTGTGGGCTCTGGATGGCCCGCTTTCTCACTCTTCTTCTCAGAGGTCATTTCCCTGTGACTGTGTCCGCTTGTCCTCATGGGTTGAATTGGAGGGACAGGCTGTTTCTGCAATGTGAGTGCTTTAGATAACGTAGGTACTAGTCTCAGTAGTTCTGCCCTTTGTTTCTCCTCAAAACATCCAGTTCAGATAAGTTGTTCCCTTTTAAAGGTATCCAGGGCATAAAACCACATGCCATTTCATGGTAGTACTTATAGTTGAGACTTCCTAATTTTATTTCACTCAAATCATCTTATCCCCCATGTTACCTAGTAGAAAAGCTAGCAGAGATAGTTTGACGAACGAGCAGGTGTTGGAGAAACTCCTGCTTCTTCACTTGGACAAATTCTGGAATGTCGATACTGTATTATTGCTAGAAACTTGAGACTAGCCTCTTACAGACAGTCCCTCCATCACAGATGTCTGCTTCATAGACCCTCCTTCTCTCTGTGGGAGCTTGTGTTGTTCTGTGTGATGCATTAGGTTCCAGGGAGAGGATTGGGCACCACTACCACCCGTGAGGTTATTTCGGGGGAGGTATGTTCTGGAACCCTGGGCTGGAGAGTGGAAGGTCTTTTTCACATAGAGACATAGAAACAGTGGTAGCTAGTATTTCACAATCCAGCTTCATTGTGTATTAAAGAGGCTTGGGTAACATTCTGTACAATTAATCACCATTCATGGTGTTTCCTTTGGGATATTTCAGTCAAGTTTCAAAAAACAGTTAACCTTTTTTTTAATTATGGAAAGTTTTAAACATGTGAAAGCAGAAGAGTATAATGAACTTGCATGTGCCCACCGCCCAGTCTTAACAGTTCCCATCCCATGGTCAGTGTTGTTTCCTCTTTCCACCCCCACTCCCAGCTGCCACCCTTGATTATGATGAAGCAGATCCCAGATTTCATAGCATTTTGCTCATACACATTTTAGTAATTTCTAAAAGAGAAAGAGTTAAAAAAAAATACAACCTCAGTACCATTATTCTGTCTTAAGAAAATTATCAAAAATTTATTAAGACCGCCACATACCTAGTTTTCACATTTCCCTATTGTTTTATAAACTTTTATGGTTGCACGTGTTCCCATTGGGATCTAAACAGTGTTCATACATTGTATTTGGTCACTACTTCCTCAGATCCATTTTATTCTAGATGTTCTGCTTCCCCCTCTTTTCCTTGCAGTGAAATTGTTGAAGAAACCACGTTGCTTGTCTTGTAGTATTCCCCACATTCTGGAGTTTGCTCACTGCATCCCTGGAGGAGTATCTACTCTTTTCCTCATTCTCCCCTATTTCCTGTGAACTGGTGATTAGATTTAGAACCCCAGACAACTCGCTTTACTTACAAGCCCTTTGTGTGTTGGGGACTAGGTGGGTTCCGTGAATGTGGTTTTCACACGTAAAAGCATATCATGGGCCTCATTGGATGTTGTCAAGTGCCATGAGATACGCTCCCCTCCTTTCTGACCTGCCTCTCTGATTTGAAAAGATTAACCTAAGTAACGAATTTGGAAATGGCTATCGGCCCTGACTATGGGGTTTTTTCATTT
Organism: Proteles cristata cristata; assembly: GCA_017311185.1. NCBI lineage: Eukaryota > Metazoa > Chordata > Mammalia > Carnivora > Hyaenidae > Proteles > Proteles cristata. Next base: position 13,634 of record JAESUZ010000722.1, read on the forward strand.
ATTTTTAATTTAAAATGAGAAGTATAAGGATATCAGAGGCACTGGAAGAGGAAACGCTGTGACCTGAACATGTGTATTGTATGTTGCAGCCTCGTCTTTGTCACTCTGCACGTCTGCATGGGCACGGTTGTCATCCTGCTTAGCGTGATACTTTGCATGGGCTTGTATCTTACACACGTTTTTCTGTGTTGTTACATAGTCCTCAGAATAATGGTCCTGATGGCGGTGTAGTGTTCCCTTGGTTAGATGCACTTCAGTTGATTTAACTTGTCCCCTGTCGCTGGGTCTTTATTCTCGGTCTGCATTTTTACCTTAGAGCTGTGCTAGAGGGCCGTCTTTATTCACATCACAGTTTACTTCATTTAGATTAAATTCTGGGGTTGTAAATTCTTGGAAATGGGATTATTGAGTCAGAGGCTATGAGTATCTTTATGTGTACATATGTTTGTTTTCCAAAAGGACAATTACAGAGCTCTCTAATTCAGAGCTCTCATTTTCTGGAATTTACGCTAATTCAGCCCCCACCCCCCTGAACATCCCTAGTTCCTAATACCGGAGGATACTTATTTTGCACCTGGGAACATTTAAGTATGTGGATGAATGGAATTATTAGATGAAAAATGTCAGACTACTTAGTATTTTGTTTTTGTGTGTGAAAAAGAAGAACTTTTCAAAAGAATTTATTCTTAAAAATTAACTCAAGGGGCGCCTGGGTGGCTTAGTCGGTTAAGCGTCCGACTTTCGCTTAGGTCATGATCTCGCGGTTCGTGGGTTCGAGCCCCGCGTCGGGCTCTGTGCTGACTGCCAGCTCAGAGCCTGGAGCCTGTTTCAGTCTGTGACTCCCTCTCTCTCTGACCCTCCCCTGCTCACGCTGTCTCTCTCTCTCTCTCTCTCTCCTAGAAATAAATAAAAATATTAAAAAAAAAAAATTAACTCAAATATGGGCCTAGATCTACACTGTCCTGTATCATAGCCACTAGGCACATATGCTTGTTAAGCATTTAAAATGTGACTAGATCAAGTTGACATATGCTTACGTGTCACACATCAGATTTCAAAGACTTAATACAAAAAACAATGTGAAATATCTCATTAATATTTTTTACACAGATTATAGGTTGAAATGATAGTATTTTGGAGACCAGTATTCGGTTAAACAAAGTATTTTATTCAAATTAATTTCACCTTTCTCTTTTTACCTTTTGTAATGTGGCTACCTGGAAATTTAAAGGCGTACACGTAGCTCGCATTTCATTTCCGGCTCTGGCCTAAACGGTGTTGGGGCAGTGTTTCTGGGAAAAGGGGAGGCTGTAGTTAAGGCTGTAACTAAGGGTTATCTTGGGAAAGAGAAATGACCCAGTGACTCAGCACAGCACAGTAAAATTCACAGGGACCCTGTGCATAAAATGAGCAGCTGGGACTAAGGTGGCTTCACAGTTCCGGTGACCTGGGGCTGATGTCAGAGGAGATGCCGTAAGACGGAGTAATGAGTCGGCGTGTTCCGTGCTGCGCAGATGTCCGGCTGGTGGTGAATACTCTGTACCATCGTCTCTTTCTCTCCTTGTTCTGTCCAGGTTCTATGCCCGGGACTCTGGCCTGCTCAAGTTTGAGATCCAGGCGGGCTTACTGGGCCGCCCCGTCAACCACACAGTGCGACGCCTTGTTGCCTTCACCTTTCACCCTTTTGAGCCTTTTGCTATTTCTGTGCAGAGGACTAATGCCGAGTACGTTGTCAACTTCCACATGCGACACTGCTGCACGTAGGTGCCTCACCGAAGCCCAGCTGCCTGCTCTTCCGAGACGTCGGCCCCTCGTGCCTCCATGGGCTCCCTGTCAGCTTTGTTGGTTCCTGGTGGTTACGCCTCCGATGGGGAGAGACGGAGAGAGGGGCGAGGGTGGCGCAGCCAAAAGGAATTTGCATTGCATCCAACTACTGATTGATTTAAAGTCCTCTGGTCTTTTCCCTGTGGGAACGCCCAGCATTAATTAAGTCCAGTTAGTTTTTGTTTTATTTTGCGTTTTATTGCTATGAAGATGAGCATTAAATCTTCCCTCCCGTCATGTCCATTCTTTGGCATTATGTTGTGTGTGGTCTGAAGCAGGTATACCTTGTTTACTCACGGGAGCCGTGTCCATCCTTTCTACATAGGCAACCACAGGGCTGTCTTTATAAAAAAAATAAATAAATAAAGCCTTGGTATTTTCTTACTTAAATATAACCTGTTTGATGACTGCCTTCTGTCCCAATCTCACCAAATACTTTTCACGTTCGTGGTTCCAGGAAGGACCATGGAAGGGACTGGAGGCCGTTACTCCAGCAGCCGCCCTTGGGAGAGCCGAGTGGCGTGTGGCTGCATGGATTGTGTCCTTCCCTGGGGTTTTCTCCTGGCAGTCGTCACAGCTGGCGGGGCTGGGCGTAACTGCACGTTCGCATGTGGAAGCACGCTCCCATCTGTACCGTCTGTGTCACGCAGGTGGGAGAGCCAGACCCCGTGTGGCACGTACCGCAGTCGGGTAGTGAGAGCTGGCAGGCTCCAGGTGTCCCTGAAGGGATCGGGCTGGCTGTTCCTGGCTGGCCCAGCCGTCACAGCTCCTCCAAACACCTGCTGGCCCCCAGCCAGCCTCCTTCTGTCCAGTCTCAGCCAGTGTCCTCCAGCGGGGCTTGGGAGGCTGCTTGTGTTTCATCTGCATGCGTATCCCCCCGTTTAGGAAGTTAGCTTGTTTAGTAGCATCCGACTTTGAGAGCAGCCTTGGAATGTTGGACGTCAGAGCAGCTTGTGGAAGGAGTCATGGGTGCAGACAGACGGATTCTGTATCCCTCTGCCATCCTGATCGGCCTCCCTTGGGAACGTAACAAACGTGGTAGGAGATACCGGCCCCACCAAACACAGTTCAGCTAATCTCATCACTCTCAGCATTGAAAGGCTAAATTCATTCTCGTTCAGCACGCAGCGCAGGATTTGAGCTCCAGCTATGGGTCAGGTAGATGCTGTGCTGAGGTGTGGAGGAGCAGACACGTAGGCCAGTAAAGAGAACTGTCATGCAGAATGGCAGAAGCCCCGGCAGCGGTTGTCTGGGAACAGTGGAGGAGGGGGGAGGAGAGGTGGAGGAGGAGAGCCGTTCTGGGTAAGGGGCACTGCAGCTGGGCAGACGGGACTCTGATGTGTGGGCCGGGGCAGAGGACGTTTCGGGAGAGAGCGGCACGCACAAAGGCTCAGCAGCATGAAGGGGGCTGTCGGGGCTGTGGAGTGGTCATCAGTACGGCCGCTGCACAAGCTGTGGGGAGGCCCGGACGGTGTGACTGAATCGTGAAGAGAAGTCTTGTGCATGGCATTAGGGTTTTGTGCAGCGGAAGACGTGATCCGAATTTCACAAAGACCGTCTTTAGCAGTCCGGAAGGTGTTTTGGAGGCACTAGAGGCGGGAGACAGGCTGACGAGCCCGTGGCGGTGATCCAGAGAAGAGGAGGGTTTGAACGACCTCCCTGGGCGTCTGGAACGTGAAATACCGAGGCACTCTCCTAGATTCTTCGTGGGTCATAACAAAATCAGGGCTCCAGAGCAGTCACATGTTTGTGGGGACTCCACTGATTTTTCGTGGTAGAAGCACTTCACCCACAGCTTTTCTTTTATGACAGGTTGCTCCATTGTACCCGAGGGACTTGTGAGTGTGGAGTCACTGGGGCCTCAGTGTGAATCCCCGCCCTTGTGCCCATTAGCTCAGTGACCCTGGGCAATTTCCTAGCCTTTCTGTGTATTTCCTTTCACCTTGCTCCTCCGTTCCCCTGGTCATATCTTCGATCTTTCATCAGGTCTAAGTCCCCAAGCAATCCTCATATACTTCCCTTCTCTGTTTACTCTCCCAGTCACTGAAATTGCCATTTTGATACCTTCATTCATCTTCCAAAGCCCACCTTCCATTTCTCATTGATACCTTGCCACCTATTTCCAGACGAAAATAGAAACAATCAGGTGGGAATTGGCCTTACCTTTCTTTTACCAAGTCAGTTACATGACTTGTGTCCGTGTTCCTTTCCTGCTTTTCCTCAGGAGTCACATAGCCCTGCTTCCTTCCCTAAAAAGCCAATTCCTCCATGCACTCAATGAATCCTGTCTTTTCTAGATTTCTCAACTTCTTTACTCCTGTGATGATTCTTTATCTTCATCTTGATGGATCATTTCTACTAGTACATTAGATACACTCTAGGATCTTCTTTCTTTCTTTCTTTTTTAAGATTTTATTTTTAAGTAATCTCTCCACCCAATATGGGGCTCAAACCCACAACCCTGAGATCAAGAGTTGCATGACCTACTGACTGAGCCAGCCAGGCGCCCTTATGATCTTCTTTATTTGAAAAAAAAAATTTTTTAATGTTTATTTATTTTTGAGACAGAGACAGAGCATGAGCAGGGGAGGAGCAGAGAGAGAGGGAGACAGAATCCGAAGCAGCTTCAGGCTCTGAGCTGTCAGCACAGAGCCGCATGTGGGGCTCGAACTCACAAGCCGTGAGATCATGACCTGAGCCCAAGTCAGATGCTCAATAGACCGAGCCCCCCATGTGCTCCAGATCTTCTTTCTTTAAAACTTCCTGCTTTGGCCTGTTTTCCCCCTTCAGTTACTGTCCCCTGTCTGTTACCCTTCACAGAAGAACTTCTCAAAAGAATTGTTTAAATAATTTAATGTCGCCACGTCCCAGTTTTCCTCAGCCCACTCCAGATGGGCTTTAGTCCTCCCTCCAGTGACAGCGTGCTTGTCCAGACCAGTGAGTCCGTGCCGCCAGTTCTGCACACACCTCTCGTCCTTCTTGCACTCAGCTGGCTGGCGTTGGGCATAATTCATCTCTTTCTCTCTCTGTCAGGAAGCACTTGCTCCTCTTGGTTTCTAGGACAGTATGAGTTTCTGGACCCCCCGCCTTGCTGATTGTTGCCTTTTGGTCCCCTTTGCTGGCTGCTTCTTGGCTCTACCTTTAGATGCTAGAGTGCCCCAGCCCTTGGCTTTGGATCCTCACCTCATTTCCTTTGTACACCATTTCTTTAATAGACTTCTCCCATTTCCCTGCTTTTATATCCTAGTTTTATGTGTGCTGATCCTCAAAATTATAACCCTAGCCCTAATCCCTTCCTGGACCTCCAAATTCATAAATCCTGTTGCTTACCTGGCATCTTCATTTGAATATCTCAGAGGCATTTCAAAACCACCATGTCCAGAACAGGCCTCTTGATTCCCACTCCCCACCTCTAACCTGTTTTTCTCCTCCTAGATTTCCCAGATGGTTTCAGTGCTTAACCCATTTACTGCAGATAATAACTTAGCAACTATTTCCAGTTTTCCTTTTTTCCAGCCCCCACCTCTCCCCGCAGCGCCCAGATGTCTGACTTCGCCCTGCCAATCATGGTGATCTCGTGCTCCGTGTTAGTGACTAGAACTAGGTCAAGACCAGCTGGCAGAAGGGGGTAGTTTATGAATGTCGTGTGACTTAAATCAGGTCAATGATACTGTGAGGTAGAGGTTTCTGGAAGTACAGGGGGATCATTTCTCTTTTGAAAATGTCTGTGAGGAACCATGTGGCCCACAGTTCCACAGCCCAGTACCCTATGATCCTATCCAAAAAGAATCAGTCAGGGGCACCTGGGTGCCTCAGTCGGTTAAGTGTCCCACTTTGGCTCATATCATGATCTTGCAACTTGTAAGTTCAAGCCCCAAGTCGGGGTGGTGGTGGTGGTGGGGGCTCTGCACTGATAGCTCAGAGCCTGGAGCCTGCTTCAGATTCTGTATCTCCCTCTCTCCTGCCTCTCCCCTGCTCATGCTGTGTCTCTCTTTCTCTCAAAAATAAAGAAATGTTAAAAAATTAAAAAAAAAAAAAAAAAAAGAATCAACCTGAGGAGGAAGCTAACCTGGATGGCAGAGTGGAGAGGAAAGAGCCCTGATCGTAGATAACGTAGTTGGTTGACTGAGTCACTCAACCCTAAACCCACCCTACATCTGGGTTTCCAGTTCTGGGAGACAGTAAGTTTCCATACTGTTTAAGCCACTTTGAATTGGTTTTTGTTGTGGTTGTTGTTTTTTATAATTGTTTCTTATAATTAATAGATGTAAAGAGAAAAGCAAGTCCTGTGTGGAAAGAGTCAGGGAATTTCTGCTGGCTGGGTATCTTCTTAAATTGGGTTAGAAAAGGCCAAACTGTGACTCTTGTTCTCTGATTTCTGTAAGATTCCTGGCTCTCCGAAAGCCCCGTTCAGCCATACCTGTACTGGCCTGGGTGTTCCTTATGCCTAAAAGGATGTAACTAAAGTGAGAGATAAAGCACTCAGCTCACTGAGCACTTGACCCAAATTAAGGTCACAACCCCTGTGTATGTATATTAACTTTGTTCTTAAAGGATTTTAGGCTCCTCTCAGTAAATTCTAGTGCCTTCTCTCCACAGGTATCCAATAAACCTCAAGAATCTTTGGAGAAACAAACTCTTTGGAACCAAAATGTTTAAGAAAAGCAGAGACTTCAGGGGATTTATCTTTCAGATCTGAATTCTTGCCTGGCACTCTCTCTTCTCATCCCTGCTCTGCAGGGGCTGATGTGTCAATGATCCAGGGCCAAGCTGCTCTGGACCTTTGAGAGAAAGGCTCCATTTAAATTTAGTCTCTTTCATTCAGAGTCCTCATGGAGAAGCACAATATTAAAGCAGTGAAAAGCCTAAATTAGATAATTTTTAAAAGAACGGTAGCTTCATTATTTTTCAAGTACACAGAGTAACTCCCATCTCAGCCATGAAGTGTTCCTTTGTAGAAACCCTCGGAGACTTTCCTTAATGAATAGATGATAATTATTGGTAATCAGCATAACGGTTCTCTGCAAGGCGTGCTTCGAAAGGAATTGAGCCTATTAGATGGTTTTGATGTTCCAGAGGGCACTTTTGTTTACAACATCAATCTGCTCCGTGTAAACCTTCATAGCTATAACCCTCTGTTTGGCAGGGTGAGGGGGAAGGAAGAATTCTGAAGACTCTCTCCATCATACAACATTTGATTATCAGAGGCAGAAATAACGTGGGAGGAGAAATGTATGGTAGGACTCATTCTTTACCCACGCTGTCCTGACAGAACTATGGAACCGGTGGGGCCTGGTGCAAACCCTGTCCCTGTCACCAGCTAGCTCTGTGTCCTTGGGCTTGATAATAACAACCTCAACGAGTTTCAGTTCCTCTGTAAAATGGGGTAACGTGTACTTGGCAGGCCTGGTGTGAGCAGGAAATGAGTGTTAATTAAAGCTCTCCATACAGTAAGTAGTCAGTAAATCCTAGCTTCCATTCTCTCCCTAGGTCTCCTGGCCTGGGTGGGAGGCTCCCCCACCCCCCACCTCTTTAATGTCACAGAGACCGCACCCAGCCCTGGTAGAACCTCTTTGTTCCTTGCTGATCCAGAAACATAAATTTGCCCCTTCTCCAGGCCCAGCCCCTACACAGCACACTGGTGGCTTTTGAAGTGGTGCCTTTCTTCCCGCACAGCCTCTGTCCCAGCATGTCCAGCTCTGAGAAGGCCAGAACATCCCTAACCTTACTCTTTGTAGCCAAACTCACTGGATTCAAAGGAGCCTTGTTTGCTGACAGTTAGTTTGCTGTTGTTGATTGTGAACGTTTACTAAGTGCTTACTCAGGGGCCAGAGGCTAGGTAAGCACCTTATACCAGAAGGTATTCCTTCATTTCCTCAATCCTGAGATGCGTTTTTTAAAATTGGAGTGCATCCAGTGTTGGGATCTCATCAGTGCCGGACAGGCGGCCACCATGCCGTCACCGCTGTCATCACCTGTGCAGGTGCACACTGAGCGCGCGCTTCACGTGGTCTTCATTCCTACTGAGTGACATGCATGGGGGGAACCACTTGTGTTATATGTCCATGCTCTTTGAAATGTCTTCAGAAAGATTATCCGAGGATCTTGTGTTGAAAGGTTATTTTGTGTACAGAAAGGTACAGAAGCAGAGCAGTGTGGTTAATTTTGGTATCAGGCAAGCAAAGGTTCGCCACCGAAGGAATGAATGTGAGGCTGTATTTTTTTTTTTTTTTGCGAAGCAGCAACCAAGTGCTTTTTGGAACTTAGGGAGACAGAGAACCACTGGCACACGGAGTTTTACTGGCATGCTGAGATTCGTGCAGATGGATCACCCGTCAAACACCCAGCAAGGTGAGTGAAGGAAGAGGAGACTGTCACAGGCCTCGGAATAAATGAAAGAAGTATTTTTTAATTTTTTAAATTCTTTTTTAATTTTTTCATTTCTGAGGGAGGGAGAGAAAATGTGAGCAGGGGAGCGTCAGAGAGAAAGGGAGACACAGAATCTGAAACAGGCTCCAGGTTCTGAGCTAGCTGTCAGCACAGAGCCTGACGTGGGGCTTGAACCCATGAACTATGAGATCATGATCTGAGCTGAAGTCGGACACTCAACCAACTGAGCCACCCAGGCTCCCTTAAATGGAAGAAGTTTTAATGCAGTGAGAGGCCTCTTGTGACCAACTCATTAACATGTGAACCAGGCTGTTGGAAACTTTATGATGACTCTGAACAGAAGCCGATTCACTTCCGGGGCACATGATTCCAAACAGGAAGAAAATGAAACTAGAGCTGAAGTTGAGAAATACTGACGACAACTGGATGTTCCTTTTTTTTTTTTTTTTTTAATTTTTTTAAATGTTTTATTTCTGAGAGAGAGAGAGAGAGAGACAGCATGAGCAGGGGAGGGTTAGAGAGAGAGAGGGAGATACAGAATCTGAAACAGGCTCTAGGCTCTAAAGTGTCAGCACAGAGTCTGACTCGGGGCTCGAACCCATGAACCGAACCGTGAGATCATGATCTGAGCCGAAGTCCGACGCTTAACCGACTGAGCCACCCAGGCGCCCCACGATATTCTTCAACGTGCTCCTAATGCCTCTAAATGAAAAAAAAAGGGGGGGAGGGGACTAAATGCTCTTTGAATATGTATTTGTCTTAAGGGTACTAGTACGGTTTGTTTGAATTCGGTACACAGACATGGAAATGACTGCCATGAAGGAAGAAATCTGTTCTGCTTACACGTCTCTAGAAATAGGAGGTGCAGCATGTCAGCCTCCCACTGGGAGGCACCTGGGTCAGTCTGAAGGTTGGGGAGCCAGGGGGAAATGTGGGTTTCTACCAGAAGGGACAGGCAAGGCAGGCTGAGTAGGCCTGGGATTGGCTAATCTGAATAATTTCGGTGGCTCTGGGACATAGGGGCTGTCCCCAGTTGTCCGACACCTGGCTCTGAGGTGATGAGGGCAGCTGGATAGGGGCCCAGAGTGTGAAAGCACCATAGAGGAGGCTGTTGGGGCATTAGGGCTCTGGACTGGTTGGTGTGTGTGTAAAGGCACACTCCCAGGTGAGTTGTGCACTGTCTCTAGGAATTAGCCAATCCTGGAAGGGGCAGTCTGTGAGGTCAGTGAGGTGTGATGTCAAAAAGCATCAGAAAACAAAAGGCACACTTAATATAGTATATAGTGGTTGTTCTAAGTAGTAAGAAGGCATCACCCTTCTATAATGATCTAGGCTCCTTTCTGTTCATTAGTGGCATATTGTTGGTAGCCAGCCTCCAGGATGTCCCGCCATGATCCCACCTCCTAGATTCTTGTTCTTGGGTAGTTCCCAGGTGTGAGTGTATCACTTTCAAGCCTGAGTTTGTAAAAGGCATTTCGGGGCCCAGCTTCCACGTCCACCCCCCCCCGCCCTTCAATCACTCACTCTTGGGGAAGCTAGCTGTCCTGTCATGAGGACATTCAGACAGCCTTTTTTTTTTTTAATGTTTTATTTATTTTTGAAAGAGAGACAGCATGAGCAGGGGAGGGTCAGAGAGAGAGGGAGATACAGAATCGGAAGACAGGCTCCAGGCTCTGAGCTAGCTGTCAGCGCAGAGCCCAACGCGGGCCTCAAACCCACGAACTGTGAGATCATGACCTAAGCCGAAGTCAGGTGCTTAGCCGACTGAACCACCCAGGCACTCCCCTTTTTATTTATTATTTATTTATTTATTTATTTAATGTTTTATTTATTTTTGAGACAGAGAGAGAGACAGCATGAGCAGGGGAGGGTCAGAAAAAGAGGGAGATACAGAATCAGAAGACAGGTCAGACAGCCTTCTGGAGAGACCCGTGTGGCCCCTTGCTGATAGCCACGTGAGAGAGACATCTTGGAGGTGGCTCCTCCAGCCTCAGTCAAGCCTGCGATGACTGCAGCCTCATGAGGAACCCTGAGCGAGAACCCCCAGCCACGCCACTTCCAGGTTCTTGACTCTCAGAAATCCTGTGAGATAAATGTTGCTTCAAGCTGCTGAGTTTTGGGGGCAGTTTGTTATGTAACAATGTAAGATGAACACACAGAAATAAAGGCGTGTTTTGCCGTATGACACCTTATATTTGAAAAATGCCACATTACCCTCATTTTATAAATAAGGAAACTAATCTCCAACAAGACTCTAAGTGATTTGCTCACCATTACTCACTAATGGCAGGAAAAACTGTAACCCAGCCTGTGTCAGAATTCACTTAAATCCAGGATTTATATAGATTTGAGCTGGTATTTTACTGATTACCAGTAACATTGATACGGAATTAGGGTATCTTGGTGCCTCCGTATCCATTCCCTCCTTTATAGGCGGATGACCAACAAGGGTATTTTTTATTAAGGTTGAAAATCCATGTATTTCTCCCTCTTCACACTAGTATGTTGGTTGGCCTATTTGGTCATTTATGTATTAAAGATTTATTGAGGACCTACTAAGTGCCAGGAACTAGGAATTTAGGAATTTGTCATAGCCCCAACTATTGAGTTTCTAGTCTGAAAATGTTTCCGAATACAGCCATACCTGAGAGAGATAGTTCAGGTTTGGTTCCCCAGCACTGCAAAACAATGGATATCACAGTAAAGCAAGTCAAATGAATGTTTTTGTTTCCCTGTGCATATAAAGGCTATATTGACACCAGGCAATTGTCTGTTAAGTGTGCAAGAGCATTATGTCTGAAAAACCAATGTACATACCTTTAATTTTTAAAAGTTGTAATCTTTTTGCCAGTGGAGGGTCCTGCCTCGATGTCAGTGGTGCTGACTGGTGGCTGCCAAAGGTTGAGGGGGCCGTGGTAATGTCTCAAAATAAGACAGTGGTGAAGTTTGCTGCGTCGATTAACTCTTCCTGTCATAGTTTCTCTGTAGCAGGTGGTGCCGTTTGATGGCTTTTACCCCACAGCAGAACTTCTTTCAAAATTGGAGTCTGTCCTCTCCAAACCTGCTGCTGCTCTGTCAGCTGAGTGTAGGTTGTATTCCTGATCCTTGGTTGTCATTTTCACAGTCTTCCCAGCACTTCCCCCGGGAGGAGGTGCCATCTCAGGGAAGCGCTTTCTGTGCTCAGTTGGATCATGAGCGTTCATCAATTGAGTCCCATCTTCAGGCTCCACTTCCAATTCTTATTCTCTTGCTGTTTCCACCACATGTGCAGTGACTTCCTCTCCTGAAGTCTTGAACCCCTCAAAGTCATCCTTGCGGAGTGGGGTCAGTTTCTCCCAAACTTCTGCTCATATTGATATTCTGACCATGAATCAGGAATGTTCTTAATGGCATCCAGAATGGTGAATCCTTTCCAGAAGGTTTTCAGTTTACTTGCCCAGATCCATCAGAGGAATCACACTGTGACAGCTATATCCTTACAAAATGTATTTCTGAAATAAAGTTGAAATTACATCTAGATCGATGGGCTGCAGAAAGGATGTTGTGTCCGCAGTGTGTAAACAACATCAATCTCATTGTACATCTTCATCAGAGCTCTTGGGTGACCAGCTGCATTGTCAACGAGCAGTAATGTTTTGAAAGGAATCCTTTTTTCCTGAGCAGTAGGTCTCAACAGTATTGAGGTCTCTTGCAGTATTTAGTGTACCATGTTGTAAACAGAAGTACTGTCCAGACTTTGTTATCCCATTAACAGAGCACTGGCAGAGTAGGTTGAGTGTGATTCTTCAAGGCCCTAGGATGTTCAGAACGGCACGTGAGCACAAGCTTTGACTTAGCCCCTAACAAGGGACTCAACCTGTCCTTTGAGGCCAAGCACTGACTTCTCCTTTCTCGCTATGAAAGTCCTAGATGCCGTCTTCTTCTGATATGAGGCTGTTTCATCCACATTGAAAATCTGCTGTTGAGCAGAGCCGCCTGCATTCAGGATCACAGCTAGATCTTCTGGAGAACTCGCTGCAGCTTCTACATCAGCACTCGCTGCTTCACCGTGTAGTTTTATGTAATAGAGATGCTCTTTCCTTAAACCTCATGAGCTAACCTCTGCTAGCTTCCAACCTATCTTCTGTGGCTTCCCCAACCTCTCTCAGCCTTCCTGGAAGGGAATAGAGTGAGGGCCTTGCTCTGGATCAGGCTCTGCCCCCAGGGAAGGCTGTGACTGGTTGGATCCTCTCTGCAGACCACTAAGACTTTCTCCTTGTCAGCAATAAGGCTGTTTCTCTTACAAGTGTGTTCACTGAGGAGTAGCACTTTCCATGTCCTTCAAGAACTTTCCCTTTACAGTCACAGCTTTCCTAACTGTTTGGGGCAAGAGGCCTAGCTTTTGGCTTCTCTCAGCTTTCAATATGCTTTCATCACCGAACTTAATCATTTCCAGCTTCTGATTTAAAGTGAGAGACATGTGACTCTTCCTTTCACTCGGACACTCAGAGGCTACTGTAGGGTTGCCGACTGGCCTAATTTCAATATTGTGTTTCAGGGATCAGGGAGAGTGAGAAAGTGGCAGTTGATGGAGCAGTCAGAACACACACAAAACAATTACACAGCATCAAAGATCACTCATCACAGATTGCCATAACAAATATAGGGGCGCCTGGGTGGCTTAGTCGGTTAAGCGTCCGACTTTCGCTTAGGTCATGATCTCGCGGTTCGTGGGTTCGAGCCCGCGTCGGGCTCTGTGCTGACTGCCAGCTCAGAGCCTGGAGCCTGCTTCAGTCTGTGACTCCCTCTCTCTCTGACCCTCCCCTGCTCACGCTGTCTCTCTCTCTCTCTTAGAAATAAATAAAACATTAAAAAAAAATTAAAAAAAAAACAAATATAATAGTAATGAAAGGTTTGCAATATTGCACAAATTACCACAACGTGACACAGAGACTCAAAGTGAGCAGATGCTACTGGAACAATGGTGCCCACAAGCTCACTAGACATGAGGTTGCCTTGGAAATACGTGGTGTCTGAGAGACGTCATAAAACGAGGGGTGCCATCGGGGAAGCTTCCAGAAACCAGTGTCTGAGTACGGAGTTGGGAGGAAGGAGCCCAGGGTTGGACTGTTGTGCTGTGGGAGCCCACGGCCTCTCCGTGTCCTGTTTTATTAGCTTTGACGATGGAGGCCCATTTCTGCCCCTCCCTCCGCCCCCAGCACTGACAGCTCCGCAGGACAGCTGTCTGGAACTGCCACTGGGCCCTGCCGGTGAAGCGGGGTGCGCAGGGCCCATGCTGCACGTCCATTCGTCATCCTGACACCAGAGATCTCCTGGCCTTCAACGACTGTGTGTCTTCCAAATTTAGTAATTTTCTGGGATTAGGAGAGGAACTGTCACTTAGTTTTAATTAATTGTTGAAAGAACAGAGAGGGGTCTATATTTCTACGAAAAAGAAAAAAAAGGAGGGAATGGAAATACTCTGAATGGGGGAACACAGAAGTAAAATAAAGGTGGTTTTCAAACTCAGTTTCTTCTCCCTTAACTATAAAGGCTTTTTTGGGGGGTGGAAGGGGTGTGTGTTAGGAGGTTTGAGGTCTGTCCTTAAGGAGGGATGTATTACTGAAAATAAATTGCCTTTAGGTTGTTTGTCACAGTCAATTTATTTTATTTTATTCTATTTCCTTTTTCTTTTCTTTTCTTTTCTTTTCTTTTCTTTTCTTTTCTTTTTTCTTTTCTTTTCTTTTCTTCTTTTCGAGAGAGAAGAGAGCATGAATGGAGGAGAGGGGCAGAAGGAGAGAGAGAATCTTAAGCAGGCTCCATGGTCAGCGTGGAGCCCAGTGTGGGACTTGTTCCCCCAAACCATGAGATCGTGACCTGAGCCAAAATCCAGAGTCAGACACTCAACTGACTGACCACCCAGATGCCCCTTCTGCAGTCAATTATTAAAAAAAATTTTCTTAATGTCATTTTCGTTAAAATTTTTAAGAATAAAGCGTACCTGAAAAGTGATTATCAACTCAGGGTAGGTCACAGATAAAATTGAGGTAGTGGTCATGTTAGAATCCTGACAGAAATTTGAAAAAATGAGTTGAGATTTTTATTGGGAGAATGAAAAAATGTATAAGTTTTCACATTACAAATTGCAGAAAGCTAAAAAAAAATTGTATCTGATGAGGTTATGCAGGAGATGCATTTATAATTGAGACATATCTCCCCAAAATCTTGGAGGGACATGAGATTTTCCTGCTTATCAAATAGAGGGATTTGCTTTAGAGGCTGAAAAGTGTTGCATTAGAAAAATATTGATTTTCAGGTCTCCTGGGTGACTCAGTCAGTTGAGTGTCCGACTCTTGATTTCAGCTCAGGTCATGGTCTCCTGTTTAATGAGATCAAGCCCCATACTGCGCTCTACACCGAGCCTGCTTGGGATTCTTTCCATCTCTTTCTCTGCCCCTCCCCTGTTCACACACTCTCTGTCTCTGTCTCTCTCAAAAATAAATAAACATTAAAAAAATTTGAACATATACAAGTGGAAACTTATGCATAACAATTATCAAAACAAAATAAAATGACAAATGACAGCACGTTTATCAAAGGATTGATTTCCTTAGTTATAAAACATTTTTTAGGGGCGCCTGGGTGGTTCAGTTGGTTGTGTCCAGCTTCAGCTCAGGTTGTGATTTCACGGTTCATGGGTTCAAGCCCCATGTCAGGCTCTATGCTGACAGCTAGCTCAGAGCCTGGAGCCTGTTTCAGATTCTGTGTCTCCCTCTCTCTGACCCTCCCCTGCTCATGCTGTCTCTCTCTCTCTCAAAAATAAATAAAACATTTAAAAAATTAAATTAAAAAAGCCCATTTTTAAAATATGTAATAAAAAATGAACAATCCCCAGTTAAAAATGGGCTAAGAATCTTATTAGCAGAGTGTTCACAGAAAAAATACATACACGTGGTCAGCAGCTATATGAAAATGTTTGTGATATTTATTTTTCACCCATCAGATTAGTGAAGGTTAAGGGTTTGATGACTCCGTGTCGTCAAGAACATAGAGTGCTCCCCACTACGATTGGTAGGGGAGTAGGCTGATTCAGACCCTGAAGGACAAAAGAGCAGTGTCTTCATAAATGTTCATATTTTAAAAACCCAGTTAAATTCTATGCATTAAGACAAAACATTTGCATATGTGAGTTAGACATAGGCACTAGGCTATTTCATTGTACCTTTTCCACTATGAAAACGTGGAAACTAACTGTGCCTCCTTAGAGGACAAAATAAACTACAAGACATCCATAAAGTCGGAGCTAATACAGCTGTTAAAAATAACAAGGCAAGCCCATACATATTGATTTAGAAAGCTCTTTGAGCCATAGTAATTGAACAGCTGTGTTTAATGTGATGCTATTTTTTTTGTAAAAATTAAAAAAGACAACTAAAATCTGTACTGAAATTGAAGTCGGTATAGATATAAATATATACATATGCATGAAGCTGTGGAACACTTTTAAAAGCATACTGAAGGGGTGCCTGGGTGGCTTAGTCGGTTAGGTGTCCGACTGTTGCTTAGGTCATGGTCTCGCGGTTCGTGGGTTCGAGCCCCGCGTCAGGCTCTGTGCTGACTGCCAGCTCAGAGCCTGGAGCCTGTTTCGGATTCTGTATTTTCCTCTCTCTCTGACCCTCCCCTGCTCACGCTGTCTCTCTCTCTCTCTCTCTCCTAGAAATAAATAAAACATTAAAAAAAAAAAAGCAAACTGAAGATGCTATTAACAATAATTACCTCTGGAGAGCAGACCTCGCGGCAAGGGAAGGTGGACATTTACTTTTTTGCTTATTTCCTTTATCTCTGTAATCCTTTTGCTGTGAACATGTATTACTTAAAATTTTTAATGAATTTTGCTCAATTGTTAGTTGTGGTATAAAGCACAAAACATCAAATTTACCGGCTTATCTATTTACGTGTAGTTCAGTATTGCTAAATACATTCACATCATTGTGCAATCAATCTCTGCAATTGGTTCATCTTGCAAAACTGAAACTCTGTCCCCATTAAACAATAATTCCCCATTTTCTCCTTGCCCAGGCCCCGGCAACCACCATCGTGCTTTCTCTCTCTGAGTATGACTAGTTATCTAGTGTAAGTGGAATCATACAATATTTGTCCTTTTCTGGTGTCTTTTTGTGACTGACTAATTGCACTTAGCAAAGTATCCTCAAGGTTTGTCCACATTGTAGCCTGTGTCAGAATTTCCTTCATTTTCGGGGCGCCTGGGTGGCTCAGTCAGTTAAGCATATGACTCTTAATTTCGGCTCAGGTCATGATCTCACAGTTCGTGGGATCGAGCCCCACATTTGGCTCTGTGCTGACAGTAGGGGAGTCTGCTTGGGATTCTCTCTCTCCCTCTCTGCCCCTTCCCTGCTCGTGCTTTCTTTCTCTCTCTCAAAATAAATAAACACTTAAAAAAAGATACATTAAAACAAAGAATTTCCTTCATTTTCAAGGCTGAATAATACTCCATCATATGTACGTGTATACCTCCCTTCGTTTATCCGTTCACCCCCGCGTGGCCGCGTGTGTTGCTTCCATCTCTCTGCTACCGTGAATAGTGCTGTGACCAGGAGTATGCAAATCTATCTTTGAGATCCTGCTCTCCGTTCTTTCGGATATATACTCAGAAGTGGGATTTAAAGAGTTAAAAAAAAGGGTTTAGCCACTGAATTCACTTGTAACAGCCAGGTTGGTGTTAGGTAAGCACTCTGTGGGCTGAGCCTCATAGTTTGAGGCCCGGATTTTCTCGACTAGCCCCCTGGGGGCTTGGCAATTTTATCCCGGTGCCCTGAGTCTTTCCTGTGTGCAGCCAGAACCCGCTGCTCCCTGCCTGCTCCTGCCTGCATTAATTCAGCACATTTCCGCAGCTCCCCGAAGGAAGAGATGCTGCAGCAGCATTTAATTAGCGGCCGGGAACATGCTTTCCCAAGGACACGACTTATTTCGCAGCCAGCTGTTGCCAGTGGCTCCCTAGCAACATGCGGCGCTCACATCTGATTGCTTCTCCCCAGACCAGGGAGTGGGGAGGCTGGCCAGCCCACCTGCTGTCACCGCCCGGGGTGGGGGCATGGGGCAATGGGTCCCTGGGCCCAGGGCTAATTCTCTAGAAGAAGCAAATGATCTGAACCTGTTATTCCTGCAGAGCCAGATGTGGTGCTAAAACCTCTTGATCCTTGAACCCCCCCCACCCTACCCCTCCTTCAAGTTCATGATTAGAGCAGATGGCAAGAACATTACCAGCTATAACTCAGAGCAACATGGTCTAGAAAGGTCCACTGGGATTGTGCTGAGACTTTGGAGAAGAGAGCATGATCTCACCCTGTAGTAAGCAGAGCCTGCCTTTCAGGATGGACTTGGGGATGCCCTGGGAGCACCCCGTCTTGGACAAGGGGAAAAGGAAAGCCTCACCGCAACTGGCCCGCTAACTGCTCTGGGTTTCCTGGGGCTTTGGAAAGAGGGCGTGGGGAGATCGATGTCAGTGGCAGCCACCACCCTGAACCTGAACTTGCCATTCCTTAAGGGGCCTGAGAGATGGCTGCTCAGCAGCCTGACTTGAGGCCCCCATTCCTCCCAGATGCTGCTTCCAGAGAGGCCACAAACTGGACGTTTTCGAGGTGAAGTGCTGCTCTGGAGACGTGCTTTATTTAGCATACATGGTATTTTTACAGTGTTGAGGATTCATAAAACAGCCATGTTGCTTTCAGGAGGCCCCCAGGCTGGCTTGTGTAACCCCCCCTCACCCATCCACTGGCCCGTTGCGTGTGTGAGCCCCGCGTCCTTCTGCACCCACAGTGTGAGGGAGGCCGCGCCTGCAGGGGCCCCCTTGTATTTACTCATTCGTTCCACAAACATTTCTTGAGCTGCTTCTGAGTGTCAAAGCTGAGCTGGGCACTGGGCTGTAAGGACAGTAAGGTGTGGCCTCAGCAGTCCTGCCTTCACCCCCCAGATGGGGAGGCGGACAGGGAGACAGGCTGTGGGATTCACTGAAAGCAGCTGAGACGGATGGGTGCACCAGGGGCCCCAGGAGCAGACGCTCTGGGCGCCTGACCTACACGGGGCCGGCTTCTGGCCGAGAGGCCACCCGAGCCCAATTCCAAAGGATGACAGGGTTAGCCTGGTGAGGAAAGGGGAGAGGAAGAGGGAGGAAAGAGAAGGGGACCTTGCCAGAAGCTGGAGGCACACGAGCCTGGCCTGCCTGGGAACTGGCACAGCAGACCTTCGGATCCCTGAGGCCAGGAGCGCCCGAGGAGGTGGTCTGCTGAGGGCTTGCACTTGGCCCTGAGAAGTGTCACCTGTGAAGCCACGTGTCAGATTTGTGTTTCCTGACACCTCCAGAGTGGATTTGACCTGGAGAGGGTGGCCAGGAAGTAGGGAGGGGCTGGCGAAGAGGCTGTGGAGGTGACAGAGGAAGTGAAATATCTGTATAGGAGCTCTTTGGGGGGGTCCTCCCTGTCACACCCCAGGCGCAGAAACCCTGCAGGGTGGGCACCCCCCCCTTTCCATCCTCTGCATCCAGCCTGCTTCTCACAGCTTCTGCCCACCTGGCTCCTGCCGTCTCCCACCTGACCAGCTCCTTCAGTCAGCAGCTGTACCCTGGAATGTCACGTGAAGGCTCCGCGTGGTGTGGCCCATGCTCGGGCCATGACAGCTCCTGGTGGATGGCAAAGCTGGTGGAAAACTTGGCTCTCCCCGAGTTGCTGCCTCTCAGATGGTCCTCTCTGTGCTCAGCCCGGCCCGGGTCCTGGGCCCACTCAGCACACCTGGCCAGGCCTCGGTGCCCTGTGGCCTGTGGGGGTGCTCAGCAGTACTGGGGGTCTGGCAGTGACCCAGGCGTGGAGAGGAGGTGAGCAGGTGTACATGGGGGTTGGGGGAGGAACAGGTATGGCTGAGTTAGGCAGGTGGGAGGGGCGGTGCCCAAGCAAGACGGGGGACCTGTGAAGAGGTTGTTGTGGAAGGGAAAGTACCAGACACAGTTTGTGGGCTGGGGGACGCCCAGTGAGGCACCGACAGGAGGGTACGTAATGAGCCTGGAGAACCAGAGCTCTAGCCTGCAGGTCAGGATCGAAGGGCCAAGATCACCCAGGGGAGTGTTTTTGTTGAGAAGAAAATGTAACAATAGGTAAAGTCAATTGATGGTTCAGGTATTCAGGTGCCCATCATGGTATTTAAGCTACACACTCATTAACTCCTTAAATCCTCACGACAATCTCATGAAGCAGAAACTTGTGCTTGGCACTTGGAAGACCAGGAAGTAAAGGGAGATTAGGAGACATTTCCAGATCACTCGGCCCCTCGCCCTTGGTCACCGGGTGGGAGAGCGGAGACGGGAGCCCGAGTGGCCTGGTTCCAAAGCTTGTGTTGAGCAGTGATTGTCCTGGGCCTCCATCCATGGCTGCTGTGCATTCCCGCCTCTCTCAACTGCAGCTCTGTGTGGGAAGTAACGTTACTCCTGTTTTCATGGGAGCCCATCGATGCCCGGAGACTTGCTCCAAATAACACACACGGTGCGTGGGAAATTCGGGTGTGAATCCACTTCTCTCTGACTCTGTTGCCTGGGCTGCTTTCCCACATGGCCGGGCCAGACAGTGAAGGAGGCGAGGACCCCACGAAAGCCCAAGGTGGGAGTGGGGGTTCAGTTGACCTGAGTGTAGGGAGGAGCGAGGGAGGGAGAGGGCTGGAGGGCAGATTCGCCCAGCACTCCCTGAGGGAGGAAGTCTAGTGAAGGCTGAGAATGTGGCGTCTAGGATTCTGACTCCATCCCTTCTCCATCTCAGACCCCTTGTGTCTCAGCCTCAGTTTCTCCACCTATGAATAGGCCCAGGAATATGACTTAAGGTTCAGGAGGATGAAAGAAGAGCCTGCACGCCGGACACGGTGCCCTGTACATGCGGCAAGAAGCACCCTCTCAGGGAGCCTCTCCGTGGGTGTGGGTGGGCGTGAGTGTGGGTTGGAAGGGTTAGCCAGCATCTTCACGTCCTTCCACCCACGAGAGGGAAGGCCTTGCTTTTCTCATTTCTAGAGAGACCATGGGGAAGGACGACCTTTGGTTCTGGCTTCCTTTCCAGCTGCTTCTTATTGAAGTGAGAATAGGAAGCTACCACCTCAAGGTCCCCCCACTGTGGAGGCAGAGGCCGGCCTGTCCCAGCCCTCAGGCACCTTCTAGGTGCACGCTTGGTGTTGTGTGAGCCACAGAGCGACAGGGGGCCTGGCTTGGGGGTGGCCGTGCAGAGGGAGGCTGTGGAAGATGGTGTCTTGTCCTGAACATAGGAAGCTGTGGCTGGACGTCGTGTCACAGAACTGAGGGCAGTCTCACATGGCACCCGATTCAGAGGCTCCCTCCCTTCACTCCTGAGTGATGGCAGTGGGCTCACCCCCACAGCTCTGCTCTTCATGCCATTGAGTGACATTGTCATTTTTTTGGTTCCCCCAGCATTTGGACCTCTTTTGGGGTTTGCGGGATCCTACCCTGCATGAGTTCGAATAAGGAGCGAAAACCAGCTCCCTTGCAGGGGTGCTGACCCACCCTGGACACACTCGTGGGGTCAGTCCCTTCCTGGGGTGGTCCTGAGCCCCAGCCACTCAAGTTTTACTATCAAAACAGCCTGTTCCAAATACAGTGCACCCTGGGAGTGGCATGAGTATGGAGAATCTGGATAATTACTGCTTACTGAGTCATGAGGGTTAGGCAGAATAGTTCCCATTTTATAGACTGGGAAAGCAAGAAAAACATGGCAGGGGGCGCCTGGGTGGCTCAGTTGGTTGAGCGTCCAACTCTTGATTTCAGCTCAGCTCATGATCCCGTAGTCGTGAGATCAAGCCCCATGTCAGGCTTTGCACTGAGCATGGAGCTTACTTGGAATTCTCTCCCCCCCTCTTTCTCTGCCCCTTACCCCCTAGTGCTTGAGCTCTCAAATAAACAAACAAACAAATAAACATGTAAAAAAGAAAAGAGGAGCGCCTGGGTGGCTCAGTTGATTAAGCATCTGGCTCGGTTTCAGCTCAGGTCATGATCTCATGGTTTTGTGGGTTCGGGCCCCGCATCAGGCTCCGTGCTATCAGTGTGGAACCTGCTCGGGAGTCTCTCTCTCCCTCTCTTTCTACCCCTCCCCAGCTCATGCTGTCTTTGTCTCTCTCAAAATCAATAAACAAGCTTGAAAAAAAAAAAAAAGAATAACATGGGGGTCTCTGGGCAGGCCTTAAGTTTTATAGTCTTTCTACTGAATTGTTAAGGTCCCTCCATGGGTGTCAGGATGCTTTCTGAAGAGGGTTCTAAAGCTGTTGCTTTGGCTGTCATTATTAGTGTGCACACGGACAGAGCTGATGGCCCTGCTTGAGTTAAAGGGGGTGTCTGCTGCCCAGGGTGTCTTCTAGAAGGTCAGACGGAATGCAGCTAAGCTAAAAACAGCTGCCATTTTCCTGGGCTCTTGAGCCAGACGAAATTCTTGGTGTGTTAACTTGCTGAGGGTCTCAGTTAATCCTCTCAGAGTCCCTGAGGACCTACTACGGTCTCTATCTTACAGAGGAGGAACTCAGGCACAGAGAGACTAAGTAACTTGCTGAAGGTCACAACTCTGGAACCAGGATTCAAATCGGACTTCAGAGTCTGCAGCTAAGTCCCTCCCTTGTCCCTGCCTGTGGCAAGGGGCCCTGGGGAAGGATGTGGGATAGAGGAAGGCACACGGCATGTCTGGGACTCACACGGCCAGCAGGCAGCTCTGTAGGAAGGAAGGAAAAACCCCAACGGGGCCATAGATCCAAGCCAGGGGTCACAAGGGGAGATGCTCCAAGGGATGAGGGCCGGGCCAGGCAGGGCGCATGGCAGATGGGCAGCCTGGAGCGCAGCCCTGACCAGCTGTTGTTTGCAGAGTAGGGAGAGTGCGTGGTGAGAGCTGGATTAGGTGTACCCAGCAACCTCAGTGGCCATCAGGTGGAGAGACACAGTGGGCCCTTCTGGCTGGCCCTTCTAGCGCCTCCCCACCCTGGGGGCTTAGCGCTTGCTAATCTCTGTCCCCACGGCAGCAGGAGGCAACAGGGGCTTCACTCAGGCCGTAGCACTTCCCACCTCTTGATGGCCAGGGAGCTGTGGATCAGGGAATCTTCTCTCTTCTAAAGAGTGAGATGTAAATCTCTGATGATGGGCCCAGAATCCATAACTGGAGCGAACCATATCTCCTGGCCTCCTCTCAGTCCACCTCTCTTTCCAGGCCTCTGTGCCGCCCCTGATTTGGGTCTGCTGATTTCATTTGTTTTGTCTGCCCTTCTGCTTCCTGCCTCAATTCACAGAGAGGTTGAAGCAGCTATCAGAAATACTTTCAAAACAATAGGACAATGCATATTTGTATAACCCTGTGGAAGAATGCGTGGGGGCAGCCGCCAGAGCTTATAGGGGATGCTTGGACCCCCGAGTGACCCCTTTCTAGTACCACTGAAGAGCTTAGAATGATGTGATGGGCATAAGTTTTCATATGACATAAGTGGTTGATTCATTCAGTAAATATTTATTTAGCACCTACTTAACGAACCACCCCCCACCTTCATTTCTAAATTCTTTTGTCACATTTTGGAAATGTTGCCGTGAGTCCTTTTCAGAAACCGATACTGGCGAGTCTTTTGAATCCCAGGTAGCATGCTGGAATCCGCTCCTGAGTGTCATTGTTCATCTAGTCATAGTTCACTCTAGTTCATCAGAGTCTTTCTACTTCTTGCTTGTGAATGTTTCTCCAGAAACATTTTAGAAAACCACTTAAGAAACAAAAACAAAACCACGTATGTGCTGGTCTCCAGTGATTCTCGTGGCATCTTTCTGGAAAAGGGCTCACTCGGCAGCTGGGTCCTGCTCCTCAGCAGGGTAACTGAGGTTAGAGGCGAGCCCCCCATCCAGATGCTGGCGTAGCGGCCTCCATTCAGTGAGTGGTTACTGAGAAGTAACACACACTCCTTATTGTGTGTGCTCTCTCTTCTACCCTGAGTCTCCCCACAATCCACAAACCCTTACATTCATGGAGTTACATTCCCGCTGATGAAACAGCATCTAAAGAGGAAAACTAAAACAAGAGACATCTGGTTTACGGTTTAAAAAGATGGCTCTGGCGGCTGGGTGGTACATCTGCTGAGCTTGAGGGAGGGGGTGTGGGAGACAGAGAGGCCAATCAGGAGGCCAGGACGACAGGCCAGGCGAGACCAGGGTGGGGGCGGGCCTGGTGAGACCTGGTCAGAATGGGGTCTGTTCTGGAGGTTGGGTCAGCTGGACCAGCTGATGGATTTGGCGTGGGGATGAGAAGGAATCAAGGACGCGTCCAAAGATTTCTGGACTGAACTGGGCAAGTGATTCCGTTAGGCACCTTAGGTAAAACTAGGCGAGGGAAAGAGTTTCATTTTGGCCATGTGAGGTCAAGATGTCTGTTAGACATTTCAGTGAAAAAAAAAAAAGATCTGTAATTTTCCAGTGATCAGTCACCACTTCGCTGAATGTGGGCTGGACATGCGGGAACAGAGGGGATGGGCCCAAAGGGTTAGGCTGCCCCTTGGTGTGCTGCCTTGATTAGGTCAGCCTGGACTCTTCTGGAACCCCCCCAACCCCCACCCACGGCAGCTCACTCTCGTACATTCATTCATTCACGCGACACATGTTTATTGAGTGCTGTGCTGGGTGTTTTCCATGTGCCCCCGAAAGGCACGTGTTTATCTCATCATCTAAATGGACAACATGGCCATTTCTGTTGTTCCATTTAGTTTTTTTTTTTTTTTTAATGTCTGTTTATTTCTGAGAGAGAGAGAGAGAGAGAGAGATGGAGTGCTAGCAGTGGTGGGGTCGGCATAGAGAGACAGAGACACAGAATCCAAAGCAGGCTCCAGGCTCCAAACTGTCAGCGCAGAGCCCAACATGGGGCTCGAACCCACGAACCGAGAGATCATGACCTGAGCCAAAGCCGGACACTTAACCCACTGAGCCACCCAGGTGCCCCTTAGCATTCTAACTTTTGAAGAAACATGAAAGCTGAACGAATAGATTTGTTTATAAAATATAATTAATAAGGCCCACAAGGCTGGGCTACTGTAGCCCAGGCTGGCAGGAGGACACTCAGGCCACCCCATCCTCTGCTCTGGGGTGTGGTCATGCCTCTGACAGAGCCTGGCTCAGAACCATCAGGTGCACCCCAAACTCTTTGCATGGCTTTCCCCGGGTGAGGGGTGGGGCTGGGGAGAGAAGCTCTGGGGAGCCATGAGCTTGAAGTTTTGTTATGAGTTTGGCTGGACTATGGGTCTCTGAAAGAGAGTGGTAACTATCCACATGGGATTTCTTTTTTTCTTCTTTTTAAGTTTTCTTTTTATTTATTTTTTAGAGACAGAGAGCAAGCAGGGGAGGGACAGAGAGAAAGAGAGAGAGAGAGAGAAAGAGACAAAATCCCAAGCCGGCTTCATGCTGTCAGCACAGAGCCCAATGACATGAGATCATGACCTGAGCCCAAGTCAAGAGTTGAATGCCTGACTGTGCCACCCAGGTGCCCCAGAATGGGACTTAAATTTTACAATTAAATAGGGGACGGGGACTAAGGAAGGCACTTGTCATGATGAGCCCCGGGTGATGGATGGAAGTGCTAAATCACCATATTGCACACCTGAAACTAATGTTTCAGGGATGCAATGTTAACTGAAATAAATAAATAAATAAAGTTAGAAAAAGGTAACCAGAAAGCCATGGAATCTTCCTGTAGAAAGGGAGTCTGACATAGTAAGGCAGTGATGGTGATGGGAGGAAGGAAACTGGACCCTGTCAGGGTCCATCGCAGTCCAGCGTGTTCCTGAACTTGACCCTCACCTAGGGCCTGCACAGAGCTGGTTGTGTCCTTGGGGGGGCCTAGGAGGTGGGGGGTGGGGGGCTGCCCTCAGCGTGTGGCATCCGGCCAGGCCCTGGAGCCCACGTGGTGAGCCAGTTTCCTGCCTCTGTCAGAGCGACTGAGCCCTGATTATGGGGGCGTGAGGACTCTAAATGACTGCAAAGTACTTTTCAATCAGACAGGAAATAGGTGAGAAATGCATTTCTGTCAGTGCCCCAATTACCCCAGTCCCAACAGGATGAACAGAACATGTGCTTGCTCCCAGGGACGGCTGTCGGGATCCCCTCACCGTGCTCTCCCAGAAGCAGCTTTGTCCTCAGCTCGCATGGCCGAGGGGCTGGAGACGGTCATTGCAGGGGCTGAGGCTCACCATCAAAGGGCCCAGAAGTAGAGCCCAAAAAGGGAGCCCCTTCTGCCCCTCAGTGCAGGGACCCCTGGGGCCCGCCTGTTCCTGGGTGCCCGTGAGTTGCTGGGGCCACTGCCACCCTCCGCATCCCTTCTGTGAGCGTCCCTGCAGCAGCTTGGCGCTTCTTGCCCTCTTTCACCCAGAAATAGCGATTTGGCCTCCTGGACCTCATCAAATAGTTGATGAGCCCTGCCTGACAGTCCCAACGGCTGCTGTTTTCTGCCAGGTTCTCACCTCATTTCTACGGAGAGAGTCCACTCCTTGCCTCTCCCAGCTTCCGGTGACCCCAGGTGGTCCTTGGCCACAGCCACATCCCTGCCAGTCTCTGCCTGTGTGGTCACCCGACTTCCCCTCTTCTGTCTGTGCAGCCAGATGCTGCCTCTATTTTATGTATTTAATGTTTATTTATTTAAAAAAATTTTGTTTTAAATTATTTCTAGGAGAGAGAGACAGCGTGAGCAGGGGAGGGTCAGAGAGAGTCACAGACTCAGGGAGTCACGGACTGAAACAGGCTCCAGGTTCTGAGCCGGCAGTCAGCACAGAGCCCGACGCGGGGCTCGAACCCACGAACCGCGAGATCATGACCTAAGCAAAAGTCGGACGCTTAACCGACTAAGCCACCCAGGTGCCCAATGTTTATTTATTTTTGAGAGAGAGGGAGAGAGAGTCAGAGTCAGAGAGAGAGAGAGGACTGTGCTGGAGGCGAGAGACAGAACTCAAGCAGGGGAGGGGCAGAGAGAGGGAGACACAGAATCCGAAGCAGGCTCCAGGCTCTGAGCTGTCAACACAGAGCCCAGTGAGGGGTTCGAACTCACAAACCATGAGATCAGGACCTGATCTGAAGTTGGATGCTTAACCGACTGAGCCACCCAGGCGCCCTGACACTGCTTCCACTTTATAAGGAAATGTGTGATCTCATTTAGGGTCCATCCAGATAGTCAGGGTCATCTCCCCATATTAAGATCCTTGACTTAAGCAGGTCTGTAAAGACTCTATTTGCATATAGGGTGACAAGTGTGGGTTCCAGGGTTAAGACCTGCTGTGTCTGGGACCATGACGCAGCCCGCTGCAGCCTCCCTCTCTCACATTAGGCTCTGAAGTGTGTGCAGTTTATTCTGGGCTGTGTCATCTCCACATTCTGCCCTTTGTTCACACCGTCTTCTCCCTCACCCCTTACCCCCCAGCATTTGCCTTCTCTTACTCTTATTTTCAGCTTAGATGTCACTTCCTCTAGGAAGTGTTCCTTGATACCGCATGCACAACTTGTATACACACACACACACACACACACGTGCCCCTGTTCTGTGTCAGGACCAGTGGTATTACAATAGTCTTTTCCAGAATCTGTCTCTCTCACTAGCCTCAGCGCTGTTTAGGGCAGCTACCAGGTTTCAGGCATATGGTATCTGAGCGTTGATAGATTTTCAAAGAAGGAAGGAGAGAAGAAAAACCCTTGAGGGATAGACTCTTGAGTCATTTGGCTGTTTAATTTAATTTTTGGCTGCAAATTTTTAACTATCTGGCTTAATCTCCAGTCAAGTGGATTTAAGGGAGTAGGAAGACAAGTGATTGGCTCCAAAGAACATTTTCTGATTAAAAAATCACAGGGAAAAAAAAAAAAAGCTTTTAAAAAGTAATAACGATGATGGCAGTGAGCTGGGCCCGTACCTGCATTCGCCACCGTGTTCCCAGCCGGCGCCCACACCACCCGGAGCCTGTGGGAGGTGTGAGAGGGGCAGAGGCACCCTGGATGAGCACCCGCTGTATACAGCGGAGTACACAGTGGGCTTAGCAAATGCCCCTGACGGCCCTGGGAGGTGGAGAGGCTGAGGTTCAGACCGAGGCAGAGCTGGTTTCCAATGATCGAGCCCTTCCCACCTCAGCAGGCTGGAAGGGACGGGCAGCTGGAGGGGCTCACGGGCCCCTGGGAGATGGGCTGGGGGGAGAAGGGCTAATTGCATTTCTGGGACACACACTCAGGCCTTTGTCCCACCCCGGAGGCTCTCCTCCCGTGTGGCCACCAGTGTGTCAGGACCTGGGACTTCTATAAACGAGCTGCGGGCTCCTGGGACGCCAGAGCTGCATCCCACTCACCCCCCCTTTGACCTGAGGGGGAACCTGAGGTCTGGATGGGAGTGGGGGGCGTGGAGAGTGTGGCCTGACAGCCTGTGTGCTGAGTCTGTGCTTGTCTGGGTCTAGACCACATTTGTTCTGCCCGCCAGGGCCCCCTGGACACAAGGCTGCCCCTCCGTTGACATTTCGTTTCCGTTCAAGGGGATTACGCAAAGCCGCGGTGGTTAAGCCACCATGGGGCACTATGGAAACAGAGCACTTGGCTCTGTCTGCCCCCTCCTTCAGCCAGGCAGTAATGACACAGAGGCCGGCCTCTCTGGCAAGTCCTGTTATGCTAAATCGCAGAGCATGTGCACGATTTAATTTGAACCCAGGCAGGCAGAGGGGAGAAGCCAGATTAATTACCACAGCACATTTCTGAGCCAAGTCAGATGCCTTCCCCCAAAAAACTAGACCTCCCGCAGGACTGGGGGCAGTAAGGGTCGAGAGAGTCAAAGTATCTATTAATGATGTTATGTGCATCCTTGAGCAGATGGTTTATATATAATGTCTAACTTCGCAGCTTATATATATATATATATAATTCTTTTTTTTTTTTTACAAACCAGTCCTTTATTTCTGTTTTATTGTAGTTGTTCATTAATTAATCTGAGCAAGCACCAGTGTTTACAAGGCACCCTATCCTAAGGGTGAAAAAGATGAAAAGTGAAGTCTCCTCTCCTCCTGTTTCCCACTTACTGTTTCTTTCCCTGCAGAGATGCTACCATTTTGGGGTATGTCTTCTCAGGTACTTACCGCATATATATTTACATACACATATTGTGCCCTTTTTAAATTTAATTAATTAAAAAAAAATGTTTATTCTTGAGAGAGAGACAGAGTATGAGCAGGGAAGGGGCTGAAAGAGAGGGGGAGACAGAATCTGAAACAGGCTCTAGGCTCTTGAGCTGTCAGCACAGAGCCCGACACGGGGCTTGAACCCACGAGCCGTGAGATCATGACCTGAGCCGAGGTCGGAGGCTTAACCGACTGAGCCACCCAGGCGCCCCTATCCTGCCCTTTAAAAAAAATTTTTTTTTAAAATATTTATTGATTTTTGAGGGACAGAGAAAGAGCACGAGCAGGGGAAGGGCAGAGAGAGGGAGACACAGAACCTGAAGCAGGCTCCAGGCTCTGAGCTGTCAGCACAGAGCCCAACGTAGGGCTCGAACCCACAAACTCTGAGATCATGACCTCAGCTGAAGTTGATGCTTAGTTGACTGAGCCACCCAGGCGCCCCAATATCCTGCCCTTCTGTACAAAAATTAGTGACTGTACTATGCACGCTGTTCCCTGGACCCTTTTACTTTTCACTCAGCGATACATATTAGCTTGTTTCAGGGTTGACACTCCATTATAATGGATGAACCCTGATGTCTTTAACCAGCCAGCTATTGATGGACATTTTGGTTGTAGTGTTTTGCCTTTACTCACAGGGCTTCAGGAAACAGGTACCTTTGCATACTTGCCACACCCATGAAAAGTATCTACACTGCACTGTGCAATGTAGTAGGCACTGGCAGCATGTTACCATTCACATTTCAGTTAATTGGCATTTCACGTAATCGGAATTGGATAAAACTCAGTATTCAGCTCTTCAGTCACACTAGCCACAGCTCAAGTTGTCAGGAGCCACATGGGGCCAGTGGCCAACGAGCCAGCAGGGAGGACACGGAGTATTTCTATGGTGCAGGGAGCTCTCGGGGACAGTGCCGCTCCATATCATGTGTTCCTAGAAGGGGGTTCTGAAGCCAGAGGCCTGTCCATCTTAACTGTTGACAGATATTGCCAAACTCCCCTCTGAAGAGGCTCTCTCTAGCTATATTTGTTCCCCCCAGTAAGGGCTCAGAGAGGAACAGCACTTTTATTTCAGAACAACTGTTTCGGGTGTGGGGGCCGTGGTGGTGGCAGGTAGGGGGAACGTTCCCTGTGTGCTGATTGCAAGGATGTTCTGTTTCTTTCTGTTGCTGGTGACCAGTCGAGCACTGCTGTCCCCAACTTACAGCGGGCACACCTGTCACCGGGAGCCCCAGGCAGGCTGTCTCCCCGCTGAGGCCTGGCTTCCTGCCACCTCACTGAGGGCTGCCTCTCCCAAGCTCCAAGCCACTTCCGTCTCCTCCCTGAGGTCCAGGGCGCCTCCACACCTTGACTCCTGGCCTGCCACTTCTCAGGGAACAGTGTGGGGGGTCCGGAACGTTCTCTGTAGCCATGGCACAGCCTTTACCGGGATTCTCTGGCTCCTCCTTACCTCCCATGCCCCCCCTGCCCCAGACGCTCTCCCTTTGGGGAAGGTGACCTCCAGGTTGCCAAATGGTGGCTGTTGCCCAGTCCTCGCCTGGCTAGAGCTCTGAGCCGCAGCCTGCACTTTGTCCCTTGGCCCCCGCGACAGCACACCTGCCGCCCCTCTGATCACTCCATCCCACCTCTGACGCCTTCTCCTCCTCCAGCACGGACGGCTCTTACAACTCGGCCTCCTGCTTTCCTCACTCTCTGCTTTGTTCCTGGGCAGTCTCAGCCCCACCATGGCTTTGATTAGCATCATTTGGGGAAGGAAGGTCATGCATTTTAATTTCCATTTCTGCTTACTAGTGAGACTGGGCACCTCTTTGTGCTTTCTGACCTTTTGCATTCCTTATAAAAGCCGGTTAGAAGCAGAGGACGCCTTGGACCCAGGTTCTGTCCCTGCAGACCAGAGCTATGGCAGGTGCTTGTCCCCGCCCCTCCAGGCACAACAGGACCCTTCCATTTGCACCTTTTCCTCCCCCACACCCAGCCCGCAGCCTGCTTTCTGCGTCTCCCACCTCCCCTCTCTTTCCTCCGTGGTCCCTGGAGGTCCGTTTCCCCAACTCTGCACCTCACACGGCCACGGGTGGGTGTCAGCCATGGGTGGGTGTTGCTGCTTCCTCTTCTCTGGGCCACTCAGCTTTGTTTAGGGACTTTCGCTCTCACAGACGTCTTCTGTTCCCTTCCCGGACTTCCCTTTGCGGCTTCAGCATTAAGACAGACATCTCTGTCTGCAGCTCATAGTTTCTTGCCTCACACCTCTGGGATTCTTATTTCCAGTTGATCTTAGACGACGCCTACCTACCCAACTTCATTGCCTGTAAACGAGTGAGCTTTAAAGTCCCCAACGTTTGAGTTCTTCCTTGTCTCCTGCCTTTTGCATGCCCACCTCCCCTTCCCCACATCTGCTGAACCTACTCTTTATTCTTGGTGTGGCCACAAGGTGTTTGACTCCTTCCGTAAGCTCTTCCCTCCATTTGTCTTCTGCTCCGGTCTGAACCCCGAGACCCCCCACACCAACCAAGCCACATCTAGTAACCTGATGATCTCTTACCCCCTGCACCTTGGCCGTGTTGCCTTGCCAGCTTCCGATGCTAAGGACACACTCTAGTCCGGTGGCTTCTCTTGCTTGCCGTCTCCTCCATAAAGCCTTCCTTTCCTTCCCTGAAACTGAGGGTGCCATTCTTGCACTCAAACACCAAGGCCATTTATGCCTCTTTTCTGGAACTTCTTTCTTTCTGATTTGGTCTCGTGTCTGTCCAGCTTCCCCAGACTGTGAGCTCCATTCAGGACCGTCACGGCATTTCTGTCCCCCAACTGCCTGAACTAATTGAGCAAAAACCTATGTTTGCCTAATTCGGTTGAATGGGCAATTTCTGCTTGGGGCTGATGCTACTCAGATTTAAAAAGCAGTGTGTCTATCCAGTAGAGGAAAACTGAATAGAGAAAACCGGTAAGGGAGGCCCGGGGGAAGGTAGATATGCAGTTTGTTGAATGGACACGTCAGAGCGAGGTTGCAAGCAGAGGCGATTGGAGAACGGCTTCCCCTGCGTGCAGGGCCTTTCTGCCAGCGTCCAGGCGCTCTAGTGTGAAGCAGGCTTATTTTGGTGGTGATGGTGCATGTCGGTGGCAGGTGATGACCTTGGCTGCAAGAAGGGAAGACTGCGTCTCTGGGAAAAGGAGAGAAGTCGTATTTGCCTTTCTGCCTGTGGGGGAGCAGAGAGGCTTCCCTGGTATGGCCAGTCCTGTGCCACCAGCTTGGAGCGGTCGGAGCAGAGCAGCAGAAAGAGTCCGAGGCCCCGCCGCAGGAAACGAGGTGGTGTCACACAAGCCGATGCCAACACTCTGCTGGTGCGGAGTGGGGACCCACTGCCCAGCTCTGCCTCTCCTCTGGCCCCAGGGAAGGTGCCAGCACATGGCCCACCCGTGACCTCAGGACTGTGGAGCCCGCTGCTCAGAAGGGTTTGCGCAGCAGGGGACGGGGCAGCCAGCAGTTTAGGTCAGTGGTTTGCTGCCTTTGGTGCATGCACTTTCGTCTTCTAGGGAAGGGGGTGGCAGGTATTTGAGAGGCCAAGACCTCATGATGAAGAGGTTTAAGAGAGTTACAGTCTAAGAGAGCACCAGAGCCTGCCCACCCTGGCATGCACCGAGCGCTCACACCGAAGAAGTGTGTGCTATCCACACACCCCGACTGTGGGCTCTGGTGGCAGTGCCAGGCATCTGCTTCTGGGCCCAGGACCATTGGTCCTTTAGGGCCCCCAGTGTCCTGTCTGTGCTCGTGGGCTCTCCTGGGCATTATCTTCCTTTTCAAAGCCCTGCTATGAATAAAAGAACATTTTCTAAAACCACAGTGTGCAAAGCGTGGGAAGCATGGGGACCACTGTCGTGGTCTATGAGGCTGACCCTCTGGGACTGAGGCTACGCTCTCCGCCTCCAGGTTCTGGAACCGCCCCTTCCCCTGGCCCTGGAAAGGGGCTTCCGGCTCTTGCTAGTCCTGGAAGTTTCTGGAAGTGCGTTTGTTCCCTCAACCCTGCCTGCACCTCTGTAAAGAATCTTCATTAAACGTCTCTTTTAAACCTCTTGAACCATTTGTTTCTTGCTTGGGCCCTGTCTGATACACTGACGGTCCTCTGTCCACCTGAATAAAGGCCAAATAAAGGGAATACTGTGTTTGCAAGTCTGGAAGCAAAACACTCAAACGACTCCAGATGGTGGGATATTTTTATTATTGCAGAGCAGAGGCAGCACTTCCTGGTTGGAGTATGGGGTCCTCTGGAGTCACTTCTGGACTCCAGTCAAAGGAACAAGTGAGATGGCCACAGAAGGGGGCAAAGCTCCCTCTTACCCCCTGAGGGGGCTCCAGCTAGCCCTCCTCTGGAGAGAGCTCTGACAGTGTGCTCTCTACAAGGTCCAGCTGGAGGCGGGACTTGAGGTCAGGTTCAGGGGCAGGTTTCCTTTCCATCACAGCCTCCGAGCCTTCCTGGGGCGGCAGCCGTTGTGCGGGATAGGGGTGTTGTCTGTGATTGAGATCACTTCCAGGCCCCCCATGGTCAGCCCCTTGATGGCAGACTAGAAGGGGCAGAAGGAATAGTAGAATGGCATGGTCCCAGATGAAGACCTTGGAGAGGGCCGGGATGGGGCTTTCCTACCTACAGTCCTGACTCTTCTCTCACCAAGGACTCCCGACTAAACCCCTGAACCATGTCCTTGATGCCTGCATTTCTTTAGGTGCCCTGACCACTTCCCACCTTGTGCTTTAGATCTGACCACCAAGACTATATGTAAATCCCGACACCCTGTAATCATCACACTTTTGTCATTTCCTCTGCCTGGAATATCCCCTCTCTCCCCCTACACCTGGTGAATACCTTTCTATTCTTAAAAATTCAGTAGAGATATCACCTCTGGGGAAATACCCAGTAGGCGCACCACTGCACCCGCTAGTCTGTACTGAGGGGTCCGACTGTGACAGCCCCCAGGGAGCACTTTTCTATTCCCAGTGTGTGGCACCCAGCAGGTACTGAGTAAGTGTCTGATGAATTAAACTAAGTGATCTGGGCTTGCTTTTGAGAAGCTTAGTAGGTTTGAAGGCAGAAAGAAACAAACTTGTCATGGAAATCCCCCAGAGTTTTCCAGTCCCGACTGTGCTCAAGCCCTGTTTCTCCCAGGAGGGAAGCACACAGGCCACCGAGACCCCTCAGAGACCCCTCCGGGTCACTTACCAAGCGCCCTGGCCCCAGGCCTTTCACAACCACTCTGATGTGGGTCACGCCCTTCCCTGAAGCTTTCTGGAGAGAAGGAAGCAGTTAGTGCTCCAGAGAGACACCGGCTCCATCCAGATCTCTTGCTCCTGCTGCCTGGGGCAAGAGGGCTACTGCTCCAGGGAAGACGCCCGACCCCCCCATAAACGGGCAGAACACAGCACAGCAGGGCAGACACCGGCAGAGGGCACGGAACCTGTCAAATCCTGAGTTTACCGTCAGCTGTGATCCCTGCTAACCCAGGGCAGCACTGCCCCCTGATGGAGGTTTCTACGTGTCGTTCCCATTGTTCTGGGGGTGGAGGGTGAAGGCAGGATTTTAAGGTAGAGCCTAAATAACCCACTTAAAAAGTATTATCGTTTTAAATTTTAAGTGTTAACACTTAAAAGTTTGCTTCTTGGTTATAGAGGACGTTCATTACAGAAAGTCTAGAAAACACAGAGGTCCACTCAACCCGCCATGCAGAGGGCACTGTTACCGCTGACGCCTTTTACTGTATACAGTCTGTCCAGTGGGGGACACCTAACACTTTCTGATGATCGTTTATACGCAGCAAATACTATTTGGGGGCATCAAGGTTTGTTTGAAGGCTGAGGTTTTCCTTCAGGAAATACTTCTGATTTGGCAGAGTGTGAACCTCTGTAAGGCCCATCCTAGGCCTGCTCGGGCCTGGGCTGTGGACCCAGACCGATCACTATGAGCAAGTCGCACACTCTGCCCCTTAAAAACGGGTAATACCGAGCGTCTCCTGAGGATTTAAGTTAATGAATGTAGAGTGCCTGCCGTACAGCAGATGGTCGATAAGTACACGAAGTGGTGCATACTGCCAATCTGCTTCTAGAAAGGTCTGCAACAGTTCACAATCGAATTGGTGCTTCACGAGATAAAGAGGCTTCTTCAAACTGCCCCTGATGTTAGGGTATCGAACAAGGGTCGGCAAATACCACTACTTATGAGTGACTGGTTCAAGAAGCCCCCTCCCCGGGACCAGTCCTGCACAGAGTGACACACAGCACAGAGGGAGCCGGAGAGGACGCACACTTACCATGGCAGCAGCTATGCCTGCTGTTTGTGCGGCGATGCCCGTGCCCTTCTTGGCATTCCGGAACCCCTCGGTGCCACAGGAAGCGCGGGCAAGGGGCTGGTGGGCGGCAGAGACCACCTGGATCTGCGTGCTGGGAAAGCAGAGGGGGACACGGGACACAAAGGCTGGTCAGGAAGTAACACTAGGCCCTTGCACGCCTGGTGAGAAAGAGAAAGGCATTCAACTGCTTTCCCTTTGAACTTGTCAGACAGACGTTCTGAACTTCTACAGGAGGTGTCAGGAAGGCTCCCTATCACCCCCTGAACCCCATCAAAATCTGACACGTCACAGGACCTAAGGACGGCTCTGGCCAGGACGCCCTGCCGGGGGCAAACGGTGGGTCTCAGCCAGGCCAGCAAGCAGACGGCCTGGTCACGAGGGTGGAGCCTCCGCGAACGGGGTTAGTGCCCTGGTTTATAGAAGGGACCCCAGAGAGCTCCCTTGCCCCTTCCACCAAGTGAGGACACAACACGGAGCTGGCCGCCTGTGACTCGGAGGAACTCTCAGCAGAGCCCCATCGCGCTGGCTCGCTGGTCCCACACGCCGGCCTCCAGAGCTGTGAGCAATCCAGGTCTGTTGTGTAAGCCCTTGTTTGTGGTCATTTTGTTTTAGCAGCCCGAGCTAAGGCAGGCTGCACACTGTGGGGTGGGTAAGTGTCATCCGGAAGAAGGGTGGAACGTTTCCTGCCTGGTGTCTTCTCTGTGGCTGGTGTCTAGACTTGATATCCCTGTCTGGCTTGTTTTCCTAAGAAGTTAGATGTTTCACATGAGGCAACTTTTAAAAAAGGCTTTTGTTAGGGAAAGTTTTAAATATACACAAAAACAAATAGAAAAGTATATTAACACCCATGGACCCATTACCCAGCTTCAGGAATTATTAACTCATATCTAACTCAGTCTCATCTATAAATCCTGTTTCCACTCTGGTCTTCCCTGGTGATGCGTTACTTTGAAGTAAATCCCAGACCCAACATCTCATTGGTAAATATTTTAGTATTTAGTTCTAAAAGATAATGACTTAAAAAAAAAATCCCATAGGGGCGCCTGGGTGGCTTAGTCGGTTGGGCGTCCGACTTTTGCCTGGGTCGTGATCTTGCGGTTCGTGGGTTCGAGCCCTGCGTCAGGCTCTGTGCTGACTGCCAGCTCAGAGCCTGGAGCCTATTTCGGTCTGTGACTCCCTCTCTCTCTGACCCTCCCCTGCTCACGCTGTCTCTCTCTCTCTCTAGAAATAAATAAAACATTAAAAAAAAAATCCCATAAAACCATTATCATACCTAAAAAAGTGAGCAGTATTACCATATTGGATAATTTTTAAAAAATGTTTTATTTATTTTTGAGAGAGAGAGAGAGAGACAGTGTGAGCAGGAGAGGGTCAGAGAGAGAGGAAGACACAGAATCTGAAACAGGCTCCAGGCTCTGAGCTAGCTGTCAGCACAGAGCCCGACACGGGGCTTGAACCCACGAACCGTGAGATCATGATGTGAGCTGAAGTCAGAAGCTTAACCAACTGAACCACCCAGGCACCCCGGATAATTTTTAAGTAGACTTCATGTCCAGTACAGAGCCCAACACAGGTCTTGAACTCACAACCCTGAGATCAAGATCTGAGTTGAGATCAAGAGTTGGACACTTAACCAACTGAGCCACCCAGGCGACCCCTGTGTAGGATAATTTTAATGCTGATGAACTCTGTTCCAAGACCAAAACACTTTTTTAAAAAAAAAATAAGTGAAACTTTTTTCCAGTCATCTCTAACTGACTTAAGAAATACTTAGACATGGGCGCCTGGGTGGCTCAGTTGGTTAGGTGTTCAACTTTGGATCAGGTCATAATCTTCCGGTTCCTGAGTTCAAGCCCTGCATCAGGCTCTCTGTTGTAAGCGCAGAGCCTGCTTCGGATCTCTCGCCCTCTCTCTACCCCTCCCCCACACTCGCTCTCTCTCCCTCAATAATAAACAAACATTAAAGAAAGAAAAGAAATACTTAGATACACTTTTCATTTCCCCTCGGTCCACACGGCTCTGCCTCCTGGCCCTGGGTCTGGGCCGTCTGCTTGCTGGCCTGGCTGTGACCCGCCATTTGCCCCTGGCAGGGAATCCTGGGTTTTCTGTACTGAGCAGAGCGCGAGAGCTGCCTGTCCCCGACACAACCTCAGCAGACACGGACAGGGTGGGCCACAGGGGCTCCAACAAGCACCAGCACCCACGTGCTTATCAGTCTGAGACGGCAGAAATCCGGTTGTTCTCATTTTGAGCTTATCAGACGCACGCCGGGCAAATCCTGTGGCATCTCACGAGCGCCCCATGCCCCATCCCTGACCATCAGGTGTCTCCCATGTGGGCCTCTGAATCGTGTCACGGGCAGGCTGAGACCAGACAGTGACCCTACATCCATGTGAGGGCCTGGCCTGCGAAGCTGTCCCCAGCGTCAGCAAGGCTTCTGTTGCTGACACACAGCCAGGAAGTCCCAGGCACCTGCCTGTCAGCCACTCGGAAGTCAAGTCTTGTCACAGTAAATCACTATTCCCGTTTAGCCCTGTGAGGTTAGAGGTCAACGCACAGAGGCCCAGAGCGAGTACTTCAAAGGAACAGTGCTTATTTGGAGATATGTTTTGGTTAGTTTGTTAATAAATCATATACTCTTAAACCACCTCTCTCATTTATGTATCGCCCACCCTATGCTCCCTAATGCATAGCAACACTCAACAAACACCTCAGTGAACACTCTCTCCAGCTCTTGAGCAGAACCAGGAAGTACTATTCCCAAGAAAGGCAAAGAAAGCTTATCAACGTGGTGTGCCCAACCTAGTTCACGTTCTCATGAAATCTGAGTAAACTTTTTTTGAAAGAGAGGGTGCAAGTGAGCGAAGGGCAGAGAGAGATAGAAGAGGAGAGAGACAGACAGAAGTGGGGCTCACCCGAAGAGGGGCTCAATCTCTCCCGATACGGAATTCGAACTCATGAACCGTGAGATCATGACCTGAGCCGAAGTCAGACCTTAACGACTGGGCCACCCAGGCGCCCTGAATAAACTTTATAAAGACAGAGGTGGCTTCCCCAAGCAAGGAGGAAGGGCGCTGGGGGGAACGTCTGCATCAACTCCGCCCTGCGGAGCGCGGCCCTCCCCCCCACCCTGGGCTTGCCCTGCCCCTCGAAGCGGACAGAAGCCCCCACCAGACCTACCCGGCGCCCCTCCCACTTACTTGTTGTATGATGCTTTAATGTGTGCGATCGGGATTTCCTCGAATCTCTTTCCTGCCCACCTCAGAGGGCTCTCCTGCCCTGGAACTGGAGGGTAAATGCTGCAATTAAAAAGACACTTTCCGTGAATCCTGAGTTTTTTTGTTTTAAGACCACAAAACACAGCAGCCGGCCACCTGGACCTGCTTCTGCAGCAGCTGCCCCCGATCCGTCCGGCACCACCGCCGTGTTGGTGAACACGGTGGCTTCTTGTGTGCTGGCTCTAGGCCCTCCTGGCGAGTCGCTAGGAGAGAATTTTATCCACACGCTTGACCCTCCCCTGCCCCTTCTCGTACAATCAGGTCATTATTTTCAATTCTCTATGAGCCGCTCTCTCTGTAATTAAAAAAATAATAATGTTGGGGAACTTGGGTGACTCAGTTGGTTAAGCGTCCGACTTCGGCTCAGGTCATGATCTCACAGTTCGTGGGTTTGAGCCCCGCGTCGGGCTCCGTGCTGACAGCTGGCTCAGAGCCTGCTTCAGATTCTCTATCTCTCTCTCTGACCCTCCCTGCTCACATTGTCTCTATCTCTTTAAAAAGAAGAGAAAAGAAAAAAAAATAAGGTCAAACCTCTATTTCTGGTTTCAGGTGATATCTTGACTATTTTATTTAAGAAAAACACACACACACAAAATAATATACTTATGATATCATCACTATTAAAAAAAAAACCAACCCAGTATCCCCTATGACAGAGGTCAGCAAGCCTTTTCTGTACAGGGCCAGAGAGTAGATAATTGAGGGTTTGCTGGCCATGAAGTTTCTATTGCAACTACTCAGCTTTGCTGCTGGGAGTAAGAAAGCAGCCACAGACCACAGTAAATTACTGGGCGGGACTATGTTCCGGTAAAATGTTATTTACCAAAAACCAGGCATCTGGCCAGATTTGAGTAGGAGCCCAGTTTGCCAACCTCTACTCCAGACCAGATCTCCAAGCCGGCTGCACAGAATCACATGGTTCTGATGCTTCGGCCCCACGCCTGACTTCTGGACCGGGCTGAGAATGTCTTTCTAAAATATCCCCCGTTAACCAGATGTGAACTTGGGCTGTGAGCACTGACCTAGACACGGTGTGGGCTCAAGTTCTTTCTCTAGCGCAGTCTAATCTGTCTTCTGGCCATGTCTAGGTCAGTACTCTTTGTCTGCAGGTGGAGAAATTGAGGTACCAATAGGGGTACAGGGTCAGCAAGCGAAACCAGGCTTTGGGGCCTAGGAGACCCTGCCTCAGTTCAAAGCTCTGCTCACCATGCTGTGCTTTCTTTCATTCAGACACACACAGTTGTCATTCAACATTCCAGACGCAGGTAAGCCTGTTGTTGCTTCCTGCCTACACGCAGGAATCAGACCCTGTTTGTACCTCCCACAGCCTCCTGAGACTCAGCGGCTGCTGGGTTAGAAAATACTATTATAGGAGCACGATCCTGCCGCCGAGCCCTACCTGCTTTCCTAGAGATAGTTTTAAAAAACAAAACAGAAAATAACACAATGGTATTCAAGAGTTACAAGTATGCCCCTTCTCACTAGGCCTGATTGTGGGGGTGATTCAGCCTTCAGCAGGTCACGGGCTTTTTAACCTACAAGCCAAGACGGATAGTCGTGAGGCTCTGAGATGACGTCAGTGTTTAAAACACTGATCATCATTTCCCCTACTGACTTGGGGGTCCAAAAACTTACGGCTACCCAAGATGGAACGTACCAGTGTGCTGCCCTTTATATACAGTAGGGAGGATTTGGAACACGAACCACTTAATTGAAGGCATGGACAAGATCGGGCCTCTACGTGAGCCAGGTCCACTGTACGAATGCACGAGTGGTTCACCGCAGGGAGGCCCGGACAAAGGAATGACAAAGCCTTCGGGCCCTGGCCTGCAGCCTCTTCACACCCGTCCTCATACGAGGGACAGGGAGAGTGGCCAGCACACATGGCGTCTCTTTGGGAGGGCCAAGGACTGAAAACAGCCGCCGCTCGCTCTGCCGAAGGGCTGACTTCCGCTACAGGCACCTGAGGCGTGGGAGTGCGCTGGGCCCTGCGTGCCGCCAACCCAAACTGACCCTGACAGTGTGGGACCTGGGCCCGGGACCTGGGCCCGGGAATCTGCAGTTCTGCTCCCACATAAAGAAGGCCTGGCCTCCCGCTCTTCAACCGCTTCCTCATTGTGGCTGGAGAGGATTTTTTTTTTTTTTAATGCAAATAAATGTAGAAAAATGCAGAGAATAGCTCCTGGCTCACCACTCCTGTCATTATTATATACACGGCTTCCGTAAGATTCTTCCAACCCCTTGGCTTCTGTTTGGTGACCTCCTTTCCTCCAGTGGCCCCGTCCGTGTCCTCTGTCCTATCCCAGCTACTTACTCCTGTGGTCATACCTGGCCCTTGTCGTTACCATGTCTACACCCTCATCATGACCTCGTTTCAAGCACCACACTCAGGCCACCAGCTGCAGGCGCACCCACGGAACCTCACTCTGGGAACCCTTCAAGCCCACGGTTCTCCCCACTGGTATGCTTCCCCCACCCCCCCCCCCCACGCCTTCACTTCTCTCCTGGCTTCCAGTAAATTCCACCACTGACCAATCATTATAATCACTCCCCTCGATCCTCTGCCTCGTCATTGCACCCTCCTGGCAAACCCTAGCCCCCGCTGCCCCTTCTCTGCAGCCTGGGTGCGCATCTGCACAGCTGGCTAGAGAAGCACACACCCCCGTGTCAACGGGCCTCTCCATGTGCTGTGGCTTCTCCACGTCAGCACTTGTGACACTGTGGGCAAGACAATTCTTTGTTGTGAGAGGCTGGCCTGCACGCTGACGAGTGTCCACAGTATCCGTGGCCTCTACCCACTAGCTGTCCCTCCAGTGTCCTGAGTTGTGACAACGAATAAGTCTTCAGATACTGCTAAAAGTCCCCGTGTAGGCCAAATCGCCCCAGCTGAGAGCCGCTGCTTTATTTTAATGACTTCTGACATCAAGTGGGCCCTCAGCACTGACTGGCGACTGGCACTGTAGGCATGTCCCCAGTTCAATTACTCTTCTTCCACTCTCCTGGAGGACTGCTTTATACCTTCGTCTCTTTCAACCCCCACCTTCTTTCTGTTGCCTTACAGCCAGTTGATGACCTTCACAGGGAAATACAGGCAATCAGAATTTATGCTGGCTTCCACTACTGAACATCTGTGCCCACAGCCTTTGCCCTCTCTCCTCTTTGGATGCTCTGCTTGAGTTTGCCTCTCAAGGACACCACTCCAGCACGTTTCCACCCCCACATCCTTCCCATCCGCAAAGCATGCGGTCATTTCTCCAACCAGAAAACAGACAAGAACCTCTTGATCCCAAAGCCTCCCAGAGCTACTGCCCATCTCTCTATTCCCTCTTAAAGACCTGACTTTACTTGCCGTTTCTGTCTGTCTCCTGCTCTCCTTGAACCCACTCCAACCAGACATTAGCCCTATGATTCCACCAAAAATGCTCTAGGCAAGGTCACCAACCCACAATGTTAAATCCAATGAGTTCTGCCATCAACACAGTGACTTACTCTATCAACAACACCTGACATAGCTGATCTCTCTGCCCTTGAACTACATTAAAAAAAAGAAATCTCTCTA
The DNA here is from genome assembly GCA_017311185.1 of Proteles cristata cristata. Taxonomy (NCBI): domain Eukaryota; kingdom Metazoa; phylum Chordata; class Mammalia; order Carnivora; family Hyaenidae; genus Proteles; species Proteles cristata. Next base: position 55,193 of record JAESUZ010000722.1, read on the forward strand.
GGTTTTCTTACTACCTCTCTGGAATTTCTTTCTTTGTCTCTTTTGCTGATTCTTTCTCATCTCCTAAGTTTCTAAACTTTAGAGGGCTCCAGGCTTCAGTCCTTGGACCTCTTCTCTTTACCTACACTTATACTCTTGATGACCTTGTACAGTCTTGTGGTTTTAAATGACATCTATATGGTGAATTTCCCAAACGTGTGTAGCTCCAGCGGTCCCCTGAATTCCATTTCTAAATGCCTACACTGTATCTCCACTGGATGTTGACTAAGTGCCTTAAACATAACCACCGGAAGCCAAACTCCAGCAGTCTCTCTGTCTTACGTGACAATTCCACCTTTCCCACTGTTGAGGCCAAAACTTTTACAGCGTTGTTCATTCTCCTTTTCTCAAACCTTACACGACGGATACATGCTGCCGGCCTCACTTTCTGTGTGTTCCACCTCAAGAGCCGTCATCCTGGTCCAAGCCACCCTCCTTCCCTGCCTGGGTTATTTCAATGATCTTCTAATGATCTTGCCAGACTGCTCCCAGCTTCCATCCCTGCTTCCCCACAGTTCAGTATCAACACAGCAGCCAAAGGGACTCTTTGAAATGAAGCAACATCATGTCAACCCTCTATTCAGAATTCTCCAGTGGCTTCCCATCTCACCCAGGGTCAAGGCTGAAGTCCTCACGAAGTCCTACACGGCCACACAGATGCAGCCCCACATGCTGCTGCACCATTCACCCGCTCACCCATTTTACTCCTCGCTCCACACTGGTCTTCCTGCTCTTCCTCCCGAACAACAGACACACCCTCACCTTGTGTCATACCCTCATGTTGTATGTGTTTTCTATTTACTGTCCCCTATTCGCTAGAACTTAAGTTCTATGGGCGCAGAGTTTTGGGGGTGTTTGGTCACTGATGTGTCCCAACACCTTAAATAATGCCTGACGTTGCTGAATGACTCCAGCAGGATCCTGGCTTAAATTCCTTTAAGCAGCTCCCCACTGCTTACAGTGGGAACACTGTGAAAGCCCCACTGTTACAGAGAAGACCCTCAGCATTCTTATGCTTTCTCTGGCTGGCCTCATCTGCCATCTCACACACACACACACACACACACACCCCGGCTGGCCTCATCTGCCATCTCACACACACACACACACACACCCCGCCCCTGGAATATACCATGTTCTTTCATACCGATGCCTTTACACAGAATATTAGCTTTGCCTAAAATGATCCTTTTCACGTCGTCCAGTTGAACTACCGTTCAATTCTGTTTTTAGCTCCGTATTATCTTCCTGTCAGTCCTCTTCCTCAGGAGTGGGACATCGGTTCCGTCATACTTCCACGCAACCAGTTCTTACCTCCACCACACTGCTGACCACATGATGCTGAAAATGCTTGCACGTCTGCCTTCCCTAGTACCCTGGGCACTACTTGTGGGAAGAACAATCTTTTGTATTTGTTTTTTGGTTTTTTAAAATGTTTTTAATGTTTTACTTATTTTTGAGAGAGAGAGAGAGAGAGAGACAGCGTGAGCAGGGGAGGGTCAGAGAGAGAGGGAGACACAGAATCTGAAGCAGGCTCCAGGCTCTGAGCGAGATGTCAGCACAGAGCCTGATGCGGGGCTCGAACGCATAAGCCGTGAGACCGTGGCTTGAGCCGAAGTCGGACGCCCAACCGACTGAGTCACCCAGGCGCCCCCAATCTTTTGTATTTGTGTGCCCAGCACCTAGCACAACGCCTGGCACCAAGTAGGTTTGTTAGATGGATGTGATGGCACATAGGGGTGGTGGCATTGTTGGAAAGCAAGGTGCCAGTCCCTAGGGCTCAGCACAAAAGCCACCCTGCACTAACTCACTAATCTCCACCATAGCCTAGCGCCCCCTAGTTCCCCTTCCTATTTATCCAAGCCCAGGGAAGACTGTTAGTCGGCCAGAATACCCCTCTCAGGGAGAAACACGGTGACATTTACTATACACCTCCGACATTGACTCATTCATTCATCAGACTGTTAACAGAGCATCCGCTGGTGCCAAGGCGCATCTCGTTGCATCCCCACGTCTCTCATATCCTTTCCCTTCGTACACGAGAAAGCGGAGGCTGAGAGATTAATTTGCATAAGGCCCCAAAGATGGCAAGTGGCAGAGTTGGGAATTGACTGGTTCTCTGACTTTGGTTGGTGGGCTGGGCTTGAGTGGCCCTCACCTGAAGCTGCTGCGGCTCGGAGCCGGGGCTTCCTCCTCTTCAACCTCCTGATTGGCCGCCGCGTCTTGTAGCTGCTGGGCGTCGGTGTGGACGCTGGAGGCTGGCGCCCCGGCCACGACCCTGCGGGGAAGGAAATCTCGGTGAGGTCCAGGCCTAACAGCTACTGCAGTCCGGGAGGCAGGGGGGGAGGGGACACGGGCAGCGGCGCAGTCGCGGGGGTAGCCGTGGGCCCGGAGGGGGCTGAGCATTCTTACCCGGGCGTCGGTGACCGAGCCCAAGACCGCAAGAACCAAGACCCCGTCTTTCGTACCACCTGCATGACTTGAATTGACCCCTGTCAGCTTCCGTCCCCGGCGACCCGGGAGCCGGCGTAGCTGGACCGGCGCCAACACCAGGAGCGCTTATGGGGGAGGGCTTAGGAGGAAAGTCATCTCATTACTCTTCATAAAGTCCACTAAAGACTTTTATTCCCATTTAAATACTCCACAATAACTATCGTTTAGAGTTCCAACTGGGACTGTCTTCCTTTTCGCTAATCTAACATGATATCTGCGCCCGCCTCCCCCCCCCAAGTTGGAATGGTTCGTTCCAGTAGGTCCCGGGACAGAGGTCTTTCCGTTTTGCCGCTCCCGCGCTGCCTTCTGGGAGTGTGGGATTGGCCTGGAACCCCGTAGGCAGCCGCGGTGCCTTGTGGGAAGGCAGAAAAATGGCAGCGCCCGTAAGACGGACTGTGTTAGAGGTGGCGAAGGGCTGGCGGCGGTTCGAGGGGCACTGGGCGGGTAGCCTTGGCTCTCGCAGCCTGGCCCTTGCGGCCGCACCCTTGAACAGCGGGTCTCCATGGCGGTTGTTGGGCGCGTTGTGCCTGCAGCGGCCACCGCTGGTCTCGAAGCCGCTGACCCCATTGCAGGAAGAGATGGCGGCTCTACTGCAGCAGGTAGGATTGAGGTGCGGCTCACGGCTTCTAGGAGCTGCTGGGGGAATCAGTAGAGATACTTGAGCCTGGGTTCCATCGCGACTCCGGCACCAGTTAGTCTGAGTGTCCTTGGGCAAGTCTCAGAACTTCCGTGTTATTTACCTGCAGATTCGTATCTCCTTTACTGGTTGGTTTGGTACATAGAAGGCGTTCAATAAAAGATAGTTTGTTTTCATTGTCACGTTAGGCAGCTCTTTGGAGATGGTTTGCCTTTTCATTGCACACGCTAGGTGTGCGGTGGTGAAGAGGACGGACTCCTCTGTCCTAAGTCGTCAATAATTTAGAGAGGAGGAAGTCTGTGTTGTGATGTTTAGGAAAAGGTAGTGGGCACATCGCTAAAATGGTGCGATAAAGTCTGTGTGAGGGGCAAGTAAGAAGACAAGGGCAAATATTCAGCGTAGTGGCTTGAGGGGATTAAATCCCCAAAGATAGTGATAGAAGGTGATTGTTTCCCCAGAGTCTGAGATGTTTTTTGTCTTGGCTACTGAGAGGTCTAAACGTCACTTTGTGCTTTTTACTTGGTTTATTAATTTATTCTGCAAACACTTTATTAGTCACTTTATAGATAATCCATTCCCACCCACTTTGTGCAGACGCTGTGCTAAGGGCAAGGCATGCAGTGGTGAATAAGACAGACATGCTGTTAGTTCTCAGACTATTCAGTCTAGCGGAGGTGGACCAGTCAGTAACCAAATAATCACATGACTATAACTGCAGAGCTCGATAAGTGTTGTAAAGGAAGATACAGCTACTGTTAGAGCATTTAAGGAGGTGTCAAGGAATATCTCCTTAAGAAAGTGGTATTTAAATTGATAAGTAGGGATTTCCTGGGTGAAGAACATGAGGGACAACATTCTAGTTAGAACAGTGTCTGTACAAACTCCATGAGGCAGGAAAGTCCATGGTGAGATTCTGATCGAAGACTGACAGGTTCAGAGCATGCTTACCATGGACCATGGGCAGGGAATGCCTTTCCTACTTTTCTGTTCTTTGAAGCAGCCTGATCTTCGATCACCTTGTAACATTTTAGCAAATGTAGCTCAAGCTCAAAGTGCAGGTGACGTTTTTTTCTTTCTCTTTTTCCTGTGATGTTTTGATTGTATGTCTGGTTATGATGAGTGGTAAAGTTCTTCTGTCAAGTGTGCTACGGCTCTGTTTTCCAATCTGCCTGTTTTTGTTTTTTTTTTCCTTTTAATTTTCCCAGATTGAGGTAGAGAGAAGTATGTACTCAGACCATGAGCTTCGCGCTTTGGCTGAAGCCCAGAGACTGGCAAAGAAGAAAGCTGACTTGTATGATGAAGAAGATGACCAGAATGTATTGTTGGTTCAGGATTTGGAAGACGTATGGGAGCAGAAATTCCTACAGTTCAAACCTGGAGCTCGCATAACAGGTTTGTGGTCTTTTCAGGCCAGCAGGAGACAAAGGAAGGGGGTGGTGGTATTTTGGTTTCCAGACAGGGCATTTGCTTAGCCCTTACTTTGTGTTTTAGGTAACAAGTAATTGCAAAGCTTCTTTCTGGTTGGAGACGAATAAATTTGTTTCCCTGTTCCTCCTATCTACCCTATATAATTTTTAAAGGCCTTTGTAATTTTTAAGTGGGAGGTAAGGGTGTTGGGATAGCCTTTTCTCTCTCAGTGAAACTTCATGAATGTCATCTGAGTAAAAATCCCTTTTGGGAGTGAGAGTAGGAGGGAGACTAAGCTTTTCTCATTAGTTAGTTTTGTGTGTTTTATCTGAAATCCTTCCTAAAACAGTGGATTGAACTCTCTTATCTTCATTTCCTAACGTGAAGACTAAGGAACAGAGAAAGTGGGGCCTGGGGAAGTCAGTAATCCCAGCGAAGTTGTAGTGTTTGAAGTAGTTTGGGTGTAGCTTCCTTTCCAAAGGCTCAAAGCACTTTGTGTTGTGCTCTTCAAAGGAGAAGTTCAGCTTTTGGTTTTCTCTTCTTACATTGTAGTTTTCTCAAGATTGTGAGCCTCTGCCCTGCAAGAGATATGAATTCGATGCATCAGCGTTGTAATTTGATTATAAGAAGACAAAGGTTGTGGTTTTGAAGCACAGTCTACCTCCAAGGAAGACCATAAAATTCTGTTCTTCTTGGTTCTGGCAGATCATAGTCTTTTTGTCTTTTTTGACTCCCCCTTTTCTCCACAGAAGCCGATAAAAGGAATGACCGAACCTCACCGTACCGGAAGCTAGACAGGAACCTTATTCTGTTGGTCAAAGAGAAGCTTGGAGACGAGGAAATTTGGATACTTCCCCAGGCAGAGTGGTGGCCTGGGGAGACCCTCCGAGGAACAGCTGAGCGAACCCTGGCCACACTGTCAGGTGAGCTCTCTGCCCTCCTCTGGACCTCCCAACTCCCTTCCGACTCAGTCGCAGGCTGACTCAGGAGGGTGACTTTAAGGGTTGGAGGTGGCTCGTTAATGGAAACTTTGATATCTCTAAACATTTCAGCCAGAAAAAGAAATTGTAGATCAGTTGAGAGTCTTTGTCCCACTGAGATTTTTAAATCTTCTTTTCTTTCTTTATAGTACAGCACATTGGTCTTCCTGATGGCAGAAGAAACAGTTCTTTCTTTCACTTGTAAAACATACTCGCTTTATCGAGCTCCATTTTTTTTTTTCTACTCTTTGTGTGGGTTGAATTTTTTTCCCCCTAAAATCTACCTTCTCATTCTCCAACTAATACTATCCACATGGCAGCTGCTTCTGAAGGGAAAGTACGAGGTCCAGCCACAGGCTTGAATCTCAAAGTTTAAGCCAGTGGCTCTTTTCTTTATAAAGACTATGGTCTCAGTTCCTAGACGGGGAGGTTGGTGAGACTGCAGGGTTGGCCGAGTGGATCCTGTCATTTGGCCTTCACCATCTGGCCACCGATCACTGTGTGTTCTGAATTCTGACCCAGGAGACCTTTCTGCGTTCCTCGAGTAATGCGGTCATTCGTGCATCTCTATTTTGAGGCCATGCTGGTCTGTGACCAGAGCAGTTTACTCCTCCCTCATCTGACTCCTTGGTTTTGGAGGCTCAGCTTATACATTACACCGTGTGTGGTAGAACCTTCTCCAAGCCCCTCCGAGGCCTACTCCTCCCTCTTGGCTCCCATAGATTTGTGTGCGCCTCTTGTTCATTTCATGCGATAAACATTTGCTCTGAGCCTGCTGTTTGCTGGACGCCCTTCAGTCACTGGGGGTCCCAGAGGTGAGCAGGATGCTACCCCAGCTCTGCCCGAGCTTATGTTCTAATGGAGAATATGCCCTTTCACTTCCTCCATTGCCTGACAGTTGTTTATTGACACGTTTCTGTCCCCAGCTAGAATTCTGGCCCCCTCAGAGGCCCGGACAGTGTCTGTTCTTCCCCATCGTCGCAGCTCTCAGCAAAGTACGTGGCTCACGACATAGGTGTGGCAGGGTCGGTGCGCTGCCACTTTCCTGGCCCTGCCACGAGCACGAGCTAACGCAGCAGCAGCCACGTCGGCCCTTCTCCACGGTGGGGGGCCTGCGAGAGGGGCTGAGACAGATGGAGTGGGTGGGGACCTGGGGACCTTAGCTGTGCTCCCGTGTCCTCAGCTGACACCTGTGTTCAGATCCTCTGATTCCCTCACACATTCATGAGCGATGCTGGCTCAGCCCTTCCTCCTGTGAGCCACGTGGGGAGGTTTCCACTCGGCATCCACTTTCCTCCTTTTCATGTTCTTGTTGTCATAAATAAACGTCAGAGGACATGTGTAAAAGAAGTATTCACACTAAATGGGTGCATAACAGATAAAAATGTGTTGATTTATTGCAGTTATTAAAACTGTAGATAGTGTAAAATAATTAAAGTGGTGAAGAAAAGCTCAAGAAATGTAAGAGTATGGAGGTGTAAAAGTCAGAATCCGTGTATTTCCTCCCTGCCGGTACCTCCCTTCCCCAGTCCTTCTTCAAGATGGAATTCCTAGAGGTGGAATTGATGGTCAAGGATGGACCCTTAAAGTTTTGATAGGTATTGTGACACTGGACATTTTCAGGAGTGGTGTAGGGGAGGGTCTGTTTGTCTAGACCCCACCAACATATGAAATCGTCTCTTTTTAATTTTTGCCTGTGTTAGTAAAAACATGATCTCTTTTGCATTTGCATTTTCTTGATTGCTAGTGAGATGGACCATATTTTCATATGTTTATTGGCTATTTGTACTTACTTGTGAGTGCATATTTATATTTTTTAATGTTTTTAAATTTTATTTATTTCTTTACATTTATTTATTTTTGAGAGGCAGAGAGAGACAGAGCACAAGTGGGGGAGGGGCAGAGAGAGAGGGTGACACAGAATCCGAAGCAGGCTCCAGGCTCTGAACTGGCAACACAGAGCCCGATGTGGAGCTTGAACCCACAGACAGCGAGATCATGACCTGAGCCAAAGTTGAATGTTTAAGCGACTGAGCCACCTAGGCACCCCTTTAATGTTTTTATAAATTTTTGTTTCTTAAAAAATTTTTTTAATGATTGTCATTTTTGAGAGAGCATGAGCAGAGCACAGCAGAAAGAGAGGGAGACACAGAATCTGAACAGACTCTAGGTTCTGTGCTGTCAGCACAGAATCCGATGTGGAGCTCGCATTCATGAACTGCGAAATCATCACTCAAACTGAAGTCGAACGCCCTACTGACTGAGCCATCCAGATTCCCTGTTTGTTTATTTTTGAAAGACGGCGAGAGATAGAGTGTGAGTGGGGGAGAGGCAGAGAGAGAGGAGACACAGAATCCAAAGCAGGCTGCAGGCTCTGAACTGTCAGCACAGAGTCTGACGAGGGGCTTGAGGAAGCTTCATGAACCAACTGTTGACCTGAGCCGAAGTTGTGTGCTTAACCTTCTGAGCCACCAAGACTCCGCTGTGAGTGCCTGTTTAGATTCTTTGCTCATTTTATAATGAACCATTTCTTTTCTCTTCTTGTTTTGATTATGTTTTTGAGTACGTTTTTCCAGATTATATAAAAATAATACATATTCATTGAAATAAGTGAAAAATTCAGGAGAGTATAAAGGAACTTTCCAGTATAATTCCACCACTTGTAGATACCCACTGCTGACATTTTTGTGTGTGTGTGTGTTGCAGGCGAACTCACATCATACATATATTCCTCATGTGATGCTAACAATGGCTTTTTTGTTTTGTTTTTTATAGTACTGAGAAGCAGTTCATTATATATGGTGTCTAGTAAAGGTAATATAGGATAAGTAATTTCAGGTCTCAGAGACACCTGCCATTAACACTTTTTGGTGTATCCTATTAGAAATCACAAGCACAGGGGCACCTGGGTGGCTCACGTAGCTGAGGCTCAGGTCATGATCTCGCAGTTCGTGAGTTCAAGTCCCGTATGGGGCTCTGTGCTGACAGCTTGGAGCCTGGAGCCTGCTTCTGTTTCTCTGTCTCCCTCTCTTTGTCCTCCTCCCTGGCTCACGCTCTGTCTTTCTAAAAAATAAACATTAAAAAAAAAAAAAATCACAGGTACATACATACCCTGTCTGGGTTTTGTTCCCCATGTATAGTAGGAACATGGTCACATACCTCTGTTTTCTCTTCTGTACGGCTTGTAAGCGTCTCTCTGTGCTGGCATGGGAGGCCGTAGCTTACGCCTTCTGACACCTGTGTGTGATTTCCCAGTCGGTGTGCACTGTGCTTCCCCTCACCAGTCTGTTGCTTTTTACAAACAAGCTGTAGTGAGCGCCCTCGTAAACTCATCTTTGCTTGCGTGCGCAGACAAACTTATCTGGGAGGATCGAGTTCTAGAAGCAGCATCTCTGGATGAAAGGTACGCCAACATAAAATTGATAACTCTCAGCAAAGGTGGCGGTTATCACCAATTTCTACCCCAACAATATACGCGAGAGTGCTCGTTTTTTTTTCTCTTGTCAGTGACAGGCAGTGGTCAAAGTTTTGGGACTTCGGTAATAATGACAAGCTGTCGTTTGTATTTGTGTTTTCTTAATTGTTAATTAAGATTGAGCATTTTTCAATGAGTTTATAGATCAGCGATACTTATTTTGTGTGGAAGTTCCTGTTTATATGCTTAGTTCATTTTTCTTTTAGATTTGTTGGCTTTTTTCTCATTAATCTCTGAATACTTCATATACCTGAAGATATTCTTCTTTTGTGGAGCATGTTGAAAATATTTTTCTTAGCGGGTCAGTTTGGTCTTTGACTTTTATGCTTTGTTTTTCCTGGTAGAAATTTTATGCAAATAAATAGTTTTCTCTTTTATGGATTTTTTGAACTTTGTGTCTTGGTTAGGGTTCCCCTGTCAAAAATGACACAGAAAGTGTCCCACATTTTTTTCTAGTACTGTTATGGCTTATTTTTTTTCATTAGTGAAAAATTTGAGGGATGCCTGGGTGGCTTAGTCAATTAAGCGTCCAACTTCAGCTCAGGTCATGATCTCATGGTTTGTGGGTTTGAGCCCTGAGTCAGGCTCCTTGCTGACAGCCAGCTCAGAGCCTGGAGCCTGCTTCAGATTCTATGTCTCCCTCTCTCTCTGACACTCCCCTGCTCATGCTGTCTCTCTCTCACTCTCAGAAATAAATAAAACATTTAAAAAAAAATTTGAAGATACAGAAAAGTTCAGGAAATATTAAATATCCATGAAACCACCATCCAGAATGAACAATCCTTTTATGAAAGTTAAATGTCTGTTGTTACATCTTTGATCTCTATGGTGTCAGTTTTATTTGAGGACTGAGATTGGTGGAATCCAGCTTTATTTTTCCTCTTTAGCCAGTTCTCCAAATGCCGTTTAGTAATTAATCTATCCTTTCCCTCTCCCCTGAAGGGCTCGGTCAAGGTTAATGCGTTGTTATAGATTGCGGATAGTATCTCTCCATCTGTCTTTGTCTTTTAACTTTGGTTATGATATTTTCACCCTACAGACGTCAATGGGGTCCTTTTTCTGCTTTTCAAGGAATACTCCCTTTAAAAGGCTAATGAGCTTTGCTTTACAGATACCAAGTATCTTGGTCCGTCATCGGGCGACAGGGGCCAGGCTGAGTCTAGGAGCACAGTGCTGTGACTCCAGGTTAGTGGCATTTGAGCTGCATTGCTGACTTCAGTTGGAAGGCAGTAGCTTGGCACATGCGATGGGCCCGGCCATCTGGAGGCCCCCGTGGGCCAGGAACGTTTGGATGCAGAGGGGAGGAGCCTCTGCAGAAATGATCCTCGTCCTCACTCCCAGGGATTGCTCTTACAGAGACACCCCCCCCCAAGTGATTTGGGGGACCAGAGTAAACAGGTGGGTGTATCCTTATCTTCCAATTCTGTTTCCTCCCCATCCTCCCCTTCAGAAAACAAAGTGGAAGCCAAGTTCCTGGGAAATGCGCCCTGTGGCCACTACAAGTTCAAGTTCCCTCAGGCAATGCGGACAGAGAGTAGCCTCGGGGCCAAAGTATTCTTCTTCAAAGCGCTGCTCTTAACCGGAGGAGACTTCTCCCAGGCCCGGAAGAAGGGCCAGCATGTCTGGGTCTGTAAGGAAGAGCTGGGTGACTACTTGAAGCCAAAGTACCTGGCCCAGGTTAGGCGATTTCTCTTGGACCTCTGACGGACAGCGTGGTGCTGCCGTGGACAGTCCCCGCACAGGCCTGCCATCAGGGCCCTGAGGACACTGTGTGCTGGCCCTGTCTTTGCTGGGAACATCGTGCAGCAAACTCGGAGAAATAAATGCGTTTATCCTTGTGTGGGTCTTGGCTGATTTGTCCTTTGAGAACAACTGGCTTTTCCCTGTGAAGAGATGGCTGTCTGGGGCGCCTGGGTGGCTTAGTCGGTTAAGCGTCCGACTTTCGCTTAGGTCATGATCTCGCGGTTCGTGGGTTCGAGCCCCGCGTCGGGCTCTGTGCTGACTGCCAGCTCAGAGCCTGGAGCCTGTTTCAGTCTGTGACTCCCTCTCTCTCTGACCCTCCCCCTGCTCACGCTGTCTCTCTCTCTAAAAATAAAATAAAAACATTTGAAAAAAAAAAAAAAAAAAAAGAGAGGGCCGTCTCTCAGGGCTCCTTGCGCCTGTATCCAGGCTGATAACTGAGTGTGGCATGACTTCATAGTGAATCAGCTGGCTCCCTGGGCCCAGAAAGAGAACCCAGGGAAGTGAACTGAACTTCTAAAAGCCTTGAGTTCTGTGAATGCTTCTAGGCTCAGGCAAAAAAAGAAAAAACTAGTTCTGTGTAGTCTTTTGGCCTCTATCCGTTTTGTGTTTTCCTTCCTTTGTACCTGATAGGAAAGTGTATCAGTCTAGCCTAGGAAATTATTTCTTCCTTTGCTTTTTTCTTTTGGATTTTTTTTCCTTTCCTTTTTTTTTTTTTTTAAAGCATTTTGTGTTTAAACAATTTAATCATATCTTTTCTGAGACAGCTGTGTGAAATAATCAGGTCGGACTGTCACCTCCCTTTTATCAACGGGGGATCATGGCCGCATGGGACTTTGCCCAGTGTTTTAAGTCACTGAGGGTGCAGGAGGAGAAGGCTGGTCTCTTGTCTCCGCGTTGGGGCTTTTGATCCCTCCCTGTGTTGCTTGAGTCACTACTGGTCCCTGGCACACAGTGGGCACCCAGGGAACGTTTGCTCAGTGAGTGGAGGGGAGGGAGGGTCTCAGGCCCGCGTCTGTCTGCGCAGGGTGCTGGTTTCAGTGCAGGGGTGTAGTCCTGACTCCCAGCTCCCGCGTTTCCCCTCCCACGGCCTTCTGGGTTGAACGGACGGGCCTGTGCAATGTAAGCTGACGAACAGGGATTTCTGTTTCTGCTTCGGATGTAGCCTCGTCTTCTTCCCCAGGCTCAGGGAGATTGCTTTCCAAGGTTAAAATTGAGGTGCCTTGTCCTGATAATGCCCTCCTTCCCGTGTACCCCCTGCACATGCTCTTTCCCTGCGTTGCAGTCGGGAGGTGTCCCCTCGCTGAGGCTTGCTGATTTCATGGGCAGTGGCGCCACCCTGAGAGTGAAACCTGGCCATCAAGTGAGGGTAAGTGCAGACATGGGGCCAGGGGTGCATTTCTCTTTCTGGGATTTGGAGTGAGTTGTACAGGTGAACATATTTGCCACCTCAGGGAACTCCAGCCTGGAAGGGAAGGGATCCCCTGGGTGAGGTGGAGACTACTTTCAAGACTGTGATATGATGACCTATTAAAAAAAATATATTTTTGGTCTGTACCTATTCCTTGCACAGAACTCCTATGGAGTTAATGGTTTTGAGAGCGATCAAGGTATCTTTTGTTATGTTAATGAGGTGAATTTTAGAAAGCCCCTTGGTAACCTGAGGATGGGAGCTGGTTGCCTGGGAAGCCAACCATGTGGCTAGAGGGTTGGAACTTTCAGTCCCACCCCCTGACCTAGGAGGGAGAAGGCTGGAGTTGGAGTTCAGTCACCCATGCCGGCCAAGGATGTAATCAGTCTTGCTGGTGAAATGAAGCCTTCATAAAAATCCGGAAGGATAGTGGATGGTGTTCGGAGAGCTTCTGCGGTTGGTGAGCACTTGGGACTTCCGGGAGGGTGGCACACTCCAAGACAGTGTGGAATTTCTGCGCGCTTTCCCCACAGCTGGCCCAGCGCATCTCTTCCATCTGGCCGTTCCTGAGTTACGTCCTTTCATAATAGACCAGTATTCTAGGAAGTAACGTGTTTCTCTGAGTTCTGTAAGCCATTCTGGCAAATTAAGTGAGCCCAAAATGGGAGATCCTTGGAACATCTGATTGAACAGGTTGTCCAGAAGCACAAGTATCTGTACAGATTGGCATCTCATGGATTGGCGGGGGTGGGGAGTCTCATAGGACTGAGCCCTTAACCTGTGAGATCTTATGCTCTCTCCAGGTAGATGATGTCAGATGGTTCTCTCCGTGAATTGTAGGACACGCAGCTGGTGTGTCTGAGGAATTGCTTTGTGCTGGGGAAAAATTCACACATTGGAATTGGTACCAGAATCTTAATGACTGTTCTTAAGATGCTGCATTCTGTTATAAAGTTGTTTCTTTAATGGGAAATAACACATATACAATTGGTAAATAGAGAAATGGTGTCAGGATAACCCCAAATTAGGTTAGCTCCTATAACATTTTCCCCAGAACATTAATATTTTGAAGCGATCAGGGACAGGATTGAATTACCTTAAGAAAAAAAGCCACAAATTTTATAGAAGTGCCTTTCTTTATTACAAATAGTGGCTGGTTTAGTAGCTTCAAAAAGCACCATTAGCGTTTCCACCGTGTTAGGCTCTCTGGGAAAATGTGTGGAAAGAAAGATGCCCAGGAAGGTGCCACCCTCCCCTTTGTTTTACACAATTGATGAAGAAGGTCCTTTCCTGGACCACGTTTTTTATTTTGATGGCTCCAGTCTCTGCACATGAGGAAGAAGCATGAGCCCCAGCAGTAAAGGTGCAAGGGACCAGTCCACACGCCAGTGGGAGTTTAACTGTGGCAGCATCACTGGGTTTGGTTCTGTTTTATTTGTGCTCTGGCTACAAAATCCCAAGGCTTCTGCGTGGTCTGCCCTAACCCAGTGTCCCCAGAAGTCTTGTTATTTTTGGAGTGTGACTTTACGGGATGCAAGCTTTTTTGGCATGAGAGTTGAAATGACTGTATATGCTGAATGCCAGGCTGACTCTTCCACTGGCTGCCAGACATGACCAGAAGACTGTTCTAGTGTTTCCTTTGGGAGAGGTGCACCAGGGAAGCAAGAGGTGATGTTCTCTGTGTTTTAGGGGATGGGCACCTTCCAGAAAAATGGTAGGAGGAAGTTAAAAGTGTGGTGTGGGTTTGGGGGTTAGGAATTGCGGTTGGAGGTGTGTTTGTATGCCCTTAGAAGAGAATGCCACTTAGAAGTGAAAACGCCTTTAGAAGGCTTCCAGAAGTTGAGCCCCCACCTGGTCATTGCCTCCGCAAATGATTTGCAGTCACTTCATTTTTGCTTACCTTTGCTGGTACTGTGGAGAAAGTATTACCACTATTACAAACTTGTATTCCTGGTCATTTATCCTCAAGCGTAAGTACCTGCTGTGCCTTTTCCGCTTCCACACTTGACGCTTTATAGGACAAGGAGTTGTTTGGCTCTGACACCTAACTGATTCCAGATCCTAGGACAGAGCCCACCTCATGGCCACAATGAAGAATATTGAAGTGAATCAGCCTCCTTCCCCTTGAGTATTGAACTTGGGGGGTCAGGAAACCTGGGTTTGAATTTGCTTTATGACCTGAGGCAAGTGTCAATCACGAAAGAATTCATTGAAACTGTAAGCAAACAGGCATTTTATTTAGGCAGTGAGTTCTGCAACTTGGGATACACAGTCCCAGGTAAAATCCTGACTTTGTGTCCGGAGGAAGACAAAGAAGGGGTGGAATGAAAAAGGCCAACCATCTCAAGGACAGTGGTCCTTAAAGTCTTTTATGCAAAACAGGGATTGAAACTAGGTTCACTGGGATTGGTTGGGTTAATATGCAAATGAGGGATTGAATTGGCTGTTTTCAAAGTGATGAATGGGACCAGTGCAGGGGTGATGAGTAAGTGAAGTCCCCGCTGAGAGCTTGTATCTGGCAGAAAGTTCCCAGTTCTCTCTGATGAGGATGGGCCTAAGGTCCTGCACCGTTTTGGCTTCCTGACCCTATTTTATTTTATTTTGTTTTTAAAATATTTATTTATTTATTTTGAGAGAGAGAGTGAGCATGCACGCAAGAGCAGGAGGGGCAGAGAGAGGGGGAGAGAACCATTCAGGCTCCGGATCACAGGACAGCCTGAGCAGGTATCAAGAGTTGGATGCAACCTACTGAGCCACCAGGACCCCTGCCCCACACCACCCCACCCTGTTCTTTCAGGTAGGCTGACCTGCTCCATCCTGAAGTCTTGCACAAGTCTCTGGACAGAGTGGAGAAACTGTACTGGGGTCTGTCCCCACAGCATCCATTTCTGTCTAAACCAGTAGGGCGGGCGTCATTATCCCTAGTTTATAGATGAGGAAAGAGACTTTGAGGGTTCGATAACTTGCTCGGGGTGACTCGCTAGTACATTGTGGGATCAGAATCTGAACTCCTCCGATTTGTGTACCAAGCTAGTTCTTAAGTTCTCTTGACTTTACCTCTCTCATCTGGCAGAAGAAGATGATACTATTTCTCAGGTAATGTGATAGTTTATGTGAAAATACTTAGCACTGTGCATGGCTTGTTGTAAACACTAAGGAAAAATGTTCCCCTTCCAGTGTATTGAGGCCCCTGAATCCTTCAGAGCCCACCTGTGTCCTCTTTAGCTTTTGCAGCTCCCATTTCTCACCTTGCCTACGAGCAGCTTGTGGCAACCAAGCGTTTCTGACCTATTTGGAAAGGGACACGGGACACTGGAGATTAATGGATTCCAGCAGCCGTCTTCAAAATGGGTGGGTGGGCAGATCAGTCCCATAAGCACATGCGGCTGGCTGGGCGTGCCAGCATGGTCCCACCCCGACCAGGAAACCCAGAGCTACTGCGAGGCGCCGGCCTGTGGGGCACCAACACAGAATGGACTTGGGGGCCCATCCTTACCCCAGCAGGGGAAAAGCACAGCTTTTAAAAGGTCAGCAACCCAGTTAAGAGCTCACAGATCACAAAGCTGCAAGCACACACAGCAAGATAGAGGCTCTTTGCCTAAAACCTTAGGGTAGCCTCATTCCCCCCTTCGCTGCATTTCCTGGAAGCTTGGATCCTGGCCAGTCACTGCAGTCTATCCGTCATCTCCCACTTGCCTGGAATGTCAGTGTGTAAGGCCACAGGACGTGAAGGAAGGAGTTGCTCTTCTTGTTTCTAGGAGCGGTGTCCCCAGTAGACAGGCTCAGGGAGAGCCCAGGGCCTGACCCTGGAGGTGCCCTGTGAGGCGGGGTGGGGTTGGCCAGGGAGGCACTGGTCCAGAGCAGGGAGTAGGTGCGTGTGCATGTACACACATGCACGTGCGCACGTGTACACACACACACACACACACCAGCTACCTTGCCTCAAGTCATCCTCAAATGAGCTGAAGGAGGCGGGGGCAGGTTTTGTTTAGAAGATTTGGCAGTACAGACACACCACTGATTGCTGAAGAATCAGATACCCAGGCCCCAAGTAGCTGCTGAACGGTCTAAGAAGGGACTGAGGTGGGGGAGAGACTCCCCCGGTTCTCCTTGAGCCCAGAAGGGGAAGAACGGCCCTTGCACAGTCACATGAGGACCGCTGAAGACAAAGGACTGGTAGACGAAGTTGGGAGCGTCCTGGGACTGCAGGGCTTGGAGGACATCTCCAGGTCTGGAAGCCTTGGGGTAGAACCGGCTGAGAAGGGAGAGGTGGGGTGGGTGGGGGTAGAGAGGGCTAAGGCGGGGCTTCCGGATTCCTCTGGGGTTGGATCTTCTGCAAGAGCACCACAAGATGGCAGAATTTGCTTGACAACCACTGTGTCCCTTACAATCTCACTGTGTCTGGCCTTAGGCCATTACCTGGAAGAGGCTTCTAGCCCAGACTCTGCTGGGTCTTCTTGTCTCCTGGGGTCAGGGGGCTAGCCTGAAGCCATGTGCCTGGGGTCAGGGGCATAGCCCGAAACCATGTGCCCTGGGGTCAGGGGTGTAGCCTGAAGCTGACATGTGACCGACCAACACATGGGGGGCATGTTCTCTCAGTCTGCCTCACTGGATTCTCCTGTCACCCCTGCGCGGCAGCTTGTATTCTCCCCACCTTTTGATCCACAGAAAAGCTCGGGGAGGTGAAGTGACTCTGCGAAGGTCTCCTATCCAATGTGTGGTGGAGCCAAGATTGAACCCCCAGCCACCCACTACCCCATGCTGCCTAGACTGTTACCTTTGCATCATCTAGTTCCCGTACCTGTCACCACGGGCAGTCTGCTGCAGGCCCATGGGGCCCTGGAAAGGCCTGAACTGGTGCAGTTTGGGAGACTATGGAAAGGATTTGGAGTTGAGAACAATGAGACTGCAGAACTTGAAGCCACTGAAGTCGGAGAATGACAAGAGTCATGGTCCTCCTGTGTGCATGCTACTTCTACATGGGAAGGTGATCAGTCTCCTTTGGATTGGAGGCGGTGAGCTTGAAATGCAGCAGGAGGAATTTTGGGGGAGACTATAACATTAGCCTTATTAAACATCAAAGTGAATTCCTGAAACATTTCAGTGACCATTCAACAAATATTTGTGGAGGAGGTGGTTTGACTGCCAAGCATTGGGAATCAAATGTTGATCAAAATACTCTTGGCCAACGTTTTCTCGATGGTTTAGTGCTGAAGGTGGGGGCAGGAAACAGATCCATCCACCAGCGCAGGGAAACTGCCATGGGAACATAAGTGGTTTGCATCCAGCCTGGTCTGGGGGCTCAAGTAGGGCGTCCTGGACCCACATGGCTAAGCTGAGGCCTGAAGAACAAGGATACATGAGCTGAAGTAGGGAAAGGAGCAGCGAGCAGGTGCTCACAGAGCCCTGAAAGTTCTGTGAGGCGGGAGGGCAGTGCATGTGGGCATTATTTTACAGTGCTTAAAGACAGCTTAAGAGCTGTGTTGTTTGAAGGATGTTCATTCCTTCCATCCTGCCAGCCAGGAGAATGGGTTCCATGATCTCTTATTACAGTGAAGCCACATCCTTCCTGGGGGCTAGAACTCTAGTCAGTGCACAAATCCTGGACAAACTTCCCACTGAATGATCCTTTAGAACAAGGTCACACTGGGGGAATCCAACATGGCTGGTGTTTCTTCCAGTGACGGAAAGAGTCATGGTTGATTAGGTTGAGGTTAAGATCGCCCAGTGGCTTGTGTTCAGGGGCTCGGTCATATAAAACACCAGGGCTCCTGTACCTGTCGCCAAGGGGAAATTGAGTCAGGTGTATGTCTCCCGAGGAAAGGCCCCAGTTGGGGCAATTTGGAAGAACATGAAGGGGATTCAGACTCACATCCAGTCATCAGGAGGTGCGCCCACGAAGCTAGGCATTCAGGATCCATGGTGGAGTTTCCTCACCCACCTCAGGCTCACTCCAGAGCAGAAGCCTGTGGGAGCAGAGGGTGGAAATGCCCATACTGTTTACAGATTATTAGTCTCACCTTGAAAAATCCCTGAATAGTGGTTCCAATTCTTAAAAACCAAAGGTGCATATAATGTGATTCTATTGCAATTATTTGGTCCCTACATTTTTTTTGTAGCTCCCTGCACACTCTCCTGGGCAGTGAGTAATTATCAAGCAATGAAACTTGTGTTTTAACTCATACCCCAAAGAGGCTTGGCCTTAAAGGTGACAAATTAACACCTTTTTTCTTTCCTTCTTTCTTTTCTTTCTTTCCTTCTTTCTTTTCTTTCTTTCTTTCTTTCTTTCTTTCTTTCTTTCTTTCTTTCTTTCTTTCTTTCTTTCTTTCTTTCCTTTCTCTTCTCTTTCTTCCTCTCCTCTTCTCCTTTCCTTTTCCTTCCTTCCTTCCTTCCTTCCTCCTCCTTCCTTTCCTTTCCTCCTTCCTTCCTTTTCCTTCCTTTTTTTCCTTCCCCTTTCCTTTCCTTTCCTTTTTTTTTAAGAAGAGAGATTTGGGTTTTTGGGAAAGTTCTTAAGCCAAAGATGGGAGTGCTTAAGTGATAAGGTAATTCTGGCCTCAACCTGTGAGACTATGGGGTGACTGTAGTGATGATTGTAGATTTTACGTATGGTACACAAATGGGCTGAAAGCAGGTCCCAAAGCTTCACTGAGCTGTGGCTGCATCAATAAAATAAGGATTTTTTTTTTTGCTAAAAACAATTTTGTGTCTTATAGCCCCACCTCATATATACCCTTCTGTGAATACCATTTGTGTATTCTTACCTCTTAACCTTTTTGTGTGCTACAAGACAATGAAAAGTTTTGCATGCGTATCCATCCCCAACAAAGGCACATGGCCACATTTCCTCCTGTGTCCATAGAGAACATTTCTCTACACTTCATTGTTCCTTCCTGTCCGTACTTCTCACCAGTCTCTCACACAGCCGCACACACCACACCCTTGAACATCATGCCATACAGCTTTGAGGATTCGCATCACACGTACACACAGCTTTGAGTGTTCACAGCACACACACATACACACACATGCCCCAAGAACTTTAAATATTCCTATCACACATATACATACCCTTGAGTGTTCACATCACACACAAACCGTTGGATGCTTGCTTCTATCACACATTTATACAAACCTTTGAAATCCATCTGATGCACACACACCCTTGAGCAGTCACACTAAGACACGTGCACACACATTCCATACACACGCACACATGCACCTTGGAAACCGATAATGCACGTGCACATCTTTGAGCATTCACATCACACACAGACTTGAGTATTCACCTCACATGCTTGTTTGGATCATTTGCCTGTTACTCTCAGATCTGCTTCTCACCCTTTCCCTGCTGTGCTCTACAGTGTGTATGTGGGTGTGTGTATGCACACGCGCGCACATATGCATCAAGGCAGGTGCTGCCCCCTGAAAATTGCATCTTCCAAGCCTCCTTGCCACTGGGTTCCAGTTGGGTTTGTCCAGTAAGAGGTACTGGTGAGAGATGGGAGGGTGAAGGGGGAGGGCCAGGTATTTCTCCAAATTCTTTGCCTAGGTGGTATTCCCAGCATCTCCTCTGTGGACCCCCTCCCACTAGCAGCCTCCTTCTTGATCCCAGTTCTTGTGGGATGGCCAAGATTCCAGACAGCTCCACCTCCTTCCCACGGCCCTCCACCTCTCTGGGTGGCTTCACTCTCCCCTGTTTTTGTTCAGCCTTTCCACAAACACTTTTGTCAATAGTTCCTTGTATTATATTCCCTCTTCTGAACTACCTGGCACGGGCGACTTTTCCCTTCCTGGACCCAACTGCTACTCAGCTGATGCCCACACTTCAGAATTTTCTCTTCCCTGGCTGACAGATTTTCTTCTAACTGCACTTGGATCTTTCTTGGATCCAGTCCTGGCACAGAGCAGGTGTTCAGTGTTTGTTGAATGAATGAGTACGGTGCTCCTCCTCCGTGTTCCAGGATTTCTTTGGGGGTCAGTGCTCGTTGTATCCCTGAACTAAGTGGCTCAGGGTCGTCTTCAGCCCTCTCTGGATGGATCACAAATGACAGCAGTGAACCCAGCCCCATGGACTCCCATCTCGGCCAGAGCCCGTTTGGAGAGTGGAGAGTGAACAGCCCTTGGCTTGTGTCTGGAATCTTTTTTTTTTTTTAAATTTTTTGAATGCTTTATTTATTTCTGAGAGACAGAGAGCGAGAGAGAAGACAGAGAGACAGCGTGAGCAGGGGAAGGTCAGAAAGAGAGGGAGACCTAGAATCTGAAGCAGGCTCCAGGCTCTGAGCTGTCAGCACAGAGCCCGATGTGGGCTTGAACTCACAGACCATGAGATCATGACCTGAGCCAAAGTCAGACGCTTAACCGACTGAGCCATCCAGGCACCCCTTCGTCATGGAATCTTTCAAAGAGCCTACTGTGTAACCAGATTTTGCATCAGCAGCCTAGACACGGTTTCAGAAACAAGGGGACTCTCAGTGCCTGCAATATATAAGAGAGAATGGAGGTGTCTCTCTTTCTCTAATGGTTTGGGTGCACCAGCCCCCAAATCTAAATACCTAGTTCTGAAACTGACTGCGGCAAGCTGTTCTTTGTTTTAGCTTTCTTGCTTGCGGAATCATGAGGGACTGCTATCCATCACTTATTACTGTCTATAACTTCCTGACCTTGAATAAGTAATATACGCTTGTGCAAACCTCAGTTTCCTCATCTGCAACATAAGGAGGCTGGATTCACAATGCTGGTGGGGTTGCCACAGGCTAGGTGTTGGTGAGCCGGGTGGGTCCCAGGAAGTACACGTGTTGTCCACAGGGAGGCTCTACGCACAAATGCATCCACAGCCCTGGACTCTCCGAGCCAAAAGCCCTCGGTGTCCTTCTACAGAGCCTCCCTGCGTGCGAGTGCCTCTGAGTAGCCATCTGCCTGTTGCAAATTGACTTAAAGCACTGAAGGCCAATGCAAACATGCAATGACGTGGTGAGGCAGAAGTCACCAACTAAGGCATTAACATGTTTGAGTGAGCTCATAAGGATTAGGCAGAATTACAAAGAGTTTGTGGGAACCCAGGGGAGGGAAAATTGGAGAGGAAAGACAGAGCTGGGGAAAAAGGTAATAACGTCAGCATCCAAACACTTTCACAGGCATTTGATCCAATTTAACGTATTTTTACTTTGAGCAGACTGTTAACACTACATCCTCTGTTGCCCAGTGTCCTACATTTATGTGGACTTTACAACATGCCTGAGGAAGGCAGGGTCATGTCAATATCCTTAATTGACAGATGAGGGGATCCAAGAGCTGGGGAAGTGAAGTAGCATGACCCTTGTCACACACCTAGTAAGTGGCAGAGCTGGGGCTTAAATCCAAGTCCTCATGAGCCACGAGGGACACCCCTGGGAACTGGGCTCTGTCAGTAGGGTAGTCACGTGCCTCAGGGCAGCCTTGAGTGGTTCTGTCTGGTGAGCAGCTCCTGACATGCGACAGGAGGTGGTGCTGGCTGGATTCTCACATAGCAGTGGGCGAAGCCAGTGAGCTCCTTTACATTTAGAGTCATGAGGCCCAAAGAGGGAGTCTCTTGTCTTGGGCCTCACAAAGAGCCAGAGGCAAAGGCAAGAGACCCCTAGGGCTTTTGTTTAGACACCACGTGGAGTCTCCCAGGCCTCAGCATGAGATCCAGTAGCTTCTGGAAGCCTCTGAGAACCTAGGGTCCTCCCCTCTGTCCTCAAATTCCAGGCTCTGAGGAGCCAGCATGATCATGGTGATGAGCTTTCCTCAGCCCCCTGGCGGGGCTCTTTGGCCTTTAGGACCCCCTCCCAGGAGAGCAGGG
The DNA here is from genome assembly GCA_017311185.1 of Proteles cristata cristata. Lineage (NCBI taxonomy): Eukaryota > Metazoa > Chordata > Mammalia > Carnivora > Hyaenidae > Proteles > Proteles cristata. The sequence continues at coordinate 77,195 of JAESUZ010000722.1, forward strand.
ATTACCCAGCACACCAGGGCCTATGGAGGCAGAGAGGAGCCAGGCTCATTGCTCTGCGTGGCTTTCCCTGGGATTACAAGATAAGGCATATGAAGGAACATTAGCTCATCCAAGTTTATGGATTTCGTGGAAATCAAATTGTAGTAATCTCCCTGGCCATCTGGTCTTGGTGCCATTAGCCAGAATTCCCAGAAATCATCTCAGGCCACCATGCAGGGCTGGGGCCAGAGCTAGACAGGATCATTGTGCCCAGGGCCAGGCCAGGAGTGTCCAAGGGGTCTGGATGGCTCTCCGCACCCAGTACCCAAGCGGAGAAGGCAGGAATGGGGCAGCTAGAGCCCAAGCGGGGATGTGAATACTCATTTATTACCTGTAACACTGTGTTACAGGTACCTTCCACCTGTCTGTGCAATGAAAACTCAACCTGGCATTTTTAGAAGGGATCATTAGGCACATTTCTGAGGTCGGGAAGATGGGAGGGTTTTTTCCTTTCTCCATTAGATGCAAAGATCTCCTGGCCTCCTTAAGAGCTGCAGCCTGTGGAATGGAGTGTGCTTCTGGAGGCTTGGGCTTTCCCTGCCTGTGAGGAATGGGAAGTCAGATTTTCCAGAGCTCGTAATTTGGGCCCTGTTTCCATGGCTGACAGAAAGCCCAGAGCCCACTGAAGCTTCTGAGGCAGGAAGAAGTGTGGGAGGGCCTGTCACATACAGGTGAGGTTATGGACTCTGGCTCCAAGTGGCTAGGTTAGAAATCAGCTTTTTTCTACTCAGTAGCTGAGCGGCCTTGGGGAAGTCAGTTTGACTTCTCTGCACCTCCGTTCCTCATCTGCAAAATGGGAATCTAAATAAAACATACCCATGGAGTTGCCGTGAGAATTAAGTGGAAGTATGTATTTTAAGCACTTAGAAGATTGCCTGGAACCAGAGTCCATGAGTCCAGAGATTGCGGGGTTGTAGCTGATAGTTTGCACATGATTTGCTTAAATGATTAAAAACTGCAATCCATACAAACTGCTTCACCAGGTTGGAATGAAAATACTGTCACATATCTTTAATTTCCCCAATTAATTGCTTGAGTGGTCTTTATGATTCAGAAGTTCAGGATATCTCTTTTGAGGCTTCCTGCCCCCATTGAATTGTTGGCTCCGTATGAAGAAAGTAGACCTACTTCCAAATGCCAGGCAGAAAGACAGCTAGAGTCTGATGAGCCTGCTAGCTGGCAGTCTGGGTGGGTGGTGGCTGTGGTGTCCTCATCCAGGGTTCCCCTCCTGACCTGTGTGCTACGATGCTTGGATCTGGGCCCACCGGGTGGTGGGAATGAGTGTGACGTGTTGGGGGTGTGCAGTAGAGAGTGGCGGGGTCTGGGGTGAAGCGGCATGTGCACTCCCTCAACCAGCTGTGGCCAAATGTGGGCTCTGTGTTGCCAGATTTTCACATGCTTCCAAAAGAAACAAGATATATGTCGAGTTTTGTTTATGTACAATAAAGTGCATAATTTTTATGATGACGTTTGTACTTTTTAATTTTAATTTTTTTCATCATGATAAGTATACTCTTTTATCCCCATCATCTATTTCAGCCATCCCCCTGCCCACCTCCCCTTTGGTGACCATCAGTTTGTCCCCTAGTAAGAGTCTGATTCTTGGTTTGTCTCTCTTATGTTTCTTCTTTGCTCATTTGTTGTGTTTCCTAAATTCCACACATGACCTATTTGCTCAGCATAATACTCTCTAGCCCCATCCATGTTGCTGCAAATGGCAAGATTTCATTATTATTTATGGCTGTGTAATATTCTGTTGTATATAGAAACCACATCTTCTGTATCCATCCATCAGTGGATACTTGGGCTGCTTCCTTAATTTGGCTGTTGTAAATAATGCTGCAATAAACATAGGGGTGCATGTATCCCTTTGAATGAGTGCTTTTGTATTTTTTGGGTAAATACATAGTAGTGTAATTACTGGATCATAGGGTAGTTCTATTTTTAATGTTTTGACGAACCTCCATAGTGTTTTCCACAGTGGCTGTGCCAGTTTGTATTCCTACCAACAGTGCTCAAGGGTTCCTTTCTCTCTACATCCTCGCCAACACCTGTTGTTTCTTGTGTTGTAGATTATAGCCATTATGACAGGTGTGAGGTGATATTTCATTGTGGTTTTGATTTGCATTTCCCTGATGATGAGTCAGGCTGATCATATTTTCAGGTGTCTGTTGCCTATCTGGATGTCTTCTTTGGAGAAGTGTCTGTTCACGTCTTCTGCCCATTTTAAAATTGAATTACGTGGGGTTTTGGTGCTGAGTTTCGGGTCTTACCTTTAGGTTTTTAATCCATTTTGGATTTATTTCTGTGTGTGTTGAAAGAAAGTGGTCCAGTTTCATTCTTTTGCACGTGGCTATTCAGTTTTCCTAGTGCCATTTGTTGAGGAGACTGTTTTTTTTTCCCTAGAATGCACAGTTTTAATGAATTCTTACATATGTACACATTTTACATTTGTAACCACTATCCATATAAAGATAGGGAACATTTCCATCTCTCAGAAGGTTCTTTTATGCTCTTTTCCAAGTCAGTAGTTTCCTATTCCCCACCAAAGGTAACCACTGACTTCTATATCCATAAGTTAGTTTTTGTCTTATATTGAACTTCCTATGAATAAAATCTTAACAGGATGTGGCTTCTCAGTATAATACTTTTGAGATTGTCCATCTTGCATATTATCAGTAGTTCTTTCCTTTTATTGCTGGGTAGTACCAAATGCCATGTTTTATTCATTCATGCTCTTATCAAGGGATGTTTGGATTGTTTTCCCTTCTTGCCCATTGTGAATACAGCTGCTTATGAACCTTCATGTATAAGTCTTTTTTCTGGACATATGTACTCATTATTTATATATATTTATGTATATATCTATATAGGAGAAGAATTACTAGGACATAAATAGGTCTATGCAACTTTATTAGAAATGGACAGTTTTCCACAAAAGTTATGTCAATTTACTTTCTCATTAGCAGTGTATGAGAGTTCTAGTGACTCCACATCCTCATCAGCACTTTTAGCTGTTCCAGTGGGTGTATAGTGGTACCTCATTATGGTTTTAATGTTGAATAATGATATTGAGCACCTTTACATATATCTGTTGGCCACTTGGTGTTTTCTTTTATGAAGCTCCTTTTCAATTCCCTTTTCTCTTTTTTAAATTGGGGTGACTTATTATTATGTTATATATATTGTATGTATGATATATATTTGTTCTCTATTCTCTCTCTCTCTCTCTCTCTATATATATATATATCCTTTATATATTTTGAATACAAGTCTTTTGTCCAATATGTGTACTGTGAACATTTTCTCCCAGTCTGTTGCTTGCCTTTTCACATTCTTCATAGTGTTATTATTTTGTTCCTTAAATGTTTGGTAGAATCTGTCAGTGAAGGGGGCGCCTGGTTCACTCAGCTGGTTGAGTGACCACCTCTTTATTTCAGCTCACATCATGTTCCCAGGGTCATAAGATCAAACCCTGTGTCAAGCCCTGCATCAAACCTAGTGTTGGGCTTCATGCTGAGTGTGGAGCCTGCTTGAGATTCTCTCTCTCTCTCTCTCTCTCTCTTTCTCTTTCTCTCTCTTTCCCTCTTTTTCTCCCTTGCCCCTCTGCCCAGCTTGCACTCTCTCTCACCCTCTCCCCCCCGCCCCCAAAAAAGAAAAGAATCCCTCAGTGAAGCCATCTGGGCCTGAATTTTAATTTGTGTAAGGTTTTTAACTACAAATTCAACTAACAAGTATGGGATCTTCTCTTTCTTTTTGGATGAGTTTCATAAGGTTGTGTTTTCAAAGGATATTTTTTATTTCTTCTTAGTTGTCAAATTTATTAATGTAAAGTTCTTCATTGTATCCCCCTATTATCTTTTCAATGTTTTTAGGATCTATTATAATACTCTCCTTCTTATTCCTAATGTTAGTATTGTGCTTTTATCTCCTTTTGGTAAACATTAACCAGTTTTATTAATTTTATTTATTTATTTTTGCTTATTTATTTATTTATTTATTTTTCTTTCGTAGTTTATTGTCAAGTTGGTAGTTTTATTAATTTTAAATAACACAAAATTTTTCTTTGTTGGACTTCTCTGTTATTTTCCTCTATTCTATTTCATTGAATTTTTGCTCTTTCATTTTCTTTCTTCTACTTTGGGTTAAAGATTTTTTTTAGCTACTTGAGGTAAAATCATTGGCCATTGATCCTTATGTATTCATTTTTTCCTAATAGATGCCTTTAAAGCTATACATTTTCCTCTAAACATTGCTTTAGCTGCATCTCACAGATTTTAGTTTAGTGTATTTTCAGTTCAAAATATTTTCTCATTTCCTTGAAGTTTCTTCTTTGATCTTTGAGTTGTTGTTACTGTGGTTTTAAAGAGTGCTACTTACTTCCTACATATTTAGAGATTTTTAGGTTTTATTTTGTTAATGATTTCTATTTTAGTCCACTGTGGTCAAAGAACATACTCTGTATGATTTTAACACTTTCAGATTTACCAAGCCTTAATTTATGTCCCAGCATATGGTTATTTTGGTGACTGTTCCATATGAATGTAACAAAACGTATATTCTGTAGTGTTGAATATTATCTTCTGTGATATTCATTAGGTCAAGTAGTTGATAATATTCTCAAATATTTATACTTCTTGACTTTTTAACTAGTTATCCTATTAAAATATTCATCTGTGATTGTGGATTTGTTTATTTCTCCTTTTATTTATGTGAGGTTTTGCTTCACATATTTTGAAGCTCTCTTATTAGGTGTACTTGCATTTATGATTGTTAGGTCTAACTGATAAATGGACACTTTTATCATTATAACATGTTCCTATTACTCCTAGTGATACTCCATGTCTTGAAATCTATTGGTCTGATATGAATGCAACTATACCAGCTTTCTTCTGATTCACCTCTATATGGTATGTCTTTTATCATCCTTTTGCTTTCAAAATATGTCCTTATACTTAAAGTTTGTCTCTTGCAAATAGCATAATTCGAGCTTGATTCTTTATCTAGACATCCTTTTTATTGAATTGAAGTGTTTCATGTATTTACATTTTGTATAATTAAGGATATGTCTAGCATTAAGTTTGCCCTTTTAATATGTGTACAATTTCTTTCTTATATATTTGTTCCTCATTTTCATCCTTCTTTTGAATTAATCAAGCATCTTTAAACTATTCCATTTTATTCTTTTTTGGCTTTTAAACTGCACTTTCTTATATTATTTTAAATGTCTATTGTAGAAAATATAATAATCATTCTTAATTCTTCATATTTAATAAATCGTATATATAATTAGTATTATTACATTTAACTGTGTAAGAATCTTAGAATGTATGATTCCTTTTACATTGTCTCCCACCATTTGTGCTATTTTTTCCTTTTTTAAAAAATTTTATTTTTGAGAAAGAAAGAAATAGCATGAGCAGAGAATGGGCAGAGAGAGAGGGAGACACAGAATCTGAAGCAGGCTCCAGGCTCTGAGCTGTCAGCAGAGTCTGACACAGGGCTCAAACTCACAAATCATGAAATCACAACTTGAGCCAAAGTTGGACACTTAACCCACTGAGCCACCCAGGTGCCCCTGTGCTATTTTTCATGTATTTCACATCTGGACATGATATAAACCCCACAATTCAATGCTATTATTTCTTTGCTCTAAATAGTCATATATATATAATATATGATTGCCAATATTTACCCTTTTTTATACTCTTTATTCCTTCCTGAAGATCTGGGCCTCCATCTGTTTCTCAGCCTGAAGAGCGTCCTTTAGTACTTTTTTTAGTACAATCTGCTGGTGATGAATATTCTCCTTTGTTTTTCTGAAAATGGCTTTATTTTGCTTTCATTTTTGAATAATGTTTTCACAGCATATAGAATTATAGATTGACCATTTTTTCTTGTAGCGTCTAAACAATGTCATCCTATTATTTTCTGCATTCCATTGTTTGCTATAAACAGTGTTTACATTGTTGAGACACTTGCTGTAAATCTTATGGTTATTCCTATAAATTTAATGTCCCTCTTTTCTATGGCTGCTTTAAAATTTTCTCTCATCTTTGTTTTTCAGTGGCTTTACTATAACTTGTTTAGTGGTACTATTTGTATTTACTCTCTGTGGGATTTGCTGAGCTTCTTGAATTTGTGGGTTGGTATGCATCACAAAATTTGGAAAATTCTGGCCATTATTTCTTCAAATACTTCTTTTGCTTCAATTCTCTCTTTACACTCCTTTTTGTATAATTGTATTTGTATATACTATCTTTTTCTTTTTTCCCTGTAGCGCTCTGATACTATATTCATTTTTAAAATTCTTTTTCTTTTCTTTTTTTTTTTAATATATATTTTTTAATGTTTTATTTATTTCTAGGAGAGAGAGAGAGACAGTGTGAGCAGGGGAGGGTCAGAGAGAGAGGGAGTCACAGACTGAAACAGGCTCCAGGCTCTGAGCTGGCACTCAGCACAGAGCCCGACGCGGGGCTCGAACCCACGAACCGCGAGATCATGACCCAAGCGAAAGTCGGACGCTTAACCGACTAAGCCACCCAGGCGCCCCTAAAATGTTTATAAAAATTCTTGTCTGTTAATTTCATTATCTAGGTCATCTGTAGGTCTGCTTCTATTGACCATTTTTCTCTTCTGACAGTGTCATTCTTTTGTGTTTATTATAATTTTGGATCACAAACAAAGTAGTATGTGTATAAAGACAGTAGAAACTAGGGTAAGTAATATTTATCCCCAGAAACATGATGTCCTTTTTTCTCTCAGCAGTAACATAATGGTTTAATCACCACTGGTTTCAAATGCCTTGAGACCGGGATGGTGCATCTCCTTGGGATCTAAATGGTAAATGATTACAAGATCTCTCTCTGATTTCCTTTCTTGCCTTCACGTTTTCATTCTGTGGGAGATTCTTGCTTGCTCTCCAGCCCAGATCATGTGCTGCTCTGCCCTTGGGAAACATCCTGTGGGGGAGGATTGGTGGACAGCAAATGCCATTGCTACCTGAGGGTTCAGTCAGGATCCAATCCATCATGCCAGGCCTTATGGCCATTATGAATTAATTTGATTTCCTCTTAATTCAGCAAAGTACCCCTATTTATTGCAGATTTGCTTCTCTGCCTGCCCATGACCCCAAGAATAAAAGCAGCCACTAAAATCTCTGTTCACTTATTAAAGGCTTGTCTCTTTTAGAATTTAGTTCATTTAGATTTCTTTGCAGACTTCTTTTTTTTTATTTTAATAAACAGTTTGTTGTTAAGTTGGTCTCCATATAACACCCAGTGTTCATCCCTACAAGTGCCCTCCTCCATGCCCATCACTCTCCTCCCCTCTTCCCCACCCCCATCAGCCCTCAGTTTGTTCTCGGCATTCAAGAGTCTCTCATGGTTTGCCTCCCTCCCTCTCCCTCACTATTTTTCCCCTTCTTCTCCTCCAAGGTCCTCCATTAAGTTCCTCCTAATCCTCCTATATGTGCAAACATATGGTATCTGTCCTTCTCTGCCTGACTTATTTCATTCAGCATAATACCCTCAAGTTCCATCCATGTTGCTACACATGGCCAGATTTCATTCTTTCTCATTGCCATGTAGTATTCCAGTATATAGATAAACCACGTCTTCTTGATCCATTCATCAGTTGATGGACACTTAGGCTCTTTTCATGTTTTGGCTATTGTTGAAAGTGCTGCTATGAACATTGGGGTCCATGTGCCCCTATGCATCAGCACTCCTGTATCCCTTGGGTAAATTCCTAGCAGTGCTATTGCTGGGTCCTAGGGGAGTTCTATTGTTAATTTTTTGAGGAACCTCCACACTGTTTTCCAGAGGGGCTTTGCAGGCTTCTTAGTTGGCTTCTTCTTCTAGCTCTTTGTTGGTTTTACAAGGTATAATTTTATAGTTTACCTGATGTCTTCTCATTGTTATGGAAAGAGTGGTTGTCTTTCCTGACCTTCTCCGTCTTAACTGGGAGCCCCGATGATTGTTCCTTTAGTGTGAAATCATCTCATTTTCAAGGTAGCAAAAAAATTCCAATATTAAAAAAAATGTTAAGAAGGCTAACAGAAATACTTTTGTAAGCCAGACTGCTTCTCACCTATGTTTATAGCTCCAATCTAAAATTATTTATTGATTAAAAAAATCATTGATGGAATAATTATAAATTCCTATAATATCCTACTTATTTCCCTGAAAAATAGTTTGAGGCTTTTGTTAAAATCTATCATGTTTAAGTTCTTCACATCTTTCACAAGTGTTATGATGGTGACAAATGGTAGGAATTGGCTTGATAAATTTGCTTGTGCTGTTGGGGCTTGTGGTTGATAGTGCTTCAATCACTGAAATCCTTGGATCACAGTAAGCATTACCTTGAACACTTTTTAAAATGTTTATTTATTTTTGAGAGACAGAGAGAGACAGAGCATGAGCGGGGGAGGGAAGAGAGACACAGAATCTGAAGCAGACTCCAGGCTCTGAGCTGTCAGCACAGAACCCAACGCTAGGCTTGAACTCACAAGCCATGAGATCATGACCTAAGGTGAAGTCATATGCTTAACCAACTGAGCCACTCAGGTGCCCCAAGCATTACCTTGAATACAAATGGGATGGGATCTCCTGGAGTGGAGAGGAGAAATGTGTGTGTGTGTGTGTGTGTGTGTGTGTGTGTGTGTGTGTGTGTGTGTTGGTGGGGAGAAACTATTCAAATCACCAAGTCCAATGTGGTATATAATCCCACAGACCAGGACAGAATGCAAGGCCATCCTTTCTCTAAGTCCAGTGAAGTCAGGAACTCTGTCAGAAGGACCCAAAGGGTAGAGAATGGCTCTAGGGGCAGGGGCTGATGGGAAGTGAGCCATGCTCAGTGTAACAAACAAACTTCATTCTAGCAGATCTCACTTGCTATTAAGAAAATCATATTATTTTTATCTTCCTCATTGTGAAAAGTTAATCTTATTTTTTATCAAATATAACTTTTTTTTAAAGTAGACTCCACACCCAACATGGGGCTTGAACTCATGACCCTGAGATCAAGAGTCACATGCTTTACCAACTGAGCCAGCCAGGCTTCCCTCAAATATAACTCTTAATGAGCTCAATGACCAAAGGTCTTGAAAGAGCATGTTATTCTCCATGATTTCAAATTCTACCAAAAGTTTTTTCTTTTGGGCTTGTGATCATTGAGAAAAACCCAGGAACCTGTCCTTTTGAATATGGAGGGCAACTGGGGGAGTCAGAGGTGAACAGTGTCTGAGTTCACTGTGACACTCATTATTTGTTACACACTTCCTATCTTGGGCCCAACCATGCTTATTATAGTTCAGGCTGGTCTAACAAAATACCATAGACTGGGGAGCTTAAACAATAGACAGTGATTTCTCACAGTTCTGGAGGCTAGGAAGTCCAAGTTCAAGGTGCTGGCAGATTTGGTTGTTGGTGAGGGACCCTCTTCCTGGCTTGCAAGATAGCGGCCTTCTTGCTGTGTCCTCCCAAGGTGGAGAGAAGACACTCTGGTGTGTTTGTCCTCTGATCAGGGCACCGATACCATCATAGTGGCTCTGTCCCATGACTTTATCTACACCTAAGTACCTCCCAAAGGTCCCCCCTTCTCCTCCCATCACACTAGGGGTGCCACTCAACATGTGAATTTGGAGAGGACATAAACACTTTTTGTTTAGCCCATAACACTTACTGATACTTATATATACGGAACATCTCTTTGTCTAGCAGTTCTACAGCATCTTCTCCTCTGTTCCTCGTTTTTTTCTCTCCACCCTCAGGGCTCTGCTCACCTTCACTGTCCCTGCCTCGTGTCAACATTAGCACTTATTTCGCCGCTCCAAAGTTGTAGAAGTCGCTACTCTGGTTGCTCAGAGTTCTTACATTTGGGTAGCCATCTTTATCCTCCTTGAGAATTAAAAAGCTTCAGTTAGTTAAATGAATGCGCTAACACACAAATTTTGATTGAGCAGATAAATGCTCAAAAACAATGCAATTCCTGTGCATATTTTTATGTACTACATTAAGAAGGCAAAAAAAAATGACTTGCTTAGCGAGGCACTTTGCAGAAATTCAGAGGTTAATTTCGGAGATTAAGTAAATACACGGAAATGCGTACAGTTCTTATAAACACTTTTATATACAGTTCAAAATAGGTGACACATATTTAATATCAATGCTATAACAATTCTAAATTTAATTTGTAAGTATTAAGTCAACAAATGCTCAGAAGCATACGTGTCCTTTCAAAGGCAGTCACCAAATGGAAAGACATGTTTTCCAGTGGCTGGAGTTGTTGTTTTATTTTTATTTACTATTATTATTATTATTTAATGTTTTATTTATTTCTGAGAGAGAAGAAGAGACAGCATGAGCAGGGGAGGGAGGGGCAGAGAGAGAGGGAGACACAGAATCTGAAGCAGGCTCCAGGCTCTGAGCTAGCTGTCAGCACAGAGCCCGATGGGGGGCTCGAACCCATGAACTGTGAGATCATGACCTGAGCCAAAGTTGGACGCTTAACCGACTGAGCCACCCAGGCGCCCCTGGAGTCATTGTTTTAAAAATGTGTGCTCAGCGGAATCTTGAGGAGACAAACCTTTGAATTTTATATGTCCATAAATGAGGTTCATAACTTAGCCTTGTCCTGACCCCAGCCTCAGTAGAGGCCTGAGGGGTGGCAGGAGGTAGGGCACTAAGGGAGGATCAGTTAGGTCAGCTGGCATCACAGAGTTCAGCTGACTGTTGCTGTCCCCAGGCTACATGACATGGCAGCATTCTCCAGATCCACGGGGAAGGAGGCCCTGTTGGCCAGCTTGGTGGGGGAAGCGGTTTATTGTGTCTCACTCTGTCTGGGCTTGGGCAGCAGGGACCGAAACTCTGGCCCTCGGGTCCTATCCTTGCTCCTCAGCAGGACCACACCTAAAGCCCCTACTTTAGGTTCAGAAATGCTGGGGTGAGGTCCTGCTCCAACACTCACCAGCTGGGCAAGTCACTTAGACTTGATGAGCTTCTTAGTTCCACGGATCTTCAGTTTTCTTATCTAGAAAACAAGGCCAGTAATGCCTATTTTTACTGGGTTTTTAGATAATGGGTACAGGAGAGCTTGGGAAATTACATAAAGGCTGCAGACAGTGCTAATGGTGACTAGGTCCACTGCAGAGGCTCAGTTCAATTCAAGAAGCAGGTGTTAAGCCCGATTGTTTACCAGGCGGATCCTGTATTATGCACTTCAGGTGTTAGAACGATGAGGAAGAATCAGCTCTTGGGAGGAGGCTATGACAAGTCAGAAGTAGTGGTGATAGAATTCTTTTCCACGTGGATTTACATCTGCAGCAGAAATGCACTGCTAGCAGCATGTCCAGTTTGGGTAACTTGCTCTAGTGGCCACAGGTTGTTTGCTTCTCAAGCACTCATTCCCCATTTTTCTTGTAATGGCATTTTCCCATTTTCCTCTGAGAGTCTACTTCTCTCTCCCTTCCTGCCTCGAGTAGTCTCCATCCCCAGCCCCAGGAGTGGAGCATAAGGCTCAGGCTTATATAACGGGTGCACTTCATTCCCTTGCTGACAGCAATTGCTTTGGGAACTGACACATAACTGAAGGCAGGCCAGTCAGAGCTGTTGAGACTGAACTCTAGGATTCTTATTTGTTTCAGTACTGGGGAAGCAGACCCACACTTTCTTGTAGGCTTTGAACCTGGAAGTATGTGGTGTTGGAGCCACTGCAGTCATCTTGTGGCACTGTCAGAAGATCCCTTATGAGAATGGGTCCTATCTAGAGAAAGCAGAGATGAAGAACAAAAGTTTGGTGATACTCTTTGAGCGCCTGTATCCAGCCATGCCTGAGGCTAGCACTACCTCTGAACTTTTCAGTTAACATGTATTGCTAAATTCTCTTTTGGCTTAAGATAGTTTGTGTGCCTTGTGACAGAAATGCCCCAATTCACCCCAGGATACCATGAAGACTTGCCAGTCGGCTCCCTGGAGATTCTATAGAAAAGACCACGCAAACCAAATATTTCATTTCATGTGGACTTTCTACCACTAAAGCTCCTCCCTATATGTATCCACACCTGCCGAAGACCCGAAGCAGCATCAGGACCTTTTGTTCTAGCTTTATTGAGATATCATTGATGTAAAGCACTGTGTAAGTTTAAGGTATACAAGGTGATGATTTGATCACCACAATAAGGTTAGTTAACCGATTCTTCACCTCACATACTTAACTTTTTGTTGAGGAGGTATTGAGAGCACAGAGGTCACTCACTCTCACTCACTTCCTCTTTCAGCTTCCAAGCATGCACTACAGTATCGTCAACTCTAGTCACCATGCTGTCTGTTAGACCCCAGAACTCACTCGTCTTATAATTGGAAATGTGTACCCTCTGACCAACGTCTCCCCATTTCCCCCACTCTTCAGCCCCCGGCAACCACCATTCTACTCTCTGTTTTCAAGAGTTTGGCTTTTTTTAGATTTAACATATAAGTGAGATTATGCAGTATTTGTCTTTCTCTGTCTGACTTATTCCCCTTATCAGGACACCCCCAAGATCCACCCACGTTGTCGTAAGTGGTAGGATTTCCTTCTTTTCCATGGCTGCCCATATCTATCCTGCAGGATACCAGTCTGCTGTTCAGCCACATGTACGTGACAGCGATGCAGCCCCTTGCTCTCAGGTGGCACGAAGCCTGAGAACTCTGTTCCTTTTACTGCCCTCTTCCCTCCCTCTTTGAACCAGTTCCAGGACCCAGCCTCATGCAGGGACTGTTTCCTAAGCAGGGGAAAGCATGAGCCATCTTCCGTTTTACATACCACCCCTCTAACCCTGTCCAGGATGACCCTCCACCCAAGATGCTGCAAGGGTGGACCACGGAGGTCATCCAGCAGAGAAGGACCTTGTCCACCGTCACTCGGTGAGCTGGTTTCAGGGTCAGGACAGGCAGCCAGGGCTCTGCACTTCTAGCCCGGCCTTCCTGCTCCCACTGCGACTACCTTTTTTCCCTTTACAATCTGTATTTACAATCTAAAAACATCTCAGATGCTTTTAGATCAGTGTGGTGAGTACTGGCATTTATGCTTCTTGGGAGCGGGGACGGTATTGTTTGGTTGGGTCGGGAAGCCACCTCTAACTTGGCATTCTGCTCCCATAGGAGCACAGCAGAGGTTTCTGCTGATAGGCTGAGGATCGAGGGGCTATTTTTGGGCCACAGGCCCAGGTGGACCAAATGTCATTGCTGTTCACTGGGGGGCAAGGACTGGGTCTGTGCGAAGTGTGGGTAGATGGCTCCACTAGGGGTCCCGCTGAATTCCTCCCCTGCCAGAGGGACTTCCTGCTTTGGGCTCATTGCTCATCTCTGGGAAATGGGTCTGATGCCTCACTCTCATTTCCTTGGTGAAGCATCTACTTGAGGTCAAGCTCTTCCAGGAGATGGTGAGGATTTTGAGTGCCGGAGCCACTTTGCAGTGGTCATGTGAGTGAATTTGTGTCTCTGCCTCTGTAATCTACTTATTCATCTCATGGGGCTCCTAGTTGCTGGAAGGGGCAGCTCTTTGTTCCATGCAGTCTCTCTCCCTTGACCTTAACTGATTAGACCAGGGGTGGACACATGACCGAATGTGATCACATCCGCTGTCAAGAATGTGAAATGAAGGCCCCGAGGGGCCGAGGTGATGAGCTGTGGGGCACTGAGTGGGGAGTCCTGTGGAGCCCAAGCTTGAGTGGGCCCGGCCCGTGGATGCCCGTGGAAAGCCTGTGCCTTGAGTGGCTAGATGAAGCTCTTCTACCGTAAGAACTGGACACGCAGTCATGACACCAGAAACAGGAGAGAGGGAGGGAGAGAGAAGCTCTGAATGGGGGAATGCTTTTCCAGCTCTTGTAAGAAGGACTTTCACTTCCTGCTCACTACTTTCACTTCCTGCTCAGTACTTCCTTCAGTTTTCTTGATCATCCTTCAATAAAACCCTCTAGTAGTTGAGCTTATTTGAGGCATCTCTGTTCCTTGCAGCCAAACGCTCCCTGATTAGGACAGCATCTCACACCTCCTGCGTTCCCAGCTCCTTGCCGCAAACCCTGCTGGTTTGCCAAATGCATGTGTGCACCTCTGAGTCCTATGTGGCCACGATGGAGGAGCGTCCGTAGTGTGGTGGGCGCAAGGCAGGGACCAGGGCGGAGACACAAATGCTTCTTAACTGGGCAGGGGATGCCGGGGAGGGCTGAGCTGCTGGATGTTTCCAGGATTTTCTGAAGTGAGGCTTGGTTTCAGGGACAGAGAGCAAACAGCTCTAGCGTTTTCTCCAGAGCCCCTGGAGTGTTGCTGGTCTGCACGGCTCTTCCTTATGCTTTTGGAGCCTTTAAACACCCCTCTCCTGCCCCTAAACACCCCTCTCCTGCCCCTAAACACCCCTCTCCTGTGACTGGAGTTCTTCAAGTTGCTCCCCAGCCCCCCTTGGCTCCTACTTGGTTTTGTCTCTATTCTTTGAGTCTCAGTAATTGCCCTGTCACTCGCTTACCTCCTCCTCTTTCTCCCTTTCTTTTGATGTTGAAACCTGCACACCTCGCAATCAAAGAGTCTGTAATACAAGGCGGCAGATACTCTCTGCTCCAGCCCTGTGTCCTCGGGGCACATCCTACCTCCTGATCTCCAGGAGCTGACACCCAGCTCTCTCATAGGACTGTGACATTTATCTCACGTCCTGTTCTGTGCCCAGCATGTGATAGGTGCCGAGGCAGCGTTTGTGGAACTGAATTTGGGAGAATATACTTGGTATAATTGGATGCTCTTCTAGGGAGACTTAGGCAATCTGAGGGGAGCTGGGGAGCTTCAAGGCCTTGGGGGAATAGAGACGAGGGGTTAGAGGTTTGGGAAACAGGGATGTGATAGGAGGTGGAAGCCAACATGTTTTGTCAGGATAGTCCAAATGCTGTAGCAGAGAAGCTCAAGGTTGCAGTGTCTTAATACAACAGAGGTTTAGTTTTTTGCTCAAATCGCAGTATTGACGTGTGTCTGACAGGTAGCCTCCCATGTGGTAATTCGAGCATGCAAACACCTTGCATTTTGCAAACATCATCCCCTAGGGCCTAAAAGTACTCTCTGTTGGGTGGGATGCTCTACATCCCGCTAATAGACAGGGAGAGAGAAGGAGAGGGAGGCAGGGTGGGAGAGAGAGACAGAGACAGATGGGGGGTGGGAAGAGACTTATACAGGGCTCTTGTGGATCATCCCTGGAAGTGTGTCATCTTTCAGTGCTGATCACATTCCATTGGTGAGGCCAATAGATAAGGGATAAGGAGCAGGCTGCCATTGAGAAGAGTTTGCTACCCATAGTTGTCAAGAGGAGGGGGTGCACCATGCCATAGGGACCATACAGAAAGCTGCAAGGTCAGTGAGGAGGCAGAGGGAGAGTGAAAAGCCCTGACTGTATTTTTTGTAAGGAGGGGGATGGGTGAGGCAGAGTAAGCTGCTTTAGGACTGGCTACTTTGAATAATTTTAGGGGCTCAACTAGGGGCTGACCCTAGTCGTCTAATACCTGGCCCCAGAGTGATTAGGGCAGAGAAATAGTGTCCCGCAGTGTAAGAGCAGGGAAAGTAGGGGTTTGGAGGCTTGGGTTTGGACTGGCTAGTTTTCAGGTGACAGACATACTCTTAGGAGAGTTGCCCATCTCTAGGAATCTGCTAACTCTGGGAGGGCAGCTGCCCCAGCGTCTGTTAAAGCTCCAGATGCGGAGACATCAGAATAAGGAGACATGTTTAATTCAACAACACAGTTAATCACAAGCAAGGCAGGGAACTGTAATCTAGCCGTTTGCCCAGGGAGAAGAGATCAATTTTGGTGAGCACTCTGAGTGTTCACCACAGCCGCTTAGTGGAGTGGAGAGAGCTTCTGGTTTGGAATAGAAAGCTCGGACTGAACTCCCCACCCTGGGACACGGTGCTGTGTGAGTCTGGACCCGTCACTTTCTCTGGAAGAACGGCTTTCAAAAGGGGGAAGTAATCAGAGCGGCATTTCGGTACAGTTGTGAGAATCAAATAAGATGTCACGTAAGATGCTTTTAGCAAACTCCAGGGTACTGTTCAAACGTTGGCTGTTTTTTTTTTTTTGTGGTCTTTCCAAGTTTGGAGGGGGGCCCTCGGTGGCTCTCACACCAGCAGCTCTGCTGTCCTTCACGCACAGGGTCCGCCCCCAACCTGCCTGGGGTGGGGCCAGACAAGCAGCTGGGCTGACCTGCTGCCCCGAAGCCACATGCAGAGGCTCAGAGGGACTTTACAAGGATGGCACAGGATTAACAGATGTGGCTGCAGGGCTTCATGCCCTAACCAGCTGGGAACACACGCGGCTCAACAGGAAAGACAGCGATTAGTGACTCTGCCAATGCTTTTTAAAACCGATTCTTCTCCCCGTTTTACATCAGTACATGCTCATTAAAGAAATAGGGTTAAATATAGAAAAATACAAAGAGCGAGTAAAAGGCACTCCCGGTGCCACCACGCAATCATTGGTAACATTTTGTTTCTGCTTCCCACCCCACCCCCACCCCCCCACTTTGGTATTTTTCTACTGTGAAATGGCTTGTAATTAATTTATTCTTAATCAGAAATTCATTTTGATCCATAGTATATACAAAATTCAAAAGTTGCAGAGGGTATGCCATGAAAACGAAGTCCCCCACCCAGTTCCCTTCCTTGAAGGCAACCTCACTTACCAGCCCCTTGTGTTTCCTTCCAGAGTTAATCAATGTATAAAAAAGCATATGCATGCATAGCATTTTATTTTTAAGACACATTCTTGCACGGTCTACACCCTTTTCAATAGCTTGCTCTTCCCCATAATAAGAATGTGTCTTAGAGAAGACTCCACATCCATTCAGGGGAGCGGCCTCATTCATTTGAAAGGCTGTATACTATTCATTATATGGATTGTTTCATGATTTATTTAACTCATCTGATATTGAAAGATATTTAGCTTGTTTTCAGTCTTCTGAATTTTTAACGATGCTGCAGCGAATACATATGTCATTTCACACATGTATAAGCATATTCGTAGGGTAATTTTCTGCAATTGCAATTGCTGGCTTAATGACTCTGCACATTTTAAACATTATGTTTTACTTCCTCAGAAAGGTCACATGCATAGAATGAGCCTGTTAGCTGCTTCACACCCTTGCCAGTAATCTGTTATTAAGCTTTGTCAACTTGCCCAACCTGAGAGGTAAAAATGGCATCTCATTTAAATTTTCATATCTTGTTATGTTTAAAATCCATTCCACTCCGATTATTGGGAGCTGTTTTATCTTGTCCACATTTTCCTCCTGGAGTGTTGATCTTATTGATTTGTAGAAGCTCTTTGTATATTGAGGGGTTTGGCCTTTTGTCTGTGATACACGTTGCAAATATTTCCCTCAGTTTTTACTCTTCTAATGACTCTTTTTCTGCTAAAGAAAATTTTTATTTTTGTGATGTTAGTGTAATAATCTTTCCTATCATAGTTTCTTTTTTTTTTTTTAAATTTTTTTTTTAATGTTTTATTTATTTCTAGGAGAGAGAGAGAGACAGCGTGAGCAGGGGAGGGTCAGAGAGAGAGGGAGTCACAGACTGAAACAGGCTCCAGGCTCTGAGCTGGCAGTCAGCACAGAGCCCGACGCGGGGCTCGAACCCACGAACCGCGAGATCATGACCTAAGCGAAAGTTGGACGCTTAACCGTAAGCCACCCAGGCGCCCCGTCTTTTTTTTTTTTTTAAATATTTTTATTTATTTCTAGGAGAGAGAGAGAGACAGCGTGAGCGGGGGAGGGTCAGAGAGAGAGGGAGTCACAGACTGAAACAAGCTCCAGGCTCTGAGCTGGCAGTCAGCACAGGGCCCGACGCGGAGCTCGAACCCACGAACCGCAAGATCATGACCTAAACGAAAGTCGGATGCTTAACCGACTAAGTCACCCAGGTGCCCCTCCTATCATAGTTTCTGAGTTTGTATCATACTTTGATAAAGGCCTTTCTCACTCCAAGAATGTAAAAGTTCTTCTTTGTGATTTTGTTTTATGCATGTGAACTTTTCTTCCATCAGGAATTTATTTTGGTGTAAAGAATAGGTTGAGAGCAAACTTTTCTTTTCCAGGTAGAGACACAGTTTATCCCAACATCAATTGTTAAATACTATGTCCTTTGTTATACTGATTCGAAATGTTATGTTGACCACGTGCTATATTTTTATCTGTATTTGGGTATGTTTCTGGAATCTGAAATCTGTTTCACTTATGGATTCTCTAAAAGAATAAACTGAGGGAGGAGTGATCAGGGAAGATCTAGACAAGAGTATGACTTTTCAGGAAAGGCTTTTCTGGTGGAAGAAGCAGCATGTGCAAGGGCCCTGAGGCAGGAAAAGACTCAGTGCACTGGAAGAACCAAAAGAGAGAAGCCTGGTCTGGCTGGTCCTCAAGAGAAGAAGCATGTGGTACAAGATGTGGCTGGAGAGATGAGGAGGGGCCTGATTAGTCCCCATGGGCCATGTGAAAGCTTTGTACCTATCCTATGCAATTGGGAGGCTTTGAAGGGTCTTAAGCAAGGGGGTGACATGATCTAGTTTACACAGGAACTTAAAATCTCGTTAAAAAAAAGGCTTGGGGTGCCTGGGTGGCTCAGTCATTAAGCAGTTCAAGCCCTGACTGGCTCTGCTGTCAGCCCAGAGCCTGCTTCAGATCCTCTGACCCCTCTCTCTTTCTGCCTTTCCCCTGCTCATTCTCTCTCTCTCTTTCAAAATAAACAAACTTTTAAAAAAAGGCTTAAGATGTTTGTTGAATGAATGAAGACAAGAGGTGTAAGGTTCATTATGCGAGACCCAGAGGGATGGGCGGGAGAAGTGCCCATCTTTCTTTTTTTTTTTTTTTAATGTTTTATTTATTTCTAGCAGAGAGAGAGACAGCATGAGCAGGGGAGGGTCAGAGAGAGGGAGTCACAGACTCCAAAACAGGCTCCAGGCTCCGAGCTGTCAGTCAGCACAGGGCCCGACGCGGGGCTCGAACCCACGAACCGTGAGATCATGACCTAAGTGAAAGTCGGACGCTTAACCGACTAAGCCACCCAGGCACCCCCCCCTTTTTTTTTTTTTTTTTTAAATAGAAGTGCCCATCTTTCTTTACTCCTGGGGTTTCTCACATAGCCTCCAGGCCTCTGGCTCCTCTGCTCCATTGTGCTGAACACAGTGAGACCAACATATTAGCCAGTAATTAGCTTTTAATTAGAAAAGCATGTCTTCGCCTCTAGAAGGGACAAATACCTTTAAAAATTGAATCACTTTAATTGGATAAATCTTTTAGCAGATAGTTTTGAAAATTCTAGTCCTTTCATTAGAAGCCCCATCGAGCAAAGCCATTTGAAAGTGCTCACTTAATATAGCAGTCACTGGAGCATCATTCTGAATATATTGTTTTATCACGGAGGGTAATCCGACCCTTGGCCAGAACAATGCTCTTGTCCCGACGCTCAGGGCCTCCCTTGCAGGTCCCCCAGAGCAGTGCTGCTCCAGGACAGTCCCAGACCAGCAGCAGCACCGCCCAGGAGCTCTCCGGAAATACAGAGCCTCAGACCCCACCCCAGTCATCTCCAATCAGAATTTCTGGAATTGGGGCCAGGAAGTTTGTGTTTGATAAAACTGCCATGGAAATTCCTAGGTGCACTCAGGTCTGTGTACAGAGCTCCAGCCTATTGGGTAGGTGGCCACAGGCAAAGGCATTCTCACCGAGCACTTGTGATCATGTGTGCGCTCTACAAACAAGTGTGCAGGAAACACAGAATACCAGGCACCTCCCAGGGATTGGGAAGACAAGACAGCCTCTGTCCTCTAGGAGTTTAGTCAGAGAGAGAGGGCGTTTGCTTATTTGTGTTTTTTTGGGGGGTTTTTTTGTTTTTAAGAGTGTGAATTGAGGGGCTGGGTGGCTCAGTCGGTTAAGCCTCCAACTTCAGCTCAGGTCATGATCTCATGGTTCGTGAGTTTGAGCCCCACGTCGAGCTCTGTGCTGACAGCTCAGAGCCTAGAACCTGCTTCAGATTCTGTCTCCCTCTCTCTCTTCCCCTCCCCTGCTCACGCTCTGTCTCTCTCAAAAATAAATAAACATTAAAAAAAAAAAAAAGAGTGTGAATTGAGTCGCTTATGAAGGAAGTCCAGGAGTCTGTGGAAGTGTAAACAGGCATGGCTAAGGTGGCTATCTGTTGTTTTCTCACTCGACCTCAGAGCTCACTTTTGGGGGATAACTCCTTATGCTTTGGGGGAACCACATCCTTCCCATCCTCAATGTTTATTTTTCAGAAAAAGCTGAGCCCGTGCTGGGGCCCCAGGGTGGTTGAAGCTCACGAGTCAGATTGCAGGGTTGCCGTGATGATGGACAAGGCTCCCCTCCGGAGCCCGTGAGAGGCAACGAGCTTTCGGGGGACTTCAGGGACGGAGGCTTCTCTCCGCTGGACATTGAGGTGAGTGGCTCGGACGTCTAGAGCTGCTACAGCCCCCCAGTGACTCCGAAGGGGAGCCTGTCTGAGAATTAAGAGAACCATGGGGGAGACCAGAGAGGGCCAGGTAACAGGATGGAGTCACCAAGCTCTGGTGACATTGCTCAGGCCCTTGCGGCCCAACTGGTCCTGGAACCCTCAGACTGGGGAAGCCGGTTGGGGCTGGTTTCTCCCTGCCTCACAGCTAACACAATGCTGATTTTCAGTATCGGGACAAAATGATAATACTAGGGCTTAGTATTTGTTTCACGCGATGCTGAAATGCTAATGTTAATACTGGTACTTTAAAATCAAGTATTTAAAATTCATTTTTAAATAATCAGTGACACTAAAACCTTAATACCTTCCAAATATAAACTACGTATACATGGATTACAAAACATCAACTGAGAGTATTAATTGAAGTATGGACACAAAGCAAACATTATCATTCTGCTATCATTCCGATATGCGGAATCGCCCCCCACGAACCCCTGCGGCTCCTTCTCCACCCTCCTGCCTGGTCCTGCTGATGGCTTCCCGCTGGTCTCCTGTTGCCCTGTGTGTGGTGCAGGGTGCCCTCTGGGCTAGCCCCACATGCGGGCCCCATCTCTCTCTCTCTTCTCTCTGAACCCTGTCTGCACCTTTGTAAACAGTTCCTTTACTGAACTCTCCTCAATTAGCTAGTTTGAGTGTGCCACCTGTTTCCTGATACACGTCTCAACCCCAAAACCAAAGTGGTCCCTGAAGAGGGCTACCCGATGCGGCCCCTGACCTGGCTGGAGGGGAGGATGCCCGGGGCGGGATGGGTGGGGGGGCTTTCTAGGGGAGGAGCTACATGCCCCCCTTTGGGGAAACGAATGGGAATTAGGCAGGGAAATGGTGATGCAGCACATCTCTCCAGACTGATCCCCAGACTCACTGCCTCCGGGAAGCCCTCCCTGAACTGGAGGAGTTGGGGAATGACAGGAAGGACATTCCAAACAGAGAGAGCAATACGTGAAGCCTAGGGAGATGCTACAGGGCTGAGAGCAGGTGTCTGAGCAAGCTCTGAATGTAAGTCATGAGAATGAGGGGAGGTGAGTAGAAGGTGGGAGAGGTAGGCAAATTCCAGGACCCCACTTTGCCCAACATATGATGCTTCTCTAATATCCAGCCAGACCAAGGATGATAACGAGCCACCCACGGGATATGGACGTCTTCTGCTTGGATATTTGAACTGGTTGTCACACAAGATGGGAGTAGACCAGGGTTTGGTTGGTGCATGGATTTCCCCCAAGCTCAGAAAGACCCTGGAGGGACCCTCAGTGCAGAAGATTCCTCTCACCAGGAGGAAAGGGCAGAGAGTCCTTTGGGCTATGACCCAAGGGCTTGGCCAATGAGCCTAGCAGATGTCTCTTGACGGCATAATGTGCCACTGAATATACACACAGGGAACAAACAGCTAAGGCTGGGGGATAGACAGGAACCTAGGTGGGAAACTCTTATCAGCAAACTGTACCTCTTATCAGGAAAAACAAAGTCATCCCGCACAACAGTGGTTAATTAATGGCCTTTTAAGTGTGGCCTCTGGCTGTGTGCTCAGACACAGTGCTGAGCTTGGTTGTTCAGCTTCCCAGGACAGTGCTGAGCTTGGTTGACAGCTTCCCAGGACAACAAGTGACTCCCTGTCCTCAGCTGTGCAAGGAGGTGGAGGCCCCGCTGACCTGAGAATTGGAGGGGCCCTGGCCCCTCCAGGACACCCACTCCCATGACACCCTAAACCCAGAGACAAGCAATGTGAATGCTTAGGTGTGCTCACCTGAGACAGACTCAGGGACACCCCAGGGGACTTCTCTTTGACATGTGCGAGGCCACCAGCCACATTAAGATTTGCGATGGGGCCGATGAGGGCAGAAGAGGAGAGGGAAAGAAGACCACCATTTATTGGGTCCTCACCATGTGACAGACATAAGCTAGGTTCTCATAAATACCTCACATGAGAGGTAGGGATTATTCGTGCCTGTTTTACAGACAGTAGTGGAGAACAAAGAGATTAAGAAAATCTTCCAAGGTTGCCCAACTAGTAAAGGTGAAGCTGGGATTTGAACCCAAGTCCCCCTGGCTTCAAAGGGTATACATATCTATTCTACTGAAGGTATTGAAGACTGATATTAAATGGTCCCTCTGTGACTGAAGAGCTGGAGAGCATGTGCAGAGTCTGGCTGGTTCTGGTTTCACTGGCTGGTGGGTGCCAGGAAAGGCCCTGAAACGTCCTGTTTGTCAGGTCTGGCTGCTTCAGCCAGTGACAGATCCTTTTGGGCACCTTGGCGCTGGGCCAGTCGCAGAAAAGCATCCGTATGGAGGTTGTAGTGCAAAAGCCTCCAGAAAGGATTTTAAGGAATGGCAAGCATTTCCTTGTCTTCTGTGCTTGTTTCCTCATTCCCTGGATGAGGACTGGGTTTCTCCTGGCTGAAGTCCATTATCGGTACTTCCTGGGGAACGTCTTAGGAATGGCTGAGAAGTGGACCGGCTTGTAGAGCACTGTCATCTCCTCCTCTCTGCCTTCCCCTCCCAGCCTCGCTCTACCAGCATTGGCCCTAATGATTCCCAGGGCCATGGCCAAGGGTTTGCCAACCTCTCCGCAGCTTGCCCTGTGCCATAAGCTAGCACCCCCAAAGCTGATCTGGAGCCATTTTCTCTTGTCCACTTTACACACCACATGCCAGCTCGCTCCAGACTGTCCTAGCTCTCGAGGTTCCCATCTCTGACTTTGCAAATCCAACCTTCCTTCCTTCCTCAACTCCATTTTGGAGGCTTCCCTGACCGCTTCTGCTCCTGGCCGCCCATCCCACCCAGCTCCTGGACCCTCCAACTCAGTGCAGTCCGCATGCATTTCACGCCCATGAGGCTCACTGTGGCTCAGCAGGCAGGATGTGGAAGGGATATGGCTTCCCATGCCGTGACAGAGCCATGGTCATGCCGAGGGGCTAGGAGTGCAGACAGGATCAGACACACCTGCTCTCAGGTCTAGTTTACTGATTTCCCTGGGCCAGTCTGGGAAAGTCAGTGTGCACTTTGGGTAAGAGAGTTAGTTGCCTCCGAGAAGAGTTCTAGAACACTGCCTCTGAAGAGTGCCCAAGGGATTTCCTCCAATGTACCCCTTTCATAGATAGGAAAACTGAGATTGAATGTGTTTGATGCTTGCCAGTTGCACACAACTCATTTTTGGCAGAACTGGCGCCGGCATTCAGGCATTAGTTTCCTATTTTGGTGCTCTTTGTCCCATATTACATGGATGAGCAAACTTTTCTTTGAATTTAAGACATTTTTGCTCCAAGAGGGATAGTAATTTTGTAATGTGAGTCCCAAGCACAGGAACTAATAGAAAAGAGCATCGTATATAGCAAAGAAATGACATGCCAGGCAGTTTGCTAGGTGCTCTTAGAAATATCTCAGGGAGATCCCACCAATGACTTATGAGGCAGGTTTCTTCTGCGTCCACTTTAAAGATAGAGAGACCGAGGCTTAGAGAGGACATGGGGCGCCTGGGTGGCTCAGTTGGTTAAGTGTCTGACTTCGGCTCAGGTCACAATCTCACGGTTTGTGGGTTCGAGCCCTGCGTTGGGCTCCGTGCTGACAGCTAGCTCGGGGCCTGGAGCCTGTTTCGGATTCTGTGTCTCCCTCTCTCTCTGACTTTCCCTTGCTCATGCTGTCTCTCTCTCTCAGAAATAAATAAAACATTAAAAAAAAAAGAGAGAGGACAAATGATCACTCATAAGGAAGAGAACTGTAAATAGTGGCTTGTTTGCTTCTAAGGGCCAGTGTCTTCCCCTAATGCCGCACTCTCTTTCAAAGCCTGTGTGTACAGGTACGGGTGTGAGCGTGTGTACGTGTGTGCGTGTGCACACTTGTGTGTGTACAACACTTGCCCAGATGCAAGTGGATGGAACAGAAGTCCTGGATGGAGTGCAGATGGCTGATGTCTGCTCCCATGATGGAAGAGGATGAGGATGCTGATGTACGGAAGTTCTAGGAGGACCTTCCCATTAGATGCCGGTCCAGGCTGCCATGGCAGGAATGATGTGACAGGGCAGTGTGGCCAGACATCCCGGGGCAACCAGGGAAGACTCTGTCCTGAGAGGGGCTGGAGCAGATGCCACAAGGGGCCCCTCCCGGCCCCGAGACATGGCCATGACTGTCACAAGGTAATGGATATCACTGGTGAACCACAGGACCCTGGATTCTCTCCTGGGTGGTGTGGGTGGGTACCGTGGGTGTTAGTGAGCGCGGGAACGCGGCCTCCCTGGTGTGAGTGTGTGTCCGGGAGTTGACAGGAGCCATCTGGCTGAGCCTCACACGCTCAGAGGGCCTCAGATATGGGCTTTTGATATTATCCCCAAATGAGGTTACACTCGCCGTCCGAGATATGCTGACAAGATGGAGAGGAGAAGACATTCATCACAGGGCTCTGAGCACATTGCATTACCGAAGTATACTGCCTGCAGCACCCTAAGAATTAATAGTTCATAAATCCTATGATTATTTTGTGGATAACACAATTCTATTGCATTTAAAACACATGATGATAATTTGTTAAATGTTAACATTTAGAAAGCTACAAATATGGGGACTTGGTTGCAGCAATTTCTCATTCCCTAATATTCTGGAAGCCTCAAAACTGCACGTGGCCTGGGTCTCTCATGACGTCTGAGGACCCCTGAGTATGGATGTTCACGTTGTTATGATTATTTGTGTGAGTACTGTTGAAAGAGTGTGTTTGTGAGCCGATGAGGGTGTGTGTGTGTGTGTGTGTGTGAGTGTGAGTGTGAGTGTGGGTCTGTGGCTGAGCATATGGGGGGGGTTGTGTCATGAGAGAATGTGTTTCTGTGTTGCCAGGGACCAGGTAGGGCCCCCAGCCCATGGGGACAGGAGGAGGGGAACCGTCAGCCCACTGCAAACTGAAGACGTCAGGGACATAACTCGATTTGATGATTTGGCCTGAGTAACCCTCTCAAAATAGAAAAATCAAGGACCCAGCGTGGAGGCAGCCTGTCTGGGCTTGGGCTGGTAATGAGGACTAACAAGGGTTGATGGAGCCTGGGAGTGATGGGCCGAGATGGCCCCGAGCCGCCTGGCACCCTGGGCCCTGCAGCCATCCAGGGCTCCCTCCCTGGCCTAATGCTATCACTCACGAAGATCCTCACTGATAAGGGCCAAGAGAAAGGGTGAGCAGCTCTGCAAGCCACAGCAGGACAGCCTACAGACACCTGACAGGAAGCTGCCCTTGCGGGTTGGCAACGCTGAGATGCCTAGATGGAACTTTCTGGAGGGTGCTTGCTCAAGTACCCACTAGGATAAGGGGACTTACCTATCCTTTAAGGGGCTCCTGAGTGGCTCAGTCAGTTAAGCGTCTGACTTTGGTTCAGGTCATGATCTCGCGGTTCATGAGTTTGAGCCCCACGTTGGGCTGGCTGCTGTCAGCACAGAGCCTGCTTTGGATTCTCTCTCCCTCTCTCTGCTCCTCCCCTGCTTGTGCTCTCTCTCAAAAATAAATAAACAATACTTAGCACATAAAATATATGTGATATCAGGGGCGCCTGGGTGGCTTAGTCGGTTAAGCGTCCGACTTTCGCTTAGGTCATGATCTCGCGGTTCGTGGGTTCGAGCTCCACGTCGGGCTCTGTGCTGACTGCCAACTCGGAGCCTGGAGCCTGTTTCAGTCTGTGACTCCCTCTCTCTCTGACCCTCCCCTGCTCGCACTGTCTCTCTCTCTCCTAGAAATAAATAAAAACATTAAAAAAAAATTTAAAGAAATATATATGCGATATCAAAAATATAAAATATAAAAAATATATCACAGAAATATATGTTCATTTTAGGAAACCTGACCATATAGATGATCATAAATTAAAAAAAAAAACAGCCTTAGCCAGAGATCCCCACTGTCCGCACTTTGTTGAATAGGACCTGGCATAGACAGGGTGGTGGCAGGCGGGTCCTCGAGGAGGAAAATTACCTTGGGCAGTTCTTCAGGAATGTGTCACATTAGGAGTGGGCATACGCCCTCTCAATCCGTACAACCTAACCACTTCCTTCTGAGACAGCACCACATCACTGTTCTGTTGATTGGGCTCCAGAAAAAGTAGCTGGCTTGCATTTAGGGGACAGGTAGTATGAAACATACACATCATGAAACATTCGAGGCACACTCAACAGATGCTCATGTTCTGGAAGGCAGATGGGAACCGAGAGGGACTGAAATTTCAGCAGCCTGGTGTCCCCATCTTAGCGAGGAGGGTGGTGGATCACAGGTCCTCTACTGAGGTTGTTCTGTCTCTTTGTCCCCTGCCCCTCCCCCATGGTGTGGTATGAACAAGCGTTGAATTCAGAGAAATTGAATGCATGTATGATGTGACTCCACTGTGTATCTTTTGAATCTTTGTCTATGCATATGAATACATCTGTGATTGTTTGATAAAAACAGGATCATAGTGTACGTGCTCTTTTCAGCCATTATATCCTGGATATCTTTCTATATAATATCCATATTTTACTTGACCTCCTGGTATGCCACTGAAGAGATAATACCACCATTTGTGTAACTAGGTAATCAGTCCCTCGCTGCAGGGCATTTACTTTCAAACTTTTTGTTATCTTAATAATTACCGCAATAGATTTCCTTCTGTAGGAATCTTTGCCTTTTCATCCAATTATTTTCCTAGAAGAAATGTTTGTATTGAGGAGTTCTGTGTCGAACCTATTTATTGTGTAAGCCTTTGGTTGGAGCCTCCCTGCTATTATCCTGGCAAGGGGAAGAGCTCCGAAAAATGTGATCATAGCCTAGAAAGAGGTGGATCTGCCCTCTCTGTGTGGTGAAGGGCATGGGGACAGTGGTTCTAATCTAACCTCCTCTGTTTGTCTTACCTCTTCCATATACCTCAATTTCCCCATTATTTGGCAAATGAGATGAGCAGGCTCGGGTCATCCTTGGCTTCCTTGGAGCGATATGATGATCCATTTCATTTCTGGAGTGCTTTACAGATTTTTGAGTCAGTTTTATGAGTTTTGTTGAATCTTCAAAAGGCAGGCTTTATTAGGTCTTCACCTGGCAAAGAAGGGGATGGAGGCCCAGAAAAGGTAAGGGAGATTCCCAAGTTCAGAGACAATAGAATTGGCAATGGGGACCTCTGAATTTTAGTCCGGCAAACTGAAGGTGCTGTTGGGACCACATGGTGAGAAGCATCAGGATCTTCGCTTCCAGGCTTGCCAGTCTTTATCCTACTTGTAGCCAGAGGGAGCAGCCAGAACCTCCTGCCTGGTGGATAGCTGTTGTTTCCGCTGCCCACCGTCCATTATCTTTGCTTTTAGTTACATCCTGACTTGAGTTTGAGAGCTACCTTTAGGTTAGTCATTGCAAACCTAAAGCATATGGCACATTGTGTGGGGCGGACCCTCAACCTCACCATCGGTGACATGACTTCAATAGGCCATTGCTTTATTCAACGGCCAGTTGCTTTTGGGAGATAAAATACAAGGGAAGAAATATATGGGAAAAATCTGTTCTTCCCTTTAGACTTCATCCTGTTCTCATACCTGTTCAGGGTATGCACATCACCCAGGTCTGGCATATTCTGTCCCCTTGGCTGTTGCAGTTGGTTCAGTGATGTGACCCAAATTGGATCATTGAGATTCAATCCATAGACTTTTTTTTTGGAAAGAGAAACTCTTTTTCTACTGGATTGGAGCTGTCAGAAGCCACTGTGGGGGGAGAATGCATATGAGAAACCCAATCCAGAGAAGTCCAGTGCAGAGGAAAGCGATGCCTGCAGACAGAGACCGATATAGCAAGATCTTGATGACATTATTTTATCATCTGGAAATCCTGCAGATGCTGTGATCTTCTGCTCAAGCCCTACAAAAGCACCGATTGGACCTCCACTGTACCTCCTTCTGTTATAGCTTCTGCAGATCTGCCTAAGACCTCATAACAGCTGCAACTACACCACTGTCCCCTCTGCTTTCAGAGTCTCCTGCAGGTGCATCTGTTTGCAGGAAGCTCATCTCATGCCTCTACCTTACTTAAAAGGGAGATTGGAAAGCACTGTTTTTTTATTATATCTTAGAAAGGCAGAATTTGCAGTGTGGAAGTGTTCAAAAGTTACAGATGTCACTATAATCCACTCCTTTACCGCAAGTGTCAGTGTGGGCCCTGTTTTGATACTTACATTTCCAACCACAGTAACCTGTGCTTGCCCAACATCATACATCTGTCACTTGTGCGATGATAATCCACTTCCCCAAAGGAAAGACCCAACGTTTCATTAGTTGCTGATTCCAGAAATGAGTGGGTGATAGGCATTTCTCCTGTAGTTCTGCCATAATATCACACTGATATTCTGTGGCCTGTGGGCTAAATTGTAAACACACATGGCCTATATAAACTAGTAGAGAAAAGGGAGAAGGAAGAAAAAAGAAAATATGTTGAATATACATAGATGTGTACACAATACAACAGACAGAGAAGCAATTATGGATAATTACTGCAGAACTTATGTACGAAACTGGCCACAGGCTACAGCTAGTCTTTATAAATGTCCTTTCTCTGCTACCCATTCATGTTCCCTTTGTCCTCAGCAAAAGAGTCCATTGGCTATGATTCTTTCTCTGGAGGGGTGACTCAATCTTCACTCTTGGGGAATCTGAATACTTCCTGGCTCTGCCTGTATGGGGTTAGAAGTTACCTTCTGTTAACTTTTATCACCGGACATGGCAATTTTAGAGGTGCCCCAGGGAATCCCTTATGGTTTACAGAAATAGTCCTTTCTGCCTACATGTACGGCAGCAGGCTACTTTGATAATCTGGATCAGTCATTTTGTCCAACAGGGCATGATAAGTCTCCAATGTCCGGATGGAAGTCTCTGGTTCCAATTCAATGGATCCATTATTTTGTCTCCTGGTAAAAGTATCCCTCCCATTGGTTCAAAGACCTTTAAACTGGCAGAGCCCAAAGTCACAGAAAGCAAAAACTTAGCAAGTGGTTCATCAGGAATCATAATGAAGGGAGCTACCCCTACTTTTACCTTTTGTTTCTTGGGGTGAGATAGTCATCATGAACTTAAAGAATAGACTGAATTTTACAGGGCAACACCTCAGCCTCACCAAATGTCTGTGTGCTGATGCCCTCCCGTCAACAGCTCATTCCTCTGTTCTATAAGGCCAGTTACTTTTGGACGATGGAATACAGGGAAAGACCAGTGAATATTACACATATGAGCCTATCACTGCAATTAACTCGGTGTACATGAATTCCTTGGTGAGGAGCAGTGTGTAGCAGATGTCCAGATTTTGAATAAGTCCATGAATTATGTGATTTTTGGGAGCATAGTAGGGAAGGAAGATGTATTAGTCTGCTAGGGCCACCATAGCAGCATACCACAGACTGGTGGCTTAAGCAATGGAGATTTATTTTCTCACAGTTCTGGTAGCTGGATGTCTAAGGTCAAAATGTCAGTCAGTTTAGTTTCTTCTTGAGGCCTCTCTCCCTGGCTTGCAGATGGCCGTCTTCTCCATGTGTCTTCACATGGCCTTTCTTCTGTGCTCACCTATCTCTGATGTCTTTTTGCATGTCCAGATTTCCTCTTCTTATAAGACACGAGTCACATTGGACTAGGGCCCACTCTAACAGCCTTGTTTTACCTTTGTGACCTTTTAAAAGACCTTGTCGCCAAACAGAGTCATAATCTGAGGTACTGAGTGTTACAGCTTCAACATATGAATTTTGTAGATGCACAATTCAGCCCAAATCTAGAATAAGTATCTGTTCTAGTAATAACAAATTAGTTCCCCCTCCAGGGAGAAGAGACTGCAATGCAATCAGTCTGCCCAAAAATGGTTGGCTGTCTGTCAAGGTGTGTGACTTGTCCAGGGATCCCAGGTGGTTAGAACTGCTAGCAAGTTGTGTGCCTACCAGTGTCATTTTCTCCATCAGGGAAAGTCCTTGTTGTTGAGCCCATGCGTAGTATCCATCTCTGTCACCACAGTCATATTTTCTATGAGCCGTTGAGTGATCAAGGGTGGTTGAAGAAAGAGGCCTTGGCATCTACAGAACAGCTTATTTCATCCACCCTCATATTGTGAGCTTCCCCCTTAGTAGGAACCACAAAGTATTCATAGTGTGTCCATTCTGAGAGGTCCGTCCACACATGCCTCTTCTCCAGTACTTGTTGTCATTAATCCTTCCATATTGCTAGCCACACATCTGCTCAAACCATTAGCCACTGCCCATGAGACCTAGAAGATCTGCACTCCAGGGTATGTCTCTTTCCATACACAGCAGAGCCTGAGATGTGCCCTTAGAAGTCTGCCTAGGGGTGATATTTCTTTTCCTCACTGTTCTGTAGGACTATCTCTATGTGGGGTGATAGTCCATTTTCATCTGATGCCCCCAGAGTGTGCAGAGCTACCTAAAAATCAGGTACTAGTTTTTACCTTTCCAGTCAACTCATCATTTGGAACACCTCTTTTTTTTTTTAATGTTTATTTCTTTATTTTGAGAGAGAGACAGAGAGCACTTTATTTTGAGGGGCAGACAGAGAGAAAGGAGAGAGAATCCCAAGCTAACAGTGCAGAGCCTGATGCAGGGCTTGATTTCATTAACCATGAGAACATGACCTAAACTGAAATCAAGAGTTGGGTGTTTAACTGACTGAGCCACCCAGGTCTCCATCATTTGGAACACCTCTGAAGGCTATGACATGGTTGAAGAAAGGATGGAAATTTGGAGAAGGTAGACACCCTGGAAGATCATGCAAATTTCTTGTGTCTTTTGGATCAGCTAAGTTTATACATTGCATACTACTTCCATCTGGTCATGAAGTGTTTTTGGATCCACCCTAATGCTGGTTGGCAATCTCTAGTTCATGACGGTGGCATCGTTTTGCATTTCATCAGGAGCCTTCCACAGAGCCTTCTCTTGCTTTGTATCCCACACAAAGCAGGCAGCCTTCTGGGTTAAGTCTTACCTATTCCAACTACACAGTCATGAACTGGTGGAATAGCCGAGGTGGAACTCACATCCAACACCAGTCACCCTTACTTCCACAAGTCTCTACCTTGGCAGTGGACCAGAGTGATATTCTGTGTTGCCAGCGATTGGTATTAGTTCAGAGCCATGATCATATAACCCCCCAAAATCCTAGGAGTTTCTTTTTTTCCCTAGTGTACAGTTACGTTGAAATGTATTTTATGTCCCTCTGGTAACAGTGAGGTGAAAGTTTGATGGTACACGCTTTGATGTTACTACATAATTCTTTTTTAAGGGCACCCAGTCTCCTTTTCAATCAGAAAACTCTGGCTCCTTGAACTGATTTAGGTCTGGGAATTGGGTGAGTCTCTAGAATGGTGGCTCAAATCAATCTTCTCTGCTTACTAAGCCTAGGGGTTTTTTGTTTATTTTTTTTGGTTTTTTGGTGTTTTTTTGGTCATACGCATTAAGTAGAACTTCAGGGGTATTCCATTTATTTCAGTCATAGAGACGTAATTATCTCCAAAAACCCCTATAGGTAAAACCAATCTGTTTGTTATTTTGGCTCTGTCACGTATTTTGGTAACTATACATTTGCTCTGGTAGTTGAGTACATCTTCTAGATCCTTGTTATTCTAAGTTTCTATCATGTCACCTAAATTAAGGTGATCATGATAATGGCAGTACTTCCTACTTTTATAGTGGATAGCTACTAATGGGCTTCTATAGGGTGTTGCTGCTCTTTATTGACAACTTATTTTTCAATACCATGGTGAAGAGATTTGTCTTCTGAGCCCTCTTGTGGGTTATTTTCGGGGTAGGAATTGTGAACATATAACTCTGCTCTTACAGTCTCATCCCCATAGGTTTTAGGGTTCTTTCTTCTATATTATATCAAGTTCTTTCTGGCATTTCTTTTTTTTTTAATTTTTAGAGTGCTTTATTTATTTCTGAGAGAGAGAGAGAGAGAGAGAGCATGAGCAGGGGAGGGTCAGAGAGAGAGGGAGACACAGAATCTGAAGCAGGCTCCAGGCTCTGAGCTAGCTGTCAGCACAGAGCCCGATGCGGGGTTGGAACCCATGAACTGTGAGATCATGACCTGAGCTGAAGTTGAAGTTGGATGCTCAACCAACTGAGCCACCCAGGCGCCCCTCTTTCTGGCATTTCAAATTCATATAGGCTACTGTTGACTCTAGTTTTACTCCATCCACCAAGTAAATAAATGGAATCCTTCCCAGTTGCTTGAGTCAATATTTTGCATCCAGACTCCCTAGTAGGTGTTCACACATTGAAAATTTAACCTAATCTAAAATTAAGTTCCTCTCTCCCTGTTCTAGGTCCATGAGGCTCCATTCCCACACATGTTCCTCATAAATATTTTTTTAATTTAAAAATTAATGTACAGTAAAACTGACTTTTTTCATATATAATTCTATGAGTTTTAACACACACATAGATTCATGTAGATAGTACCACAATCAAGTTACAGAATAATTCCATCATCCCCAAATCTTTGTTCTACCCCTGTGCAGTCTTAACCCTTCACCCAAGCCTAACTCTTAGAAACCATGGATCTGCCCTCCATCACTGTAGTTTTGTCTTCTGATGATGTGATATAAGTGGAATCACATAGTAAGTAGTTTTTGGAGACTGGCTTCTTTATTTTAAAACATTTGAGATTCATCCACATTGTTGGTGTGTATCAATCCTCTGCTCCTTTTTATTGATGAATTTTCCATTGCATGGATGTACCAGTTTGTTCACCCACTCACCTCTGGAGGACATTCTGGTTGCTTATAAATTTTGGCAATTATGGCTGGAGCTCCTCTAAATATTTATGTGAGAGTTTCTGTGTGAACATAAATTTTCATTTCTTTAGGGTAAATACCTGAGGAGTCAGATTGCTGGGTCATATGGTAGGTGTATGTTTAACTTTATTAAAAACTTGTCAAAGTGTTTTCTGGAGTGAATACATTATTTTGCATTTCTGCCCACAACATATAAACATTTTATTTCCTCCCCACTCTTCCCAACTTGCTTGATACTGTCAGCTTTTTTTTTTACGTTAGTCTCTCTAACAGAGGTGTTCTAATTTGTGTTTCCTTAATGATTAATGATATACATCTTTTTGTGTGCCTATTAGTCACACATATATATTATTTGTCTAAGTGTTTTGCCCATTTTATTTTATTTTTTTTTTAAAAGTAGGCTTCATGTCCAGCATGGAGCTCAATGCAGAGCTTGAACTCATGACCCTGAGATCAAGACCTGAGCTGAGATCAAGAGTTGGCTGCTTAACCAACTGAACCACCCAGGTGCCCTGTGTTTTGCCCATTTTAAAATTGAGTTGTCTGGTTTCTTACTGTTGAGTTTTTTAAGATATCTGTATTCTGGAAAGAAGTCCTTTGTCAGATACATGATTTCACGTATTTTCTTCAAGTCTGTAGCTTGTATTTTTCACTCTCCCAACAATGTCTTTCAGAAAGCACAAGTTTGTGATTTAGATGAAGTAAATTGTTCTTTACGGATCATGCTTTTGGTGTCAGATATAAGAAATCTTAGTCTGATTCGGTTTTTCTCCTACGTTTTCCTCTAAGGTTTTAGAGTATTAAGCTTTAAATTGAGATCTCTGATCCACTGAAAAAAAATTTTTTTGGTATGTTGTGAGGTTTAGAATGAGGTTAAATTTTTTCTTTTGAGCCTGGATTTCCAGTTGTTCTAGTAAATTTGTTGAATGAGGTACTTTCTTTGTTGAAATGGTTTTGCATCCTTATTAAAAATCTGTTATCCCTATATGTGTGCTGCTTTCTCATCTCCCTGTTCTGTTCCACTGATCTATCTTCCTATCCTTTTACCATTATTACATTGCATTGATTACCAAAGCTTTACAGTAGGTCTTCAAATTGGGTCGTGTGATTCCTACAACTTTATTCTTCTTTTCCAAAATTGTTTTGGCTATTCTGATTCCTTTGCCTTCCATGTAAACCTTAGAATTAATTTGCTTATATCTATAAAAATTTCTTCTAGAATATCAAGTGTACCTGTAGATCAACTTAGAGAATTAATATCTTTATATTATTATCTTCCAATTCTGCCATGGGTCATCCATTGAGTTTTTTAAAAATTTCATTTAAACCAAACCAGGGACACCTGGGTGGCTCAGTTGGTTAAGTGCCCAACTCTTGATTTTGGCTCAGGACATGATCTCACAGTCCCTGAGTTCAAGCCCCACACTGGGCTCTGTGCTGACAGTGTGGAGCCTGTTTGGGATTCTCTGTCTCTATTTCTCTCTGTCCCTCCCATGCATTCTCTCTCTCCCCCCCCCTTCTCTCTCTCTCTCTCTCTCTTTTTTTAAATATTTTTATTTATTTCTAGGAGACAGAGAGAGACAGCATGAGCAGGGGAGGGTCAGAGAGAGAGGGAGACACAGACTCTGAAATAGGCTACAGGCTCTAAGCTGGCAGTCAGCACAGAGCCCAATGCGGGGCTCGAACCCACAAACCATGAGATCATGACCTAAGCGAAAGTCGGACGCTTAACCGACTAAGCCACCCAGGCGCCCCCTCTTTTTTTTTTTTTTAAAGATTGTTAAAAAAAAAAACAAACGAAAACCGAAACAGTTCACTCAATTCCCTAATCCCTCAAAAGGTATGAGAAGAAATAACAGATGCTCTCCTTTAGGCCTTGAAGAAGCAAACTGCCATATTGTAAGGAGGGCCATGTGGCAAGGACCCAAAAGCAGTGTCTGGGAGCTGGTCATGGTCCCCAGTGGACAGTTAAGAAAATAGAGACCATATCACATGGCCATAGGAAAATTAATTCTGTTAGTAACCTGAGAGAGCGAAATTTGGTCTTTCCCTAGTCAAGTCTCCTGAAGAGGATACGGCTGGCCAGCACCTTGGTTTCCACAAAGTTCTGAACAGAGGGCCACGTAAAATGTGGTGGACTCTTGATTTATGGAAATTATGAGATAATTAATGTTTTAATGTTAGTGGCTGTACTAAGCCACTAAGTTTGTGACAATGTATTACCCAGCAAGGGAAAACAAGTGCAGTATACTAGCAAGCTTACAGAATTTTAGAAGGTCCAGGCTCCAAGCTTGAATGCTACAAAGCCAGAATCGACACAACCAGGAGATATGTCCAACCACACAATGAAACCGTTATAGCTGAAATCCTGCTGATTCTTTCATCTGATGCACAACATTTATGAAACCAAGGATCAAACACCGTGAATAAAAGCTGTCTGCGCCAGCAGGGCTCAGATAACATGTTGTTATGATGCTGTTTTCTCATCTGTGAAATAGAAATAGTAATGGTAACTACCTCAATAGTTACAAGGATTAAGTGAAAGAAAAACATTTAGAGTATTGGAATAACACACAGCTCTTAGTATTCTATATATTAACTATTATTATTATTATTATTCATAATTGTCTCACCCAAGGCTGCAAAACTAGTAAGAAGCTGAGTGGAGACTTAACTTTTGGCCTGGTGCTTCCAAAAACTGTTCTTCTTTTCTTCATCTGTTCTTGACTTTAGCAGGAAGAGTGACCCAAGAACCCAGTTTTTAAAAGACTTTGCCCATTCCCATTCTTGGTTTCTCTCAAGAGAGAAGATTCACTTCAGAGATACAAAGGAAACCCTGCATAATGGAGCGTGAATATTTTATAAATTGGTCTTTACTGAGTAAATTGAAGGGTCATTAACATGCTCATTAACAATCACAGCACTTTGTTTGGAATTCTGAAAATGTTTGGACGTACACAACCAAATGAGCTCGTGAGGACTTCTTGAAATTCCCTAGATCAGCTTTCTTGCGCTCACAATAGTCTCTCTCACTCCTGACTTCTGCCTTTGATGTCATACACCACGTTCCAAATATACATCTCTTTTTCTCTTTTACTAATTGTCTGGAATTCTTCTCTGCCTGTCACTGGGAGGAGAGAGTGTGAAAATTTGGAACATCTGCCTTTACATACACATCTGACATACGTGTCTGCGTTTGGGCAAGTGCATGTGTATGTATGAGTGGAGAGCAAAGCAGATGGTTTGGTGAGGATGTTATAGACCCTTAGAACTCATGTAAAGGAGAGGAATTCTGACCAGTAAGGTGCAGGTTGAAGAGGCTGGTGAAGCAGTATGCAAACCAGGGGGTAAAATGATTTCATGGTATCAGGAAGAAATAAATTTAGTCATATGCAGAAATACAATTACTATAAAAATAAAATATTTTAAGTCAAACTGTTAATTTAAAAAGTGAAAAATTGAAAAAAATTAAAGGTGACAGTGATCTGGGATAATATCTTCAGATAGTCATGGATGGCAAGTGGTCGTGGAGAGGTCTTTGAAGTCACATATGTAGGCAAGATTTGAGCAACATCCAGTCAATATAAACCTGAGGTATTAGTTCCAGCCCTTGATTGTAAACAGCAGGATTTATTCTGGCTAATTCAAACCCAAATGGACTTACCTGCAAGGATATTGACATGCTGACCAAATAAGTGACAGATAATCTGAAGGCTGGGTTTCAAATAGTGAGATATACGGACAACTGACTAGGATGTTGCTCAGTTTGTATAATAAAAACATTTCAAGAGATTTCTGGCTTCAAGCGGAAGAGGATCTTTTATCAGACTAACTTTCCCAGTGACAATAACTTAAAATTCTTGGAAAATACAAAAAATAATTGTTTGAAGACACCATAGAGTGACCAAAAGCAGGCAGAAACTGGAGGGGCTACAGCCCATGAAAAAGAGAAAACATCCTAGGTGAGATCCACATTTATCTGTTTTTCTTTTTTGTAATTTAAATTTTATTTTTATTTTTTTTACTTGAGAGCACTCCCCAGTCTACTTAGTGTAAAAGAGCTCATATAGAATTCCAAATGGAGGTTGGAGCTCAGGGCTGCTAGAATGGCTAAAAACTGAAGGGGGATATCCAGAAAAAGAGAGAGTCATGTGAGAGCAAACCCCTAAATCGGCCTACAGTCTGCCCTCAAATCCTTGGTTGACCCCTGTACTGTGAAGATACAGGAGAAGACTCTAAGGAACCCTAGAAGAAAATTCTAGGTATCTTACTAAGGAGATATTACAGCAATTCCTCAGTGCTGTGGATACACAATTTAGAGTTCAAGTTCTGTCAAATTGAAAGAGCTCGACAAACATCTCAGCTTTTCTATTAAAATGTCAAATGGTCAAACTCTAGGTGTAAGGGTCATGTACAAGGACTAAGGGCTGTTCCTTGAGAAAAAAGAAAAACTGAAAAGACCTATCCTAACAAAGCTTAAAATAAAGCCTCCAAAAGATCAAGGTTATCTGCCAATAACTTATATGCTTGCTAAAACAAAGATTAACATTCTCCTAAGTAAGGTAACAGAATCTAGAGTCTCTATAACATATCATCTGCAATGTCCAGGATATAATGAAAAATGTGTTAGACATTAGAAGAAATAGGAGAATGAGACACATAGTCTAGAGAAAAACCAGTCCATAGATACAGTCCTAGAGTTGCTCTAAATGTCAGCCTTAGTAAATAATACTTATGATGAGTATGTTAGAATCCATAGTAAAAGATGATATAATGGTGATGAGAAGGAGAATTTCAAAAGATATTTGAAAGCTATTAAAAAAACCAAATGGAAATACTAACACTAAAATAATAAAATATTGAAATCTATTGGATGAGATTGAGAGCAGATTGTATAGAATAGAAAAGAAGATGAATAAACTTCAAAATAGGCCAATAGAAATGATCTGAACTGAAATAGAGTGAGAGGAGAAAATTGAAAATAAAATAATAAGGTCTCAATAACCTTTGAAAGGAATATTAAGGAGTTTAAAATACATGTACTTGGAGTCCTGAGGTGGCA
Source organism: Proteles cristata cristata (assembly GCA_017311185.1). Taxonomy (NCBI): domain Eukaryota; kingdom Metazoa; phylum Chordata; class Mammalia; order Carnivora; family Hyaenidae; genus Proteles; species Proteles cristata. The sequence goes on from JAESUZ010000722.1 coordinate 115,572, forward strand.
GGGTGGGGAAGAGGGAGGGTTGGGGGACACAACAAAACTAAGAGACCAAAAGTATAGGGCATGAAAAATATTTGAACAGATATTGACCAAAAATTCCCAGTTTGATCAAAGACAGCAATTTACAGATCTAAAAAGGAGAGGCGATTCCAAAAGAGATAAATATAAAGAAAATCACACATGATCAAAATGATGAAAGCAATAGATAAGTAAGGAGTCTTAAAGGCAACCAGGTTAAAAGTCTAGAGAGGCAGCACACAGGAGAATGATGATAAGAATAACAGCTGACTTCTCATAAAAATCATTCAAGAAGAGAATGAAATGACATACTAAAATTCTTCACCTTAGAATTCCATATCTAGTAAAAAAATGTTTTGAAAATGAAGGCAAAATAAATGAGAAAAAATGGAAGGCAAAAAGTAAAGGTATTATCAGATAAATGATATCAGGTAGAAATCTGAATCTATGGGAGAGAATAAAGAGTGCTGAAATGATACATATATGGGAAAAGAAAGATTGTTTTCTTAAATTACTTTAAAAAAGAATTCATTTTTTAAAATGTTTTTATTTTTGAGAGAGCACAAGTGAGGGAGGGACAGAAAGATGGGGACAGAAGATCTGAAGTGGGCTCTGCACTGACAACAGCGAGCCTGATGTGGAACTTGAACTCATGAACCGTGAGACTGCGACCTGAGCAAAGTTGGACGCTTGACCGACTGATCCAGCCAGGCTCCCCAAAGGATAATTCTTTAGCATAAAAATAATAACCATGTACTATGTAGAAGGCAAATATATGACAACAAAGGGTGGGAAAGTAAATGGAATTTTACTGTTATAAATTCTTATATGTGAAGTAGCATAACATTAATTCAGGGTACACTGTGATAAATTAAGTATGCATATTGTAATTCTATGAGAACCCAAAAGTAATGGAAAGAAGTATGGCTTAAAAGCCAGTGGAAGAGATAGAATGAATACTAAAAAATTTGATTAACTTGAAAAGCTGTAGGAAAGGGAAAAACAGAGAAATGAAAAACACAGGGACAAATAACAAAAAATAGTAAGATGACAGAACTTAATTGACCGTATCAATACATTTCTCAAATGTACATGGAATAATCCTAAACACTCCAATGAAAAGAGATCATCAGAAGGATAAAAAAGTAAGATCCAACTATATGCTATTTATGAGGAAACCACTTTCAATCTAAAGACATAGATCGAAAGCAAAGGATGGGAAAGTATATAAATTGTAAACGCTCAGCATAAGAAGATGCTCTATTAGTATATCAAGATCAGGCAAGTTAAAGACTATTACAGACATAAGAGGACCATTTCATAATAATGAAAGGTCCAGTACATCAAGAAGATCTAATGATCTTAAATGTGTACCCACCTAATAACAAGATGGAAAAATACATGAAGCAAATATTGATGGAAATAAAGAAGGTAAAAGAGATAAATAGTCATAGGTGGATGTTGAATATCACAGCACTGTAATTCATAGAACCATAACTAAAACATAAGTAAGTGTATAGAAAATTATGAACCATTTATGAAAATTATGAAACAATTATGACAATTGTAGAACAGCACATCCAACATCTGTAGAATGTACAATCATTCTTTTCCAGTTCATATGCAATACGCTCTATACAGAACATATACTGGGCCATGAAACTAGTCTTAATGAATTTCAAAAAGTGGCAGCACTATCAACAATAGTGAAATTATGGAAAGAGCTCAAATGTCCATCGACTGACAAATGGATAAAGAAGATGTGGTATGTGTATATATATACACACACACACACACACACACACACACAATGGAGTATTACTTGGAAATCAAAAAGAATAAAATCTTGCCATTTGCAACAATGTAGGTGGAACTAGAACGTATTATGATAAGCGAAATAGGTCAGTCAGAGAAAGGCAAATATATGATTTCTCTCATGTGGAATTTAAGAAACAAAACAGATGAACATAGGGGAAGGGAAGGAAAAACAAGATAAAAACAGAGAAAGAGGCAAACCATAAGTGACTCTTAAATACAGAGAATAAACTGAGGGTTGCTGGAGGGGCATTGGGCGGGAGGATGGACTAAATGGGTGATGGGCACTAAGGAGGGCATTTGTTAGGATGAGCACTGTGATATATGTGACTGATGAATCACTAAATTCTACTCCTGAAATCATTATTACACTATATATTAACTAACCTGGATTTAAATAAAAAATGATGGAAATAATACAGAATGTGTTTTCTGATCACAGTGAAATTAAATTAGAAATCAGTAACAACTGAGGCACCTGGGTGACTCAGTTAAGTTAAGTGTCTGACTCTTGGTTTTGGCTCAGGTCATGATCTCACAGTTTTGTGAGTCCAAGCCCCATGTCAGGCTCTGCCTTGGCAGCACTGAGCCTCCTTGGGGTTCTCTCTCTCCCTCTCTCTCTGTCTTCCACCCCTGCTTGTCTCTGTCTCTCTCAAAATAAATAACTTTAAATAAGAGAGAAATCAGTAACAATAAAATATTTAGAAAATCCCCAAATATTTGGAAATTAAACAGTGTATTTTTAAGAAAGCCATATGTCATGGAAGTCATCATAAGGGAAATTAGAAAGTACTTTGTATTGAATGATAATGAAAACAGAACATGTAAAAATTTGTGGAATTAAAAATAAAGCATGATAGCTTGAAAGGCTCATATTAAGAAAAGATTTAAAATCAGTGATCTGGCTTCCACCTTAATAAGCTAGAAAAAGGAAAGTAAATTAAATCTAAAGTTAATAGGGTAAAGGAAATAATAAAGATAATTATAGAAATCAATGCAGTAAAAAGTAGTCAAAGAAAATGGACATAGCACAAGAGCTAGTGAACTTGAAGACAGATGAGTAGAAATTGTATAATCTGAAGCAGAGAGAGAAAAATGACTGAATAAAACAGAAACTAGAGCATCAGGTACCCATGGGACAACATGAAAATGTCCAACGTCTGTAGAATTGGAGTCCCAGAAGAAGAACATTGGTCAGAAAAGGAAACGCTTGAAGATACAATGGCTGAAAATTTCCATTTTGTGAAGACATAAATGGACAGATTCAGGACCAGTGACCTTCAAGGACAAACCTAGGCATACCTCATTTTATTGTGCTTTGCTTTATTGTGCCTCACGGATATGGTGGGGCTTTTCTTTTTTTTCCTTTCAAGATCAAGATTAGTGTCAACCCTGCACTGAGCTTCTGTTGGTGTGATCAGCATCTGGTTTTCCACTAACATCTGCTCACTTTGTGTCTCTTTCATATTTTGATGATTCTCAAAATATTTTGAATGTTTGCCCTATTATATTTGTTATGGTGATCTGTGATCAGTGGTTATAACTCAACAAAAGCTCAGATAATGGTTAGTATTTTTTAGCAATAAGCATCCTAGGTCCTTATGCCAATGAAAGCAATAAGAACAGCAAGAAGTCACTGGGTAGGGGGAGTAATTGATTCTGATTACCATGAGGAGCCAGGTTTGCTACTACACATTGGGGACAGGGAACAGTATGCCAGGAATTTAGAGGATTCACTGGGGGCATATTTTGGTGCCACTGTGCCTGTGGCCAACCTTAGCAATGGTGGCTCTACAAGGTTGGGGCAACTAAGGATTCAGACCACTTGGGGTAGAAGGTCTAGATCACTGTACCATGGAAACAGTCGAAGCCAGCTGAAATGGAGGCTGAATGAAGTGATGATGAGTATCAGTTATAACAACTCCAGAACCAGCTGCCATAATGCAGATGTAGAAAGTCTGGCCTACCAACCCTCTTTTGTCTTTTTAGGAGATTGAAGCCTGCCATCACCTTGAAGAACTGGGTTTTCATCTCACTCCTTGGGATGAGTTGAAGGTATCTTGTTCTGATATGAGATACGTGTTATAAATTGGAATGAGTACATCCAAAAGGCACAAGGGGTGGACTGTACTGGACTCTGTTTGTATGCCACCCCAGGCCCATGTGGCCGCAGCTTCCCTCTTCCTGGGCCTTGGTCACTTGCCTTGTTCTCCAGTCAAGCAGAGTCAGCAAGAGCCCAGCATGTTGTTCCCACAGCAGTGAAGCCAGGTCCTGACTCTGTCATTACTACCACTATGGATGGAGGATCCTTGAAGACAGTACTACATAATGGCATTGACTGCTGCGCTCCAGACCCATAGAAGCTTCTTTAGAGGTTGCCTGGTAATGTCAAGTCACACATCTTAGAAGAGCAAGTGGGTAAATGCTTCACAGTTTACTTTGACCAATGGGATATGGGGTCCAGGAGGGAGTCAGTAGATAAATTATTTGCTATTCCTCTGTACAAATGAGCCAGGAAGAGGTGTGGCAGAGGAACTGTTAAGATCTGAAGGTGACCATTAGGGAAATACATATCAAAACCACAAGGAGATACCACCCCACACAGGTCAGAATGTCTAAAATTAACAACTCACGAAACAAGGATGTGGAGAAAGGGGAACCCTTTTGCACTGTTGATGGGAATGCAAACTGGTGCAGCCACTCTAGAAAACAGTATGGAGGTTACTCAAAAAATTAAAAATAGAACTACCCTATGACCCAGCAGTTGCACTACTAGGAATTTATCCAAAGGATACAAAGATGCTGATTTGAACAGGTACATGCACCCCAATGTTTATAGCAGCATTATCAACAATAGCCAAAGTATGGAAAGAGCCCAAATGTCCATCAGCTGATGAATGGATAAAGAAGATGTGGTACCTATATACAATGGAATATTACTCAGTGATGAAAAAGAGTGAAATCTTGCCATTTTCAACAATGTGGATGGAACTGGAGGGTATTATGCTAAGCGACATGTCAGAGACAGACAGATATCATAGGATTTTACTCATGTGGAATTTGCAAAGCTCAACAGATGAACATAGGGGAGAGGAATGAAAAATAAGATAAAAACAGGGAGGCAAACCATAAGAGACTCTTAAATACAGAGAACAAACTTCCAGGGTTACTGGAAGGAGGGTTAGTGGGGGGAGGGGTTAAATGGGTGATGGACATTAAGGAGGGCACTTTTCAGGATGAGTACTAGGTGTGATGTGTAAGAGATGAATCACTGGATTCTATTCCTGAAGCCAAGACTATACTATATGTTAACTATCTTGAATTAAAAAAAAAAAAACATCTGAAGATGACTTGCAAGACTGAAAAATCAGGGGGTGCCTGGATGTCTCAGTCAATTGAGCATCCAACTTTGGCTTAGGTCATGATCTCGCAATTCGTGAGTTCAAGCCCTACATCAGGCTTGCTGCTGTCAGTGCAGAGCCCCTTTGGGTCCTCTGTCCCCCTCTCTTTCTGCCCCTCCCTGCCTCTCTTAAAAATAAATAAACAGGGGCGCCTGGGTGGCTTAGTTGGTTAAGCGTCCGACTTTCGCTTAGGTCATGATCTCGCGGTTCGTGGGTTCGAGTCCCGTCGGGCTCTGTGCTGACTGCCAGCTCAGAGCCTGGAGCCTGTTTCAGTCTGTGACTCCCTCTCTCTGACCCTCCCCTGCTCATGCTGTCTCTGTCTCTCTCCTAGAAATAAATAAAGCATTAAAAAAAAAAACACATTAAAAAACCCCTGAGCAATCAGCAATCAGTTGCATTTGCTGTGAAATGTGGTGTGCTTCTTAAACATACTCTTTTATTTGCTCTTCCTCTTTCCCTGCCTCAGTCTCCTTTTCCCTGGTATTGGACTCTCCAACCAAATGTTAGTAGGCAACCTTTGTAGGATCTCTTCTCCGGGCACCCTGGGTGAAGAGGGCACCCTGGGTGAAGACGGGTAATAATAACAATAGCGCAATAGCGCGTTGTTGATGAGGATGTTGATGTGGGTGTGATGAAGGCAATGGGTGTGGTGGTGGGGATGGAGAGTGATGCCGGGGTGGGTGGTGCCTGTGATGGTTTATAAATTATTATAAGGAGGATGGAAGCCTGGCGAGTCATGGGCATGGTAGGTTGTATAACTATGCAACTCCTATTTGGTGTCCTTCTCTTTAGCACTCTTCGCTGGGGAAGGATTATATATCTCTGTCTTTTTGAACCACATGGGACTTGCTCTAGCCAATCAAGAAGCTCTAGAAGCTAGCAGGTGCCTTTGCCAAGTTCATTTTCCTTCTGCCGTGGTGATTGTCAGTCTCCAGTAGTGGTTGCTCCTTCAGCCTGGTTCTTGGGGCAGAGCCATAACTGACCTGTGACAGACATGCAGCGTGAGTGGGAAATAATCTTGCAGTCGAGAGTCCAGGAGATTTTAGGGAGTTTGTTACCAGAGCGTAATCTAGTACACCCTGACTCTGTGTGAGAGAAGGAAGTCTGTCTGAGAAATGTGCCTTTGGGACTAGTGGTAAACAGGGAAAACTGCTGCCTTAAAAAGTTTTCCTGTCCCATGGAAAAACCTTCTCGACAGATGTTTTGGGAGAATCGTAACCCATCTGAATCCAGACAAAGGAGGAATGAGGAAAAGTGTCTTCATGGGTGAGGCAGCTGCTAGGTTATCGCACACTTGCATGTCCACATTGATGGGCTTCTTGGCAACTTTAGGAGTTCTTAGAGTTCTCAAGAAATGGATTCAAGGCTGTGATGAGCTGGGGAGAGGAAGATGGGTCCTCAGGTGGGGAGCCTGGCAGGGAGTCTCCCCATGTCCTTGAATCTTGCTTGGCTAATTTGATCCGTTCTGCACTTCCCTTGCCAGCCCAGGGGAGTGGGGAGGGGGTTTCCTGCTAACCAGTATCTCAGGCTGCTTCTCATTAATGCCCTGTATTTACAGGTAAATTAATCAACTGTGGAAAGCACGGTTTTCTCGTCTTCATTTCATGCTCCATTTTCTAGCTGCTGGTGTTCTGGGCCAGGAGAGCCAAGCCCTGCCCTTCTTCACGGTTGGACTGGAGGAGGAGATGGGGGAGGGGGGCACGTGCATTGGTCAGAGAGGGGGCAGGGGTTGGGGAGGACAGAAGCCGGCTTCCCTAGGAACAGCCTGGGTGGAGACTGGGAGAGTGTATCTATCTAATCAGTCAGAGAGACTGATCTTTCTAATCAGTCTGCATCCTCCTTGTCTCCACCTTACCCGGAATATGCAAATTATGATTCAGAGGAAGAGCTGGTGAGAGTGTTCTCTCCCTCCAGAGGACTGATAGGCTCCCTTGCTAGCTTTCAGAATGTAGGGCTGAGTCAAGGCACATGCTCTGTGCTCCTTGATCTACATCGTCTTTGTAAAGGAGGTAGTAGGGTGGGGTGTGAGAGAAGGAAAAGGGGCAAACTTGTGGAGATTCAGGCTTTCAACTGTTGGACTCTGCTCTCGTTCTCTCATAATGTTCACATGCTGGCAAGGAAGACAGCGTCTGAAAGATTAAAGATGCATCTAAGAGAGCTTTAACTGGAGGGCCTCGCCTTGCTGGGTGGTCAAGGTCAAGGAAATGATGTTGAAGAGGAGACCTGAGAATGGGTAGCAGTTAGTGTTAGAGAACGCCTTTCTACGAAATAGGTACTTGTACATGCGTGTGGGAGCACACCCACCCAGGTGCATGCGCAAAACAAAACCCTAGTTAACGAGGTAACTGAATTAGCACACAGAGGAAAATTTTCCAGATTGCCAAGTTTATAATTCATTGAGCACCCAGATGACTCTATTGCCAATCAATCTGCTGCAGACTTTTTTTACAAAATTAATTTTTTTTTTCCTGCCCTCTTAAGCAGCTTAAGTATGGCTTTCTTCCTATTTCAGGGCTTTCACTGTGCATATCATGACTTCTGATACTTGGAGAGAGTGTTTTCTCGGGATTTATTTAGGAGTGTATAGTAATTTTATGCCCCTGAGATGGCCTCAGATTACTTTGCTGTTTGAGTTCTTAACTTGCTTTTTATAGTTTGCGGTCTTTTTCTTTGCTCTTGGCTGTCATCTGTCACTTCCGGCAGGTGTCAGAAATGGGCTTTGGCGGGGCTCATGGAGACACCATCCGCCCCGCCCCCGACAAACACACTCACTGATTTGCTTCTGATCAGGTAACACTTGGGAGTCAGTTGACCTGTTTCATAGAAAACTGGAAAGGGATGGTCCTCAGAGCCAGGCCCCTGGTCCAGCAGCATCGCTTCACCCAGGAACTTGTTAGAAACGCAAATTCCTGGGCTCCCTCCCAAACCTGCTGAGTCAGAAACTCCGGGGGTGGGGCCAGGAGCTGTATTTAACAAGCTGTCCTGCTGGTGCAGCTGGATAAATATGGTCCAGCGAGGGCCGAGGCGCCCTGCCGTGTGCAGACTTGCGGGCGCTTTAACCTGTGTTCCATCCAAGCGAGGGGCATGGTTCCTCCCTAGGTCTCAGCCTTTGTGCAGGGCAATGGGATTATTGCAGGGCGGCTGGGTCCTAGGATGGAATGTGCGCGCGTGTGCCTGTGTGCGTGCAGAGGGAGGAAGGAAGGGTGGAAAGAGGAAAAGCCAGGGCTCTGAGAGATGCATGTCTCATGTCCTGTGCCCTGCACTTAGCTGCTGGTGTTCACCCCACCTCCTGGTTTCGAAGCTGTGGCCCGAACCCTCCAGCCTGGGGTCTCAGGGGTCCTTAGGTAGCAGAAGTGTCTCCCAGTTCCCACTCTCTCCCACCGGGGAGTGGCTTCCTGGAGCCCAGGCTGCGTGTCAGGAACACTCTGAGAGGCACCAGCTGGCGGTGACGCTGCCACAGACTCCCCAAATGGAGTTCTTGAGAAGTGCAGCTGGGCTGTGTGTGGGAGCCTCGGAGATGCATGGATTTGGGTTTGTAAACACGGGCCTGTTAAATTTAGGGTGGGCCCTGGGCCTGGGAGAGCGCCGTAGCATCTTTTGGCAACTGCTGAACAGTTTGAGTGGTTTTGAAACATTGCTCATACCTTATATAGTAGGAGGCCTGTTTTAGCGCAGTGCGTTGTCAGGGGGAGGAGGGACTGGCACCCACCACCCTCTGTGTGCCAGGTCCTTTGCACGCGCTGTCTCTTTTTGTCTCCATGCCCTCCACAATGGGCTGGGGGCTGTTCGCTCTGCTTTGTAGATGAGGCCGTTGACTGAGAGCAAACGTCTGGGCCCCAGTGGTGTCCCAGCAAGTCTCACCTGACTCCACGTGGAGGACGAGCTTTGTTAGCCACTGGGACTGTGACCGGAGGCTGACATGACAGCGGTGAGGATGCCCTGCCCACAATGGGGGCACGCCATCCTGCCAGCTGTCACACGGAGATGGCATTCCCTTGTCTTCTGCATGTCCAGCTTGCCTAAACCAGAGTTTGCCAAAGAGAAAGAGAGAGACATCTGTCCAGCATGAATCCCATGGGATGCTCCCCAGCTCCAGAGCCCCACTGGCTAAATCTGTTCTGGAATTGTCCTAAAACTGTGCTCTACTCTTGGAGATTATGAATCATGATAAAAATTGGATGAGGCAGGGTTCAACCAGAGAAATAGGACCTGGAGGGTGGATGGATGGGTGGATAGTTAGGACAGACAGACAGACAGACAGAGAGTTATTGCAAGAAGTTGGCTTGCACAATTTAGGGGTGCCCTAAAGGCCGCAGGGTAAGCTGAGAAGTGCAGGCCGGGACCCTGGGGCATTGGGTGAGGCTCCCTCTGGCAGGCTTTCTTCTTCAACTTTGCCCCTGAGGCCTCAGGACCAATTGACTCGGCCCACCCAGATGGCCTGGGATAATCTCTCTTCCTTGAAGGCAACTGATCCTGCATTTTAATCACATCTACAAAATACCTACACAGGAACACTTAGATTAATGCTCAGTTGAATAACTGGGGCTTCCATCCAGGCATGTTGACGTATAAAAACTGACCACACAAATAAACACACTGAGAAGTCCTGCACCAAAGATACTCTTGATTTGTGAGCCTTCTGTTTCCTAAAATCACATGAACAAGAACGTGCCAACAGTTGAGGCTCCCATTTACACCCAGCGCGCCCCACCAGATACTCTGGAAATCACCTGTCGGGGCTCTCTGGCCCTTCCTCAGGGCATCTGTGCAGTGAAGGCCCAGACAGAGTACGGTTCTGTCCTGCCTTCAGTGGCTCTAGGTGTTGGCCTCTCCACTGCGGTGCTAGGTATGTACTTTTTGGTTCAGGTAGTCTCTTTGCAGGAACTGTCTTGTTTACTTACTGAGGATTTTGGGCAGCATCCCTGGCTTCTACTGGCTAGATGCCAGTTGGACACCACCTCTCTTGAGCTGTGACAATTGAAAATGTCTCCAGACCCTGTCCCGTGTCCCCCTGAGGACTGCTGCTGGAAAGGAAAAAACTCCGGGACAGCACAAGGGCTCTGCAGGCCTAGCAGCCCGGGCTTGAATTCTACCTCCGCGTGAACTTTGTTTTCTTACACATTCCAAAAGGATCTGAGCAGCTGAACCTATCCTTTAATAGATCTGTGAAGTTCTTTTTAGTTTGTGAGCCTTGATTTTCCCCTCTGCAAAATGGGGCGTCACGAGAGCACTTGCCTCATCAGGTTACTGGGAAGACTCCCTGGCGTGGAGCGCCCAGAGTGCCTGGATCTTGGTGGTTATTCTGGAAATGCGAGTTCCTTAGCCTCCAAGAGGGAAACTGAGTTTCATAGTTAGGCTTGTGTAAGCACCAAGCATGGCTGCGTTGGAAGGGTCTTAGGGTCACCAGCTCTGGATGGGAAGGTCAGCTGAGCCCCTGCCTGTGGTCCCAGAGCTCCAGGACGGAGACTGTCCTCGACCGTGAAGTGCACAGCTTCCCTGGACAGCCCGGAAAGGAGCGGCCAGGCGTCCCTCCTAGTTCCCGCTGCCACAGAGTCTGGAGAGAAGGGCTTGGGGCGTGAGAGGCACTCAGGTCCCCCTGCGGGGGCTCAGCGCACCCCTGGCTCCTCTCCCTGCCGCTTCCAGAGGCTGCTCATGCCATGTCACCCCTCCCCACAGGCCGTGGTGCAGAGGCCAGAGCCCTTGGCAGAGATTTATGAATGGTGCTCCCCTGTGCAGCCTAGGTCGGGCCTTGCCAGGAGGGTTATTAATGGGCTTTCATCCTGCACTTTAGGCTTGTAAGCTCTGTCTCTTCCCCTGGCTCACAGCCAGAGGTGGGGAGATCCGCCGCACCAGCACATTCTCCCCCTTCACTTGGAGGCAGGGTGTGGCGGAGGACGGTGGTCTCATACCGGCCTGGAGGACCCACTGAGATCAGAACCCACAGCCTTTTCCCGGTCTCAGCTGTCTTGCAGCCCTTTGAGGAAGCTCTGGGCTCTGGCACTGCCGCACACCAGATGGGTGGCATGGGGGAAGCCACTGCATCTCTCAGAACTTCAGTTTCCCCATCTGTAAAATGGGGCCAGTAACAGCCTCTCCCCAGGGTGGTTGTGACTATTCACCGAGAGCTGGTTCAGAGGGGCCTAGCAAGGGCTTCCTCTGTTCTACCCGCACCCCCCGCCCCGCTGCCCAGCACAGGGCTTCATGTTGGATAAGGCCCCCCTCTTTGTGCAGAGGTGTGAATCCCAGTGGGGCATCGTCCCCCAGTGTGGAGTCTGGGCCACTCAGTCACCCAGAGGGTGGCAGCTTCAGAGAGTCTCCTGCCCCATCCCTCCAAAGGACATTGTTTTCCCAGCCAGAGAGCTTGGGGAAGCACCTCTGTACCCCCACTCACACCCTGGGAGCCACCCATGCTGTTCCCAGGACAGGGGCTGACGAAGGACAAGCTTCCTAGCGTGGCATCGTTTGGTGACTCTAGGCTGTTTATCAGTCATCATAAGAGAGTGAACCCAGAGGCACACATTCCCAAACAGAGGTGGAAGGGCTGCCTCAGCCTCTCCTGAGGGGCTGGTTAAAAATACAGGTTCTGATTTGTATTTCCCTGATGAGGAGGAATGCTGAGCATCGTTTCATGTGTCTGTTGGTCATCTGGATGTCCTCTTTGGAGAAGTGTCTGTTTATGGCTTCTGCCCATTTCTTCAAGAACTCCCCTATGACGAAGCAGTAGCACTGCTAGGAATTTACCCAAGAGATACAGGAGTGCTGATGCCTAGGGGCACATGGACCCCATTGTTCATAGCAGCACTCTCAACAATAGCCAAACATGGAAAGAGCATGCATGTCCATCAACTGATGAATGGATCAAGAAGATGTGGTTTATCTATACAATGGACTACTACATGGCAATGAGAAAGAATGAAATCTGGCCATTTGTAGCAATGTGGATGGAACTCAAAGGTGCTATGCTAAGTGAAATAAGTCAGGCAGAGAAGGACAGATACCATATGTTTTCACTCATATGTGGAACAGGAGAAACTTAACAGAGGACCATAGAGAAGGGGAAGGGGAAAAAATAGTTAAGGAGAGGAAGGGAGGCAAACCATAAGAGACTCCTAAAAACTGAGAACAAACTGAGGGTTGATGGGGGGTGGGAGAGAGGGGAAAATGGGTGATGGGCATGGAGGAGGGCACTTGTTGGGATGAGCACGGGGTGTTATATGGAAACCCAACTTGAGAGTAAACTATATTTAAAAAAAATACAGATTCTAGGCGCCCACCCCAGACCCTTGGTCAGGACTGCTCAGGGCCCGAGGGATGCAAAGTCTCTTCCCCCAGTGCCATGGTACCTGTGGGCCTTACCACCCATTCTTGGCCACCAGGAGCTCTAGGGATTTACTTCCAGCATTTCTTTTCTTTTCTTTTTTCTTTCTTTCTTTTTTTTTTTTAAAGTTTTATTTATTTTTGAGAGAGAGAGAAAGAGAGACAGTGTGAGCAGGGAAGGGTCAGAGAGAGAGGGAGACACAGAATCCAAAGGAGGCTCCAGGCTCTGAGCTGTCAGCACAGAGCCCAATGCGGGGCTTGAATCCATGAACTATGAGATCATGACTTGAGCCGAAGTTGGACCCTTAACCACCTGAGCCACCCAGGCACCCCATCTTTTTTTCTTTTTTTAAAATTTGTTTTAAGTTTATTTACTGACAGAGAGAGAGAGAGAGAGAGAGGAGAGAGAGAACCAGTGGGGGAGGGGCAGAGAGAGAAGGGGACAGATGAGCCAAAGCAGAGATGTGGGGCTTGAACTCATGAACTGTGAGATCATGACCTGAGCTGAAGTCGGATGTTTACCTGGCTGAGCCACCCAGGTGCCTCCTCCCCTCCCCTTGCAGCATTTCTGATTGAGAAGGTTGGCCTCGAGGAGCCCTGAAGGCCCCTCCGGCTCTGACACTCTGTGCTTTCAGGAGAAGCAGCACTCATCCGTGTCCTGGGGTGGCTGAGGTACTAGTGGCACAGATGAGCCTGTCCTGGAGGGCAGACTGAAGCTGCGGGGCCATTGTTCCTGGGGCCACATCTACCCTGAATTCCAGGAGGCGGCTGGCAGTCTCCAGGCAAGAGTGGGTTCTAGCTAGCTGCGTGTTGATTCCCCACCTTCCAGACCCCACACGAAGACTGCTGAGTGGCAGAGCAGGTCACAGCCTGTGATACACCAGGCTGAACATGAGGTGGGCTCGTTCGGGACCCCTTTCCTACCCCCTTGATTCTCTGGGGCCATTGCTTTACTCAGCAATCATTGACTAAGCACCCACTCTGGGGACAAAAGTCATAGTCCATGAGCGTCAAGGAGGCTGCAGAGGAAGCAGGCAGACTCATAAGCCAGGAAGAGCTTTTCGGTGTCATTGGCTGCCTGAGGGACAGACGTGTGCCTGGCGCTCCAGGTGGCCCCCCCAAGATGCAGCTGCGGAGGTAGGCAAGGCCAGTTCTGGCTGTTCTGCCAATGCCACGGGCTTAACTTTGAGGTCAGTACCTCCCCCACCCCCAGCTGTCCCTGGTCTGGTGGAGACCCTCCGACCCCAGCCAGTTCTAGGTCCTGATTTGGGGGTGTGGGAGTCTGGATCCACCGTCGGGCCCGAGCTGTCCCCTGGCTGCCCATCCTCTGAGGCTCCGAGCAGGCAGCTGCCGCATCAGCCGAAGAGAGGCCCTGCCCTGGCAAAGATGAGTGTGCTCTCCTCCTCCCTCTTGGCGTAACCCAGGCCTGGCCTCAGAGGGGCCCCTGGGGATGGGAGCACAAGGCAGCCTAGCAGTTTAAAAGCCCTATAATTGCACTGTTGGTTTCTAGCACCACTTGGGGCTTCCCAAGTTAAAGAAAGTTTACAAGGCCCCGGAAATAGCTCCGATGGCACCGGGCTCTGGAGATGCGGGCCAGGGCAGCAGAGGGAGGAGAGTGTTTCCGGAAGGAATCCTGGAAGCTTCCCATCCCTATCAGCACCCTCTCCCAGAGGGCTGGCCACGGGGTGGCCAGAAGGGGAGGCCTCCAGGATACAGAGAGAGGAATTCTAGGGATGGGAAGTTTTAGGAAAGGAAATTTGGCAGAAGTTTCCCCCGGATTCTGAGTTTTCTTAGTGCATTCAGAAATATTTATTGAGCACCTGCTGTGGGTGCTTGTTCTAGATGGTGGAGGTCCACCACTGAGCAAAGCAGAGCCCGGCCTTCCCTGCCCTTGCAGAGCTCACACTCTGCCCTGGGGATGTTGTGCCCGATTCACGAGTTCCCAGAGACCTCCAAGGAGCCGACACCGATGCAAATACAAAAGCTTGTCTTTATTACGAGCTCGAGCAGGGGCTCATCCGCCTACCAGTGTAGTGGCAGCAAGATGAAGCGAAGAACAAGAGCGAACAGGGTTTTTAAGGAGTAAGGGATGGGGGTGTTACAGTACATGTAGCAACATCACATAAGCACCAATTACAATTGTACGGCACCCATGGTAACAGCTTTGACCATTCAGTATCTGTGAGGTGTTCATTCCTTTTGGTGGGACCCAATCATGACTTTTGAGAATCCTTTGAAAATGACCAACTATGAGGTGAGTTTAAAGGGCCCACGTGGGGTTCAGACAAGCGGTGAGAAATTGGCTAGCTTGTATAAAATAACTATTTGCAGTTCCCAGCCTTGGACTCATACCATAGGAATGTTTTTTGATTAGCTGATCTGAGGGCAGTCCGAGGATGGCTTTAGCCTTGAACAGTCTGAGGCTTTTCCTGGAACTGGGACTGGGGATATGTGCAGCCCGAGGTTGCTCTTAATGGAGGACTTAATTCTAGGCTCTTCAGGGACACAAAGGAAGCATGTGTACAAGTACATATGTGGTATGTCCTCAGGGAGTGAGGCCTGCAAGAGGGGACATAAAGCCAAATTAAGAGATAAAAAGACAAAGGAGGTTGGTTAGGCCCAGGAAGACCTTTGAGCAAGTGACCTTTGCCCCAAGACTGGAGGGAGTAAAGGAGTGAAAAAGGCAGGTGGTGGGAGAGGGGCAGAGGGGCCAAGACCCCCCAGCTGGGGAATGTGCACTATCTTTCAATGGAGAACATGAGTGTGGGTGAGATGGGGAAACAGGCTCAGGGAGGGAGCCAGTGCCAGATCCTAAAGGGGCTCGTGGAAGAGATGCTGGGTTTGGATAGAAGGACGATGGTGGATTCAGCGAATGCAGTTAAGAGGGTACCCAAGCATGTTTCTGAACTAAGCAGGAAGCACCAGGTGAGATCAGCTGCTGAGGGTGAGGGGGCCTTAAAGAACAGGGGATGGAGGGACATGGAGAGAAGAAGAGGTATTTAATGATCAGTTCAGAGAGTGAGAACGAAATTTCTAGAAAAACATGCTAGGATTGCTGGGCAGCACTGAGGATGCTTTGTGGTCTTGAATTTGGAGGAACACCAGCCTCACCATGTGGTTTGCTTTGGTAAGTGACTAAGAAGGCTGGCCAAGAGCTCAGCAGTAGTGCCTGGGGTGTGTGTGTAAATTAGCCATGTCCCTGCCCTCAGATGGTGTATATACCTTTGCAGGGGAATTAAGTCAAGATAACAAACAGCTATAAATCAGACCAATGAGGCCATGCAGGGAGGAGGGTTCAGAAAGATGTGAGGGGCTTTGGAAAGAGCTTGATGAAGGAGAAGACTTTGGGGACAACAGATCTGATTTGTAAACCCAACTTCGCCATCCGCAATCTGGATTGGATACTGTGAGGCAAGTCACAGAAGCTCTCTGAAACTCAGATGTTCTAAACTGTAAACCACAGATAATCCTATTCATCTAATAAGGCTGGAGCCATGATTAAATAAGGAAATATAAGTGGACATTGTGTGGACCAGAAATTTAATGAATGGTAGCCACAGAGCAGGGGTTGTCAAATTGTGACCAGTCTACTGACAGGTTTTGTACAGCCCACAAGCTAAGAATGAGTTTTACATTTTTATTATTTTTTAACGTTTATTTTTGAGAGAGCAAGACAGAGCATGAGCGGGGGTGGGGAGGGGGGCAGAGAGAGAGGGAGACATAGAATCTGAAGCAGGTTCCAGGCTCTGAGCTGTCAGCACAGAGCACAATGTGGGGCTCAAACTCATGAACCACAAGATCATGACCTGAGCTGAAGTCGGACACTTAATCTACTGCACCACCCTTATGCCCCTAATTTTTACATTTTTAGATGATTTGGAAAAAATAAATCAAGAGGAGAGTAACGTTTCATGACACGTGAAAATTTTGTGAAATTCAAATTTCAGTGTCCATAAAATAAAGTTTTATTGGAACACAGCCATACCCATTTGTTTATGTGTTGTCTGTGCTGCTTTTGCTCCACAACTGCAGAGTTGAGCAGTTGCTTATGACAGAGACCATATGGCCTAAAAAGCCTAAAACATTTACTATGTGGACCTTTACAGGAGAAATTTGCCAGCCTCTGATTTAGAGGAAGAGAGGTTGAACGAGGAACTCAGAAGGATTTGCTGTGGGTCTGGCCTTGAGTGTTGAGTAAGATGTAGGAGGCCGTAGGTCACGGTGTGTTGGATTCAAGTGAGGGGTTACTGTAGGCAAGTGGAAGAGAGTACGAGCAGAACGAGCTTGAGTGGTACAGTGACTTGCATTGTGAACCAACTTCTCTCTTTCCCACAGGAGCAGAACAAGAGGGTGAGCTCTCCCTGTCAACAAGGGTTGTGTGTTTTCGGGGTGGGGAGTTCCTGGTCTTGGGCCCAGAGCTCATCTCCTGGGAAGCAAGATGCAGTTTCTTCTTTTCAGAACCAAAAGGGAGACAGAATGAGAACATGAGAACCAAAGAAACGTTACAGGAGAAAAGGCACAAGACTGTGTGGGTTAGGTCGGCAGCGGCTGTGGGCAGCAGGCTTCTTGCTCTGCAGCAATCTGCCATTTTTCTCTTGCTGTGGCAGGCGATCCAGCCTGTGCCCACTGTCCTTCAGCCTCTGAGGCCACCCATGTGGCCACTCAGCAGAGGACCCCAACCCTGAGGTGGAATAAACCAGGCTGCCATTCTTGCTCCCCATCTCAGCCTTTCTGAATTCCCCAGAGTTTTTTCACCCCAAAAGGGTGTCCCTTTCCCTGCTCGGTCCCTGCTCAGGCTAAGCCTTCCACCCGTGCATTGATCTCATCCCTTCTCGGCTCCTCTGGGCTCTTGTTCTGTTGATTATACATCTTTCTTGTATTCTCAGTCTTGTGTCCACTGGCACTTTTCCCTTCCTCCTCTTGTTGGGAAGGCGACTAATATTTAATGAGTTCTTATTATGTGCCAGCAGTCTGCAAGGTGATTGTGTATGCTGTTTCATTTGCTTCTGACAAAAGCCCAGAGGTAGTGTATTAGTCGGGACTCTTAGCTGCGGTGAAAGAAACCTACTGAAACTAGCACAGAGGAAATTGGCTCATGTCATTGGGAGGCTTAGGGATGATCTTCAGACATGGCCAGGTCTAGCTCTTTAAATAATGTCCTAAGGAATTTCTTTCTGTATGTCTCGGTTCTGTTTTCTTCTGTCTTGGTTTCGTTCTCAGGCAGGCATACCTCACGTGGTGGCAGAGGTGACCACCACCAGCTCAACCCTTCCATTCTATCTTTGTAGCAATGTCCTAGGGAAGAGAGCCTCAGCAAAAATCCCAGGGCTGACTCTCATTGGCTCGGCCTGGTCACAAGGCCTTTCCTGAGCCAATCACTATGGCCAGGCTGTTGGCTGTACTCTCATTGGCAACCCAGGGCCATCTGCTCTCTTATGGTGATGGGCCGCCTGCCCCACCTACACCACATGGATTTAGAGTGAGAAAGATGTGGTTTCCTCAAAAGAAAATAGTGTGGTTGACACCAGAAGATAGGAGAATGGTTTCTGGATAGGCAAAAAAGGCAGTTGTCTATTAAAAATAGATATTGCAACTCCCATATTACAGATGAAGAAATTGAGCCTAAAAGAGATTAAGTGTCTTGTAGCAAGTTAACCCAGCTAAGACTCAGTAGAGATGCGATGTCAACCCATATTGGGCTCACTCTTCATTCTGCTTTGATTCCCAGTCTTGACAGGGGACTGCAGGAAACTTCAGCTTGTCCAGGGAATAGAAGGGAACAGGGGAGGAAATGATGAGAAAAAAAAAATCTGATCTTCTGTAATGAGAAAAAAGCCACTGACTGGGTGAACCTCAGATGAACCCAGGTGGTAGGGCAGAAGTGTTGGGGATCAGGGTTCCTTAAGGGACACATCTACCCTGGAGAGACCTGGACTCTTTAATTTGCTCCAAGTGGCACTGTCTGTTCTGTCCAAAGCCTTTCCCAGCCAGTCTTGATGTTTGGCAAATGCCATTGCATTTTGCCTAACATGACTGGGTTCAGAGGGGGCTGTGAATGCACATAAGCCCTGGAGTTTCACAGCATGACATCAGAGAGCAGGGGAATCTTGTGACTCCCTTCCCCTCCTCACCCCCAGAGTGAATCCCTACATTGGGAAGAGCTGGACAAATGCCACCCAACCAGGTATTTCATTTCTGTATCCACCCGGAACCTTGCAAGAGAGAAGGCCCCTTTGAGCAAGATCATTTGAGAGAAATAAGGATTTGCCCATAGGAAGCAGTTTTCTGGTTAAAGGTTGGGGCTGTTTTCTAGACAATTTGGGACCAGCTCTGTTCATGCACATGTATGGAAAGACACACATTCTTTCTGGAACACTTTATCTGGGGCCTCCAGATCATGACCTGGGGGAAATAAGGCTCTGGTCAAGACTCTGGGGAGGGGATGCTGGGAGTTTGGGAGTTGTGGGGACACTGGGCTCACCATAAAGGGGTTGCCAGGGAGGACGGAAGTGTGGAGCCGGAAAGGAAAGAACGGAGACCACGTGCCTCACCACCTCATGGTCCTGCTCCTGATTCTCCCAAGAGGCAGGGTAGTGACAAGAGCCGTCAGCAGACCCTAAAGAAAGCCAGGTGGGAGAACTTGGGCTTGGGAACTCTGGGAACCTGAGCTGACTCGTCCTTGCCTAGTGAATAATGCCCTTGGTTGGGCATCGCTAAGTGTCTCCTATCATTAGAGAGATTTCTTCTTAAATCGCACCCAAATCTGCCTCTCAGTCATTCCCAAAGAATAGTCCCAGCTGAGGCCAGTCGGCGCCATGCTGGACATACTAGACTGCGCCCCTCTCCACGTTAGGGCTGGTCCAGGAAGCGACAGTGACATCACGTGTCGTGAGCAGCGTCACTCCCTGTGCGTGTGCGCACGGGCTTGGCGTGTGGCGGGTGCCCACGTGGATGGCTGTGCGCTCCCGCAACCCAACTGGTGGGTAAATGAGCGGCTATATTTATCTCCGCCTCCCGGGCCCAGGAGCTCCCGCTCTGTGCCAGCGACGGGAAAAACAAGCATGCCGGGAGATGCCTCACATTATTGTGACAAGTAATTAGGGGATGTGAGATGTTCAGAAATTACTTTATTAGACAAATGCTACTTATAAACCCCACGCAACAAACACTCCCGCGGAGTTTGCTTGTGGTCCTGGGACTCTGCTGCGGAAGGAATCCCGGCTCCCCGAGCTGAAGGGCTCTCCTGGGCCCTCTGCGCTGTGCTAGGCCGTGTTTGGACAAGGTGTTCAGGGAAGGGTCTGGACCCGCATCTCTGCTCCGCCCCTTCTGCCTGCGTGATCTTAGGAAAGCCGGCTGGCTGCGGTTCCCACGTGTGTAGGTGAGAGGAACGCATTTTGCTGTCTGCTTCCGCAGGTGTCTTGGGCAGAACCTACCCCTGCCAGAGCCCGAGGGCCACAGAGAAAGGCCAATACCAGACCCAGGCACATGGGCCTGCCTGCGGGGCCTGGGGCTGTTGAAGAGGTATTTTTGGTGGGAGCAGAACATTCGTTGAGTGTCTGTTGTTGCCAGGTGCTGGAACAGGCCCAGGGGATAGAGTTGAACCAAATTCTTCCTCAGGTTGCTCCTCATCCACGGAAAAGACGGCTGGTTCCTAGGACCAGAGCTGTTTGAAATGAAAACCATAGCAACACAGAGCGGGGGTGGGGGTGGGTCCGCGAGTAGGTGTTTCAGACTTTGTGGGCCACTACCCAGCTCTGCCCCGGTTTCACAGCAGAGGCCTGCGAATATGTGAACGAGTGTGCGTGCCCAGACTCTGATGACACTATTTATGGATACTGAAATTTGACCTTGGCACCGTTCTCTTGTATCCCGATATGATTCTTCTGATGTTTTTCAGACACTTACAAATGTGAAAACCATTCTCAGCTCATGGTCCAGAGAAAAGCGTGTGGTTGGCAGGATCTGGGCTGTAGTTTGCAGACCCCTGGCATAGAGAGATAACAGTAGAGTCCTCTGGGAGTGCAGGGAAGGCTTTGGTGGGCGTCCTTTATGGGTAAGGGGGACTGCTGTGATTCCATTCTGTCCCTCTGCTGTTCAGAAGTGCCCGACTTGCAGTGTGTTGCCACTACCCTAACTGACTGAGCCACATCCATGTTGCCACTCTCTACAGAGCACACGTAGCTCTCCAGCCTGGCAGCGAAGGCCTCACCACCCAGGGCCCTAGTCTTCTCTTTCAGGTTCACTTCATACCATCCCCAACAGAACCTTTGCTGTCCTGGGCCCCAGGGAGGCACAGCGGCCCTTGTGCGGAAGCCACCCCGTCCCTCTAAATTCAGGGAGGTGTGTTCCTCAAGGTGCACTGCGCCCCCACCTCTCTCCTGATCTTCCCTGGCCAGCCAGCCCTCCCCTGATGCCATGGTGGTGTGAAGACCCCCTTACCCCCAGGAAGTGGTGCTGAGGGCTGGCCAAGGTAAAAGGGAAGCCAAGGGCATTGAGTCTCAGAGCAGAAGAGCCCTGGATAGAGGAAAAGGCCAAAAGAGCAAGCAGAGATAATGGGAGCCCTTGGTCCACCACAGGATCCTGCTGGGGAGGGAGGTGGGGGTGTTGGGGGCACATCCAAATTATAGGCAAGGATCGTCACAGGGTTCCTCCAGGCTCTGCTGTGAAAATACCTATTGTGACAGATAGCCAAGGCCATGGTTATTGGGTAGGACTGGAAAGGTTTTGTACCTCAGGGAGAGGGCTTCATAGGGAATAAAGTTAACTGGATAAACCTTAAAAAATCTCCATTTCTGTGTTATTACAGTGACCCCAGGAAGGTCCACAGCCTGGAGGAGGAGGGTGCTTCTCCGAACACTTGTCATAACAACTGTAAGGCTGTGACCTTGAATTGCCCTTGAACATTCACGAGGTGCTTTCATGTGCAGTATATTATCCCATCATCCTAATCACCCTCTTCAGTGGGTATTGTCATGCCCATTTTACATATGAGGATGCTGAGGCTTAAGATTAATTGTGAGTTGCTAGGCTTCTTCTAATGGCTGCCACCAGGGCCTTCAAGTTCACTGGGGAAGTCCCTTTTTGAGTTCTCTCTCACAGCCTAGGGCACTGTGTTTGCTAGGTGTTAACCAGAAGCACTCGAATTAGTTTTTTAGAAGCTTTCCAGGTAGCTAGTAAGTGAAAAGCTTGGGCGTCAAATCCTGGTTCTCTGTTGCTTTCAACACTTTATAGTGGTACTTAACTGCAGGTGCGTGTGCACCTGTAGCCTTGTGAAATTTTACACTCCTTGAGGGTAGAGATTGTTTTCTGCTTTGTATAAGCCCCGCTTTGTGCCAGGGACTAAGACATAGTGAGCGCTCAGTCAACACTCGGCTGATTATCTCTTCCCTCCTACCCCCAGTTCAACATGCTCTGCCTGGAAGTTATTCTGCTTAGGAGGGAGAGATGGGATGCTGTCAGTTTCTCTCAGATCCCCTTCCCTTTGGGCGTTTTTGTGGGGAGTTCTCATCGCTGACCTTGGGAACAGAGATCCACTGCTTTCTGCTGGAGCATTTGTATCCTGATGACCTTCATTCCCATGATGCATCTTCTCATTATCTTGGACAATTTAGATCTTTTCCTGTGGGAAGACAGGGTAGAGAAGGGGGGTCTCTCACTATCCCTTATGCTTCACTTTCTTGGATGCCAATTTCTCATCTCTGCCCAGTCTCAGCATCCACTGTGGGTAGGACTTAAGCTCTCAGTCCCGTTCTGGGGTTCAGGAAGGGCTGGTCCTCCCCGCTCTCCCCCACCCCCAACTCAGCTTCTGCTTTCTTCCATCTAATGGCTTGCCACCTTGGCAGGAAGGGTGCCACTGGGAGCTGGGGAGGCCCCCTCTTCCAAGTTCTCTCTCCAAGCAGGAGGGCACTGTGTTTGCTAATAGGTGTTAAATGGGAGCATCAAACTTTAATCAGCTCCTTAATGGAGTCTGGGGACCTGGGGGAGATCGTGAACCCTGCATTACGCCGTGTGCCGGAGCCAAGCTGCATGTGGTGGTGGGAAGGCGGGATGGGCAGCTGCTGTCACAGCCAGAGCTGCTGGAAGAGGTGGTGCCCACCCAGTTGACAACCACTGTCATCCGGGTGGCACGGCTCAAGCGGGCTCAAGTCACCACTGTGACTACCCTGGGCAACCCCCTGGTGGCCTCCTCTTGGTAGGAAGCAGATTTGGCAGCAGATATGAGGATGGGAGCATGTAGGCATCACAGAGTCCTGGTTCGTATGCCGGAGCTTTCGGGTTGAGTGAGCGACTGTGGACAGGTTCTTTGGAGTGGTAGCTCGTTCTAAAAACGGTCCTCAGAGAGACAGCCCTCCCTGTGTCCCTTTTACCTGAGATGTCCACTCCTCCCACTGAGAGGAGAGTACACTTGTACATCTCCTTCTCACTGGGCTGGCCTGTGGCTCATCACTTTGACTACTGCAATATGATGGAAGAGTCTTTCGGTGAGTTCCGGAGCCTGGGCCTTAGGAGACCTTGAAGATTTTGCTTTCCACTCTCTTGGAATGCTGCTCCGAGACCACCATGACAGGAAGCCTGTCTCGCTTAGTGGGGGTGAGAGCACGTGTGGAAGAGAACCAGACGCTGTGCTCCTAGCCAGCATCAGCTGCCAGATGCACGAGCCAGGCGCCCTTCCAGGTCCAGGGGAGCCGGCGGCTGAGTGACCCCTGGTAAGACCTGCAGAAAGAACCCCCAGATTGTAAGCCCAGATTGTGAGAAATAAAAAAATCATCGATGTTTTGAGGCACTGAGTGTTAGGATGCTTTGCTACTGATTTGTAGATAACCAAGATGCTTGGTTCCCTGACCCTTGGATTCTCAGATGGGCCCGATGAGGGCCACCTTGTCACAGGGTGGGGGACATCAATGACAGGCGCTTGGAACTGTGCCTGGGACGTACTAAGTGTGCCCAGGGAGAGAGGCACTGTCAACGAGACTGGGAAGGGAAGGGGTTGACTGCCACAGGAGAGGTGACAACGGCGGTGGCCGTAGGAGGAGAGAGGGATGACGTGCAAGACATTTCTGAGAGACACAACACCGGGACTTGATGAGTGACTGGTAGGAGCAAGAAGGATGAGTCAGCGAAGCCTTGGAGGTTGCCAGCTGGGCTGACTGAGTAAACAGTGCTGCCGAGGAAGGGGGCGGGTCTCAGGGCGAGATGAACGCGGTGGGCTTTGTGCAGCTGGGTCGGACAAGGAGACACTGGGGTGCACTTGGGCACATGGATCTGGGCTCAGGGGAGGGGCCCAGGCCGGGGCTGGGGGCATGGGACTCCAGGGGAGCAGGGCCCACTGGAACCTGGAGGGTGGCCGCCCTACTCCATTGTGGCCACCATCACAAAGGACCAGCTATCGCTGGCTTGGGAACAGCAGACATTTATTCGTCACAGCTTTGGAGGTTGGAAGTGAGAGATCAGGGCGCCAGCACAGCCAGGTTGTATGTCTGGTGGGTACCTGCTTCCTGGGTCATCACCTGCCACCTTCTCATTGTGTCCACACATGGCAGAAGGGCACTGGGGGCATCCATGAGGCCCCCACCCTCATGATCTGATTGCCTCCCAGGGGTCCCAGCTTCTAATACTGTTACCTTTCAGCATATGAAGTTTGAAGGCAGGCCACAAACATTCGGACCATAGCAATGACCCAAGAGGGCTGGATTAGGGACACGGGAGCCAGGTGTCTCCAGGGACTAAAGTAAAGTATAGCTCAAGTAGCTACCTGGGTAGCTAAAGATTTGTTACAGGGGATCAGACCTTGGGAAATTCTTCGTTTGGAGAATCAATGTGAACCGTCAAGTGGGATTCCATACT
This sequence comes from Proteles cristata cristata, assembly GCA_017311185.1. Classification (NCBI taxonomy): domain Eukaryota; kingdom Metazoa; phylum Chordata; class Mammalia; order Carnivora; family Hyaenidae; genus Proteles; species Proteles cristata. The sequence continues at coordinate 139,964 of JAESUZ010000722.1, forward strand.
TCCATGATGCTCTCTGAGTGTAGCTAGTTTCCAACCTCAGTCTGTGATCTGATTTAATTTTAAAAAACCCATCTATAAAACTCAACAAGGACATGCTAACTATAGTGGCCAAAAATTGATGGGTGATGTCCCCCCTCTTTTTTCTACTTTTTTGGACATTCCAAATTTTCTACAGCTAGGATTTAATACCTTTCTTGACATGTGATAGTTTTTAAAGGACAAAGAGTAATTATAAATACAAATCAAAAGATGAAGCTTTAAGGCTAGAGATCTTTAAGAGGTTCATTTTGAGAAGAAGGGGTGCCCCAGATATAGTTCTGCTTCTAAATGCCAGGACCCCATGAAACAGTGAAGCCCAGGGAAGGCAGAATGGGGAAGGTGTACTCATTTTCCTTGGAGCTGCAGAGACTTGGATGGTCTCCTGAAAGTCTAAGGACAGCTGAAGTGTGATGGTGACAGCACCTGGGAAAGGGAGGCTAAAGTAATCCAATCTTGATTGGCTTTTTGGCCAAGCTGTTGTTTTAGGTACTTAGCTTTTTTTTCTTAATGTTTATTTATTTATTTTGAGAGAGAGAGAGAGAGAGAGAGAGAGAGAGAGAGAGAGAGAGAGCATGAGCACACATGAGCAGAGAGGGAGAGGGAGAGGGAGAATCCCAGGCAGGCTCCACGCCGTCAGTGTAGAGCCCAATGTTGCACTTGATCCCGTTGAACCTGAGCTGAAACCAAGAGTTGGATGCTTAACCGACTGAGCCACCCAGGTGCCCCAGGTACTTGGCTTTGAGTTGGTCATAGTTAGCCTGACCATTTTGGGAGCAGAGCATGTCCAAGTGACCAAGCCATGGTGCTGGGCTTTTCAGCCAAGCAGAATGGAAGTCAACTGAGTCACTGAGTCAACTGAGTCAACCAAGTCCCTGAGTCCTGTGGGCAGGCATGGGGGCATGAAGCCTCATGTGGCAGTCAGGTGAAAGCCCAAAACTTTGCTCAGAGAGGGAGGTAGGTACAAGGGAGCTGGCCAGGGTCCTGGGTAGGAGTGGGGAGGCAAGATGGGCCTACTGAGCAGGAATCAATAGCCCACTGACCAGAAGTGGCCCACGAGCAGAGCCCACTGTGGAGAGGGACACTGAAGCCTGACATTCCCCCTCGAGGACTCCCTTGAGCCTTGGGCAGGCTGTTTCCATCCTCTACTTGCTATTGGGGACAGGGCTCCTGGTATGGCCCAGCCCTGGTTTCCTACCCTCCAGACAGGATGGGGCTAAATGTGCCGACAGCTTGGATAGAATTGGAGCATTCAACCAGGGGAAGGAGACTCTGAATGTAAACCCTCTTCTGTCCAGAGGGGCTGTTATGCTGTTCCCCCTTGGCAGAGGGGTTCTCTTGAAAGGAAAAGCCACGTATTTCATTGCTCAGAAAGGTCTGTTTTATTTTGGGGGAAGGGGGAGTAATCACTTGAGTTTGGGGAGGATAAAGTGAGAAACAGGCATTGAAATAATTTGCTATGAAGCAACTGGTTATGAGAAAGTGGGTATTAGTGCAATTACCCCTCCGTGGGCAGGAAGCCCTCCCTTGCCGAGTGCCTGTTTGTCCTCCTGGACTGTCATAGTCACGCACGTCATGTCCGCAGCCGCAGCAACAACTAAGCTTTGCTGACTGCTGAATTGATGTCAGCCTCCTTCTAAGCACTCCTCAGAGATCATCTGTCTCAACCTCAATGATGACCCCGCTATCCCCACTCTGCAGACAGGGACTCAGATGAATGAGAGCTAACTTGGCTCTCGGTTCACATCCAGTACATTCTAGGGGCTGACACGCGGCAGTCTGCTCCCGAGCCTGCACTATTAGCCAGTGCCCCCGAAGCCACATCCCCAGCTCACTGCACATAGTAGGCGCTCATGGAATATCCGTTGCATTGAATTAAATCGAATCAGGTTGCTAGTCCCAAGAAAGCCAGAGATCGTAAATTCTTTGGAACCCGAGTCTCTTTAAGCACCAGTTTTAGAATTTCAGTTACTAGGAAGAAAACAAAATAGGAGAGAAGGGGGTTCTTCACGGGGGGATTTTGCTCTTCCATTTTTGTGGCTGGTGTGGTTTGCTGCCCTCTGATCCTGCCCTTAGGACTTCCTCACTGTCTTGCCCTCCTGGGAAAGGGAAGGGGCTGGAGCCCCCGCCTGGCAGGCAGGCGTGGGATAGGGGCAGAGCAAAGACCAGCGCCCTCACCCCCGCCACCCCCCGCCAGGCTGCTGAGCCAGCGAGGGCAGAGGCCAGACTTAGGCTGAATGCAATTTTGGTCAGAGTTCCCTTCCCGTCTGTGAATGCAAATCCTGAATTACAAACCATCCGGATGACAAGCTGACATTTTAGCTCCAAACATTCTCCTATAATTAGTAGAATCTAATGCAATACAGGGAATGGCTCCATTTTACACACACATTATCGTAATGCCTTTAAATAAGATAATTGATTATGCCTCTGCATAAGAAAGTGGAATATTCGCTGTAATTAAACCCAGCATTCTAATCCTGGCTCCCTGACAGGTGACCCACGTGTCACTTTATAAACCCTTAAAGCAGTGCTCACACCCACGTTCTAGTTTTCAAAGTTTGTTCTGAAAAAACTTTGGAGGAAAAAAATTTTTTTTCCTTCATGGTTTCTAGCTTTGGGTCTGGAAAACTGAGTGGGGTGACTACTGACTTTGGGTAATTTCTATATTCCTCCTCAGCTCCTGACACCACCTTGTCTCATGTTTCCTGTTAGATCTTTATTATTTTATTTTGTTTTGTTTTACTTGTGAGAAAGAGAGAGAGAGAGAGAGGGAGAGAGGCACAGGGAGAGAGAGACTCTTAAGCAGGCTCCACACTCAGCATGGAGCCTAATGCAGGGCTTGATCCCATGACCCCAGAATCATGACCTGAGCCCAAATCAAGAGTCTTTGCTCAACCGACTAAGCCACCCAGGGGTCCCGTAGATCTTCATTTTATTTTATTATTTTATTTTTTAAAATTTATTTATTTTGAGAGAGAGAGAGAATGAACAGGGGAGGGGCAGAGAGAGAGGGACAGAGGATCCGAAGTGGGCTCTGTGGCACAGCAGAGAGCCCGATGCAGGGCTTGATCTCACAATCTGTGAGATCATGACCTAAGCTGAAGTCAGACACTTAACTGACTGAGCCACCCATGTGCCCCACAGATCTTCATTTTATAGACCAGGAAGTTGAAGCACGGGGAAGTGACAGCACTTCTGTGAGCAAGTGGACAGAGCGTAGCACCAGAATCAGGAAATCTGGGTTCTAGCCTTGCCTCTGAAATCCATTAACCTCTCTGAGCCTGATTTTCTCCACTTACTTCATTGATTGATTAGGGACAAAATTAGATCAGATCAGTAAAGTGAGAGATCTTACATAACAGCAATCCAGTGGGCAGACTCCCTGGCCATCTGGGGTGGGGGTGGGGAGATTATTTGTCTGAGCAAAGAGTCAGATATGGCTGTGAAAATCTCAGTGGACTTGAGGTTTAGGGGGTCCCCAATATTGACCCATTACTCCTGACCTCCATTTTCTGGAAGTCGAGATGGGAATGAGTGGTACCTGTAGGGAAGCAGGTTGAGAATTTTGTGGGCAGCTCTCTGCCTTGCTGGTACTTGGATGGAGATGGTGCTGTAGACACCTTGAAAGGCATAGACGCTGTCCTGAATGAGTCCTACCCTCTTAGTAAGTCTCTAAAGGGTTTCATCTGTGGCATGCTTTTCACAGCTGGTGCGTGTTGGGCCAGTGTCCAGTTCGTCTCCCTCTAAGTGGCCAGACTAGTTACTTCATCCTTATCTTCATGTACCCCATAGCTTTAACCCACTACCCTTGCTAGCCAAAGCCTGGCTTTGTCTAGAAAAACTTCCCAGTGCTGTCCATGCTTGTATTAGTTTGTGTTACATGCTTGCATTAGCTTGAATTACGGCTCTGGCTACTGTAATACATTATCACACATCGTGGCTTTAAAAAAATCACAAACATCTTATGGTTCTGGAGGTCACAGGTCTGAACTGGATCTCACTGAATTAAAATCAAGGTATTGGCAAGGTCACATTCCTTTTGGAGGCTCTGGAGAGATCAGTTTCCTTGCCTTGGAGGCACCTGAATTCCTTGGCGTGTGGTCTCTTCCTCCATCTTCAAACCAAGCAATGGCCAGTCCAGTCTTTCTTATTGTGCCATGTGCATCTCTGATTCTGATTCCTTCTGTCCTTCTCTTCCCCATTTAAAGACACTTGTGATTGCACTGAGTCTACCAGGATAATCCAGGGAACTCTCCCCATCTCAAGGTCCTTAGCTCATCACATCTACAAGATCCCTTTTGCTGTGTAAAGTAACATATTCAAAAGTTCCAGGGAGTAGGATGTAGGTGCCATTTTGGGGGCTGTTTTTCTGCCTACCATAAGACTGTCACCCTAAGGGTAATTATAATAGTTATCTATTGCTTCTTAACTAATTTCCTCAGAGTTTCATGGTTTAAAAAACAAACATTTGCTGTTTCACAGTTTCTGTTGGTAAGAAATTCAGTTACTTCTGGTGTGGGGTTTCTCACAGGGCTGTAATTAAGGTCAACTGGAGCTGTAGTCATCTCAAGGCTTGATGGGGGGAGTGGGTGAGTTACTTCTAAGTTCACTCACATGGCGGTCAGCAGCCCTCAGGTTGTTGTGGGCCGTTGGCTGCACATATCAGTTCCTAACCGCATAGACCTCTTCCTAGGGCAGCACACAAGATGGCAGCTGTGAATTCCTTCCTAGTGAGGGAGTGTGAGAACAAAAGAGGGCCCCCAGAATGGAAGCCACCATCTTTTTATAACCCAAGACTGGAAGTGACATCTCATCACTTCTGCCGTATTCTATTTGTTAGAAATGAATCAATAAATCCACTCATGGAGAGGGGGCTTGCACGGGGTGTGACTATCAGGAACGGGGTGGGGGTATCAAATTTGGAGGCCATTTTAGAGACTGCTTACTTCAGCAATCACACACAACACTTTCCCAATGAAGGGTCGATCCCTAGTGATCAGAGATTAGGCCTCTACGATTTCAGGCAGGAGAAATCAGACTTTAGAGACCCCTTCCCACTGCACTGGAAAGTGAGATGGTCAAGGTGGGGGTGAATAGCCAGGTGGCTATAAAACTTCTTCCACCGGGTCAGTGGTTCTCTTATCTGGGAGGGATTTTACAGTTATCTGGTAAGTAAGATAAAATGCCATGGACTGCACCATAAACCTGTAGATGCTTATATAGTTGGACTGAGGTAGAATCTATGAATATGCAATTTTTTAGAACTTCTGAAGTAGTTCTGATTTGCATCCAAGTTTGAGAAACTTTGATCTAAAGAGTTTACTGATGTCTAAAAGAAGGGATTTGGAGACAACATGGAATTCTTTGAAGTCTGGATCTTCCAAATGATAAAAACAATGATGATGACAGTGACGATAGTAAGAATTATTGTTTATGTGAGTACTTCATTCTTGGAGACCACTGTGCTAAGTTACAGTGCTAAGTGCTAAGTTGTCTTCCAGCCTCAGTTTCCTCATCACAAGGAACCCAGAGGCATCTATAAAGGACATTATAAGGAACCACAGTTCTGACAGGCTGCCTGGGCGGCCATATGCAGGCCTGGGCCAGGTTAAGGCTGTCTATGTGGTGTACCAAGGTTCTCCATTAAAAGTTTTGGACCAGTAGCCTAAGCCAAGAGCAGTAACTCTGGGCTATTTTTACCTCCAAGTATAGAGCTGGATCTTTTTCTCCTTAAAAGAACAATCCATGCTGAACACAGCTGAACATCTAAGACCCTAGTTCACTTCTTGTCACCAGTGACTGAGCTCCACTGACAGTTATCCCTCAGCCATCCCTGACCTTGTAGGCTTCTCCAGAGCTGTCTGGTGGTCTGGCTGGGGGCTCAGGTGAATGTAATTCTTTGTGGGTCATATTTTTGGCCTTCCCTGCTTAAGTCATTACTTGGTTCTTCCCATATGCCTATACTTGTCTCCTCTCATAGCCCTAAATAGGAAAGTGCTGGTGATCTAAGCTATCTTCTGTCATTAATAGGCATAACAGAGGGCCTTGTCAGCTTACTGTTGGCATGAGCTTTGACTATAATTGGGGGATTCCAAATTTCTTGGAAATTTCAACCCAGAAAAGGTAGTCATGAAGTGACTTGTTTCATGTGTTCTTTTCTTCCAGAAGCCAAGATTCAAGGGACTGATAACAAGGATAAAGAAGTCCTTAGTTCTAGTTCGAAAGAGGCAAAGTTTAAGATTCAAAACAGTTTGCCATATTGGACTTAAGATCAGCGAGAACAGCCTCTAAATCCTGGTTTTGCTAGTGTCTTGCTGTGTTACTTAAGGCAAGTTAGTTCACTTAACCTAACTCAGCCTTGTTTTTCTTATCTGTGATATGGGTATATCAGTCAATGTAGGCTCATGCTGCAGTAACAAATAATCCCAAATCTCAGTTGCTAAACACAGCAAAGATTTATTTCTATTGATTGATTGATTGACTGTCAAACTGGCCGACATATAGTGTATACAGTGTGCTCTTGGTTTTGGGGGTAGATTTCTGTGATTCATCGCTTACATACAACACCCAGTGCTCATCCCAACAAGTGCGCTCCTCAGTGTCCATCACCCATTTTCCCTTCTCTTCTGTCCTCCCTCCTCCACATCAACTCCCAGTTTGTTTTCTGTATTTAAGAATCTCTTATAGGTTACCTCCCTCCCTCTCCCCATGGTCTTCTGTTAAGTTTCTCAGGATCCACATATGAGTGAGAACTTATATCTGTCTTTCTCTGACTGACTTATTTAACTTAAAATAATACCCTTCAGTTCCATCCACGTTGCTACAAATGGCAGGATTTCATTCTTTCTCATTGCCAAGCAGTATTCCATTGTATATATAAACCACATCTTCTTAATCCATTCATCAGTTGATGGACATTTAGACTCTTTCCATAATTTGGCTGTTGTTGAAAGCACTGCTATAGCATTGGGGTACATGTGTCCCTATGAATTAGCATTCCTATATCTTTTGGATAAATTCCTAGCAGTGCTTTTGCTAGGTCATAGGGTATTTCTATTCTTAATTTTTTGTGGAGCCTCCACACTGTTTTCCAGAGCGGCTGCACCAGTTTACATTTCCACCAACAGTGCAAGAGGGTTTCCATTTCTCCACATCCTCATCAGCATCTGTTGTTTCCTGAGTTGTTAATTTTAGCCAATCTGACTGGTGTGAGGTGGTATCTCAGTGTGGTTCTGATTTGTATTTCCCTGATGATGAGTGATGTTGAGCAACAAAGATTTATTTCTTACTCACTTTTCATGTCCATCTTGGGCTTATGCATGACTTTGCTACATGTTGCCTTCATTCTAGGACTCAGATTGATAAAACAGTTATCATTAGAAATGTTGCCAATTTTTGTGACACTTGGACAAAGAGAATGGGGGCAAATAATGGTACATTGGTTTACACAATTTCCATCTGGAAGTAACACAAGTCATTCTCCTTACATTTCATTGATCAGAGCAAGTCACACGGCCACCTCTAACTCCAAGGATGTAGACAAATACAGTCTTACCATGTGCCCAGAAAGGGAGAGCTATGGAAGCATCTGGTGAACAGCACTACTGGCTCCCACGATGAGTATTGTAATAGCAACTTCCCCGTAGGGTGATTGTAAGGATTAAAGGAGGTAATGGATGAAAAATCACTTGCCAAATAATAGACACAAGTAAGATGTTGTTCAGGTAACGTTTGTGTGCTGTTGTGTGCCAAACCCTACGCTAGATATCTTGTCAGAGCAGCACACCCCAGATAGAGTTCTGGAAGGGAGGGGCTTGCCTGGATTTGCTCCCTCTTGGCACTGGCGTCTTGATGGTGCCCCAGCTCATGTATGCATGTAGAACAAGAGCTCTTCTTCCACTGGGGACTTTTGGATAGTGTCCACGCTATTTCTTGGGGGAGGGCTTACTCTTGTGACAGCTGCCCAGTGATCCCCATTAGCAGGTCCTGATGCTGGTCTCTGCATCTTCCTCACTAAGGAAAAGGTAAAGCTTTGGAGATTTGAGACTGGCTGTGGGTGTCGGTCTGAGTGCCCCTCTGTATTCTTGTCCTCATGGTCTGCTCTGTGCTGGGATGCCTGCTCCTTACTTTGAGACCCTGGGAGTGGGAAGTCTTTGGTGACCGTGTGGAGGGTCCTGTGATGGTACAGTTCCCTGCCCCATCAGTGACTTCTCTGGCAGGAATTAAAAAGTCCCCTTGAGATCAGCAATGTTTTTTCGACTGTGCTCCTGTGCTCTCTGACTGGAATTTGGGGTTTTAAGCACCTCCTTTCTTTTGATGGTAAGAGTCTCTTCTTGAAACTCAAACAAAAAAGAGATCCCGTGTCCTTAGCATTCTGTGTGGGCCAGCAGGCACACCCCTGGCAACAGTAGCTCAGAACTTAGTCACCGGGTGCTCAATATACACTTGCAAATACAGTCTCTCATTATCATTTCACAGGACGATTCTACAGATAATCCTGTGAAACAGGTAACACTCTCATCCCATTTTCCAAATGAGGAAACTGAGGCTCAAGTAGCTTATCCATCTTGCCCAGGTTTCTACAGTTTCTCAGATTCTAAACCCATTGCCTTTCACTCTATAGCTCTCTGTCATTTGCTGTATTTGCCTTTTTTTTTTTTTTTTAGAAAAATGGTGGAACATCCTGAATATCAGAGTTTTAGTGCTAGAGAGGATTTTAGAGGTCATCTCACCTAAATCCACAGATGGTTGCTCAGTGTCTCACATTGAGCCGTTCATCTCACTCCTTTGCTTTTTCTATTGTATTCTAACCATGATGATAGTTTTTGGGGTTTTATTTCTGTTCATTCCCTCCCCTTTTCCTCCAACATCTCATCCTCATTTTGTAACACCACCTCCTAGAAGCCTCCCCTGATCATCCTTCCTCTCCCGGGCTTGGTTTGGTTCCTACTCAGTGCAATGTCTCCTATAGCCTTCCAGATTGAAGCACATATACCCATCGTGTTAGAACAGCCAGCTTCCTGATGGATAACAGTGGACCTCTCCCTCCGCCCTTCACCTCAAGGGCAGAAATTATGTTTGTTTTGCTTGGCACTCTGTCTTGGAGCTGGCAATTAGCTGGTGCTCAGAAAATATTCATGGAAGGCAGGAAGGAAGGAAAAAAGGAGGGAGGGAGGGAAGGAAGGAGGGAAAAAGACAAGAGGAGAGGAAGGGCAGAAGGAGCCCAGGGGTGGCTTTCAGGCAGCTGTACAGCATGGGCTTTCTCTTGCGGGGTGGGATGTGCTTCCTGGGGGGCTCGCCCTTGTCAGGGTCTCCCAAGGATCAGGGAACAGGAAAGCCTCTCTGCTCCTTTTGTAGGACCTGCTCTCCACCTTCTGAGTGGTTCCCCTTCTCACCTGCAGCCCCCGGAAGAGGGAAGGAGCGAGGGGGAGAGAGCAGAGGAGGGTGCATGGCTCCAAGACGGAAGGGCACTTAAAAATGTCACTTAGAATCCCTGAAAGAATAAGCTGCAAAAACAACCACACACTCTGCTGGGTGACGCAAGTCAAAGAGAAATGCAATGCAATTAGTCACTGGCTCTGAGTGGGAGGCGGGGTGGGGGCAGGGAGGCAGAAGGGAGAATGGTGACGGGCTGGGGGGCGGCAGCAGCCTCCCTCACACACTCTGCATCATCTGCTCCGAGGCAGCCTCCACAGCCCTGGGGAGATGTTCCCTTTCCCTTTCATACACCTGTGCTGGCCGGGCCCCCCTTCTCCTCCTCTTTCTCTCCCACGACGTGGCATCCTCCCCTTGCCGGCACAGCCTTAGGTCTGGAACTGGGGAGAGGAGCTCAGAGTCTGGAAGGGAAGGAGAAGGCTTGGATATAGGAGTTGAAAGGGGGAAAATCTTTGGCTCCGGGCCCACCGTTGGAAGAAGCCCACCCTCAGCTTTCCCGTCTGATAAGAGTCCCCATGGGCTGCGCCAGATCACCCCAAACTGTGTGGCTGAAAACAATACAAGTTTATCATCCTACATGTTTAGAGGGGTCAGAAGTCCAAAACAGGTCTTACTAGATTAACATCCAGGCGTCCGCAGGCTGGGCTCCCATCTGGAGGCTCCAGGGGAGAATCTGTGTCTTTACCCTTTCCTTACCGCCAGGTCTTTCTCGTGGCCCCTTCTGTCCTCAAAGTCGGCAGTAGCCGGTTGAGTCTCTCATATGACATCACTCTGACACTCATTCTGTTCCCTCTGCTCCATTTGGGGACCCTCGTGATTACATTGGGGAACTTGGATCATTTCTTTATTTTAAGGTCAGCTAATCAGCAACCCTCATTCCACCTGCACCCTTAATTCCTCCTTGCTGGTAACAGAGCACATTCAGAGGTTCTGGGGATCAAGAATATCTTTGGGGGCCATTACCCTGCCTGCCCCCCACCTCTGAATGTCATGAACATTGCATGAGACAGTATGTGTATCCTGGACCTGTGCTGACTTATGATAAGAGTTAAGCAAATTATAGCTGCTTTTGTCATCATTATTGTTATTATTACTATACAGCCACTTGTGTCCTCATTCCCTTCTTCGCTCTGCAAAAGGGCAACGGTGGGACCTGAGCCTGCCCCTCCCTGAGGACCAGGAGGTGTGCTGGGGCACATGAAGCCTCATGCGAGTCTGGGCTCTGGCTTCCTGGCTCAGCCAGCCTCCAGCCCCAGCTGCTCGGGTCCTCGTGTGCAGGACCCCAGGGCCCATCTCTGCTTCTAGACGCTGAGCACATCCGAGAGGAGGAGGAGACGAGCTCCGTGTGCCGCCCCAGCCCTGCTAAGCTCCATCCGTGGGTCCTGGTTGGAGAGGTGGTCGTGGATGTGCAGCACATTTGGGGGACACACGTCTCTGGGAAGCTTGTTTCCCCGGGCTCTTCTAGAGCGTGTGGGGCTCTTCCCTCTTCCAGCCGAGTGTTTCTGAGTGCTTAAGAGGCCGATGGTATTTGGAAAGGGTTCTGTGCAAGATGACCCCCCAACAAAAAGAGGTTGTACAAGTTGTGCCACTGGATGTGGGCTCTGGAAGGAGATCACCTGAGAGCAATTCCCTTGCACAAAGATGCCATGTAGAGAGAGGTCCTCAGAGGGGCAGGACAGGGCTCACAAAATCTCTATAGGTTTCTACGGATTTGTGGCAAAACAAACAAACAGAACCCCCAAAGGATGCTTAATATTATCAATTATGCAAATCAAACCAGAATGAGATACTTAAAAATTTTTTTTTAACATTTACTTATTTTTGAGAGACAGAGCAAGGCAGAGATGAGCAGGGGAGGGGCAAAGGGAGAGGGAGACACAGGATCTGAAGCAGGCTCCAGGCTCTGAGCTGTCAGCCCAGAGCCCAATGCAGGGCTTGAACTCACAGACCATGGGATCATGACCTGAGCTGAAGTTGGATGCTTAACCAACTGAGCCACCCAGGCACCCCTGAATGAGATACTATCTCATACCTATTAGGGTGGCTGTTATCAAAAACAAAACAAAACAAAACAAAACAAAACAAAACAAAACAAAACAAAACAAAAAGATAAGTGTTGGCAAGGATGTTGAGAAATTGGAGCCCTTGCACATTGTTGGTGGGAAGGCAAAATGGTTCAGCTGTTATGGAAAACAGTATGGAAGTTCCAAAAAATATTAAAAATAGAAATGCCATTTGATGTAGCAATCCCACTTTTGGATATATATCCAAAAGAATTGAAATCAAGATTTCGGAGAGATATGTGCACTCCCATGTTCATTCCAGCACTGTTCAAGTTCAAGTCAATCTAACTTGTGGAAACAACCTAAGTGTCCCCTGATGGATGAATGAGTAAAGGTGTATGTCTGTGTGTGCATGTGCACACATGCATGTGTGTGAGTGTTATTAAGTCTTAAAAAAAAGAAGGAAACCCAACCATATATGACACCAATGTTGTACCTGGAGGATATTACGCTGAGTGAAACAAGCCAGGCACAGGACGACAAATACTACATGATCTCACTTATATGAGAAATCTTAAACAGTCAAGCTCATCGAAACTGAGAATAGAAGGGCGGTTGTCAGGGGTGAGGGGAGGAAGAAGTGAGGAGTCACTGTTTAGTGGATATAAGTGTTAGTTATATAAGACAAGTTCTAGAGATTTGCTGTACAACATCCTGCCTATAGTTAATACTGTGTCATTCCATTAAAATTTTATTAAGGGTAGAATCACGACACAATATTTAAATGTTCTTACTGAAATAATTAACAAAAGGAAGGAAGGAGGGAGGGAGGGAGGGAGGGAGGGAGGAAGGAAGGAAGGAAGGAAGGAAGGAAGGAAGGAAGGAAGCCCTAGAAGGGTATCCATGATAGACTGCAACAGTACAAGTCAAGTGAAAGCTTCTGTGACCTCTACTTCCCTTCCGTCCTCAAAACTCTACCTCATTTCTACACATGGTAGAAGCAGTTGAGTGAATGGGGTGGAGACAGAACAAGAAGAATGGAAAAACCCACGATGTCTCCTTCCCCACCGTGGCCTCCAGCCACTGGGAAGGGAGCTACTTAGATCGGATGAGAGCGAAGATTTTCTATTAGATCCCCCCACACTTTTACTACATTTAAAAACTATTAAAACCTGGGATAAAACCCAGAAAATATATGTGATCTGCTCAGTGTATCATGGACAGAGATAGGAGAGGAGACAGTGTGGAGAATAAAAGGTCAAGCAACGCTGTTTGTGTGTATAAACCACCAAGTGAGGCTGGTCCGAGGAGCTGGTTATGATCATCGTGCCCTTCGGGGTCATACTCAGGGCTGCGTCTTTCTCTCATTCAGTGATCACCATGACACTGTGAGGGGGACAGTGGCTTTACTGTTTCACATTTGACATAAGAGGCTGCCACTTATGTGACATGCCAAGGTCACACAGCTGGCGAGGAGCTGACACTTGCTCTCTGGGTCTGGCACCACATCCTGGCAGAAGCCACAGATATATATTGGTGGGGGTAAGCCCACGACATCACGTGGCAGCTGACTTCCCTTTTCTGACCTCCATGGCTCCCCTTTCTCTCATTTCCCAGCATTCAGAGGGGATGGAGGAGAGGGTCTCTGGGAAGTATGCCGAGCTTGTCAGAAGAAAGAGGGGAGCCGGAAGGTCTTCTCTGCCCTCTGCTGTGTGCGGGCTGGCCTGTCTGCCAGGTGGCTGTGCATGGGCAGGCTCCCTTGGAGGCACCTGTGGTGGCTTCAGGGAGCTTCGGGGGGGAACCCCGCTTGCGGGTGGGCATGTCAGCCCCTGTTGTTGGGGAGGCATTGCATGGAACAGGCAAGGCTGCTGCTCTGGGCACTGGGACCTGTGGGACCTCAACCCTGCCCCTGCACCAGCTAACCAGGTGCCTGTAAGCAAGCTGGACCTCAGTTTCCCCATCCAGAGCTGGAAATCCTAATAGAAGTGACTGTCTGAGGAAACCTTCTGTGAGCCCAGTGGCAGTCACAGCCTAGGATGGACAGGTGGGTCAGCATCAGAGGTAGACATTGTCTTGGGTTGGCTACTGGCTATCCAGACACGCTTATTATTTGGGAAATCCATGCGTTGAGAGAACCCTGGTGAGAGGCAGTGACTGACCTGTCCCTGTGGGAGGCAGAAGGTGCCACTGTGGAATCCCCTCTCCTGACATCCACCCTCATTGTGCATGTGCATGTACACACACCACACACACACACACACACACACACACACACACACACAGCTCCTGTATTGGGGGCCCTTGGGGGTGCTGCTGGAGTTGCATACATGGACAAAGTGTTGACACAGGAATATTGGAGTCGGTCACTGCGGCCAGGCAGCTGAGGAGAGCCCAGCGTCACCTGTAGGCTGCGGGTGTGGGGTGATGGGGGGGTTGCTCCATCAGCAGGGTCCCAGTCTGCTTTTCACTCAGGAAAACTTTCAGGAGCTCAGGGCTGCCAGTCCCCTAGTGATTCGTGCCAAGCTTTCTAGGATTCACATTAGTTCTGATCTCCTCTAGCACATTCCTTTCCTGTGTAAGATACACTAATCAGAGCTGGCTTTTATTATCTGCATCGAAGGACCTGAAGGGCACAGCTCCTATCCAGAGAATTTCAGGGGCATTCATACCCTGACCACCATCCCCACCCCCAGATTCCTCCCAAAGAGTCCCCAAGGTCCCCTGGGACCCTGGTCTGGGACCCAGCCTGCTCTGCCACTTCTCCTCCTCGCATCCCTGAAGGCTCTCCTGCCTGCCTGGGGACGTCTGGTGTCTGTCCCTGTACAGGACATACGCACAGTCCTGGGCCTTTGTGGACTCCTCTTTCTGCATCACGCAGGGGCAGAGGCCTCCAGCATAGAGACTATGAGGTCAAGCTCGGGTTTCCACAGCCCTGACTGGGAACCCCAGTTCTGCCACCTACTAACTCACATGGATGAGCTTGTTAACCGCCCTGGGCCTCAGTTTCCCCGTCCTCCCCTATTTCTCCACACCCCATGACCTTGCTCTCCCCAGGCTGCTCCCCACCGGCTCCTCAATTTACCTTACCACGAGACTTGCAATGAGCTGTCCTACTGAAGGCAGATATGTTCACGGGAACATTTTCAGCTGACTGCTAGCTTGGAGCATAACAACTTATTTATCACAGGTCTTCTTCATAGATGGATTTATTTCCTGAGCTCACAATCCAGGGTCCGATGCCTGTGAGAGACTGTGGAATGGGCAAACCCACAATCAAAAGTAGAGGCCAACCAAAGGAAGGGTTTCAACATGGGGGTGGGTCAACAGAGAACAAGGGAAGGGAAAACTGAAATACCTTCTTGAGTGGCTATGAGGTGCACAAGGAGAGTTCACCTCCCGTCCCTCACTGAATCTTCACAGCCCCCCTACAAGTAATTTCCACACCTTCAATGGGGGAAAAACAGATCCAGAGAGGCTACAGAAGCCACAGAGCAAGCCACAGCCAGGAATCAAAACAAGATCTGTCTGCCTCCCAAGTTCACGAGGATCTTTTGTTCACAACTTATTTGAGTTTCCAGAGAAGAACTTGACATGGTTTGGGAAAATCCATTATAAAAAGAAAGAATTTGTCACCTTGTCTTTTCCTCTCCTCCCTCAGAAACCTATTCCCTTTGAAACCAATGTCCAGTTTTCATTTCCTCGTTCTCTTTCTCCTTCTCACCCCTTGCTTTCTCTTTTCACCCTGATGGCTGTATAAGGTTATCAAATATCCTGAATTGAATATCGTGCTGAATCCAGTAGCCCAGACAGGCTTCTTCTGGGTGGGAGGCTGGTGTTAGCTGTGGGCATGAAGCCAAGGCTGGATGATTGGGGTGGGCAGGATGGGCATAGTCTGAGGACATAGCACAGGACGTGTGCCATCTGCTTCTCGTGGCAGGACTGGCATCCTAGAGAGACACAGGTGGAACATCGCTTTCTGGTTGCCTGGTCCCTCTGGCACTCATTGACCTGGGCACTGCTGGCCACACGGCAGCTCCGGCAGGATCACAAATGGAGGGATGCCCACCTGCTAGTGCGCCAGCCATCAGGAAGCCCAGTGCTGTTCTCGGGCTGAAGTTATCCTGGTTCGGGTGGTGGGCAGTCAGGGTGGGAGGTGTGGCACTGATTTGGCACCCTGAGATTTCATCAATAGAAAAGAGATGCCACTTTCTAGTGTAGGAGGAAAGAAACGTAACTAGGTTATTGATTCATGTATTCAACAAGTACTTATTAAGGATATAGTCCATACCAGATCCTTTTTTTAGATGCTAGAGATTGAATGAACATGGCAGGTATGTTCATGACCTCAAGAAACTTCACTTCCAGTGGAAGAGAGAGACAATAAACAAGCCTCAGCTTCTGAGTGGGATGGGGGTGGAGCTGAAGGGTGCTGCTGTTCAGATCTAAGACCTAAATCTCACTTCTTGCGGCTTCTCTAACCTGTTTCCTACCTGAGTGTTAATTTTCACCAACTGAAGATTGCCAGGAGCATCAAAAGTGTGTGATGCAGATGATCAAAGATCTGGAGCTTGAGCAAAACAAACACCTCTTCTCATATTTCAAAAGCTGATGGTACGGCTGTTCCCTTTGGGTTAACACCCATACAGCTCTGTGTCTTCAAAGCACATCCTTAAGACCATATCCTGGGTGGATGGATGATCTGTGAGCAAGTTTTAGGCAGTGACTTACTTCTAGGTCAAGGCATTCAATGGGAGGCATTTTTCTTCCTTTTCCTCTCCTTTCTCTTTTTTTTTTAAATTGAGAATTATTTATGATCCGCAGAGCATCCTGATGTGCATGGGGCTGTCTGGGGAGCACTGGGCATCATGTGGGGCCTTGGTATTCTTACTCAGGGAGTTAATATTCTTCTAATTGGATGGACTGGGTTCTGGAGGTAAACCTGCTGTGTTGCCTTCAGTCATCACTTGCACTATTAAGAGCAGAGGCTTTAGGGCTAGAGCTTATTCTAAAGTCTAGTCCTTCCATTTCCTAGCTACATGAACTTGGCTAAGGGAGGATTGTTGAGGAGAAGAGCAGAGTCTAAAGTTTGAATCCTGGCTCTGACACTCAAACACCTTGCAACCTTACACAAGAAGTTTATCCTTGGGGCTTTGGTTACTACATCCAAAAAATGGAAGTAAATATTCCTACTTTGCAAAACTGTTTCAAAGATTAAATGAAAAGACACACTTCAAGTGCAAAATCTGTGTGTATTAGATGGTCAAAAATGTAATTTTCTTTTAACCTTTCCTTTTGAATGAAATAAAACCTTCTGGGATAACTCCATACACACACCCCCATCTCATAAATGGCACTGCCATTTACCCAAATGTTCGGGATAGGAGCTACCCTGATTCATTTTTAAAATAGCACTCTGTCTTTTTCTAGCACACAATTCAATAGCAAGTTCCTTGGCTTGACTCTTGAATGTCTCTTGAATCTGTCTTCTCCCACCAACTCCACTGCTGTTGCATTAGTTTAGCCACAATCATCTCTCCCTTAGTGCTTTAGGAACACAGCCTCCAAATTCTTTGATGTTTCTCACACTGAGAGGTGTGGTGATGTTCCCTCCTCTTGAACACAGATAGGCTTGGACTACTTTGACCAATAGAGTATTGCGGAAGTGATGCTACAGGACTTCTCAGGATGGGTCATAAGAGGCTTCTGTTTTGTCCTGTTGGGATTCTCTCTTCAGATGTTCTCTCTTGACTGAGCTGCCATGCTGTGAGGAAGCCCAAGAGGCAGATGTAGGTGGCCCAGTTGACAATTCTGGCTAAGCCCCACTTTCATAGTTGCTAGCCCTTGAAATCACCTACACTCATCTGAGACTTTCCTGCTGAGGAGCCAGACATCACAGAACAGAAGTAAGCCATCTTTACTATGCCCTTTCTGAATTCTTAACCCATAGAATCCATGAGCATAATAAAATGGTTATTGTTGTAATGCTACTTAAATTTGGTCTGTTATCCAGCAATAGATAATCAGAACAACCCTTGACAACTGCACTTGCCTCCGACTTATTTTCTTGCTCCCACCAAAAGCCATTTGTTTCCCACACAGCAGCCACAGGAATGTTCTGGAAACATAGATAAGATACTATCATTCTGCCACGTAAAAACCTTCCAAACTTCTTATCTTGGTCTATTAGGCCCTGCATGCCCTGGATTTTGCTCTTAGTTGCACACTAGACATGGGGCACTGTCATGTTGCCGCATGGAAGCCAGGGGCTGGCCAAAGGTTATAACACAGGTCACAAAATGTACCTCTTATGGCTGAGTTCCAGAGTCCACACTTCAAGAGCTAAGGCAGCATCTTTTGTGTTATGTGAGTGTTAGATCCTGGTTCATAACCCCAAGCCCTTTGTGGATGGTTATTACATTTCCTGTATCTTTTTAGCTTTGGCTTCTCTCTTGATTTCTGACACCATGGCATTTCTCCTTCTTCCTTTCAAGGCAGCTCTTGAATTTTCTACATAGTTGTAGTTTGAGGATGGAATTGCATCAATTCAACAGGCCATATTGCAAAAAGTCTTAAGGCTCATTATTTGTACACCATATGATCATATACTTAAGAAATGGACTGGAAAGTGGTTGGAAATCAGAGCATTTTGGTAAAGTGGTTAGATATAAGATCTACGTATCCAATCAAGTTTTTGGTAAAAATGGTGAGTTAAGCACACTCATCTAACTTGTACTGTCCTGAAATGCCACTAAAACTACCAGTAAAGAATTCTTTTTTTTCCCCCCATAAATCTGCAAAGATGACAATGAGAGTGGAGACAGCATCATTTTGGAAGTGATGGTAGCTTTTGTAACTAACATGACAAAGAAGATTCCTAAGAACCAATTAGATTTATGCTGCAGAATCCTCAAAGACTCAAGGATTGGTGGCAATGGAAGCTTTTAAGACTGGAGGTAGAAGGGGGAATAAAGAGGGCTGGTAGAAAGCTGTTTAAAACGCAGCTGGAATGACAGATTTTGCTTAGTGCGTACAGAGTTTCTGTGATCAAAATTTTTGGCAATAGGTAGTGGTAATGGTTGCACAACATTGTAAATATAAATAATGCCATTGAGTTGTATACTTAAAAATGGTTAAAATGGCAAATTTTATGTTATATATGTTTTACCACAATAATAGAAGAAGTAATCAGACCTTTAAAGCCCCTTCTTCTCTTCTTGCTGCTGGGTAGGAAGATCTCCTGACCAAAATACAAGTGGTTTATTTTATGGATAGGTAAAAGAGAGGGTCCAGACACAGTTGAAGTCAGGGTACATACTGAAAATAGGGGAACAAAAATAACTGAGTGCAAACCAAATGCTAGGACTCCTAGCCGTCTCCTTTACTCCTTGCCCCCCTTGAATCCCCAAACACAGGCCCTCAACTTCATAGCAGGAGATTGGAAAACTCTTCTCTGTGATATTTGAGCAGCTCAAGAAGAAACTGACATTGAAGGACAGACGTTGAGGTTCTCCAGCAAATGGCTCAGCCATATCACTTGACAGTGTTGTTCACAACCAGCAAGGCCCACCAGTGGGCTCAGAGCTCCCAGTCAGTGCTGTATTATTTTTATGTTTTATTTATTTCTGAGAAAGAGAGAGAGATAGCATGAGCAGTGGAGGGTCAGAGAGAGAGGGAGACACGGAATCCGAAGACAGGCTCCAGGCTCTGAGCTAGCTGTCAGCACAGAGCCCAATGTGGGGCTCAAACCCACGAACCGTGAGATCATGACCTGAGCCAAAGTCGAACACTCAACCGACTGAGCCACCGTCCCAGTCAGTGCTTTAGGCCCCTACTCTTAAATATGACCACCAGAGATCTGAGAAAAGATTCTAATATGAAAGGCTGAAACTCCAACAAGCTTATAGGGAGGCAGAAGGAAGCAACAAGGAGAAAATACAGATTTTGAAGGGAGAAGAAAATGTCAATGAAAAAGGCTATCATAAATATCCTTAGAGACGTAACAGATGACATTGCATCTATGAAACAAGAACATAGTGCTCTCTGTAGAAAGAATATTCAGAGAACAAAATATGCTGTTATAAATGAAAATCATGGTAGCAGAAATGAAAAGCTCAATGGACGATTAGAAGATAAAGCTGACCAAATCTCTTAGCTAGTATAACAAAAAGACAGAAAAATGCAAAGTGGAAGAGAAAAAATATCTACATGTACATCAACCTAGGATAGTCAGCATCCAAATAATAGGAGTTGGAAAGATGAAACAAAGAAACTGGACAAAAGAAAATAATTGGTGAAATAATTCAAGAAAACTTCTCAGTACTTAAGAAACTGAAAATAAACCACCACTCAAAGCTTTTCATCATGAAATTTTAGAGTACTACTGTATTACTTTCCTATCACTCTGTAGTTAACTACCATGCACGTAAGTAGCTCAAATCAATGTACACTTATTATGTCACAGTCTCCAGGGGTCAGGGCATGGGCTAGACGGGTCCTCAGGCTGTAGTCTGTGCCACATTCCAGTCTGGAGCTTGCAGTTCTATTCCAAGCTCATTTAGTTGTTGATAGAAGTCAGTTCTTTGTGACCATAGGACTGAGGTCCCTGCTTCCCTCCCTTCTGGCTGTCAGCTAGAGACCACCCTCAACTCCTGGAAATCCCTCAGTTCCTTACCACACTGCCCTTTCACAAGTCCTCTCTTGTGAAATAAAGTAAATTATGGGAATTTACTTCTTTAAAGCCTATAGGAAAATCTCCCACTCCAGTCTAAGACAGAACCTTCTATGTATATAATATAATCACGAGTGACTAGCCCATCACCTTTGCCGGAGAATATCATCTAAGCAAGGAAGTGGCTATTCCATAATCTATTGGCTACAAGTAGATCACAGGTTCTACTCACACTCAGATTCCGTAAGGGTGTAAATCACTGGGTGTTCATTTTAGAATTCTGCCTACCACAACTGTTTATCAAAAGAAGCTCTTACATACCCCCAAAATACAAAACACTAATGAGATACATGCACCTCAATATTTATGGCAGCATCATTTACAATAGCCAAGATATGGAAGTAGTCCAAGTGTCTATTGATAGATGAATGGATAAAGAAGATGTGGTATATATACAAAATGGAATATTATTCAGCCATAAAAAGAATGAAAGCCTGCCATTTGCAACAACATGGATGGAGCTAGAGTTTATAATGCTAAACAAAATAAGTCAGAGAAAGACAAATACCTTATGATTTCACTCATATGTAGAATTTAAGAAGCAAAACAAATGAGTAAATAAAGACAAGGGAGAGAGAGAGAAAGAGAGAGAGAGAGAGAGAAAGAAAGACCAAGAAACAGACTTTTAACTACAGAGAACACACTGCTGGTTACCAGAGGGAAGGTGGGTGGATGGAGGAAATAGGTGATGGGTATTGAGGAGGGCACTTGTAATGAACACTGGGTGATGTATGGAAGTGTTGAATCACTATATTGTACACCTGAAATTAATACTGTATGTTAACTACA
The DNA here is from genome assembly GCA_017311185.1 of Proteles cristata cristata. NCBI lineage: Eukaryota > Metazoa > Chordata > Mammalia > Carnivora > Hyaenidae > Proteles > Proteles cristata. The sequence goes on from JAESUZ010000722.1 coordinate 160,958, forward strand.
CTGAAATAAAGAAAACAAAAACAAAGAAGCTCTCATAAGTAAATAGGTTCATACAAATAATAGGAAGCAGAGTGGTTCAGCCTTCTGAATAGCAGTGTTGGAAGCTATGGAGCAGTGCTGTCAGAATTCTGAAGTGAAATGATTTCATATCTATAGTTCTATACCCAGTCAGGCTATCCATTGAATGTGAAAGTAGGATACAGATACTGTTGGAAATAAAAGGTCTCAAATATTTATCTCTTGCACACTTTTTCTTAGGAAACTATTGGAGACTATAGAAATCAAGGGACTAGCTAACAAACAGGAAGATATCTGATCCAAGAAACAGGAAATAAGGAGAATCTCTAGCATAGTGGTGAAGGGACATCCTCCAAAGAGTAATCTGACCACAGTGCTGGACAGAAGGCTCGGGAAGGGGAAATTCATCACAATGAAATGATACAATAGCTGAGGTGGGGGAATGTGATGAAAAATAAATTAGACAACTGGCAGGGAGTTTTTAGTTGAGCTAGTGATAAGAACACAAAAAAATAATCAAACAGAATAAAAGATAACTGTTAGCTCCAGGGATATAACAAAATTATTCAGGAAAGGGAATAGAATTACATGGCTTGTCTCTGGATAGCTATAGGTTCATTACAATGTAAATACTGAACATTAACCAGAATGATGATATAATTATATAGTTTTGAAAGGGTGGTGTTTTGGGTTGGATTGTATTCTTCTGAAATATGTTGAATTCCTAACCCCTACTATGTGTGATCGTGACCTTTTTTGGATATCATGTCTTTGCAGTGATCAAATTAAGATGAGTTCATCAGGGTGGGCTCTAACCTGATACACCTGGTGTCTTTATAAAAAGGGGAAACCTGGTCATAGAGACATATACACAGCGAGAATGCCTTAATGACAGTTGGATTTTATGCCACAAGCCAAGGAATGCTGAAGATGTCTGTTAGACCACCAGAATCTAAGAGAGAGGCATGGGACAGATTTTTACTCACTGCCCTTTGATGAACCACCTCTGATGAGACCCTGATTTTGGACTTCCAGCCCCGAGAGCCATGAGACAATAAAGTTCTCTTGGTTAAGCCACCCAGTTGGCTGTTCTTTTGTTATGGCAGCTCTAGCAAACTAATATGGATGGGGAGTATGTGGACATAATTATTTTATTTTTATTTATTTTTTGTTATTTATTTTATTGAGAGAAAGAGAGAGAGAGAGAGAGAGAGAGAACAAATGGTGGAAGGGCAGAGAGAGAGAGAATCCCAAGTAGGCTTCACATTGTCAGCACAGAGCCCGGCTCAAGGCTCCACACAGGGCTCAAATTCATGAACTGTGAGATCATGCATGGCCTGAGCCAAAATCAAGAGTCAGATGCTTAACCGATGGAGCTACCCAGGTGCCCCAGACATGATGATTTTAAATGGCAAATTTATTAGCTGCTGCAATCTAGACAAATTATTTTCTAATAAAACTTAGGACGTATCCTGGTGTTTGGGTTTTTGCCAATGGGTCATTTTTAGCCCTGTCAAAATCACACTGTCTTTTCACCTCAAAGGAGACAGAGATATGACTTCTCATAGAAAACAGGACCCAGAAAGAGCTAAGGTAGGAATACAGATGAAAAACAACACAGAAGACCCATCAAAACTAGTTACAGACAACTTGTAGAGCTTGTTAGCTGGGGCAGCCCTTTTATTTTTGATGGAGAATAAGTTCTCAGATTCCCTTGCAGCTAGGTCTGGGGATATGACTAGTCAATGGGATGTAAGTGGAAGATGTGAGTGCAGCTACTGGGAAGGATCCACAAAGGGACTCTTCTTCTTTTTTCCTCCTGTCTGAGAATGCAGATATGGTGGCTGGAGCTGTAGCAGCCATATTGGCTCATGAGTAACCAGAAGCCATGCTTGCTGGAGCTCTAAGAGGAAAGGTGCTTGGCTTCATGAGGATTTTGTGGAGCAGAGTTGCCATTATTCTTGGACTCTTCATCTTCCAATTTTTATTTGAGAGAGAAATATAAACTTCTATCTTTTTAAACAATTGTTATTTTGAATTGTCTACTACTCATCCCCAAACCTAATCTTAGCAAACACATATCGTCATGGATAAATGCTGAACGTGATTTTGATCTGTTAAATAAAAACTGGGGCCTGGTGCAAATAGAAGGCTGTGACACAGGAAGTGCAGACAAGTGTGGGTCAAGATCAGTGTGAGGAGGGAGAATAGAAGAGGCTCAGCAGACTCCTTGGAATACAAGATAAGAAAAAAAATCCAGATCTGGTTAACAGACGGTTCTTTTAGTTAAATCCACTAAAATGTGACCTCCGTTATTTAGTGACAGGAAGTTAAAAATTAACACCACAGCCTTGCTAGGTAGCACAGAGCTTCCTCTACTTAAGAGCAGGTTACATTCTTTGTGAGTCTGTCTGTTTGAGTCCAGGAGAACCAAGGCCCTGGGAGCATTTCCACTTAATCGGAGTACGGGTCTTGTGAAACTTGAAAACCAGCAGATGCTTCTTGTTTGTGCTGATAAATATTTGCTGGGCCATCTTTTCTCCAAAGTAGATCAGTGCAATGTATCAGGAGGTCTGTGGTTCCTGGTGATGCTCTCCCGCCTCCACCTGCCTCCTGTGGAGTCTCCAAGCCACCATGGCGGCTGCATTTTCCACTTCCCCATTCACTGTGATGCTGTGAAAATTTGGAGGGTCCAAAACTTCAGGTCCTCCCCCAGTTATCCACCAAGGACCACATCTACACCACCAGCCACTCCACCTTCCCTTCTCTTGCTTTCTACCCCTGTTTTCCATTTTTCTTCTTTCATAGCACTCACCAACATTTACACTTTTATGTTTTTGTTTATTGCACATTCCCACCCCCCCACCCCCCGTCTTCTCATAGTATGTAAGTTTCTCAAGGGTGGGGACATATCTGTTTTAGTCACTCTTGTGTTCCCAGTAGCCAGCAAGTATGTTTGGTTCATGTTAGGTACTCAGTAAAATAGGTGTTGAATGAATGAATACACACTTCAACAACTGCACATTTGCCATGCTCTGCCATTAGGTCCTTGAACCAAGTCCCAGCTTTCTTCTGAATTGATGTCTGGCTTATGGGAAGCCCAGGTGGGTGCCATCTTGTAGCCCCCCTGCTCTCAAGCCCCCTTGCATTTGTTCTTTACCTTCTCTCTTGCTAAGTCGTGGATGGTGTTATGTACAGCAGGGCGCATGCTAAGCACTCTGTCCTTCTGAACCATGCCTGCTCTAGGGATGAATCACAGCACAACAGTTCATATTTTTTTCTCTGCGCTTTCAATCTTTTATTATCTCTTCTTTCAGTTCCATTGCAATGACACGTCTTTTATTTAAAACATTTGCTGCTTTTGTACGCATCGGATACAGTGCGATTAACCACGTTTGCAAAACGAAGTAGCACCCTGGCAGGATTGCTGCTTGCTAACAAAGGACTCTATGGTCCAAACTGGAAGGACCTTGCACTGCAACTACTGCCATCTGCTGGTGGGAGGTCAAGCTGATGTGTTGCCAGTTGGTCTCCATGGAATTTTGTAACTTGGACAATTTATAAGTAGAGAAGTTTTCAAATACTTTAATGTGTGACTTGTTGGATTTAATTATACCTAAGTTAAAACCAGAGTATATTCTCTTTTTATTCTCTTTCCATAGTGTGTGAGTTCAAACATTCTCTTTTATCCCTTTGTGTTGAAGCCCCAATGTCTGGGAATAATGAATTCTACTGAATATTGTCACAATTCAGTTTGTCTCAGATTGTGCTCTGTGGGATGTTAATAGGCGCTTCTACCTAAAAAAAAATATCAGTGATAAAAAATTGGGAGCCCTGGCATACCTCACTCTGGGATAGTAGCAATGTGTATTACTATTTAAAAGGCTCTGGGTAACCAATGTATATTATTACTTAAAAAGCATTTTTTTTTTTTTTAGGAAAATCTAGTGTTTTTCAAACTTGTTTGAACATAATACTCTTTCCTCATGTAACAGCCTGTGTTCCAACATTTTTTGGGACATGTTGAGATATATATTTATCAGGTAGATTATAAATGTTTCTTTTTTTAAAAAATAGTTTATCGTCAAGTTTGTTTCCATATAACACCCAGTGCTCATCCCCACAGGTGCCCTCCTCCATGCCCATCACCCCCCTTCCCCTTCCCCCCACTTCATCTGCCCTCAGTTTGTTCTTGGCATTCAAGAGTCTCCCATGGTTTGCCTCCCTCCCTCTCCTCCCTTGTTTCCCCCCTTCTTCTCCCCCATGGTCTTCTGTTAAGTTCCTCCTAATCCTCCTATACATGCAAGCCTATGGTATCTGTCTTTCTCTGCCTGACTTATTTCGCTCAGCATAACACCCTCAAGTTCCATCCATGTTGCTACACATGGCCAGATTTCATTCTTTCTCATTGCCATGAATATAAACGTTTCTTGGAGTCAAGATTCAGGTACAAAAAGGAGCCAAAACCATAGTCACAGCACCACTGACAGAACACCGCCTTTGCAGAGCTCATTTCAGTCCAGGTGTGCAACACTTTAAACCCATGCAGTTACAGAAGGCAATGGCTGCTTCACATTCTAGAGAGGGTCCTCATGCTGTCTAGCTCAGTGATACTAAACACCTTTCCCCAGCAGGTAATGTGATATCTCAGCAATGGTTGCAATTTGTGGAAGAGAAGCATGAGGAAGCTCCAGCAGCTACAGGAAGGCTTGAAGCACTTTGTTTGTTTGTTTATTTGTGTGTGTGTGTTTTTTTAAACATTTTTTTTAATGTTTTTTATTTATTTCTGGGAGAGAGAGAGAGAGACAGCGTGAGCAGGGGAGGGTCAGAGAGAGAGGGAGTCACAGACTGAAACAGGCTCCAGGCTCTGTGCTGGCAGTCAGCACAGAGCCCGACGCGGGGCTCGAACCCACGAACTGCGAGATCACGACCTAAGCGAAAGTCGGACGCTTAACCGACTAAGCCACCCAGGCGCCCCAATTTGTGTGTTTTTTTGTGTGTGTATGTTTGAGTAGGCTCATCTTGGCTTGCACATGTCTTAATCTGAGTAAAGCAAATTATTATTCACAGTGTGGGTGTGGCAGCCCAGGAAGACAACGATAGAAGTTCAAGTTTCACATTTTTCTTTATTTGGTCATACGTCCTCTGCCTAAAGTGATACAGGATGCCCCAACATCCTTCTAAGAGACCCTATGTTTGGAGCTCTCCTTAAATACCAGTCATCACACCAGAATTCCAGAGATTATGTGCATATGTGTCTGTGCATGTGAGGGGAGTGGGGTGAGTTAGAAAGCATTAAAGATGTCCTGGGTGTTAGGAATTTAAAATTAAAGGGCTGAAAGTCTGAAAACTTTTGTGGGAATGCTGATATTATTGGTCGTTTGCATTCTTACCCTTGGCAACTGGTTATGTGAGGTGAGCGTGTGCAACTCTCATCTCAGCCTCTAACTACTCTGTAAGAACTGTGGGGAATCAGCTCCCCAAGAGTACCGACTGTGAATGCTCTGTAACTGAATTATTATCTCTGCTCTTAGAGTTCCCCTTACATCCATATAAGTGGCAGGTGTTAGTCCTGGCAATATTTCAATAGCCAATTGGCCACAGATCGACCAACCTAATAGTTTATTTCATTCAATGATCGTCTCCAATTTTCTAAGCACGTTTTTAAAATTATTTAATTAATTGAAGCGTAGTTGACCTAAATATATTTTTTTAAGCTTCTGACTTTCAAGTGAGCCAATGTAGTGGATGCATCCAGAGAATGAACTTTGTATGTGTTTAATTCCATAGACAATACTTTTGGAAAAATCTGTTGATAATTTCCTGTCCGTGGGCATAAGTATCTGAGATATGCATTCCCAAGGGTGTGATCCAGCTTCTTCTCAGCAGACTTTTGTGTTGCTGTTACGGTGTCATTACCTATCCTTACATTTGTAAAGCTGCCTTCATGAGGAATCTCGGTTGCACTTGAGGGCAACCCAGTTCACTTAGCACAATGAGGCTTTATTGGCTCCTGGAGCTTGAAAGCCCATAGGGAGACTGGGTTCACTGACTTTATCTAAACAACATCTCCCGTTTGGTGTTCATCCACTCACCCTGCTTTAATTTCCCTTCATAACTTATCATTACTTGGCATTACATTATTTAAACTCTTGATATTTGTTTACTGCCTGGCATTCCCACTGACATGCAGGCTCCAGATGGTGAGGATCTTTCTTTCATTCACCACACAAAACGCTGAGCGTCCAGAAATGGACATGGAATATGGGAGGCACATAATGACGTGTTGTTGAGTGAAAGAACGAATGAATGAATTCATGCAGGTGCTCAAGTGACATCATAGGAAATTTGTCTTGAAACATCTCCTGTTCTGCTTCTCTCTGTGTTGCTTGCATTCTTTGCAGTTCCCCTTCCTGTGGGGACACAAGATGGCTCCCAACAGAGAGGACTGTTCTGTAGTAGAGTCAGCAAAAGGCCCACTGGCCAGCTTAGGTCATATGGCCATCCCTTGTCCCGTGAGCATGGCTGGGGGATGCTGTTGGCCCCACTGAACCAGAGTCTGAGGGTGGCAGGATGTAGGCTGGGCAGACGTGATGAGAAACTAGGCTGAAATAATAGAGTGTGTTCATTGTTTTTAGTTGCACTTTTTCAACCAATCCTCACAAAACCTTGTGAGAAAAGTAAAACAGATGTTATCAGCCCCATTTTACAGTTGAGGAAGTTGAGGCTCAGGGAGGGTATCCTTCTTCAAGCAATTAGGAAGTGGCAGAGCTCTGTCCTGACCTCACATCTTTTTGGGCTTCACCCACCATTCTTTCTACTGTATCACATCGCCTGACAGGATAGCTTCTCCGTGTGGAGAAAGTGGCATGTGGCTTGTCTTTGTGGGAGGAGCTGAAGAAGTGGGGAAAGGTAAGAGATTTACGAATTCCTCGAAGGGTTGTTACTTTCCTGGCCGGGTGACTTTGTTTCTCTTGGTGATCTCTTAGTGGAGCCAGCTGGTTGGCAAGGGCTGGCAGTAGCTGAAAGGTTTTCCGAGTACAAGGAAAGGGAGGACTCAAGATGGCGGAGGGAGGGAGTGTCAGTAGCAGCAGATTCTCTGAGCTTGATGACCTGAATCTGGGAGAAATAAATGGTGTCATATTTAGGCAATTCACAATCCCCTCTGAGCCATGTGGAAGCAGAGTTTTATCTTCCTGCCAGCTTCGTACACATGTACGGAATACCAATTGTAAGGGAGGAGAGGAATCTCAGAGAGCATCTAGACTTATAATTCCCAACTACCATTTTATGGCCTGGTGAGTCAAGATTTTAGCACCTCACTCCTGTACCCTCCCCTCTTTCCCAACTGCGCCCCTCTCTCCCAGTCATGGTGGCTGGATCACTTTCGCTCTCACGTTCTGGGGTCGGTGATAGGACATTCATAGGGTTTACCAGGTCACGTTATAATTTTGACTGGAAAACATTGATCTGGTGGATTCACAGTTGAAGCACTGGGCCAGAAAGAAAGTAATTTGTCCAACATTGTGTGGTGAGAAGCAGAGAGGAACTGAGCCTTAAACCCAGGCTTTTTTTTTTTTTTTTTTTTTAATTCAAGTTGTTTCCAGTGCTACTGTGCTTTTCCACCCTAGCTGGGCTTCATGTCAGACCTTCTGATTTAATTGGTCCGAGGTGTGGCTGAGGTGTCTAGACTTCACAAATCTCCCTGAGGGATTCTAATGTGCAGCCAGGGCCAAGAATCTGAGCAGGGCCCCACTGCCCCTCCACGGGGTGACACGCAAGGCTGTGGCTTGCTCCAGGGGAGAGTAGAGAAACTCAAGGTAGGTACAAATTGGGAAGCATTGGAGATGATAGGAGGAAGTAAGGGATCTAATATCTGTATAGAAGCCCCATGGAGGAAACCAGTGTTGGCTTCCCGATCCAGACAGTGTTGGGGACAAAGCCACTGCCAGCCCACCGTATTTTTGTGCAAATTAGAAAGGCTTCCCCTCTAGGGAGACTCAGCCCCGCAGGTGCCATGCTTGCCCAGCTGAATTTTTTTTTTTAATTTTAAAATTCAATTTTTTTTCACCAAAGAGGAAACTTTAATGATCAACAAGCAAATGAAAAGGTGCCCAATGCCCGTATTGATTATGGAAATTTAATTAAAATAATAACTCAACCTTACTGAGACCCTACTGTGAGCCAGGCAACATTCTAAGATTCTTCATGTAAGTTACCATTTCACACCCATCAAACTGGCAGAACTTATAAAAGCACAACAAACAAGTTTTGACAGAATGTGAAGCAATAGAGACCGTCAGGTACTGCTGGCAGGTGCAAATATGACTTCTAGAGGGACATCTAGAGAAACCTGCGTTTGTACCCAAGAATTTTTAAATAACATTTATTTATTTTAATTTTAACTTTATTCATTTATATCAGGAGGTATACATGATTCTTATGTAGTTTATTCAATGGCTTATAATCTGTTGTTACCCTTATTATTTATTTGATGCTTACATTGTCCCAGATCTAGCCAGCGGGACTTCCTTTTTGACATGTCCCCATCATATTTTGATCTTTTTTTTTTTAAGGAAATACTATTTTATTATTTCATTATTTTTTTCATCATCATGATAAGTGTATTCCATAATCCCCATCACATATTTGAGCCATCCCTCCACTCACCTCCCCTCTGGTAATGATCAGTTTGTTGTCTATAGTTAAGTGTCAGCTTATTGGTTTTTCTCTCACTCTCTCTCTCTCCCCATCTCCCTCTCTTTTTTTTCCTTTTGCTCATTTGTTTCTTAAATTCCAAAGATGAGTGAGATGATATAGTATTTGCCTTCTGAATTTTAAAAAGGACCCCCTGTACCCAGTGAGCCCAGTGAGCATGTGACTCAGTGAGCAGAATAAGGTTTGGGTTTCAGCCTCCACTTGCCCTCTTGGATGGGTGGGTGCCTTGTGCAGTGAACAACCTGTGTGAGAATGAGGCAGCTCAGGACAGAGATATCCACCCAGCTTGAAATCCTGTTCAACTACAGGTCGGGTCTCTGACACTTTCTCGACCTCCCTTACTCTTAAATTCATCTGTTGGACAGGGAGAAACTCATGGTTCCTAATACTGTAGTCTTTGAATTGGTAAACAGAAATTGGTTGACAAAGAAGAAATGACCAGCATCTTTGGGAAGCCCCCAATTTGTTTGAGAGTGGATGAAACTGGGCACAATCAGAAACTGTAAGAAGGGTAGAACTGATTAGAACGGAAGAAAAGGTGGCCAAATCCATAACGCAAGACGTAGAGAATAAGATGGCTCGAGGGAATTCGAAGATTGTTAAAAATAGAACTCTTGTAAAATATTTTTCCATGTTACAAAAGCAATCCAAACTAATTGCAGAAAATGTAGAAAATAGAAATGAGCCAAAAGAAGAAAAGCCATTTGAAATTTTACTACTCAGAAATAACCCCTCACAGTTTCCTGTTTATCCTATCAGTCTCTTCTCTATGCTTATAGATACATTCAGGATCCATTTATACATATCGCAAACCCGGATTATATGTAGAGACTGTTTTCCAGTCTTAACGGTATTCTGCAAATTTTCCAAATAATGAGTGATTTCCTTCCCTTGTTAGATTACTATGGTTGCATGGTAACCATGTAACGAGTCTATCAAAATTTATTTAATCCCTATTTTGGAATTTACATCGTTCCAGTTTTGTAATATTATAAATAGTGTTTGATGAACATCCTTTGGGTTTTACCTTTTGCCGCATTCCTGAATGAACGCTTAGCAGTGGAAATCAGGGTCAAGTACATCTTGCCAAATGACTCAACAGGAAGACTGTGCCATTTTTGGCTCCCACCAGCAGTGGATGAGAATGTGGGTTTCCTAGAAGCCTCCCCAGTGCAGGTTAGAACAATATCTCTGACTTAGCAGTTCCATGGCTCTAAATAAGATGAAATGGGCTGCCCTTCCTGGCATGGAAGGGCACAGCCTGAGACACTGAAAACGGGCCGTCCTGGAGAGCTGGTCCCAGAGGTGTGATCTCACACAGCAAGGCTCAGAAATATGTTTGCGCCTCCTGTGCTGAATTGTAGGTCTGAGGAAGTATCTGCACTGCATTTCCTCCCATGGACTGGAGACCAGGGTCAGAGTTCGTTCTAGGCGTGGTGCTCATAGGCACCCGCACACATGAGTCTGGGTGCCCGGCACCGCCTGTGAGCACCGTGGGAGGGCCGGGTGGGTGGGGGGACGTGCTTCCGCCCAGGAGTAAGAAGACCAGGGTGGGACGTGGCGAGTTTCGTCCCTGGGTGTGAGGGAGGCATTCAGCACACTGCCAAGTGAGGAGGGTGCGGAGTTCTTTTCTTAGAAACCTCGGTGCTTTTTTCTTTTCGTAATAAAGTTTAGTGTTCCTCATAAAAATAATGCACATTCCCTGAAGAAGATGTGGAAAACACGGGGATATAAAGTGAAGGAGAAATCACGCAGGGGCAGACTACCCAAGGACACGTCTTTTCCATCTTGTGTGTGTGTGAATGTGTGTGCACAGTGGTTGTTTTTGTGTAGCTGTAATCACCCCAAATTATTTTTCTGTCCTGCTTCTTTTTTTTTTTTTTAATGTTTTATTTATTTCTAGGAGACAGAGAGAGACAGCGTGAGCAGGAGGGTCAGAGAGAGAGGGAGTCACAGACTGAAACAGGCTCCAGGCTCTGAGCTGGCAGTCAGCACAGAGCCCGACGCGGGGCTCGAACCCACGAACCGCGAGATCATGACCTAAGCTAAAGTCGGACGCTTAACCGACTAAGCCACCCAGGCGCCCCTTTTCTGTCCTGCTTCTTTTGCTTTAACATCATACACATTGTCTATTTCACTACATAGTCTTGATAAACATTTTTTGATTATGTAATTTTCAGTTGTGCAAATGGGCTGCCATTCATTGTTAAGTATTCATATTTAGACCATTCTTTCCATTTTGCAGATGAGGAAACTGAGACCTATAGGAGATACGGGATTTACCCAATATCATAAGGCAGGTAAGAGTCACAACCAACATTTCATCCATTTATCTATTATTATTCATTCACTCAACAAACATGTATAGGGCACCCGCTACTGTATCATACGCTATGAGGCCTTTGGGGAGCAAACACAATATCCTTGCTCATGTCATATTTATAAATCAGTGGACAGTATGACCTCATTGGAGCTATGACAGAATCACCCCTTGGTTCTATGCAAGCTCAAAGAAAGGGCACTTACCCAGTGTGGGGTCTGGGAATGCTTCCTGGAAGAGATAATGTCAAAGCTCAATCTTACAGGAAGAATGAAAGTTTGGGAGGGTAAAGGGCACAGCCCATGTAAACGTTTAGTGGGAGTAGGTTATGCTCTGGGAGCTGTAAGTAATCGGCCATAGTGCGTGTTGGGAGAGCCTGGGCTGCATTCGTGGGTGTGAAACAGCTCGTGAAGATGAGCTTCTATGTCTGGCCAAGAACTTTGATCTTTATCCTGAAGGCAATGGGGGACCTTTGGTGTATTTTAGGAAGGAGGTGTTGGGGCCCACACTGAGGATGGAGGGGAAGGTATGGATTTAAGAAATAATCAGAAAGCAAGGCTAACAGCAGACAGAACTCTGCGAAGTCTTTGTGGATGATAGGACAGTCTGATGCTGTCACCGGGTTTGGGAATCTATGAGGAGGAGAGGAGCCATACACTCTGTCTTGGAGCTCTGTCATGGGTTTGTTCTGAGGTTCCTGTGGGACTGAGTGGGCATTTGCGTGGAGAGAGACGGGAGGTTTGGGTGGAGTCAAGGGCGGGAAGGGACGCACTATGGTCTGGATGATGTTCAAAGACTGAAGGAAGTTGAGAATCAGTACAGAGTAGCGGTGGGGTGACCTGTGAGTAATCTGGAATCCCTGAATGGGTCTCATGAAACCCATGAACCTTCAATTCAGAAATATACAAACAGAAAAAAGTTTAAAGAGTTTAAGTTATTTTCTTGGGGTTTATACATGCTCTGAAGCTCATTCATGGTGTGGTGAAAGAAATGAAGTCTAAGACACATTCTAGAGGACACCAGTATTTTCAGGGGCAGGTGGTCGAAGGAAAACCTTCAAAGAAGACCGAGAAGGAGCTGCTGGGGTTGGGCCAGGGACATGAAGAAAACAGTGAGAGAATGATATTCTTCAGTTTCATGAAGAACAAGGTGATCGACGATGTCAAAGGGTTAAGGTTAAGGTTAGATCTAGGTCAGTGTCAGATGAAGCTCAAGTTCAATAGGGCTGAACACCAAGAGCAGGGAAAAGCTACAAAGCTTCCACCTCATTGGCCAGAGTTCTCCCTGTGCCCTCCTTCTCTTCTGTGACTCTTTGCTCAGGGCAGAGAGCACTCACCCATTACAGAGAGCCCCTCTTTGTTCACGAGCACGCCCACTTTGAGCACATCTGGTACATGAGAGTAGGATATTGCAAACAGGCTGTGAGCTGAGACTGCATGGTTGATTGTGGCCCTTGATTCCCTATCACTGAATATACCCTTTGCTACGAAGCCTTGTAATTCCTTCCACAAAAGGGCAAGTATATTTCTCTGCCCCTTGACTTTTGGTTCCACCAAAGCCACGTGGCTTGCTTGGACTGGTTGGATATTAGCAGACCTGGTTAAAGAAGGAGCTTGGAGTGCCTTGTGCAGTGCCTTGGCCTTGCCCTCTTGATCTTCAGTCACTGTCTTGAGAAAAACCTGGCTGGCGGGCTCCATGCTCCCACGCCTACACCGACCCTCTGACTCATGAGCAGCAGAGTCATGCTGGGTATCGTACACCGAGACTTCTGGGGGCTCATGGCAGCCAAGGTCTACGGTGCTTCCTCAATAAAGCTCTCCTGGCTTCATAGAACCTCTCACCTGTCCTGTCTTTCCCGGGTCCCCTCCTCTGCACCTCGCTTCCTGACTCCCTGAGGGCATTGCTCCCCCGTCATAGACTCAGCCCCCAGCTCCAGGACATGATCTTGGGCTAGAGGGGTTGAGGCGGTGCTCACCCCACTTCCCATTACCCAGGTCTCCTCGCTTTGGAGGCAAGCCCAGCGTGATGTGGGACTCAGATTTATACCTGCTGTTTCCGGCATCTGTCTGAAGCCCCGGCCCAGGCAGGTGCCCTTCTGTTCCAATTGGAGCAAATTAAATAATCAGTTCAACACATTTTGTTGAACTGATGCTGTATGCTAGCTCATTAAAAGCCAACTCTTATTGGGGCACCTGGGTGGCTCTGTTGGTTGAGCGTCTGACTTCAGCTCAGGTTATGATCTCACCACTCGTGAGTTCAAGCCTTGGGTCAGGCTCTATGATGACAGCTTAGAGCCTAGAGACTGCTTTGGATTCTGTGACTTTGTCTCTCTCTGCCCTTCTCCTGTTCACACTCTGTCTCTCTCTCTTAAAAATAAATAAACATTAAAAAAATTTAAAAAAGCAAACTCTTATTTATTTATTTATAAAGATAATAGCTGTTTGTTTTCATGTAAAATACCCAGTTCAATGCCTGACGTATAATGGGTGAATCCCTGATGCCAAACACACTGGCATGCTAGAAAATACTGTAATGAATATATTTGTTCATAAGTCTTGGTTTCCATGAAAAGAATTCTTATTTTTACTTTTTTTAAAGAGAGAGCAAGTGGGAGGGGTCAGAGAGAGAATCTTTTTTTTTTTTAATCTTTAAAAATGTTTTTATTTGTTTTTGAGAGAGAGGAAGAGACAGAGCACGAGTAGGGGAGGGGAATAGAGAGAGGGAGACACAGAATCCAAAGCAAGCTCCAGGCTCTGAGCTGTCAGAACAGAGCTTAACATGGGGCTCGAACTCTAGAACTGCTAGATCATGACCTGAGCTGAAGCTGGACACTTAACTGACTGAGTCACCCAGGCGCCCCAAAGGATAGAGAGGATCTTAAGCAGGCTCCATGCTTAATGCAGAGCCTGATGCAGGGCTTGATCTCACGACCCCGAGGTCATGACCTAAGCTAAAATCAAAACGACTGAGCCACCCAGATGCCCCTTAAGTCCTTGACAGCCAGTTCAGAGCCTGGAGCCTGTTCCAGATTCTGTGTCTCCCTCTCTCTCTTACCCTCCCCTGCTCACGCTGTCTCTCTCTCTCTCTCTCTTTCTCAGAAATAAATAAAAACATTAAAAAAAATATTTTTAAAAAGTCCTTATATTTTAAATTGCAATAGTCATGCATGCTTGTTTTAACAAATTAAAATATGAAGTTACATTTAAATTTTAAAGTAATTAATAGGAAGCTTGGTTTTTGTATCTCCCAGGGGACTGGTGGGTAAAATGAGGCTCCGCTATGCCTCAGTCTTGTGTTTTGTGTTTAGCACTGGGCCTGGCCCAGGGTACACTCCTGGCAAATGGTAACTGCTGTTGTCGCTACCGTCCCGTCCAGAATGCTCAGCATTTGCTCCTCTCTGCCAATGCCATGCTGTTCAGGCCCCGCCAAGCCGCTCTCTCTGCTGCTTCCTCCTGGGTCCGCCCTTTGTACCACCAGTGAGTGCCGGTGAGCCAGGGGCTGGTGTTTGCCCCTTGCCAGCTTTTCCCGGAGGCAGAAGTGATGGTCATGGGGGGAGCATCTTCCTCCCTCAGCGCCTGCCGTTTTGTGGCCCATGTTGCTCATTGCTCCTCAGGGATGGAGGTTCCTCCCTAAAGCCTCCATCTCCTCCCCCCCATGTGTGCAGTCGGTCTCCAGGGCCTTGCAGGTCCCAGCCCTCCCCTCCCCTGCAGAGTCTCATGGGACTGTCCTTTCTTCTCATCGTGGCTGCCACTAGCCAAGGTCAGGTTGGCAGAACTCCTGCCAGGAATGTGGAAACGGCTCCCAACCTCTCTCCCATCCTCCAGCTTCTACCTACACCGCCTGAGTAATTAATTAGGAGCCTGGTGAATTAAAGTGTGTTTCCCGATCCTGTCTCTTGATGCCCGTAGCCCTTCTTGGCTCCCCATTGCCTTACTGAATCATTCCCAGTTGCTTTAGGGCTCACGAGGATAAGCTAACGCTCGGCAAAGTTTTAGCCCTTCTCTCTGGCCTGCCCGTTGTGGGCCCTGTACCAGCCATGCTGGCCAGCTCCCTGAATGTGGCCCTCACTCTCCACCGTCTGGGTCCAGCTCAGGCGCTCTCCTATCCCCATCCCCGCATGTCCGTCCCGCCCAGTTTGAAGAATGCCCCATCTCCCCAAACGCTTTTCTGATTTCTTCAACTGGAATTGACTTTCCTAGGCTCTGAGAGCCATAGGACCCTCACTCTGGAAGGATTTCTCCGCCTCTGTCCTATTGGGATTTGGGGGCCAGATGATCCTTGTTGTGGGGGCTGTGTCCTGCTCACTGTAGGAAGTTTAGCAGCAACCCTGGCTTTTACCCACTAGATGGCCAGTGGCGCCTCCCCACCCGGCTGTGACAACCAAAAATGTCTCCAGACGTGGCCCAAAGTTCACCGCAGGGGAGGCCGGAGTGAACCCCTGGCCAGAGAAAACCACTGCCCTAGACAGAGTAACATTTCTGCAACAAATCCCCGGCCAGCCACGCGGCCACGCACAGCTTGTGTCCTGCCTCAGATGATGCCACGGAATCACGCCGGGCCCTTTCAAGCCTCTAGCTTTTGTTCACACTCCTTTCTTGGGGATGCCTTTTCCCTCTCCCCTTCCTCTGCTGATTTCCTCCTCAGCCTTCAAAGCTGGATAACAGGCCGCCTCTTCCAGGAGCCCATCCCAGCCGGCACCCCGCCCCTGCCTTCCCCAGGCAGAACAGACAGCTCTCTTCCCTGAGTTCTGGCAGCACTTTGCAGAACCTTGATCATGGCCCTTCCCAGGCCATGGGCCGTGTTCTAGGAAAAATAGTTTAAGCATTTATTTCCCCAGGTAGCATGTGAGTTGTGACGGGCAAGGAGCTCAGCCTGGGGAGGCCCCCGCAAGGTGTGCCAGGGCCCCGCACAGGTAGGTCCCTGGAGCACAGGGCGTGCCCGTCTAGGAACAGCAGTGCCTGGGTTCGAGTCCTCACCTCGGTACTTACTGGTTGTGCGAATTGGGGTGATTTATGAAGCTTCTCTGGAGCTTCATTTCCCTCTCTGTAAAACCGCCTTAATAAGGATTTAGCAAATTAGTATATGTAAAATGCTCTCCTGGTACCTGGCACATAGTAAGTGCTCAGTAAAGCTAGTAATCAGTGACGAATGAATGAGTGAATGAATGAATGCACGACGAACCAAGCTGCATGGGGTGTGGACCCCACAGGCTAAAATGACCTCAGTAGCATGGGCGTTGCCTCTGTGAATGGAGCCTCTGTGACCAGCACCTCTGCTCCCGCTCCACCCCACCCCTTCCAGCCAAGCTCACCCTGTCCTCCACAGCCCTGGCAGCTTGGGCACTGAGCACAGTCTGGTCAGGGAGAGAGGGCTGTGGGCTCGCTTCCCCGTGAGGTAGCCAGGCTGGGCGGAACAAGGACAGACATTAAAAACCTATTTTCTCACTGGGCATAAGTAATTGGCAAAAAAGCTCTAAATCCATAGCTGTCAGGTGAAGTCATTTCCGAGAGAAAGGGATGGAGGGAGAGAGCTGGAGGGGGAGCTCGGGTGGGAGCCAGAGGGAGGGAGCGAAATGCAAAACAAGGCGCTGGAGAGGCCAGAACAGAAAACCTCCTCCTTCCTTCTCCCAGACCAGACCGGTTCTCCCGTCATCAACCCTCCCTCACGTATTTTTCTTCCCTGGAAAAAGAGATTCCTAAGGTGGTAAGAGGACAAAAGCCAGCCCTGGAATTATTTAATGAGGCAGAATGAATTGCATTTGAAATCATTTAAATGGGATCTGGGAGCATTTAACTGCAGCCTGGGATCTTAACCAGAGTGAGAAAGGATCTTTGTGCTAATTGCTGGCAATGATATTCCTGCAGAGAGGGAGAGATAGCAGCGAGCAATTAGCAGACGAGGGGTAATTTTGGAGTCTGGGCTGCTCCGTGGGAGTGAGTACCTTGACATTGTTGCCTGGAGAGCGCAGTCTCCCAGCAGAGGGCAGGAGAGGCCCCAGGACGCCGGTGGGGAGAGGAAGGGAAGGGCTGCGCGCAGGGGAGAGGTAGGGGGCCAGGATGCCTTGTTCTGCAGGGGACCTGAGGTCCAGCCACTGCCCTCTGAGGGATGGACAAGGACACGGGATGCCGGGAAAGGAGTTAAAATGAAGCGCCTAGCTTTCCGGGGGTTCCCGGCCACTCCTTCTAGAACACCACCTTTGGGATGGCAGTGGGAATCTGAACTTTGCTCAGATTCCAGGCGAAGGAACAGACAAAACCCCATTTCAGTTCTTTCTCTTTCATTCCACAAACCTTCCTCAGAGATTGCCCTGTCAGCTGCACCAATTTTGTCACGGAGTGTAGGTTCCTATTTGTTAGCTTTGTGATGGATAAGTCACCCTGGGAAGGTATTATGAGCCCTATTCTACAGATGAGAAACCTGAGGGTTTTGGCTGTGACCTAGCTGAGGACAGATTGTTGATGAGACAAAGGCTTCCTAAGACCCAGGGGGTGTGTCCTGAACATCCACCAGATAGTAGTCATTGTTAGGGTGTTCAGACAGATGTGAATGCCATTGTGCCTGTCCTCCAGGATGAGTCTATGAAGCCCATACACTAGAATCATTAATAATTTTGAAAGGTTTAAAATGCTAACTTCCATATGAAAGATACAAACGAAAGCCAGAATGGCTTTCTGAATGGCTGACCAGCAGAGGTGTCACCTTGAGGATTCAGATGTGTAGAGGTCTGGAGGGAGAGACTGTCAAGAGAGGGTGTTATCTGAGCAGAGACAGGAAGGTGGGAAAGCGTGTCTGGGGACCTGGGCCTTTCCATATGTCTGGAGAGGAAGCTGGGCTGGGAGAAGAGTTGGGGTCAGATAATGGAGAGATTTGCCTGCTGGGTCGATGAGTGTGAACCCCATTGTGTATGTAACGGGGAGCCATGGATGGTTTCTGAGCTGGGGAGCAGCTGTAATAGAATAATCTGGCAGTGGAGTGGGAAAAGACTCAAAGCGGAAAGACAAAGACTGGTGGAGCCAGCCAGAGATTGGTATAGTAGCCTCTAGAAGAGGCAGTAGGAGTCTGAAGTGGGGCAGTGGTGTGGGATAGACAGGGCTCCATTGCCCTGCCTCCAGCACCACCATACCGGCTATCATGGGTGTGCTCTGAGGTCCTCAGCATGGGTTGGAAACGCAGATGGTGGGCAACATGTGTATAAAATTTGGAGCACAGGGCTGGTGTAGCCAGGAGGTCACCTGGTCAATTGTACTAGTCCTTGCTCTTTGGCAGATGATAGCCTAAGCCACCCAAGACCATGGCCGCTTAAGCGTGTTTATAGCCCCACCATCTCTCTGCCCCGCAGGGGTCTGCATTTAATCATCCTGACAGTTCAGAAAGCCTACGCTAACGCTTCCTCAACTTTGAGCATGGGAATTTTCCAACGCTGAGCTGTTGGCAGAGGGGAAGAGCTGATTCCCAGATGTGGTTGCGGCTCATCCCTGGAGCTGGGCAAGCAGAGAAGTCCTGACTGAAGTGTGGGAACGGGGAGCTGGACCTCATGGCCTTTGGGTTTCTTTCCTGACTCCTAAATTTCCCTCAGTGTGCCACATATTCCTTTCTTTCTGTCCTCTGTGCTGCCTCCTCCAGGAAGCCACTCACTCCCCACAGCCACCTTGTGTCTCTCTAATGACCTGCTTCCTGAGAGAGTTGACTGCAGATAGATTTGTGTCTGCTTTGAGGGCAGGGCCCACATCTTGTACGTGTTCCTTGGTAAGAACAGCAGAAGGCATGTTTGAGAGAAATTTTGTATTAATACTTTGTTATTCTGCTGTTATAACTAATGCTAATAATAATAGTGATTAAAGCTACTACTGCACTGATCATGTGGTGAGCATCTCAAGACATTACTTCTAATGCTTAAACAAACCTGCAAGATTGGGATCATTACTACCATTTTGAAATGAAGGAAACGACACTCAGACCAAGTCAATTGACCTCTGTCCTGCAGCTAGGATGGATGGATTTTCTCCTGGGCTGGCCAGCGTTGAAGTCCCCCTACCCCCTTGGTAAAATTAGTTTATCATGATAATGCTTCCAAATATCATCTCATGGTTGGATCGAATAATCAGAGCAAACCATACTGAATGTGCTGACCTTGGGCTATTACTCATCTGAAGGTCCACCTAAGGGTTTAGCCCCCGAAGGAGAGGTTGCTTGTCCTTCTAGATTCTCTTACTATGCAACTTTCTACACCTCTAGGCCACTAGGCAGAATGCTGGGGGCTGGAGGTCCTGCTCTTAACAGTTTCCAACTCTGAGAAGAGGTGGCTGAGAAAATTCTATTGCTCTGGGGTCTTCCAACCCTAGGTGGAGCTCTTGAACCCTGGGAAGTCCCGCGTTTGTGGACGGAAGGAGGGAGCTAGGTGGACCAGTCTCTGCTCAGCTCTATCTATTAAAGGGGAGGCTTATTAATAACTGGAAATTGGTGCCTCCTGACTGCATTTACCTGTTTGCCTCCCTCTCTCCTCCCCTGCCCCTCAGCAACCGCCATTCCGTTCACTGTACCTATGACTTTTGTTTCTGTTTGTTCGTCTGTTTTGTTTTTAAGATTCCACCTGGAAGTGAAATCATTCCGTATCCATTTTTCTGTGATTGACTTATTTCACTTATCACAATACCATCAAGGTCCATCGTCGTCACAAATGACAAGATGCCAAGTCATGGGGAAGTAATGTACATCATGGGGACTCTAGTCATATCAACATAACACAGTGATAATACCATAGTGTGTATTTGAAAGGCGCCAAGAGCGGAAATCTTAAAGTTCTTATCACGAGAAAAAAAAATGTGTAACTTTGTATGATGACAGATCGTAAGGGACCTATTTTGGTGATCACTTTGCAGTGTATACAAATATGGAATCGTTGTCAGTACATCTGAAACTAATATAATGTTATGTGTCGGTTATACTTCCAAAAAACGTTTATGAAAATAGTGCTAAAAGGGGAGGGGTGGGGGAGGCACAGCACTGTTTGTAAGAATGGCCCCAGAAACAACCTAAATGGCCACTGAGATAGGCCTGGTTAAATAAATGATGGTACACCCGCAGAATGGAATGCCATGTAGCCATTAAAAATTATGACATAGATTTATGTCGATTGGTGTAGAACGATATCTCACAATATATTTTGTTGAGAGAAAAGCTTGCCTCAGGACCTTAGATATATATAGCATTATCCGCAAGATACAAAATTATGAGAGAGACACAGAGAAGGATAGTAAGCAGGATGTTCACCAAAACGATTAGCAGTGTAGATCTCTTCAGGTGGCGAGATTTCATACTGCTTTGCCTTTTCTCCCCCACTTTAACCTTACCTATAACATGGGAATTCTTGAAAGTAACAATCATGTACTATCTTTGCAGTGGGAAAAATAGGGTCATTTTCTAGTTGAAAGTTTTGGGAAACGTGTGAACCTGCCCACATTGAAGGTGTCACTGACTGTTGCTGAACACAGTCCCCTTCGGAGTGTAGCCATCTCTGATGTCTCATCCCTGTGTTGGTGACTACTTACTCCCTCGCTGGGGAGTGGGGGAGATATTTGTCAGCAGTGTTAGGGACACAAAGAGCTGAGGAAGCCTTTTCTGGGCCAGTTCCAGGACCCTCTCCCAGGCACGGGGCTGGCGGCTGGTCCCCGGACTCCGCGGCCCCGCCCTGTCCCAGCTAGCCCCTCCCCCTCCGCGCCCCACCCCCACTCTGGGCTCCCACGTCTTCCCCTCCCCCTGGTGTCTGGAGCAGCAGCTTTCATCTCCACAAATTCTACTCAGCAGAGAGTCCCTGAACTTTCTAATTGAGATCAGAGATAAATATAGTGGGGAAGGAGGGAGAGGAAGAGGGAGGAGGCCTAGTTTTAATTTGCAGCATTTTCCATTAATAACAACTTCTAATTAAAAAGTCTCCATCTCCCAGCCCAAGTCCAAGAGAAAAGCCTCCTCAGGTCTGTCTGGCTGGAACCTTTGTGCCAGCGAGTTTGGAGTACGGATTTCTGCACCAGCTGAGCCCTCTCTGCCAGAAGCCGTAATTAAACCGGGGAAAGAAAAAAAGAAAGATGTCATCTAAGACCATAGGGATCTTCCCTCACTGCGGTGCTAGAAGGTGGCCGCACACCTTCCGTGGACAGCTGTGCCAGCTGCGCCATTCCTCTTAGAGAAGGTGGCCAGGCCAGATGAGCAAGGAGGCAGAGGTCCAGGTGGGTGGGGCGATTCCCAAGTGGCAGACACAGGAGGCAGGAGCAGTGAGCTCTAAGAGAGAGCTCTCTCTGCCTCCATCCAGGATGTGACTACTCATCTTCTCACTCTCTCTTCACTCCAGATTTCCTCTGAAGAGTCCCCATCCTGTGTGTGTGTGTGTGTGTGTGTGTGTGTGCGCGCGGAAGGCGTGTTTGTGCTGCTGACGGAGGAGTGATAGGTGTTAATAGTCTAAGATAGTAGGACGTGCCATTTAGTATTGATCTAAATACATATACAAGTGTATTTTTTCTCCAGAAACATTTTCATGCCTTTGCAACTAGCTGAGCTGAAGTAGACAGTCAACAGCTATGAATAAATGAAGGGCTGAATGAACCAGAAGATCCTCCCTGAACTTCCGCTCTCATAGCCGATTGGTTATTCAGCGTCCCCGCTTGGATAGGTAATCGGCATCCCACACTGGGTGTGTACAAACTTGACTCCCAATTGTCCCTTCTAGAACTGACCCCACACGGCCTTCTCTGGCCTTCCGGTGGCTCAGGCCAGAAATCTTGGTGGCATCCTCCACTCCCCTCTTCTTCTTATGTGGCCCATCCTTTATCCATGAGGAATTCTTGTTGGCACTGCCTCCTAAACATATCCCGTCACTTCTCCCCATACCAACCCGTCCACACCATCATGATCTGTTTCCTGTGGCATTTCAGTAGGTTCCTGACTATTCCATCTGCTTCTACTCTTGTAGAAGTCCACTGTAAACCAGCAGCTGGAGGGAGCCATTTAAAGTATAAGTCGGGTGCGGGGGGCGCCTGGGTGGCTTAGTCGGTTAAACGTCTGACTTTCGCTTAGGTCATGACCTCGCGGTTCGTGGATTTGAGCCCCGCGTCGGGCTCTGTGCTGACTGCCAGCTCAGAGCCTGGAGCCTGTTTCAGAGTCTGTCACTCCCTCTCTCTCTGACCCTCCCCTGCTCACACTGTCTCTCTCTTTCTCTCTCCTAGAAAAAAAAATATTAAAAAAAAAAAAAAAGTATAAGTCAGGGGCGCCTGGGTGGCTCAGCCAGTTAAGTGTCCGGCTTTTGGTTTCATCTCAAGTCTTGATCTCACAGTTCCTGAGATCGAGCCCTGAGTCGGGCTCTGGGCTGGTGGTGCAGAGCTTGTTTGGGATTCTTTCTCTCCCTTTCTCTCCGCCCCTTCCCTGCTCATGTTCTCTCTCTCAACATAAATAATCTAAGGAAAAAATTTTTACAATAAAAAATAAAGCATAAGTCAGGATGAATGCATAAAGAAGATATGGTATGTATATATAGTGGAATATTACTCAGCCATAAAAAGGAATGAAATCTTGCCGTTTGCAATGATGTGGATGGAGCTAGAGTATATTATGCTAAGTGGAATAAGTCAGTCAGAGAAAGACAAATGCTATATGATTTCACTCATATGTAGACTTTAAGAAACAAAAAAGATGAACATATGGGGAGTGTGTGGGGGGGAAACAGAAGAGAGAGGAACAAACTACAAGAGACTCTTAATAATAGAGAACCAGCTGAGGGTTGATGGAGGGAGGTGGGGGGGACGGGCTAGATGGGTGATGGGCATTAAGGAGGGCACTTGTGATGAGCACTGGGTGTCATATGTTAAGTGTTGAATCTCGGAGATCTACTCCTGAAACCAATATAGCACTGTATATTAACTAACTAGAATTTAAATAAAAATTTGAAATAAAAGTAACGCATAAGTCAGATGCCTTCCCTCCTTTGTTCATATCCTTTCAGTGGCTTATCATTTGACCATTCAGAGTGTAGCCTGAAAGCCTTACTGAAGTCTCAAGTCCCAGAGGGTCTGGCCCCTTCTTACCTCTCTCACTGTCCCAGTCCGTTCAGGCTGACATAACAAAAGATCATGGACAGCATAGCTAATAAACTACAGATATTTTTTTTCTCATGGTTTTGGAGGCTGGGAAATCCAAGATCAAGGTGCCGCCAGGTTCAGTGTCTGGCGAGGCGACACCTCCTGCTTCATATATGGCCGTCTTCTCACTGCATCCTCATTGGGTAGAAAGGGTGAAGGACTTCTCTGAGGTCTCTTTTATAAGGATACTAATCCCATTCATGAGGGCTCCCCTCATAGCCTGATCGTCTTTTAAAGGCAAATACCATCATGTTGGGCATGAAGATTTAATATATTAGTGGGGGGGGTGGTGGCAGAGGAGAGACAGACGTTGAATCTGTTGTCCTTACTTTACCTCCTGCTACTATCCCCTTGGTCTTGCTCAGGTCACTTGGTCTCCTTGGCACTTCTTGTCTGTGATAGCCACACTCCTGCCCCAGGATCTTTGCACTTGCTCTTCCTCTGATTGGAAGGCATTTCCTTCAGGTACCCACACGGCTCAACCCTTCACCACCTATGGGTTCCCTTCACACCAAAGCTGTTCTGACCACCCTGCTTAGACCTGTAACCCTGTCTCAATCCAGCAAGCTGTTCCTTCCTTGCCGTATTGCTTTTATAGCACTTGCCACCTTCTGATACATGTTTTTCATGTTTATTTTATTTATGCCTCTTTCCCTCTCCCCCACCTCCCTGGAAGGTGAGCTCCATGAGGGTAGTGAGTTTTGCTAATTTTGTTCACTGCCATTATCCCAGTATCTAGAACAAGGCTTGGCATATGTAGTTGTTCAATGGGCTATTTCTTGAATAAATAAATGATTGAAAGCATGAATGAATGCAAGTGAACTAAATCGTCAAGTTAAAGTCAAGGTTTACTTTTCTGGGCACCATAGCCAAATACTACCCAACAAAGTCCCAGCCCCTGGGAAGGGGACAGCCATTCTTAGAAGAGGAGCTTGGGAGTCAGCGGAACCTAAGTTTAAGGTCTAGTTTTGTCATTTGAGAATATGTGACCTTGGGTATTTACTTCACTTTTCTGGGCCCCCAATTTCTTCATTTATAAAATGGGGATAATGATAGGGTTTCCCTTGTAAAGGTGGTTGGGTGGAATCAATCAAAGCAATGATACAAAATAAATACTTATCAGTGGCCCGGTTTATAGTAAGTGCTCAGTACATGTTAGCTAGTAATGGTGGTGCGATTTTGTTGTCAACAGGGGACACCTTGTAAAGCAGCAGTGACTATTGACCATGAGGAAGCAAATGCAATCTTCCAGAAGGAAGGGCTTACTATTAAGAAAAAGCAAGGATACGGGGCGCCTGGGTGGCTTAGTTGGTTAAGCGTCCGACTTTCGCTTAGGTCATGATCTCACGGTTTGTGGGTTCGAGCCCCGTGTCAGGCTCTGTGCTGACTTCCAGCTCAGAGCCTGGAGCCTGTTTCAGTCTGTGACTCCCTCTCTCTCTGACCCTCCCCTGCTCACGCTGTCTCTCTCTCTCTCTAGAAATAAATAAAAAATATTTAAAAAAAAAAAAAAAGCAGGGATGCCAGCCTTAGTCAGCCCCTGCAGGAGCACAGTTCTGGAGCTGCTCTTTTAAAAAATGAACATAAGTTAAAAGGAGCTGTTAAAAGGAGAATGAACAGGAGGGTGAAGGTGAAAAGACCTGCAACCTTGCTTAAGATGATCACTAGCAAGAGCTGATTTGTTCAGCACAGTGCTGAAGAAGTTGTAATCTACAATAGAGATTGGCAAATATTTCTATAAAGGGCCAGATAGTAAATATTTTAGGTACTGTATGTTATGTGGTCTGGGTCACAGCTACTCAGCTCTGCTGTTGAAGTGTGAAAGCATCTGTAGACCATGCATAAATGAATGGGTGTGCCTGTGTTTCAATACAACTTTATAAAAAACAGGTGGAGGGTCATATTTGGCCCTGGCTTATAGATTGCTGATCCCTAGTCTAGGATCCCATCATAGGATAGCTGAAGGAATGTCTGAAAGAGGACTGGATTGTTCTGAGGGTTCCCAAGGGGGAGAAGTGAGGCTGAAGGATAGAAAAGTATAGGTCTGTAGATTTTTGTTCCCTTTATGGAAGATGTTTAACCAGCCAGAGCTCTGACTGAGCCCAGACCAAATGGGCTGCGTTGGGCAGGAGACTGTGAGTCTTTGTCTGTGTGTTTATTCATATAACAACTTGGCAGAAATGTTGGAGAGTACATTCAAACCTTGGTTAAGTGGTTGATTTAATCCTTTCGGACTTTCAAAGTCCTCAATTATTGGGATATTCTAAGCTATATGTTTATTGACATTCAGGGAAACAAAGTCACAGATTTGGTGCCTCTCCAACAAGTGGGTCTTTGAAATGCCTGAAGACAGGTTTATTTTCTGTATACATGCTCATGGATGAAAGTCAACAAGAATGCACTGTCAACTTCATTTAAGATGTAATCAATCTCACTACTGGTTTGGGTCTCTTATGAAGACCCAAACACTGACCATAAACTATAGTCACTCCTACTAAACAAAGTAGCATGAAGAATGTATTGGAATTCATTTTCCATTTGCATGCAAGAATGGCAAACACCTATCCCAGGGTAGGGGATACTCCTCCCACCTCTTTGCATGTAAAGATATTGCTAATTGATCTTGACTTTCCCCGAAACTCAGCCTCAAATAGTTAAGGTTCTAGAATTTTTATAATAGGAGAGACTTAGGGCCAGCTGCCTAGTTGAAATAGAGGTGAGTTGCGGTATCAGAGCTGAATTATGCAAAAGAATGGAGGAGGAAATGACTGAGAACTCCAAATACCCCCTTCTAAAGGATCTGCCTTGGTCCCCCACTGTCCCAGAATCCTTCCCAACACATTACTCCAGGCAGCTACCATCAATTTATTGGAGGTGGCTGTTTGTCATCTTTGGTTTAGAAATTTTAAGGGCAACAGTTGACTTTTTCTATAGCCTCCTAGAATTTGGCCAGTGAAGTATAGCCAGTTGGCCTAGGATTCTCTGTTGCACACCCTGTACAGAAAAAATCAGGATGGAATCTCTCAACAGCTTTGACATCATGATATTTTAATGAGATAGATATTGGAGGTGACTCAGAGTTTTTGAGTGTAGGCATATCCTTGGGTCAATAATGTAAGTCAGGGGCTGGCAAATGTGGGGTGATGAGTTGGTGACACCTATTCACCTGACCTTTGTCTGTGTGCTAGGATGACCTGTGTTCATGCCCCAGTGACTTGTAGGGCTGATGACAAGACCTTTGGGAAGATAGGATTCTGGTGATAGACATAGGGAATGGTGTTCTTAACATTGTGTCCACATTTTAAGCTGCATATGGAGTGGAGGCAGGAGAGCAAGGGTGAGAGCAGAGGTAGTGCATGTTTAGGGAAATGGGAAATGTTTCTCAGTGCAAACACCTTTCAAGAGGGCAGTCTGGGGGCGCCTGGGTGGCTTAGTCGGTTAAGCGTCCGACTTTCGCTTAGGTCATGATCTCGCGGTTCGTGGGTTCGAGCCCCGCGTCGGGCTCTGTGCTGACTTCCAGCTCAGAGCCTGGAGCCTGTTTCAGTCTGTGACTCCCTCTCTCTCTGACCCTCCCCTGCTCACGCTGTCTCTCTCTCTCCTAGAAATAAATAAAACATAAAAAAAAATTAATAAAAAAAAAAGAGGGCAGTCTGATGATTAGAAGATTCAGTGGTTGAGGCAGAAATAGCCAAGGTCTTGTTGTAGAAGATAATAACCAACATCAAACCCAGACGTCAAGATAACAATGTGAAGGGTAGAATAGGCAGCAAGACTAGCCATTGGAAGGGCTGGTTGCATGTTGGAAGTAGTGTATGTATGTATGGATGGATGGATGGATAGATGGATGGATGAATGAAGAAGGCAGAAATGGTAAAAGTGCTTGTGTTTATATCTCATGCAGAATAAAATATGTAAACATTTTCATAGCCTAGGGTTTCTCAGTCTTGGCATTACTGGTATGTTGGACCAGATAATTCTTCATTGTCAGGGGCTGTCTCACGCACTGTAGTATGTTTAGCAACATCTCTGGTCTCTACCCACTAGATGCTGGTGGTACTTCCCCCTTCCCACTCTCCTGGGTATGAAACCACAAATGCCTCCAGACATTGCTGAATGTCCCTTGGGGGCAAATTGCCCCCAGTTGAGAAGCACTGCATAGCCTGCCAGTCTGTGGTTCACAGTGCATGTTATGGTATGCAGAGATCTGCTAGTCCAGACTGGAAAGTCCAGATCTAAAGAAATTGAAGAGCCTTGTGGGGCTAGAAATTTGCTAATTTAAAAGCTTAGGACATGTTCCTTCAGGTCAAGTGCCATCTTTCTGGTTTTCATCTTCCTGATGGAAAGGTAGAGGTTCCGTCTCCTGTTTTCCCACCATACATCACACGTATTTCCCAATAAAACTACTAATTTCTTGTATTGTCAGTATTTGCATGCTTTTACCACACAGGACTTTAAATCCCTCCAGGACAAGAGTATATAGTTTTGTCTTTGTGTTTCAAGAACCTAGCGCAGGTCTTGACATACACAAATTACTCCTTAAATGTTCTCCAAGCACATGAACAAAGGGATGAAGTAGTGATTTGGGAATTGCTCCCTGGCCCTCCAGCACCACAAATGCACAAGTGGCAGGGATCCTGAATCATCAACGGGGCAGATATCAGAAAATGATGAGTCCTCTTCTGGAAAAGCGTAAGTCAGCTGGGAGTGAGGTTCCTGAATCACCTGGGAGAAATGAACTCGGGATGGGGACAGTGGGGCTGAGCTGGGTTTGGGACCAGGCCAGGGAGGCGAAGTGGGCAGTTCTTACCCGAAGTCCCGCCCCCTCAGCCCAGTCTGCATCAGCTACACTGAAGCTGATGCCTGAGCAGCCAACCCCCCTCCTACCTCTGCCCCCCCCGCCCCCCCCCGCCTCCGCCATGTTGCCGCTGCTCCCCTAGCCCAGCAGCTGGGAGTACATCCACCAGTTAATGGACCTCTTGAAGAGGGGCTGAGCCAGGAGCCATCAACACAGCTCCCTACCCAATGGTCCTGCTGAACCAGTGATTTCAATTAAAGGGCCATTATCATGAAACCCTATCCAGTCCCAGCTCCCATCGGCCAGCGGGAGGCTTTCCTGCTCCCCATCCCAGGCCCTGCTCTGTGGTTACCGAGCAGCCCTCTCACTGGGGTCCACCGCCTTCACTAAAACACAGCAGCTGCTGCTAATAAACAAACATATTGATCATACAGATATGGGATGTCAGGGACTTAATTCATGAATGAAGTGAGCTTTAAGAGTGCCCAGTGGGAGCTGGCTCCATTTAAAGGGCCAGCAGCTGCCTGAGTTCTTTTGAGGTGGGCTCGAGGCAGGCCAGGGAGGGAGCCTCTCTGTGACCTGTGTCCTACCCCATGGATACCACCTTGCCAGATCCTCCACCTTTCTCCTCTGGGGCCTTCTTCGCAAGTCAGAGCTTAGTCAGATGAGGCAGAGTGCCCTCCAGTCTGACAGAACATGGCTGGAGCTGGTGTGGAGGAGGAGGAGGAGAGGACTTGCCCAGGCCCCTCTGGCTTGGGTTCCTCGGCTCCCTACCCAGATGATGCTGATAATGGCATCAGTCCTGGCCATTGGTCTTCACCAGGACCTGCCATCTCCCTGGAGCAAATGGCATAGGAGAGCTCTGGAGCCCTGATGAAGGGGCCGCACCGGGACGCCAGAGTCCTAGACACTCCTAATGCCACCATTTTCCAGCCCCTTCTTGGTGTTAGCAGATAGGCAAGAGCAAAGGCTTAGACTTCTGGGCTTTGAACCCCAGCTCTGCCACTCACAAGCTGTGTGACCTTAGGCAAGTGTCTTAACCTCTCCGTGCCATATCTGTACAAAGGGAAAATCGCTGCCGTGAAGATTAAAATGAGCCAATATGCGCTGTGCCTGCATGAGTGCCTGGCACAGAGTGGAGCGTTTAGCACCAGCCTTGCCCCTGGCCTCAGCCTGCTGTGATGGGTGATGACCTGCCTTGCGTTTTTCAGCCCTCCTGCGGGCACCACTCAGGGCAGGTGGCTTATTACTTCATGGAGGTATAACATGCTGTAAAGCACATTTCAGCCCTTCCAAGTGCCTGAGCGGGCAGTTCCTGCATCTGAGCCTTCCCAGGCCTGAGCTTCTGACCACTTCCACTCCTGGACTCTGTTGGGGAAGGACTGGTCCTTCAACCCCTTTCTCTCCTCAGCTTTGTCTAGAGCTACACTGACCCAGTATGGTGGCCGCTACTTAGCCACATGTGGCTGTACACTTAAATGAATTAAAATGAAATAAACCACTTAAAAAGTCAGGTCCCCAGTCACGCTAGCTATTCACGGCCATTGTATCGGACGGTGCAGATTATAGAACATTTCTGTCTCTGTAGAATGTGCCGTCAGGGTTGTTCTGGACGTTGTATAACAGGAAGGGAGTTGCCTCCACTCGGTTCTCGAAGCCCTAGTTACTCAAAGGGAGGTCCACAGATCGCAGTGTCAGCTCACTCGAAAACTTATTAGAAATCTGGACTCCCAGGCCATGGCCCAGACTGACTGAGCCAGATTTTGCATTTTAAACAAGATTCCCAGGTGGTTCCTGTGCAGATTACAGTTTGAAAATTACTGCTGTAAACCTCAGTTTCTTGTCATGGAAAATGGGGATAATACCTTGTGGGATTAAATGAAGGGCACCATATAATGTTCATTTTTTTTAAACGTTTATTTATTGTTGAGGGAGAGTGTGTGGGTGGGGGAGGGGCAAAGAGACAGGGAGACAGAGGATCCCAAGTGAGTTCTGAGCTATAAGCACAGAGCCCGATGTGGGGCTCGAACTCATGAAACTATGAGATCATGACCTGAGGTGAGGTCAGACGCTTAACTGACTGTGCCACCCATGCTCCCCTAACATTCTTGCCAAACAGAAAACGCCCAGTAGAGGCTAGACCCCTTAACCAATGTCATCTGCCCCAGTGGGAGGACCCGCAAGTCTGCCTGTCATTGAGCCCTAGGACCAGGGGTTTTATGGAGACTGAGGGGACCACCTGTTGTCCTTCACTGCTGAAGAGACAGTGCCTTAGGTTGGGAAGGGAACCCGCATCTGCTCCAGCGCATCTGTTTGCTTCTCAGAGCCCCAGTTGTCCCCCTGAAGGCCAATGGCTCAAGGGACACTGATCAGATGCAATCAAATTTGGCACTGAGCGAGGGGCTGGGGACCCAGGTTAAAGAGAATGTTGTCTTTGGCTCACAGTAAAGTGACGGATAAACAAGCAAACATTATTTTAATGCTGTGTGGTACGGCACAGGAGAGAGCGATGTCCAGGTGGCTGCGTGAGCCGGGGGGCACTTTGGCAGGGCACAGGGAGAGTGCCAGTGAAAGCTTCCGGAAGCCAGTGGCTCTTAAGTCTAGATGAAATGGTCATAGAGCTGGGTTGGCAGGGGATACGTGGTGGGCACAGCAGGCGCTCGAGGGAGGCTGCTGAGCAAAGGGCTGAAGCTCTAAAGCAGGTGCGGTGTGCGGGAAGCACACACCGCGGTTCTGCCCCAAGACAAAGGGTAAGGGTGGGTGGAGCGGAGAGCGAGCCTGCTTGAGACTGGAGATGGGCAGGCGTTCACACAAGGTGTCCCGTCCATCACACCAAACACTATCCTGTAGTGAGAAAGTCACTAATGGGTGTTAGGCAGAGGAGCAATGAGACCACATCTGTGAATTGGGAAGGCCCCAGAAGCCATGCTGTGGAGAAGGAGCTGGAAGCAGGGAGGTCATTAGCAGCTGGGGCACAGGTTCAAGGAGGGAAGGTGCAGGCCTGGGTCCTCAAGCCCGGGCCGGGGTCGGTGGGGAGAGGAAAAAGAGCTTTGAAGATAGGCATTCAATCATTAACTCATCAGCCGTGCGTCTCATTAGTTTTGAATTTGTGATTTTTTTTTTTTTTGAAGGCCTGAGCTGAAGTTCACTTGTGTTCAGAAGTCTTTTTATACGAAGGGGGTAAGCCCCTAGATCTAACACACACAGTGAAGGCTGTTTTCAGAGGGAAATTTATAGCCTCAAATGCACTCATTAGCAATAAAGAGCCCATTGCCCTGCTCTCTCAACAAAGGGGTGGTGTTAGGTACTGTCATCTTAAGCAGTTAGAGGAGGAACATTGAATAAACTAAAAAAATAAAATATAAAATAAAAGGAAAAATGATGTTAAGAATAAAAGCAGAGAAGAGATTAATGAAATAAAAACGAAATATTAGAAAGAATACATAAAATCAAAAGCTTGTTCCTTGAAGGGATGGGTAAAATAGATGAATCTGGTTTGAGAGCCTGATGACGGCAGAGAGAGAGATTAATGGGAGAGAAAAGAGCGATGGCGTAAATTAGCTGCCACAGCAGGGTGGTCTGGAGGAAATTGGAAATGCAAGTGCTTGAGATGCTGAAGACTCCAGAACTCTCCCCACACCAAGAGTGGTGTCAGCAAACTCAGTCCGCACACAGCCCTTCATTCCCGAGAGCCTGTGGCTACAACAGTATTTGGTGAATATCACCCTCCTTGCCGTCATAAAAAATAATAGTGACTTGACATTTCTCTAGCTGTCTTCTATATGCAGACATTGTGCTGCCTACTTTGCCTGGATTTTTTTTTTTTTAATCCTTTTGACATTTGAACCAGGTGGATCTGGGACTCACACCACATCCATTTTGCAGATGAGAACATCAAGTTTAGCATGACCGAGTCATTTGAGTCATTTGCCCCAAGGTCCCGCGTTCCCTCAAGCGGCAGGCAGCCTGGTGCCTGATGCCCCCACACTTCGGCCTTGCATGACACCGTCCCCCCACCCCCTGCCTCTGGGTGAGTGTGTTTGAAGATATTAGGCGCTTTGGTGCCCAGCCAGCGATACTCTGGGACTCAGGTTCTGGACGTTGCCACTTAGATGCTCAGCTTCGGGGAGTTGCTGAGCTTTTGTGGGGCTGAGTTTACCCTTCTTTAAAATAAGGGAGTTGGACTGGGCCCCTGTGGTTTTAACCTTTTATGTCTTTCCTTATGCTCTGTATTCAGTCCTCATCACTCACTGAGACACCTCTCTGCGTTCAGTATCAATTAGTGAGATACGTATGTTCCAGCACCAGGCATCTTACCTCCTGTAATGCATGCCCTGGAGACCCTCTAAGTAAATAGAACACAAACTGCCAAGGTAGGGAGTGCATTTAGGTGGCAGATGGCAGGACTGTCCTTGGATCTGAGAGCCCAGGCTCCTGTCCCAACCCCCATCCCACTCAGGTCCTCTTCTGGCTGTACCCCTCCCCAGGGCACTGAGGGGGTCACGCCTCCGGAACCCCACACTCTCTTCTTGACCTCACTGCCTGGACGCTCTGAGCCAACTTCCAGGGCCGGTGCAGGCATCTGGGCTGCTTCCCCAGAATGGGCTCCCTGGTATGTGCACCTCCAATCCCAGGGGTGTCCCCGGGGGGCCGGGGGGGCACACGATGGGGCTGTGGACAGAGCTTGGCTTTGCAGGACTTGGAGTCCACAGGCAGTAGGGCCCGAGGCCCCTTGTGGGGTGAGAATGAGAGGGTGTGGGGAGAGAAGGGGGAGCTGGGGCAGGGGCTCCCGTCTGAAGTCTTGCCCTGTTATTTGGCATCCCAGAACTTGTTAGTAAAGGAACATTTCATTGCCTGGGAAGAGTTAAGCCCCCACAAGAGACACGTACACATGTGAATGACGGGCAAAATGAGAGGTCCCAGGACAAGGCAAGCTTGGCTAGTAGCGTCTGGGTAAATTGACACACTTATAAGAAGAATCTGTCAGGAGGGGGTTGGGCTGCCTAAAGGAGGGAAAACCAGAGTTTAGGAGGCAAAGATGGGGAAACCGAACCTAAAGAAGTCTATCTATCCTGCTTTCTGATCTCACAACCAGCTCACTCCCCTTCCTGACTTGAAGCCAACCAGTGTAGTTCTCTGATGAGTCCGGTTCTGCCAAGAGATGTGCAAGGATGCATTCACTCCCCTGTGTATCGGTCAGTAGATATTTATGGAGCCCGTCTGGTGTGTGTGGCCCTACCCACCACTGCCCCGGACTGGGCCTGGCCTCGTGGTGGAGGCAAGCATCGAGGGAAGAACCCGGCACATGCAGGTCATGCTGGTGTTTGTGAGACGCCCAAGGAGAGACAGGGTGCCCAAGGGCCAGGGGGCCATGGGGTAGTGGCACGGCACAGGACCTGGCCCAGCCGGGGAGTCCTGGGGCTTTCCCGAGGAAGTGGCATTCGCTGGCAGGGCAGGCAGAGGCCAGTCTGGCTACAGGTGAGGTATGAAGGCGTGGGAAGAAGCTGGAAGGTCACCAAGGGCCAAAGGAGCCCCAAGGAGCCTTCCAGATTCCAGCTCACTTCCCCAGGTGCAGGTGGAGCCATTTCTTAAGCGAGAAGGACATTGAGAGGGACGGAGTTCAGGGGTTGGGGGTTGGGAGATATCATGAGCTTGGTTTTGCACCTGTTGATTCTGGAATACGTAAAAAATTTATTTTGTAATATCAAACTTGAAGAGTTGCACGAACAGTACAAAGAACTCCCGTGTCCCCTTCTCCCAGACTCCCCAGTAGGTAGCCTTGACCACATTTGTTTCCATTGCCCTGAAATCCACTCCCACAAAGACACACCCCTACACCATGCCAGACCCCAAATCAGGAAATAAAACCAAAAGTCCATTCACATTACACCGACCGCCTCATCTAGATCTTTCTCCCATTCTAGCCCAAGGGCCCATCCAGGAACGCACGGTGAACGTGGTCTCCACCCCGTTTCACTCTCCTCCAGTCTGGAATATTCTCTCAGTATATTCTCAGTATATTCTCAGTATATTCACACCGACGTGCAGGTGCGGTGTGAAGATGACAGACCTGTCCTTCTGTAGGATGAACCTCAGACTGAATTAGTGCAAGGCTTCCCCATGACAAGACTCAGTTGTTGTTGTTTTTTTTTAAGTATCAGATTTATTGAGGCTTAATTGACATACAGTAACATTCATCCTTTAAAAGTGTGTGGTTCTGTGAGTTTTGACAAATGCATCGTGGTGTGTAGCCACCACCACAGAGAAGTAGGACATTTCCATCCAGGGCTGGTTTCTTTTTTTTTTTTTTTTTTTATTTCTTTGTTTTACAAATAGTTTATTGTCAAATTAGTTTCCACATAACACCCAGTGCTCATCCCCACAAGTGTCCTCCTCCATGCCCATCCCTCCTCCCCCCACATCCACCAGTCCTCAGTTTTTGTCAGCATTCAAGAGTCTCTCATGGTTTGCCTCTCCCCTTTCCCCCACCATTTCCGCCCTTCTTCTCCCCCTTGGTCCTCTGTTAAGTTCCTCCTAATCCTCCTATACGTGCACACATATGATATTTGTCCTTCTCTGCCTGACTTATTTCGCTCAGCATAACACCCTCAAGGTCCATCCATGTTGCTACACATGGCCAGATTTCATTGTTTCTCATTGCCATGTAGTATTCCATGGTATAGATAAACCACATCTTCTTGATCCATTCATCTGTTGATGGACACTTAGGCTCTTTCCATGTTTTAGCTATTGTGGAGAGTGCTGCTATGAACATTGGGGTACATGTGCCCTATGCATCAGCATTTCTGTATCCCTTGGGTAAATTCCTAGCAGTGCTATTGCTGGGTCATAGGGGAGTTCTATTGTTAGTTTCCTGAGGAACCTCCACACTGTTTTCCAGAGGGGCTGTACCAGTTTACATTCCCACCAACAGTGTAGGAGGGTGCCCGTTTCTCCACATCCTCGCCAGCATCTAGAGTTCTCTGATTGGCTCATTTTAGCCACTCTGACTGGCGTGAGGTGGTATCTCAGTGTGGTTTTGATTTGTATTTCCCTGATGAGGAGGGATGCTGAGCATCGTTTCATGTGTCTGTTGGCCATCTGGATGTCCTCTTTGGAGAAGTGTCTGTTCATATCTTCTGCCCATTTCTTCACTGGGTTGTTTGTTTTTCGGGCGTGTAGTTTGGTGAGTTCCTTGTAGATTCTGGATATCAACCCTTTATCTGATATGTCATTTGCAACTATCTTTTCCCATTCCGTTGGTTGCCTATTAATTTTCTGGGTTGTTTCCTTGGCTGTGCAGAAGCTTTTAATCTTGAGGAGGTCCCAACAGTTTATTTTTGCTCTTGATTCCCTTGCTTTTGGGGATGTGTCAAGTAAGAAGTTGCTGCGGTGGAGGTCAAGGAGATTGTTTCCTGCTTTCTCCTCTAGGCATCCAGGGCTGGTTTCATGGGCATGTGACCTGTGCAGTGGCAGAAGGCCCTGGGTTTGGAAGGGCGCTGTGCTTGGGTTAATGCTTTCCTGTCACCTTCTTGAATTTCTTAATAATTTCTGGACAAGCATCCTGTATTTTCATTTTGCACCAAGCCCTGCTTTTCAAGATGTCATTTCAACAGAATCATATAGAACATAGCCTTTTGAGGGGCACCTGGGTGGCTCAGTTGGTTAAGCATCCGACTTCGGCTCAGGTCATGATCTCACGGTTCGTGGGTTCGAGCCCCATGTCAGGCTCTGCACTGACAGCTAACTCAGAGCCTGGAGCCTGCTTCAGATTCTGTGTCTCCCTCTCTCTCTCTGACCCTCCCCTGCTCATGCTGTCTCTCTCTCTCTCAGAAATAAATAAAAAACATTAAAAAAAAAAAACCATAGCCTTTTGAATCTGGCTTCTTTCACTTAGCATGCTACATTTCAAATGTATCCCTGTTGCGGCATGTAACAATTGTTTGTTCCCTTTTATAGCCAAGTATTATTCTGTGATATGGTTGTCTCCCTGTTTGCTTATGCAGTTTAGTTGAAGGATATTTAAGTTGTTTCTGATATTTGGGCAATTACGATTAAGTCACAATAAGTGATCACATACAGATTTATGCATAAACATATGTTTTTATTTCTCTTGAATAAATAGTGACTGATTATAAGTAGAGGGGACTGCTAGGTTGAAGGGTAAGTATATGCTTAACTTTGTAAGACCCTGCAAAACTTCTTTCCATGGAGGCTGTGCCTGTTTGCATTCATGCCAGCAACTCACAATGCTCCTCATTGCTGCCAGCACTGGGTATTGCCAGTATGTTTTTATTTTAGCCATTTCAGTAGGCATGTAGTGGTTTAGTGTTGCATTTCCCTAATGACTAATGATGTTGAGCATCTTTTCATGTGCTGTTATATACCACCTGTATATCTTCTTAAAGTGTCCATATCTTTTGCCTTTTTAAAATTTTTTCTTAAGCTAAGCTTTACACCTGACGTGGGGCTCAAACTCATGACCCTGAGATCAAGAGTCGCATGCTCTACCGGCTGAGCCAGCCAGGTGCTCTGGGGTTGGCAGTTTTTGAGAGTTTTAAACTATATATTCTGGATACCAGTCCTTTATCAGATATGTGTTTCATAAATATGTTATCCTAAAGTACTTTTGAGACACTAAAGTGAGGAATGTCTTAGGCTGGTGATGTAAACTGTGGCTTAATTGTTGTGTAAATTGAAATCAAACTGTACCGCTCCGAAACTGTACCGCTCGGGCGTGGGTACAGTTGCTGAGGGAGGAAGAATAGCATTGAAAAAGGACAGAGCCGAAGACGGAGACTTTGGAATTTACCAAATTCACTAGCCAGGTAGGATGGAGTGATCTAGAACAGGAGATTGAAAAAGAGCTGCCCAGACTGTACGAGAAACCCAGGAAAGCGTGAGACGAGGGAAGACAGGAGAAGGGCACGGTCAGGAGCGTCAGTCAGAGTTGGGAGATCAAGTAAGGTGAGGACTGAAAAATTTCCTTACCAGATTGAGCAACATGGAGGCCACTGATGACCTTCGCAGGAGCTCTTCACGTTGGATGACAGAGCAGCGCTGGTATTCACACCATACCTGATACAGTCGTGGGTTGTTAGAATATTGAAATATGTACGTGTTGATTGGTATGTAGCTACCACCCAAGCCCCTAAAATGATCTGTCACCACTCCAGCCCATTGGCTCTTTCCCTGACCCCACCCCCCCCATGCATCTCCGCAGTGTCCAGTAACAAAGTCAGCCTCCAGTAGGGGGTCTCAAGGACTCTGCCTGAACCCCAGGGTTCATTGTTAGGTTTCCAGGTCCTATTGGAAACTATGTGTCTTGAATGTTACTGCTGTGGATTGAGAAGTGAGTGGGAGATGAATAAACAGCAGTAATAATAATGTTCTTTATAGCACTCTGCTTCTGAAGAGACAGGCAGAAACCAGAAGATATGAGGCCCAGAGTGTGTGTGTGTGGTGGGGGTGGGGCGGTGGGGGGGCGGTTAGATTACTTCTGTTCTTCTTTTTCAGAGGGGAGAGACTTGAGCGTTATTTAACGCCGACAGGAAGGACCTTATTCCAGGAGTGACTGTGCTAGTCAGCCAGATTCAGGCCCTCTAGTCTGTATGGCCATTACATTGACATGTTTTTCAATGTGAGTTAATAGAGTCCAGTTTGCATAGCCATTTGAAGAACTCAGCTGATGTTAGTTGTTGCCAAATGACAGATTGATTATTAGTGTGTTAACACATCAAGTTTCTGAGCCCCCTCGGCTGGTGCAGAAGTTGCCTTGGGAGACCCACTGGCTTCTAGTTAAGACTTCCTGGTCATCCCAGCCTCCCTGCTAGGGATCTGTTGAATCTTCTTAACCGTTTCCCCCTTCCCCCAACAAATCGAGGCGAAGCAGGACCGTGGCCCAATTTCTAGAGCAAGCTCCAGCTGCTCCCTGCTGACTCTGTGGTGTGTGTGTGTGTGGAGCTGTCTGAGTATTGATAAGATATGAACTCTGCCCCTAAGAGCCCACCTTCTAGAGGGAGAGGCAAGACAGTGCTAAACCAGCTTGAGCTAATACAAGGCAGACAGCAATGTGTGCCATCATGAGTATCCGCAGTGTATGCTGGGAGTCCAGAGCAGGGGGATGGGGGATAGCTCCTGCCTGCAACATGGAGGGGTGTCCTCCTCAGCCCCGCCTCTCATCCCTGGGGACTTCATTCACATACATGCCAGGTGCCAGCAAGTTGCATCCTGGGATGGCATCTCTGGACATCCACGTGCACAGCCATGCTGGGTCAGGATTGGGCCAGACATGTGCCCCCTCTGGGACTTAAGACTTTATCCACTGCCTTCCCTTAGACTCTCTTCAGACCCTCTAAACACAAAATTCCCTTTTTGCCCACTCGCTCACAGGTGATTTCCCTCTGCTACACCCATGTCAGTCACTCAAGCGTTAGTGACTCTTCGAGGGGTGATTTTCCAAGTCCTCCCAGGGCATCTGAGCACCACCTCATTCACTAGAAAGAGAAGAACACAAGCTGAATTCCCAGGGGCGCATTTCAATGCAGCAGATATTTGCTTCATCCCAGGGAAGAGGCCAAGTCCCGTTTTTTGAACAAATGTTCCGTAGACTCCCATGTAGCTCTCTGCTTAGCTGACTGACACATTTCTGAGGTTTCCTTCCCTCTTTGGATGGAACTATCCTCCTTGCTCCCCAGCTAGCAAAAGGAAGGAGTTGTACCAGACAGTGCAGAGGGCCTCTCCCAGCTCTGCTGACTTCCTAGCCTTTGTCCTCTGTGGTTTGTGTCCACCCTGAGCCAAGGGCACCCAGGCACCGCTGTGCACAGGGCCCACCTGAAACAGCCGCCTGCACGGGACACCATCAAGAGAGGCCACCCCGGTCTTGTGGCATTTCAGTCGCAAGGTTACAGAGTAAGGTTAATGGGAAATCATGCCTCCTCATCATTTTTAACCTTTCTGAATAATGCCTCTGTGCATACGCCAGAGGTTTTTATTCTAAAATCAATTCTGCTTATTGTGCTCTTTGGAAAAAATAAACAAGAAGCCGGGAGGAAGAAAAGTGGGATCTGGAGTTTACTAACACAAAGAGGTGGGGTGAGGTGTGGGAACACGGTGCTGCCTGGCCTAGGCTGCTGCTGCTGTCCTGCATGATGGGGTTAGCAGTCAAAACCCCCAGTGGTTGCTATGGGAGAAGAGAGCTCCTCACGCTACAAAAGTGTACCAGACAGATGTGGGCAAAGCAGCTGTCTCCTATTACCCTCAAGTGCCCTGAGAGCCTCCATCCCCATCCCTGGGAAAATGGGGCCCTCATGCGAAGGAAGGACTCTTCAGTCATCAAGATCAAATGTCAGATCCAGCTTTAGCCACTTATTAGTTGTGTGGCCTTGGGAGAGTCCCTCGATGTCTTCTCTGTAGAATAGAGGGAGTGACCCCCACTGCATGGCATTCATAGGGTCACGGGAGCCACAGAAACCCTGAGCCAGGGTGGCTGATGGCTTGTGTAGGACTGCATGGCAGTGAAAATCCCAGGTGGGCTCTCTCTTAGGGGGCAGATGGAAATGTGGGTGGCGCTGCAGAGAGCTGGTAACCCAAGAGAACCAAGCCAAGCTCAGGGGATGCAAGGGGGGCTGTAATCTCAGCTCAGACCCCAGTTGGTTGGGCAGCTGCTTTGGGCAACTGTGTTATACTCTGGTGACGGCACTTGGCCACTCCATCATGCATGATTCCGAGGCGTCCATGCTAGGTTGTCTGGTGAGCCATACAACACACACCCAAGCTCACCCATATACATGCATGCACACACACTCTACCATGTGCTCAGGGCCCCTGCTCACACTCAGAACCTCACTGCTTTCCTAAACCCATTTCCACCTTTTAAAGGAGAAAGGGTGGGAAGTCTTTCTGTTGGTTGCAGAGGGAAGCCATGCAGAGGGTGACTCTGTATTGGGGCTTACTCATTTTTACTAGTGACATACCACATTACATAAGATGTTACCCACCTACTGCATGCCACACAGCAGGCCATCCAAGAGGCCCGTTAGTGTCCTTCTCTCTCTCTTTTGGCTCCTATAGACATGATATGAGCAGGGAAAGTTATTTGACACCTGAGCCTCAGTGATAACAGAGAGATCTTACTGGAGAGATGACACCCTCACTGACTTTCATTTATCTGTCTTCTGCTCTTCTCTAGGGCTCTCTTTTTCACAAGCTATGTCTTATGGGGTTGAAGATGGAAGGGTGAGTGAAGGACAGAGATGGAAAAAAAATAGAACTGTGTCTTGTTGCTCATCAACGATTATTCAGGAGGTTTGGTCCACTGGGCTCAGGACCATCTGTTCCCTGGCCCAGTAAGCGAGGCTGGAGTGAGAGCAGTCTTGAGGAGAAGGGGAAGGTGTGCCTGGGAGATGGGGGAGGGTCTCTGGGGGGATCTCAGAGACCTGGGGTCAGTGCTAAAGGTTCTGCAGGGCCTTCCAGCTGTTCTGGGGACCAGGCTCTTCTTCTGAGACTCTATCTGCCAACACATGCACCTTCTCAGTGCGCCATGTTTGTATCTAGGTAGATGGTGTGTCCTGGGTTGTGCAGCCTGGCAGCCCTGACATGCACCACCGCTCAAGCTCCAGCTGCAACAGGCATCTCTTTATGGGTCTGCCATCCCTGCCCACCATGTGGTTAAGCTTTATGCTTGGAATGGCCTTTCATATCTTGTATCAAAACTTGCCTTCTTATATTTATTTCATCCCAGAACTCCAAACTCATTCAAGAAGCAATTTTATGTCTAAAAGATATTTATGGGGGCGCCTGGGTGGCTTAGTCGGTTAAGCGTCCGACTTTCGCTTAGGTCATGATCTCGCGGTTCGTGGGTTCGAGCCCCGCGTCGGGCTCTGTACTGACTGCCAGCTCAGAGCCTGGAGCCTGTTTCAGTCTGTGACTCTCTCTCTCTCTCTGACCCTCCCCTGCTCACACTCTCTCTCTCTCTCCTAGAAATAAATAAAACATTTAAAAAAAAATAAATAAAAAATAAAAGATATTTATGGCTCCATTTTACCCAGATAAATGACCATCTTGGTGGTTGGGGCCAACAGACATCTCTGTGTTGCCTAGCCAACAGACCTCCCTGCACCCCAAATCCTTTCTTGATGGCAGAGCTAGCTTTCTACTATAAATGTTATTGTCACGTACTCACTTTGCCAATCAGACCTAAGAGGAAAT
Organism: Proteles cristata cristata; assembly: GCA_017311185.1. Lineage (NCBI taxonomy): Eukaryota > Metazoa > Chordata > Mammalia > Carnivora > Hyaenidae > Proteles > Proteles cristata. Next base: position 202,140 of record JAESUZ010000722.1, read on the forward strand.
CTGCAGGGAGGTTTCTGAGAAACATTTTCTTCCTTGATAAAAAGAGACACATGAGGGGCACCTGGATGGCTCCTTTAGTTATACACCTGACTCTTGATTTCAGCTCAGGTCATGATCTCATGGTTTTTGGGTTCAAGTCCTGTATTGGGCTCTATGATGACAGGGCAGAGCCTGCTTGGGATTCTTTCTCTCTCTCTTTCCGCCCTCCCCACTCATGTTCTTTCTCTCTCTAAAAATAAATAAATAAACTTAAATAAACTTAAAAGGAAGACATGCCCTCTTTTTGTTATGAATATGGTCATGTGAAGATGTGATGCCTGGAACCACAGCAGTCACCTTGGGACCATGAGGAGATGAACCAAAAGAAAATGGATAGTGATGGAAGAGAAGGCAAGAAAGAACCTTGTTCTTTGATGACGTTGTGGGATCACTAAATAGACCTTTGAACTTTCATGCTTCCAGAACTTGTTAGGTTAGTAATTACATGCCCTTCTTGATTAATCTTTGTTGGGTTTTGTGTTACTTGTGGCCCAAAGCATCATAACTAATTGTATGTACATGTTTACCCTGCTACCTACCATCCTGAGTGTGTAGAGTAGCTGTGTGGTATGGGGGAAAGAAACACTGGGTTAGGAGTCTACCTCTTCTGTTACCTTCTCGAGGTGAGTCAGGGATTGAGGGGGTGGAGATCAGAGGGTCAGGCTAGACCCTGGTTCTTGATGCGAACTGGAATGGGTTCAGAAGTGAGGCAGCAGGGAACAAGGTCATTCTCAGTGTACGAGGCAAGGAGGGTACAGCATCACCCTCTTGACATTGTCCAGGGAGCCGCCGTGACCCCATGCCCACCTAGAAGGTGGCTTTCCCCTCAGAGACTGCCTCTAAGAGTCCTTCTCACATGAGTGGAGAGGAGATTGGAAGAAGCTGCCTGGCTGGCTCTTCTTGGCGCAGGGGCTGGCCAGGATGAGCCTGCAGTTGGCAGGACTCAGAACCCACACAGGACATGGCGGAAGTCTGAAAAGGCTTAGCCGGGGTGTGGTCTGAGACCATTGGCTGAATTCTAGTGTTTGCTTTCTGAATTTTTTATGCTGTCCCTGCCTTCTATCAAGCTAGCTATGAGAAAGTTGTCTATGTCATACTTTGTGCAGGCTCAAATTACCCTTTGAGGAAACATCCGTGTCTAGACCAACTGCCCTCACTGCAAGGACAGGACCCTTAATATCCCATCTGCCAAATGGGGAATATTTTTTGGAATCACAGATCATTAGAACCGAAGACGTTGAGGCCCATGTAGGGATAGACCATTTTCGACTGTTAGCAGCCATTGATTGGGAAAGTCAACATTCTGGATGCCTGGTTGTGTGCACCCTATATGACACTAAATATGTGAATCTATTTCTCGGGTGCCCAAAACACCTGACATCAAGACATGGGGAAGTGTGTTCTTCAAAGTTAGGGCTGAGGGCAGACAGACTTACATTAGTGTCTTCTTCTCTCAGACTCTATAACCTTCCAACACTTAGGCTCAAGTCCTTGGGAGAAAGATGGTCTCATGGTTTGGGGGGTTCTCAGACATACGCGTAAGAAGCCTTCAGGTTTTGATGGGTACGTCTCTTTTAGGGTTAATTTTTACAAGGCGACTGTGGGTCTGATTTGATACCATATGGGTGAAGAATTTACCTCTGATATTTTGGGAAAATCAGACATCTCTCATTGGCGTTCCATCAAGAGCAGTGCCAATCTTGCCCTTAACTCTGGTGATGATGTTCATTTGCAGGAGCTAATATGTAGACAGCTGATGCGATCTTTTCCCCTGTTGAAGTGGTTTACAGACTAAAATAATTCAAGAACCGCTGTCATTCTTTGTGCTTTGTAGGTCACTCAAATCAAAATGTAAGGACCAAAGAAGCAATCCATATTTGTCAGGGAGAGAGCAGTGTTAAGAAGTTCTCAGGGGGATAGGCTGGACACTGAGTGACTAGAATAACTTACACCATTGTGCTTTGAATACGGATGACCCACGTCTGCCTGTGTGGCATGTCTATACACCTCCACACGGTCATATATCTTTTTAAGAAAAATGTTTATTTTGAGAGACAAAGAGAGAGAGAGAGAGATCAGGGGAGGAGCAGAGAGAGAGACAGAGGCAGAGAGAGAATCCCAAACAGGCTCCACACTGTCAACACAGAGCCCAAGACAGAGCTCGATCTCCTGAACCATGAGATCATGACCTGAGCTGAAATCAAGAGTTGGATTCTTAACCAACTGAGCCACCCAGACGCCCCCACACTCATGTGTCTTGTGACAGTGTAGTACCACCCACCCCTGCACAGACACCCAGAACTGGGACACGGTGTGGTGGAAGGAACGTGCACAGACCGTAGAGCGGAGCAAACCCGGGTTCCGACTTCAGCCCACCAGCTGGTTGTCTTGCTAATCTCTTTCCTTCTCTGACTCTCAGTTTCTCCATCAGAAAGATGGGGATAATTAGATCAACCCGTGGAGGCCTTAGTAAAGGTGAAATGAGATCACTTGTGAGAAAGGTGCAGAGCATCGTAGGGTCTCCTGACAGTTTCCTTTTTTTCTTTTCTTTTCCCTCACAACCTAGCTATTCAGGGAATTTTCATTTGGTCCCTTGAAAGGTCTGCTCATCATAAACTTCACAGTCACCTGGGAAAGACCCAAGGCAGTGACTGGAGAAGACGCGGGGAGCAAGGGGTTTTCCCCAGCTCTTCCCATCCCTTGAGCAGACGCATCTGCTTCTCGGCAAACAGCAGACACATCCCTCTTCTCCCCAAAGGGAACCTGACTTCTGAGACCTTTTTAGGTATTTGATATCAGGGTAATAATAGCAATAGCTTCCGTCTCCCACGTCCTTACTGTGTGCCAGCATCGCGTTAAGTGCTTTATGTGCTTTCTTGCCATGAGTCTTCCACGATGCAGGAATGGGCAGCATCACTACAAGGAAACACAGGCCTGGAAAAGCCCAGTTGCTTATCCAGAGTGATGCAGCCGAGAGCTGGCATCAGGACATAAGCCCCGAACAAAACTTTCACTTATAATCAACGGTCAGGTAAAATGTGTGGTACACATCCCCCTTTTCACCGATGCAGCGTGTGTGCGTTTTACGATTGTTGTGAATGCTGCCTTGGCATTGAGAATGTGCATTCTAAATTTTAGACTCTAGCACAGCTCAGATAGATATTAGATACTATTTGCCGCCCCCTTCCCTGTGCCCCTACTGCTTATTAAAATGTCTGTTTATAAATTGTAGGTAAGTGCTATTCAAAGTGTGGCTCCACCTTCGCTGGGGATTCTGCTAGAAATGCAAATTCTCAGGCTTCACCCAAGACCTGCTGAATAGACCCCAGGTGATTTAACAAGTCTCCAGGTGGTTGGGAAATTCGAGAAGCACGGGTATGGATGTTTCTCAGAGACACTTGGCGTACAGCCTTGCAGGAAAATGGAGCATTTAAATCCCTCTTCCCTTGGCTGGTTCAATCAGCTGGGAGGTTTCTGCGTTTCACCGGAGACGTTGCAATGCTCCCACTTTCTGGGCATCCAGCACAGACCTGCTGTTTTGCTGAGAGCTGACAAATGGAGAATGAACCGTTCGTTTCTTTGACCGAGATGCTCTCCATACCCCTTTCATCCAGTAACAAGGGCAGCAAGCAAGCATGGCCATGGTCTGAAGGATTTAAATACTCAATTAATCAATGGAATATTCCATTAGTGGGATAATCAGTTGCCATTGCCCTGATCTATAGTTACATCTCAGCTGGGCCTCACAAATTGATTCCTGATGAAGTTCTAATTGACTGGACCATCTGATAAAGGGCCAGTTGGAGTTTATTGAAATACCCGTGAGCAGTCCCTGGGGCCGGGGTTTTCCTTTGGGGCAGGCAGGGGGTGGGAAGAGGGGTAGAGGAGCATGATTTATGCCTGGTTCTCACTACCTCTTGTCCCCGATACAATGTTTATGGGTCCCAGGTGAGGGATGAGCGCTCACAGCTGGAGGACAGGGATGAGAGCGCTCCGAACCCATCCTCCGCTCTGGGCTGCAGGTGGCCAGAATGGGACTTGCCCGTACGCTCTTAGGGCAATGGTTTTCCAACTTGTAGGTGCTTAAGACTGACCCAAAGGATTTAGAGTGTACAGCCCAGGTCCTAGTCTCAGATCTTCAGACTCTCTGGTCTTGGGTAGGACTTAAGAATCTGCATTTTAACCCGACTTCCCATTGATTCTAATACTGGGAGCCGCCAGAACTCAGAAATCCTGCCTTCAGCGCAGCCTGTGGCTCCAGGACGCTGCTTCCTTGGGTCAGTGTGGGTTTCTGAGGCTTTTGTATGGGGACAAATGTATGTGTGTGTGCACTGTCAGAGGCTCCCAAACTCTTTGTTGCCTAGCACCTCCTTAATTTTTTTTAACTTGTTTTCAGTAATTTTTCCTTCCAAATAATCTACATTTACTACTAGTGGATTTGCCTTTGCATTTGCTTACTCAAAGATATATCTATCTATATCCATATCTATATATCTATGTATCTATATCTATATCTATATCTATCTATATCTATCTATGTGTGTGTGTGTGTGTGTGTGTGTGTAACAAAGGGTGTGATTAAAACTGTGCAACATCACATGTACATGTTTCATTTGGTCATTCACTCACTAAATCACCAGGCATCGTTTGGGGATTATTATGTGGCAGGAACTAAGGATATCTTTTTTTTTTAATGTTTTATTTTATTTCTAGGAGAGAGAGAGAGAGAGAGAGAGAGCGTGAGCAGGGGAGGGTCAGAGAGAGAGGGAGACACAGACTCTGAAATAGGCTCCAGGCTCTGAGCTGGCAGTCAGCACAGAGCCCGACGCGGGCTCGAACCCACGAACCGCGAGATCATGACCTAAGCGAAAGTCGGACGCTTAACCGACTAAGCCACCCAGGCGCCCCTGAGGATATCTTTTTGGAAAAAGTGCCATCAGGCAAATACATGGTTCTCAGTTGTAAGGAGCGTGCACTGCTCTGGGGAGACAGGCAGGAAAATGAAATGTAGTGTTAGAGGTAGGTCCAGGGCCCTGCTTTGGACTAATTTGGGGTAGTTTAGTAGGTTTTCTTGCAGGAAAAGATATGATACCCATTAGGGTTTTTTTTTTTTTTTTTTAATTTGAAAATAGCTCCCAAATAGCTCCCAGATCTCCATATCTGTCTTTGAGAATCCACCCCACCACCCGCTCACCCCCAGCCCAGGGAGTCCTGGGTGAGACTGAGGCTTTGTCAGCTAGAGTTGCCCTGGTGTAGTCCAAGGGCGTGCATGGGAACAGCGCTTCTTGGCATCTCCTGTGGGGGCCTGCAGACACTGGGTGATTGGGGAGGGGGCTAGATTTAGATATAAATGATCCAGAGCTCTGTGTATCTAAAGAGGAGCTTGGACTTGCTCCTCTTACAAAGGAGAAAAATCACGAAGTGTTTCACTCCAGGAAGCACCGCGACCAGATTTCAGCTTTCTTCTTCCCCCCACGTGGCATTTCTTCTTTGCCTTCTCTGCTCCACTCCAGTTTCTCTCCCTCTCTTCTCTCTTAATACACTGTGTGTTTGTGTATCCGCAGCTTTGATCTGTGTTTAGATATAAATGTCCAATGTTCTTTTTGTGAAAATACATTCTGGTGCTTTGGGTGACGTGGCAGAGTTTAGAGCCTCAGAATGTCTTCATCTGGCCCTGGGGCTACTGAGTGTTTTTTTAATTCCTTCAGACACAGCCCTGCCCCAAAGTGCCATGGGAGCTATTTGGTAGATGGAGCCTTTTGTGTGGTTTAACATGCTAGTCCCATTTCCTCTGCCATGATGTTCTGCCTCTGACACAAACCGCCAACTAGGTCAGAGAAGGTTCCCGGCTCTGCCTTCCCTCACTTACTGTCTATTAAGTGGCTCTTATATGTGAGGCACCAAGAGGGATATGACTGTCATCAAGATGTGGACGTGGCCTTCAGAAGCCTGTAGTCTAGGACAGCAGCCCCCATGTGGGCACGGGTCCCACCGGTGGGCACTGGGGCTGCATCGAGATGCTATATGAATGTGCCTTCAAGAGCTGAATCACCAGTGGGCGCCTGGGTGGCTTAGTCAGTTAAGCGTCCGACTTTTGCTTAGGTCATGATCTCGCGGTTCGTGGGTTCGAGCCCCGCATCGGGCTCTGTGCTGACTGCCAGCTCAGAGCCTGGAGCCTGTTTCAGAGTCTGTGACTGACTCTCTCTCTGACCCTCCCCTGCTCAAGCTGTCTCTCCCTCTCTCTCTCTCTCTCCTAGAAATAAATAAAACATTATAAAAAAAAAAAAGCTGAATCACCAGGGGCCGAGGTATTTCCTTTCAGATGTTTTTATAGCCCCTACGATTACTTTCAGGTAAAAGTTTCTGTGTGGTATCAGCTCACTTCTAACGCCTCCCCAGTACTTGCTAATCTCCCTTCTATTTTATTTATTTATTTCTTAATTTAGACAGAGAGAGAGAGAGAGAGCATGAGCAGAGGAGAGGGGCAGAGGGATAAAGAGAGAATATTAATCAGGTTCCACGTTCAGCATGGAGCCTGATATAGGGCTTGATCCTATGACCCTGGGATCACAACCTGAGCTGAAATCAAGACTCAGACATTCAACCAACTGAGCCACCCAGGGGACCCACTCCCTTTAAAATAGAGAAAAAAATAGCAAGCCTGAGGCCCAAAGCCTAAGACAGACTACAGATTCTGGCTGGACTAAACTAATACTGCTGGGCTTTCACCGTGTTTGTCTGCCGATTGTGGCAAGTGTGATGGTTCATGCACCGTGTCAGCTCGACCAGGCCTCAGGGAGCCAGACCTGTGGTCAGACATCATCCAGAGTGTGTCTGAGAGTGTTTCTGGATGAGACTGACAGGAGACAGAAGACTGAGTAAAGCAGATTGCACTCCCCAACATGGGTGGGCCCTATCCGGTCAGTGGAAGGCCTGAATAGAATAAAAAGCTGACCCTCCTTCAAGGAAGAGGGACTTTCCTCTCACCCAACTTCCTTGAGCTGGGACACTGGTCTTCTCCTGCCCTTGGACTCGAACTAAAACATCAGCCCTTTGGGGGTTTCAAGCCTGGAGGCCTTTGGCCTGGAACCACACTGTCATCCCTCCTGGGCCTCCAACTTGCTAACTGCAGACCTTGGGACTTGTCAGCCCTCATGATTGCTTGAGCCAATTTCTTTTAATAAATCTGTCCCTCTCTCCCCGCGCCTCCCGTCCACACACACTGTTGGTTCTGTTTCTAAGGATAACCCTGACTTGTACAGCAAGTAATACTAGTAATTCCATTTAAGAAGTTAAATACAATGTCCTTATTCAACATATTTATTTAAATAAAAAAAGGAGTCCATTTAAGGGAAGATGTTAAGTAAATAATAATAGAGATAGTACATGGATTTGGCAGAAATGAGAAAAGGGTTTGGGAAATGCAGAGTTTGGGGGAGGGACGCAAAGAGCCATAGATGTAGGCAGGAATGAGGAAGGGCCGAGAAGAGAGGATGAAGTCCCGACCACTGGCCCCGCCCTCTGGGGATAGAGAGGGAGGCACAGATGGTGAGTAGAGAGGCTGGGCACTAGGTCTAGAGTATTTGGGCAGCGGAGCGACTGGTGGTAGGGTATGCCGCCCACCGTCGTAAAGCATCTTGCAATCTCAGCAGCTTAACCCAGTCGAAGGTCATTTCTTGTCCACATTCGTTCTTATACAGGTCATTTGGGGAGGAAGCGATGAGTCTGCTCTGAACCGTTATTTGGGCCAGACTTCAGTCAACATGGGCTCCAGAGAACAGTGCTGTGCTAGGCTGTCTAGCAATGATGAACATGTTCTCTGTCTGGAAGGTGGTGATGTGACCACTGCCATATTAGACAGGGCAGTCAAGAGCCTCATCCTCTTTTGCAATCATCCAGTGAAAGAGAGAGGCTGAGAGAGAGAGAGAGAGAGAGAGAGAGAGAGAGAGAGAGAGAGAAGTTTTATGGGCTAGGCCTGGAGGTGAAGTATCCAAGTTCATCACTTCCTCCTGCCTTCCTTTGGTCAGAATGAGGTCATGTCATTTGGCTACACTGCATTCTCTAGAATGAGGTCCAGGCATGTGCCAGGGGGAGGAGGGGATGGGTTTGGTGTGAGTCAAGCCAGCCTCTACCATTAGAAATCTGGCAGAAGAGAGCAGCAGTGGCTCATAATGAGCATTCTGGGGTAGAGGGTGGCGTTGGGTAGCGACATGGGCAGAGGGCATCAGAAGGCAGTTTCAGGGCAGGGATTGAGTTTCGAGGATAGAGAGGGGCCGAGAGGGCAAGAGAGGCTCAGTGGTTCCAGCTGTGCGGAGAGGCACCTGGGGAGATTCTGTGGGTGTTCAGGTTGGTATCTATCTCCCCGTGAGCCGAGAAGGGGAAGAGCTACAACAAGCTGTGGGAGAGACCTTCACTCATCTATCCAGTCCCTTATTCAACAAGCATATGGAAGACCTACGGAGGGGCAGGCAAGGAACAGGAGCTTTTCCTATGCTCGTTCCGACAGAGAAATACCTTATTGCACTGAAAAACCAGCCCTTTTTCTGCTCAGCTGTTTCCCAGCTAAGGAATGTGTACACCAGACATCTTCACCTCCTCCCCAGACCCCACTCCCTGGTCTGCCCTTACCACTGGGGTGAGCATCAGGGATGGGATGGCAGTCACCATAAACTGGGGCTCGGGGATTTTGAGCACCGACGTGGCTGAGCCAGATCACTTGCACGGCAAGCATTGCACCAGGCCGGCCAGGTAGCGTGCTAAACGTGGACAGGTTCGTGGAGGGAGTGGCACCGGAGCTGGGCTTCGAAGGTGAGGCAGAATATGACAGGTAGAGATGGAGGGGAAGACAGCCGGGGCAGAGGGTGTAGAATGAGCAAGCTCGTCGGAGGGAGCGTGGGTGTGTGTGTGCAGGGCTGTGGAGCAGCTGGCCAGGGGCTGCGTGGGTGCCATGGAAGATACAGTGTAGGGGCCATGTTAGGAGGCAGACTTACATGTCATCACCTTTATTCTGGGAGCAACACAGGGCCAGTAGGGATTCTGAGCAAGGCAGTGACACAACAAACCTCTGAAGTGTGTGGGGCTGCATCGGGTGAGGGACAGTTGGTGCGAGGTGTGATAAGAGGTCACTGCAGAGGTCAGGGAGGGGAGCCGGCTGGTGGCTGGCACAGACAGAGCGGTGTGGGCCGTGTGCCGGGGAAGAGGGGAGAGGCGTTAGTCGTGAAAGACCCTAATGCAGGATTTGGTTTAACAGCTCAACAGATATGCTTTTGAGCCCATTCTGCCCGTGCTTGGACACACGTGGCTCTTGGTTCTGTGGGCTCAAGGGAGCCATGGCTTGTCACACATCACCATCCCTTTTCTGTAAGAAAAACTGAAGGAATGTGCTCAGAGAAGAGGTGGGTCCTGTTGATTTCTTGTAAAACAGCAACCTCGATCTGAGAGAGAGGCTACTACTGGGATGCATATCCCCTGATTCTGTGTCTTGGGGGACCAAGGAAAGGTGAGGGTGGAAGGTGCTTCTCTGTTTGGGTCCCCGTGGAAGATGCGTCCAAGCCTTCAGAGAGAAGACAGGTGGATAGAGAGGCAGCCTGGGAAACCAAGCAGCCACACGGAGCCAGATGAAAGCACCGTGTGAGCAGGTTAAATTCTCCCGGCTGCCTTGGTGCCTGAAATGGATGCATAAGCTTTACAGAATTGGGTGTTTTACATCACATTGCGCGGCTGCACGTGCGGGAGGTTATGCTTCCGAAAGGGGGAATCTGGTGGTTAAAATTGAGTCCATGACAGCAAACTGATTCTTTGTGCCCAGACCAGCTGGGGACTTGGGGAGAGAGATTTCCTTTGCCACCAAAAGATTTTCAGTGTGGAAAACCCAATGCAGCTTCAGTAGGAATAATAGGCGTTCCGTATAGGACTGAGAAGGCAACAATTTCCTCATTGTGTGTGTTTCTGTAATGGCTCGGAGAAGCCCACATTCCCGCCCTAGATAAGTGCCCAATTAGAGAGATTTCAAAGGGGGAAAAGTCTTCAAGGTACTTGGTTTTCGGGGCTTTTTTGATTCCATTTTTCTTCCTCTTTATTTTTTCTCCCTCATTGTGGTTTTAATCCCACATGGAGCTGGCGAGAAAAGGCAGTGTGTTATGTAGGCAAAGTTTATCTCCCGCTCATTATAGCACAAGGGGAAACTGGCTGTCTCCAGCGGTTCCTCTCCTTCTGCGTGAGCGGGTTATAAATGCGTGGGTTGGGCTGGAGCCACCCAGGCACCTACTTCTGCATTTGCAGAGAAACCTTGGCCCCCACGGTTAACAATGCAAATAATTTCTCCTCCAGTGTCACTATCCCTGCCTCTAACCCCACGGTGCTGAGCCCAGACCTCACTCAGGGTACGTTCTCACGAACCCTCTGAGCGCCTCTTGCTGGACATTCTTCAGCCTTCCACACCCACTTCTCAAGTATTGATCAGTCAGAAGTGTGTGAATTCTTACCATCCACAAGCATTTCCCTCGAACACCCCCATCCCCAGTCTGCTCTGTTTGGCGAGGCTGGGACCCACATCTGTGCTTGAGTGACCTTGGAGGAATAGGGCAGATGCAACCCGGGTTTGACGCTTGGCTTTGGCGGTCCATGAGCTGTGGGGCTTGGAACCAGTTATTTCAGCGGAGGGAACTCTCTGTTCTTCCTCTGAGTGACGGGGAGCTAATGCACAGGCAGGTGGGAAGAGAGAATGGTAGACGATGCTTGAGAACGGGCGCTAATATTCGCAGGGCACTGAAGGCATGCGAGGTGTGATTCTAAGCACTTTCCATGTGTGACCAGCCGGCCAGGCAGAAAGCCAACGTTTATTATACACCTGCAACACACCTGGCATCACACGAGGCAGTGGGACCCAATGGAGAACAGAGAAGTGTGGTCCCTGCCTCCCGCCTCCAGCCATGTTACAGTCCAGGCCAGGAAGCAGGGTGACCAGATGCGCACCGTGGGGAGTGCTCTGGGGGGTCGTGCAGGGTGCTGCAGGAACACAGAAAGGGGTTCATTGCCTCTGCGACCCTCCTAGCTCAGAAGAGAGGTTAGGAGGAAGGAGGCTTTCCGGGGCTGGGAGCAGCTGCCTGTAGGGCCTGGGGTCCTGAGTGGGAGGGGGCTGGTCAGCAGGGGCGAAATGGGGCTGCTCTTTGAGTGGGGTCTGAGCTGAGACGCAGGAGCTCCTTAGGTGCCAAAGTCTGACCATGGGTGTACATGCTGGAGGCTACAATTTGTTTGGCCTGGGGGGTCTTGTAAGGAGATGCTAGCTGCTCGGTCCGCAGGTCCCCGATAGGGGAACCCCCCAACCCATGGCTCCAGTTATCCCTGGGCAGGCGTTTTGTGGTGGGCGTCTCTTGCCATTAGATTTCCCTCCCAGGCCTGCATTCCTGAGCAGCCCAGCATATGGACGGAAGCCGCGGGAGGCAGAGGGAGTGGGGAGGGCTGTCCGGCCCAAAGCCTCTCACAGATGCCCACGGAGAGCTAGGGAGGATTAGAGCGAATCATTAATTGTCATTAATATGCTGGGGCTTGACAGCCCCGGGTTTATTTTTACACCAAAGCCCAGACGTGCCTTGCACATGTCCCTGGGTTCTGGGCTCCAGGAGAGAAGAGGAAACTGGCATGCATATCGGCAAGGCTCTCCAGAATCGGACAGCCTGCCTCCAGCCCGGCCCCTGGGTCTGGCCTCCAAAGGGCTCCTGCCTTCCTCCCCACTTGGCCTTCTCCCCCACCCTGGGGGGCTTCCTGCTACAGCAGGGCCTTCCTAGGTCTGTACAGCTCGTAGACTTGTCTGCCAAGGCCCCGGGGGGTGAAGGGAACAGTTCAGAGAGAATATGAATGACATTGCAGGGAAGGCCACCTTTCAAAGGTTTGAACTGTCTTTAAGAAACGCATTGTATCATCTCAGTCGGTTAAGCCTCCAACTGAACTTCAGCTCAGGTCAGGATCTCACGGTTCATGAGTACAAGCCCTACATCAGGCTCTGTGTTGACAAGGCGGAGCCTGCTTGGGATTCTCTCTCTCTTCCCCTCTCTCTGTCACTCCCCCTTTCTCCCCCTCTCAAAATAAACTTAAAATAAATAAATGCATTGTATCAGAAAGCACTGCAGAGCAAGGACTTCCCTAGATGCAACCTGCTATATGGGCACAAGAAATTCTGGGTTGCCTTTCCTTTCAAATAGTTACTGAGAACTAAGTTCAAGGTCGACTCCAGAGTCAGTCTTGTTGCCCTTTTGTAAAGCTGATAGCTCTGGTCCTTGGAGCTTGATGGTGTCATTGAGGGGACACCCATGTCCTGTGAGAGCCTCCACAGGAGGTCAGACTCCATAGGAGGGGTTCCCTGAAGCCACGATGAACAGTGTCGAGTCAGCACTGAGCCAACCCATGAGCTCACCACAGTCAGCAAAGCAAGTCCACATATGACACATTCGATCAACAGTGAGCGGGGGGCTGCTCTCCCACGTGGTGGTCGGGGGGGGGGCTTGCCATCCCTCCTATTTGGGTCCTTCCAAGGCTGTTGTCCCCCTTTGTCAGCATTTGGGGGAGCTTCATCTGTATCCGTTCCCTGTGGCTGCTGTATCAAATTACTACAAGCTTGGTCATTTGTAACAACACAAACTTACTGTCTTATTAGAGTGCCGTGGGTTAGAAGTCCCTTTTGGGTCTCACTGGGCTGAAATCAAGGTGTCAGCGGGGCCGTGTTCCTTTCTGGAAGCTCTGGAGGTAAAGCTGTTTTTTTTGCCATTTCCATCTTCTCAAGACTGCTGCGTTCCTTGGCTTGTGGCTCCTTCCTCCATCTTCAAAACCAGCAATGTTGCATCTCTGTGCTTTCTTACCTAGTCACATGACTCTCTTCTTTTGCCTGCCTCTCCCCTATTTAAGGACCCCTGTGATTACACCAGCCCCGCTCAGATAATCTAGGCTTGTCTCCCTATTTTAGGCTTTTCCACCTTAATTCCATCTGCAATCTTAGTTCCCCATTACCATGTAACTTAATATAGGTTCTGCGGGTTAGGACATGGATGCTTTGGGGGCCATTATTCGATCAATAACCAATAACCATCATCAATAACCAGCATTGCTAGCCCCTCCTCTATGCACCTGTGTTTGTGTGGATGCAGAGTTCCCACCCGGGGCAGGACAGAGCCTGGAAGAGCACATTTATGTTCTAGAAAGGGACTCTTGCACTGGGTAGCGGGTAGAGCTGGTGACTTCTGATCCCTTTAGCGCTAATGGCTGTGGTTTGGTGACCCTGTGTTGTAGATTGAATTTTATCTTGCGAGGTTCTCATGTTGAAGCCTTAACCCCCACTGTGGTGGTATTTGGAAACTGGGGCTTTAAAAAGGTAGGTAGGTTAATGAGGCCACAAGGTGGGGCCCTAATCCAATAGGACTGGCATTCTTATAAGAGGAGGAGACACCAGGGATATGCACGCACTGACCAAAGACCACGTGAAGGCACGCAAGAAGGTGGCCTTCTCCAAGTCAAGGGCAGAGGACTCAGGGGACACCAAGCCACACACCTGTGAGGAGTAAATTTCTGTTGTTTAAGCCCCTAGTCTGTGGTGCTATGATAGCCCTAGCATCCAAGACACCTGGATGGGAGGAGTGTTCATCTTAGTTGACATCACCATTGCAGCTGGCTGAACACTCATGGAGAACAGCTCTTGCTGGCATGCAACCTAATGGTGCACAGACCCTTCCCCTGCCCTCCAGTCTATATTCCTGCATCTACCTTCATCCGAAGGTGATTCTTTGGAACAGATATCACTTTCTTTTCCTGCATTCCTGCGGATTATTTTTCTGGGTTCTGGAAGATTTATTGTGACTCATTTGAGGGTAGCCTTGGTCAGACTGAGAACTAACTACACCTGTCTAAAAGCCTCCCAGACATGGTTTGTAGTGCAAAGAGTCAAGAGACCTTCGTGAAGGTCACTTAAAATGCTTCACATGGATTTATCTTGGATCTCACTTTTCTTACCTTGAGGCAAAGAGGAAGAATAGATCAAGGATGGCAAAGATCAGGGATGACCAAGTCTAGTCAATTCCAAGTGGCTGTGATGGGCTAGTAGGAAAGAATCCTTATGCTCAGTTAGCCGTGTCTGCAAAGGTGCCAGGGGAAGAGAAAGATAGTCTGTATGTCAGGTGTCTACCATCCCAGAGTCGCAGGTATTCTAAGGGCTCTTCCAGCCCCAGGTTTCTAGGACCCTTGTCGATGAGAGGTTCGTGTAGACCTAGGATCCAACGGTCCCCTGATACTGTGGCTGGAGTCACATCTCTGTCCCCCTCCCTGGACCACCACGCCATTTCGAGTCTCCTGCTGCTCTGTGATTGGCTGTCCTTCTGCAGTGACACCTTTGTGAAGACCTACAAGTACCCATCGTGAGTTTTCCTCTCACCACTAATTACGACGTTTCTTCCGAGCCTGTTGTCTTCAGCTCACTTTGCTCTTCCTCCCACAGCCCCCAGGTTCCCACTGGGATCCAACTCTGATTTCATAGGGATGGGCTCTGTTTGTTGCCAGTGGCCATCAGCTGAAGATCAGCTGTGCAACTGGAAAGCCATCTCGATCATTTAGGTCATCTTTACCACGATCCGGCTGGGGGATTTGGGATGTGGATTTAGAAAAATATATTTTGGGGGAGGCACCTGGGTGGCTTAGTCGATTAAGCATCCAACGCTTGGTCTCAGCTCAAGTCACAATATCACGGTTTCGTGAGTCTGACCCCTGAGTCGGGCTCTGACATCAAGCCTGCTTGGAATTCTCTCTCACCCTCTCTCTCTGCCCCTCCCCCACTCACGCTGTCTCCATCTCTCTGGAAATAAATAAATAAAAACTTAAAAACAATTTTTTTTAAAAAAAGAAGAGTGGTGTGTGTGTTTTCCAAAGAAAGCATTTCACATGCTCGTTAGGCAAAAATATCTATTTTACACTCACCGTAATTGTTCTACCTGAGATGAAATATGTTATTTTTCTTAAGTAAAGCTACAGGCAGTTTATTAGCAGAGCTAATTAACCCACAATCAGCAACTGGCTCACCTCTAATCACAACCTGCTTGCATTCTTCACAGGCAATGTGGTGGTGCTACAGCACTTATATTTATAAATATGTGCAATGCAATATGAACTATATTTATGCGGACAGCACCAATTTTTTTCACCACAAAATCTGACCTACCTAAAACAGATGGCGAGAAAACCGGACTGTGAGGTCTGGGCCAGAGGCTGAGGCCCCTCATCTCAAGATGAGCAAGAACCTTTCTTTTACTGCCGTTATTACCTACCTTCCAGCCTGTGAGGTGCCTTTTCCTTCTAATGAATATTTCCAGGTGAATTCCTGGAGGTCATTGTGTGTTGTGGCCTCCTCCCCACGTCCCTGAGATCCCACTGCAGGGACTGAATGGAGGTAGTCCTGGTGAGCTTGGGGGTGTCCTGGCCGGGGAAGGGGGACAGGTCTGCTGGGGCTGGAAGACAGATCAAGGCTGAAGAAATTCCTCTGAGCATCCAAGGAATACTGCCAGGCCAGGCTGAAGTTGCTCCATTAGCGGTAGGTGGCCT
The DNA here is from genome assembly GCA_017311185.1 of Proteles cristata cristata. Classification (NCBI taxonomy): domain Eukaryota; kingdom Metazoa; phylum Chordata; class Mammalia; order Carnivora; family Hyaenidae; genus Proteles; species Proteles cristata. The sequence goes on from JAESUZ010000722.1 coordinate 217,755, forward strand.
CCATTCGTCTGAAGTTTGCTAGCATATGTGTCAGAGACCAGAAATTCTTGGGTCTTCACTTGACCACTATTCCTTCATAGGATTTCAGAATACTGACTAGGAGTCAAGAACTGAAGGGTAAAAGAATACCTCGAAGCATGAATGCAAGTCCTGGGTGTTTACTGCTGTGGTCAGCTGGACACAGGAAGGCATTGAAGAGGAGGGCGGCCAGGTCCTGCATAGACTGGCGGGAAGAGGAGCTGAGTGTGGACACACAACCTTTAAAGACACCTGGGTGGTTCAGTCAGTTCAGCATCCAGCTCTTGATTTTGGCTCAGGTCATGATCTCACAGTTCATGAGTTCAAGCCCTGAGTCAAGCTCTATGTTGAGAGTGTGGAACCTGCTTGGGATTCTCTCTCTTTTCCTCTCTCTCTGCCCCAACTCTGTTTGCTCCCTCTCTCTCTCAAAATAAGTAAATAAACATTAAAAAACAAAACAAAACAGCAAGGGATGCCTGGATGGCTCAGTCGGTTAAGTGTCCAACTTTGGCTCAGGTCATGATCTCACAGTTTGTTAGTTCAAGTCACGCTATGGGCTCTGTGCTGACAGCTCAGAGCCTGGAGCTTCCTTCAGATTCTGTGTTTTCCCCCCTCTGCCCTTCCCATGCTCATGCCCTGTCTCTCAATAATAAAAACGTTAAAAACAAAACCAAACAAACCCAGCAACCCAGTGCGTGCAGCCCAGTTAAAGCTCTATGCCTAGACCAGTCAGATGGTCTCTTCCCAGGGTGAGGGTGGGTGGTTGTAGGGCAAGTGGGAAGTAAAAGCTGTGGAGTCTAGTCCCTCAATAAATTCCTATGTATCTGAGGAAAATGGGGAAGGAAGGGAGGGAGGAAGGAAGGGATGGTGGGGTGGGGGGGAGCAAGAAGAAGAGAAATGACATTTGGGGTCTACATCAGGCAACGTGTCAAACACTTTTACATCAATTATTTCATTTAATTCTTCCACCATTTGAGTAGAACATGGTACTGTCATTTGATGGAAGTGGAATTAAGGTAAAAGATTTTTTAAAAAATCAGTCCATGGACCTGGGTGCATCCAGATCTCTTTGTGTCTATCATTTTTAAGGTGGGACACATCTGTCTTTTGGATAATGAGACCACAGGTGCTTAACTCACCTTGAATCCAGACCTCTGTTCTCTGTGTCAAGGGGGAAAAACTTACCTGTCGGTTCAATCAGGGGAGTATCACCGAATCTCTAGTTTGGTCAAACGGAGCCCCCTCAATGAGGCCCAGGTGATCTCACATAAATTAAATGAGAATGTCAGATAAGAATGCTTATTTCTCAATAGACAGGTGTAGGGATACTCTGCCAGTTGGTCCAAGCCAAGGGAGCTTCCGTAGGGACCAGAGAGAGGGTATGGGGATTTCCCTGGCCTTGTGCAGCAGGGGGAGACTTCAGTAGGAAGGAGTGGGAGGGAGCATCCAGTAGAATGTTTGCACCAGGTTTTCCTGTCCCCCCCCCCACCCCCCATGGGCTGGGATTGTGCCGGTGGGAGGATTGGCTCTCTGGGAGAAGCGTGTCCATGCCCTTTCTCTGGCCTGTTTATTTTTGAGACTAGAACTGGAAGCAACCAGGATCCTAAGGTGAATGGCAGCAGGGCACGGGGCCAGAAGGCGAGTCTCAGAAAACTGGGAGATGCTGAGTTGGGGCTGGTGAAGTGTCCCTAATGCGCTGGGGGTTCTGGGCCAAGAAGTAGAATCTGGACCACAGTAACAACTCACATAGAATGGCCAGAGAAGGAATGGCCAGAGAGACGAATTTCTCGGGATGGGCGATCTGGAAAAGCTTCACAGGCAAGATCCAGTGTCTTTGACAGGGTTTATGTGTGAGGGTCTCCATGGGTATATCTGGTTCACTTTTTTTTGGGTGGGAGTCTTAGGAACAAAATCTCCATTCTTTTTAAGGCTGCATAAATTCTCTCAGGGAAGGTCTCATTTTCTGCGACTGGAGCAGGACATCACATACTTAGCCTGACAAAACTTTCTTTAAAATCACCACCCTTCAACTCTATGAGGCTGGTTGGAAATGGGAGGAGAGGGAAGCAAATGAACAGGTAGTCAGATTATTCTTCGGGTCCTGGGACCACCTTTCTCCATTCTGGGTGGGGGGGTTTCTCGGGGATGGAGGCGGGGGGAGCCATCCTCTGATTCCTTGCTGTTTTCTTCATCAGAAAAGGATTTTAGCAGGGAGGTTTGCCAGATGTGTGAGGAGCCAGCAGCTAACTCCCCGGAGAATTAATTCAAGTCTGCTGTAATCATAGGGTGCTGGGCCCAGACTTGGACTTTCCTTCTCTGACCTTGACCTTTTCTAGGCGTCAAATAAAGCAGGTGAGTTGGCCACCTCAGGGAAGAACAGAAGCACCACTGCTAGTAGGCTTGCCCACAAAATAGCTCAGAAGCCACGTTGCATGGAGGAACCTTGAAGACCATGCCCAGTGAAATAGACCAGTCATTACAGGATAAATACCATGTGGCTCCACTCTTACGCAATACCTAGAATAGTCAGGTTCACAGAGACTGAAGTTAGAAGGCTGGCTGTCCAGGACTGGTGGGCAGGAGGGGCTGGGACGCTAGTGTTTAACAGGCAAGGAGTTTCAGTTTGGAAGACAGAGAAGGTTCTAGAGATGGATGGTAGTGTTGTTGGTAGCACAAATATGCAAATGTTCTTCATGCCACTGATTGGGCATGTTGGTAAATGTCAGTGTTAGTTAATGTTAGTAAATAGACGTTAGTAATGTTAGTAAATAGATGCATAATGTTAGTATATAGATGCATAGGTTAACCTGCTGTCCTGGACAAGGCTAATCGTGGCCTAAAATGGCTTTTTAGCCACCAGTTCTTAAATTTGAAAAATAATAGTGAAGTCCATTTTCCAAAAAAAAGAAAAGAAACCAATAATTTCTCCTAATCTCATTACGTTAAACAAACAACAGAGAGATCACAACTTAGTGAGGCGATAAATTATTCACAAAAGTCCTGGTTGCACAAAGCAGGATGGGATCAGAATTTTTTGGTCATTGCCTCATGCTCTGGAGGAATGCACCAAAGGGGAGCAGCCGCTGCCCACCGCCACTGTGTGCGGCAGAGTCCCATGTTGGAAGTTCGTGTCTATAGATCTGGTGTGCAGCCTGGGCTGCCCACAAATATGGCTGTCTGACCATAGGAGGCAAGACCATGGTGCAGAAATCTCCCTAGGGGTCTAATCTGCAGGGTGCCCCGAGGAATCAGTCCTAGAAATACTCTGGGAAACTGTCCGTCTGGCTTGTGGCTTCTCTCCTTCCCTAATAAGCGTCAGCCAGAGATGACATACTGTTTGGGCCTCTTTCATGCATATGGAATATCTGGATAAACCAAGATTCTTTAGGTGCAAGTGACAGACCTAAATCCTAGTGACTTAAAGCCAAAGAAATGTATCAAGTTGTATAACTGCAGTGTCAAGTATAGCTGGATCCAGGTGTTCAAATAGTGCCATCAGTGCGCGCGCACTCTCTCTCTGTCTTAGTCTCTCACTTGGAAGTTTCTTTTCTTTTTGTCTCTGTCTCTCTCAGTCAGGCCCTCTAGGCATGGTGGCCCTTGGTAGCAGTTGGCTTATGTCATGCTTTTGGCATGACGCGAGTTCCTTTCGCTTGGCAGCGCTTACTCTCAAGCCTGTCCATGACCTATTGGCATGGCCAGGGGGATTGGCCTGGCCCGGGCTGCCTGCCCGCTTCTGAGGAGGGCAGGGCCGACATACCCCCACCCCCACCCCTCAGTGGTGGGCGGGGCGAGAAGGAGGATTTGTTCCCTGAAGGAGTGGGCACTGTCCCCAGAGTAGGGAGTGGAGTTGGATCAACGTGACGACAGACAAGCCTTTCGAAGCCCACTCATGGTGTGTGTGAGGTGTGCAAGAGAAGCTTCCCTGGGCGTGGGATTTCTCCTAGCCCGTCTCCACCCTTCTGTGCTGCCCTACCACGGTCAGTGTCTCCCCTGGTCTCCGTGCCCTATTTTGGCTTTTCTCCTTGGCTGATGCTCTCTCTCGCCAGCCCTGGGGTTGGTGACCCTACTTCAGATCATCTGGTCTGACCTGAAACTGACCTTCCTTCCAGGTAGGACCCCTAGCGTCCACCCTCTGCACCCACATCTTGCTCTGGCCCAGGCCTCCCTGCACAGGCAGGGAGCCCAGCTCAGGCTGCAGCGACGGCGCCCTGGTATGGGGTGGGGGTGGGGGGGGCTCACCCTTTGGAGACTTCAGTCTCACCTCCTTTGTCCTGCCAAGACTCAAAGCCCCCTTCCCCCCTCCTTCTAAGTTATTTTCTTCATTTGTCAGGTCCCTGTTGTGGTAGGTGGCATTTGTTGGTGGTGGTGTCGGTGTGTTATTTTCACTCTGCTCTGCACACTGACACTTCCCAGAGGTGCGGGCACATTTTAAAATAATGATCTCCCTGCGGCCGAAAGAGCCTGACCCCTGTGCAGTGGCTGGAGCTGCTCTGGTCTGGGGGAGGGGCTGGCATGAGCCCCTGGGACAGAGGAGGATGTCCCTCGGGCTGCAGAGAGCCTGGGCTAGAAGGTATCGAGGAGGGAAGGCAATGCAGCAGGCCTATGTGGCTGGGTCTCAGAGAGGCTGGTCTGGGGTGATGCCACCCGGTCCCCCTCAGACGAGCTTGTCATGAAGACATCAGGTTCCGAGGAAGCGTGCTCGTGATATCTAAACTCAACAGGTGCTTCTGAAGAGGGGAGGCCGATTCACCCTGGAGGGTCTGGGCAGGGGAGGGGTGCATAGGGAGTCCCAGGTCAGGAATGCTCACGGATGAGGCCCTCGAAGTATAAGGGATCCTTCTATGGTCGGAAGGAGCCTCTATGTCTGTTCTGGTGGCACACGCTCCACCAGACCCAGTTCTCGTTGCAAGCAGGTGCCTGACCCCGGGGTGCCCCGTGTCCCTCCTCTGAGCATTTCTGTGGCTACTGGTGAAGAGCCTTTCCCCTGGTGGGCCCTGTGCCTACTGCTCTTGGAAGTGTTTCCATTGTTGCAAGTGCTCTTGGGTCCCTGATGCATCCCACCCCCCAGCTCCCCAAGGCTGGACGGAACTGGCCTGGCCAGTAGGGTCTGCAGTCCCGCCCCCTCCTCACTCCATGTGAATACAGTGCTGGCTGATCAGAGGGCTGGTTTCCTAGGGCTTCCTGAGCCCCTGTCCTCAGGTCTCCTCCCACAGCAAAGCCAAGTGAACACAACGGTTTGGGATACATCAGCTCAGAGCCAGGGAAGGCTGACCAGGTAGCCTTCTTTTCTCCAGAGGATCAGGCTAAGATGGACTCTTGCTGCTCGATGCCCTGGGTACGCTCTCCATGCACACAGGTGCACACACGCACACACACATTGCACACATACCATTTCTCACATCCTGGCCCATACTCTCCGGTGTGGTCCTCTTTGGATGTAACACTGGCCACAGCCTCAGCTGAGCATGGCCTGCTCGGGTGCTGTCCAAGGTGGGTGGGGAGTGGATGGGAGGGCTCTTCAGATTCAGAGAGGCAGTGGATCCAGTTGACTAACCATGGAAGATTCCTTTTGGGTCCAGAGCAATGGAGCAGGGCCAGGAGGGCTGCCTCTTCCCTGTGGCCCTTACAGGTGGTGGGTAACGCCATGTTCCAGGCTCACGCCTCCTTCTTTCTCCAGATGGTTCCCACCTCTAAGGCCTCACTCCAGAAGCACAGTCTCTGGGCCTCCCTGTGTCTCCTTCTTACCAGGAAGGGAGTCGAGATGCTAAGGGATGAAGGAGAAACGGAAGACGTGAGAAGTCAGTAGGGCAGCCTGGAAGGGAGGGCACTGCCCTCCTGGGACAGGATTTTCCTGTGCCTCCCTGGGAGGCAAAGCTTGGCCCTCTGACCCAGGGATGCTGGGCTCCTCCCACAGAGACCAGGCCTCTCCCAGACCCTGGCTTGTCTTCCTGCTGCAGTCAGAAATTCAGTTTGCAAAGATTCCCCCTGGCCTGGGCTGTGGATCCCTGGTCTCGTCTCTCCGGCTGCTGCTGGAACCGGCCCCTCCCTCCCTGTCTCCTTTTAGATTTCTTGGATGAAATAGATTCTCTGTAAGCCTCTCACCCTGATCCGGCTCAGAGCAGTGGGGCCACGGAACCTTTTCTTCAACCAACTGTCTCCCCCATCTGATGGGCGGTGTCCATTGAACCCTCAGATCTGGTGCCTGTGTGTGTGTGTGTCTGTGTGTGCATGCATGAGTGCATGTGTGTGTGTGTGTGTGTGTGGCTATATGTGTGTGCATGCATATGTGTATGCATGCGTGCATGTGTATGCATGCGTGCGTGTGGCTGTGTGTATGAGTGTGTGTGCGTGTGTGTGTGTATGTGTGTGCATGCACACACACATGTGATATGTATGGAGGGTAGGAAGGAATCGAAGGAGGCAGACACAGTTCTCAACAGAGGTGACTGTGATGCCCCAAAGGACATTGTCTGTCGCTCTGGGCCAGCTGGAGCGGAATATAGCTGCAGGCTCTCCTGAGGTCATCCCTGTGGGCGGCCCCTTCCCCCTGGAAGCTGACAGGGATAGACAGCGGGAGTTTCCATATTCAGAGGACTGGAGCACAGATCTTTCTAAGCAGAACTCAGGTTGAAAATGTGAAACTCCTCCCAATTCTTCCTTCTCTGTCCCTCTCTGCATTCCTCAGAGGTTGTTGATGGCATTTCTCCTGTCTGTGCCATCAGTGTCCTTCTCGGTTCCCGGGGCTGTGAGCAGATCACCTGGACCGGCGGAGCCCCACATGCAGTTTGCTGCAGTCGGCTCCCAAGAGAACCCTTTTCCTTTTCTCTTCCAGCCCCAATCCCTCACCTCCCAGTGTTTCCAGAATCTGCCACATTCTTGCTCAGCAGTGCCTTTATTTACTCACCCTCCCACCTGCCCTGCACTTCCTGCATATCTGATTCCTCTGTTCATTCAATTTGCTGGGAAAATTATGTCCTCTCCATGAAGCCTGCGTGGACCACACTCTCCATCAAGGTCCCTCCTGGTAATCTGCCTCCTGTCACCACCTGGGGAGGCCAGGCTGGGCGGTGTGGATTTTGGTGTATTACTTACTCGCAGTATAATGGAGAGCCAATCGTTTTTGTTCTTGTTTAAACTTTTCTGAGCTGTAGCTTTCTCCTCTGTAAAGCAGCAGAAGAAGCACCTACCTCATAGAATTATTGTAGGAGATCCATGAAATAATAAATATGAAGGTCCTGGAGCAGAGACTGTCAAGTAGTAGGAGCTCAGTTGCTAGAAGTTCCTTTCCTCTCATGGTTCTGTCTTATTTGTTTCTCCAATGAGACTTTAAAGTTCTAGACAGCAGATGCTGGATCCTATTTTATCTCGGGATCCCCAGTGCCTCACGCAAAACTTACTACAGAGTATGTGTTGTGGACTGGATGTGTGTGTCTCTCCCAAAGTCATATGGTGAAGTCCTGGTTCCCAATGTGATGGAGTTTGGAGGTGGAGGCTTTCGGAGGAGATTAGGTCAGGAGGGTGGAGCCAGACTAAATGGGGTCAGTGCCTGTATAAGAGGGACCCCCTCAAGAACTCCTTTGCCCCTTCTGCCATCTGAGGAGACAGTGAGGAAAAGGCTGTGTATGAATTGGGAAGAGGGGCTCACCAGGCATGGGACCTTGCACATCCCAGCCTCCAGAACGATGAGAGATAAATGTTCATTGTTTGAGCCTCCCCCATTTATGGTAATTTGCTATAACAGCCTGAACTAAGACAGTAAATGCTCAGTGAATGTGGTTTGCAATCTTCAGCCCAGCTCCTGACTACCTCTCACTGGGGTTGTTCTCTCACTGCTAACTCTTTTCTTCACACCAGCTCTCTTGAACTATCTACAGACCTTCCGGAATATAGTCCTCAGTTTCATAACCTTGGCACTATTGACATTTGGGGCTGGACAATTCTTTGTTTTGGGGATGCAGTGCTCTCGTGTGCACTGCAAGGTAAGTTTAACAGCATCCTAGCCTCTACCCATTGGGTGCCAGTGGCATCACCACGTTGTGACAATAAAGAATGACTTCAGGCATTTCCAGATGTCCCCTCAATGGTGAAAATGAATGCCAATTAAAAATCACTGCTCTTGAGCTTCGTTTTCTCTCATGTTTTGATGCCTTTATGCATATAGTTGCCTCTGCTTAGCACTGACTTTGCTAGCTCACCTACCAAACTCCTAATCATCCTTGGAAGCCCAAACCAGATGTGAGCAGCTAGGAGAAGTTCCCTGATCTCCACTTGGATCCCCATAGAGGTCCTTTTTCTAAATCTTGTATCTGCATGCTTCCCACTGTGCCATCCCTCAACGTCCCCTATCACAGTTGCCTAGTTATGTATTGCTTTCTTGTCCACTGCGATTTGACCTCTTTAAGGCAGAATCTGAGATTTATTCACTTTTTTATCTTTAGCACATAATACAGGATCTGGAATATAGGATGTGGTCAAAATGTGTTAAGTGAATGAATGGAAGAATTGATGGAAGCCTAGATGAATTGATGGATGGTTGGATGGTGAGTTGGTAGATGAATTTGTAAGTGGGTGGATGGGAGAGCAGTTGCAAGGAAAGGCAAATTGGTGGATAGAAGGATGGATGCATGGGATTTATGAGTAAATTAATAAATAGATGAATGACCAGATGTGTGGTTTGATGAATGGAGGGGAAGGCAGATAGATGAATGTGTGAATGGGGAGGTGACTAGGTGGATAGAAAAATGGTTGGGTGAGGAGATAGATAGGTGAGTACATGGATGAAGAGATGGATGAATGAGTAGGTGGAGGTTGGGTAGATAGGTATGTGTGTGAATGGTTGTATAGGTGGGTGGATAGATGGATGAAATTTAGGACTGAGTCAGTGAATGGATGAAGGGATAGATGTGTGGTTTGATCAATAGATGAGAGAGTAGATAGATAAGTGAGTGAATGGATAGTTGCATGAGTAGATACATAGGTTAGTGGGTAGAGGGATGGGTGTGCAAATGAATCGATGTATAGGTGAATTTTTGAGTGAATTAGCCTAGTTACAGGATAAAAGGAGTCTATGAGTGGGTGGATGAATGGATATAAGTTGAGTCATAGAGTGGGTCAAAGCCAATGAATATGGAATCCAGATTCCCAACTCCCCATCTGCTACTTCTGGGAAAAGCATGCCTCACCCTTTCCCATTGGGACTCAAAACAGCAGGGTCGGTGACTGGAAAAGTCTTTTATGCAGCATAGTAGGGAAGGGGCCAAGTGGCTATAAGCAGTTTCTGAATTCAGAGAGCCTGGTGTGATTCCTGGCTTGGCCAGTATCTAGCTGTGTGATCTTGGGTAAGATGACAACACCCCTGAGCCCCAGTCTCCTCAAGTGTACAACAGGAACACTACTAGTTCTCATAGGATGAATGTGAGGGTGAAATACACAATCCCTGTAACACATGCCACACGATGTCTGCCATACAATGGGCTCCCCCAAATGTTAGTTCTTTTCTCATGGGTTAGTACTAACATCATTAGCTTCATCATGATCATGTTCATTATCACCTCCTTGTACAAAGGCTCTGTGTCCTAGTGTAGAATATTAGAACCTGAGGGGAACATGAGGGGTCATCTGGCCCAGCACCTTCCCCAAGGCTTAGAGGGGAAATGACCTGTCCAAGTGCTTCCAGCTGCTGAATGACAGAGCCAGGTGCTTGAGGCCCTGGACATTTGTTCCCGCTGTGCCACATGCCTCCCCTGAGACCCCAAGCCTGCGGTATCCTGAGCAGGAGTAACTACTTCCTGCTTCCTCCTGGTAAAGGGTTTGCCCTTCGGCTCTCCCTTCCTTCCTGTGGGTCTTCGTGGAGGCGTGGGTTGACATGTTATGTTGCTTGTCTCAATAATGCCCTTGGGTCTCCTCAGTCAGGACTCTCAGAGTCTCCTCAGTGAAGACTCCTGAGACAGGATTCTGTTGTTCTTTCGTCCTGCGCTAAATGAGGCAGGAAAGTGGTAACCTGTGGACCTATCAGAGCCTCAACTTCCTCATCTGTAAGATGACTACAGTGATGTTTCCCAGAGTGGCCTCAAAGATAAAGTCCCTAGCACACTTCCTGGTGCATGGAAACGACTCAGCAAATGTTAGTTAGTTGGGCCCTGGGAGCTGTGGGGTGTCAGGCCAAGACAGTCACATTCTGGATTCAAAGGGGAAGAAACGTTCAGGGCTCATGGCTGAGTATGAAGAAGAGAGGTGCAGAGATAGGTTCTGGGAAAGTCTGCAGCAGAGAACACCGCCCAGCACCAGGGAGCCAGTGCCGGAATCTGGGTGCTGGACCCACTAGGCGACGGCCTCCCGACCCAGCCAGGCTCCGGTCCAGGAGCACAAGTGTTAACCTGCCTGAGTTGGCAAAGCGGGACTCATATCCATAGGTCAGGCTCAAGGCTCCCAGGAACGCCTCCAGGCGAGGAGGGAGCTTCCTAAATTAGAATCAAAGTGCAAAGCTGGGGTCACACCTCAGAGCAAGGGTCAAGTGGGGAAGCTTACTTTTGAGAGAGCCAGGGCAGCTCAGACAGGCTACTGAAGGGAGGCCGCCTTTGCCTCTGTTTACAGAAAGCAGACTGGAGACCCTTGACCTTGAAGGCGCACATGACACAGCCTGGGGACCTTGTCCCCCTGCCCCCAGCCCCCTGCCTGGCTTCTGGGGCAGGGAGCAGAGGCCCATTTAGCTTCCAGCAGAGGGAGAGAGGGGCAGGGGGGCAGGAGAGGAGCCAGGGAGAGGCTGAGCGAGGGGACAGGCAATTAAGGCTGGCTGAGCCGCCGGCCCTCCTTCTGCCTTGGAGAGGATCCTTGATTAGCCGCTGAGCTCTTCCTGCTCCAGCACCTCGGCACAGCCTCAGGTGACATGGCTGCCGATGAATGAAAACACATGGAGGAGAGCTGGGCTCACTGCATGCAGCCAGCTCTTTCCAGACCTCTGAGGCTCCCCCCGCCCTCAGAACGCTCTGTCTGTGCGATGGCTGGGCGCCAGTCACCGTGCCCAGCTACCCCGGAGGGCTTTGGACCCCAGTGCACAGTGCAGGGCTTTGAGAAGGGAGAGCGAGCCCCCCCCACTTCCTATTTCAGTTCCATGACTGAGGACATCTGAGCTATAGGGCCTGTTGGGGAACTGAAGATACTTTCGATTTACAGTCTGGATTTTTGAGGGATATTCAGGTTCATCTCTCTTGTATGCTTATGCATGTACTTAGAGAGGGAGACACAGTCAGGCTGAAAGGACACTAACGGAGCCCTCTGCTTGGCATACTGGTGCTGGGGGCGGGGGCTGGAGCCTGGAAGGCAGGTCTCCCATGCTCCTTTTTGTCTGAGACCCTAACCCCACGACACTGGGACTCTGGTTGACTTCATATATGCCAGGCACTGTTCCCTTGAAGAGGTAAAAAAAGAAGCCTGGCGTGATCCAGAACAGTCTGGAACATTCCGGAAAGGTGGCCTTTGCTCTGGTTCCTGGAGAAACTCTGGAGTTTGAATTGCAGCTTCACATGTGTTGGAGGACAGGAGGCGCTCTCTGTGGATGGAATCTGAAGATGGACGTGTGTCCTTCTAGCCCCTGAGAGTCGCCCTCTCTCTTGGAGGGGGCATCTGCCTGGGGCAGGGGTGGGGGGCCGTCATGGACTGCTGCATGAAGAACCCTGCCTCGGGGGCTCTGCTGGAGTTTCACAGAACCCCAGAGTATGGAGAGGGCTTGGAGACTTCTAGCACCCCTTCTCCATTTTATAAGCTGAGAGCATGGACAGCTAGTGTGTAACAAAATCCAGTGATAGATAATCTAGCGAGACCCAATGCAGGGAAGAGTCTTACCCTGAATGGGAGGCCTCCCTAGGAGCTGGGAACTCCTGAAAAGTGAGTGCAAAATTGTAGGGGATGTGTGCATTTTCCTAGGAAGCCGTTCTGGGGAGTTTCCATGCGTTTGCAAGGTGGCCACAAGAACAGCTGGTCAGAATGACTGATCTGATGGCGGTGGGTCCAGGTAGCAGCGATCTGAGTGATCTTGTGTTCGCCAGCACAATGGTGGCGGGGGGGGGGGGGGATGTCACCTGCTGCTGGCCAGAAAAGGGAAAGGGGCCACAGCATGCAGCCCAGATCTGCGTGAGCCCGTCTCAAAGTCTCAACCGCGCTTGCCCTTGGGTGTCCCCATCCCCCTCCACCAACCTCCCCTGCAGAAATGCAAACGCCCCCTCCGCCCCCCATTGATGAGATTTGTTTGTGGCCAGACCAGAGCCCTTTTGTTAAGCAAACACAGCAGCCCTCCACTTAGCAGAAATAGCTCTGGAGCAAAGAGAGAGGGAGTGTGTCCACAAACCCATTTGCTGTTTAGGTGTCAGAAATAAATTTTACCACTGGAGTCTGTAGCATCTGATTAGTGAATTATTCAGTTGGGATATTGCGTTCCCTCTGACCTCATTAGTAACCCTGAGGTGAGAGGGATGCATTAGAGTAACCACCAGCCTGTCACGGAGGAGCAGAGTGGGGGCATTAAAGTGGATTAAAGTGCTTTACCAAGAACTATAGCACAACTCATAAAAACAGTGCATTGTTAAACCAGTGCTCAGCAAATAAACAGGCGGACGCCACTGGGGAGGGGAGCAGAGGGGAGGGGATCTGCCGGGCAGGGGGCGGGGGGTGGCGGGGGGGGGGCACAGAGCTTCACCGCTTTGCTAGCAGTTCCTGCCTGGCCGGTTGGTGGCACTGGGGACCCGGGGTAGGGAGAAGGTGTTCTCCTAGCCCGACTCCGTTGAGTTTTGTGTTCAGCCCTTTCTCAAAGTTCCTGACACTTTCCACTGTCACCATCTCCCCTTCTTCTGCCAACGGGTCTGACACAGCAGAGAGTCGACCAATTAAGAGTCAGGAAGACCTTACTGGACATCTCCTGTGTTCTGGTCTTTAACTAGCTTCCCATTTCAGTGACAGGTCATGCTCCCCCCATGCCCCCTCGGGCAGGGATGAAGTCAGCTGGTGGGGCTGGAAGGGCACTCTGACCCCTCCACCCCCTCCGCGCTCCAGCTTTGCCTTTTCCTCCCCACAGAGTCCCCAGCCCACAGCCCTTATGTCTGGAAGGCGTGCTAGAAGGATCTGTCTGGTTCATGGATCAAAGAGGGCACTGTGTATTGGGTCAAGAGGTAGATGACTCTAATCCTTTGCTCCTCGCCAGGAATTCACATCCCCTTTATGAGCTCCTCGGGGCTTTGTGTTCCCTAAACCCCACTCTTGACTCTCAAATCAAGCTGACCGGAACTCTGGGGCCAGCACCCTCCAGAATGAATGTAGGACAGAAGAGGAACATTGGAGAGATAGCTCCGCTTCTGCTTATCCAAATCACGGGCTCTTCCAAACCTCCCTTCCTTTGTTTCGGGGAGACAGACCTGTTGCATAATCCTTAACACACAGGAGCCATGCCTTCCTCCGACTAGGGAATCCTAATGGGCGTATGGGTTAGATAAACAGGAGCTGGTTCTGAAAGCTGATATCTAAGCTATTGTTCTGGGACAGCAGAGCCCAGTGGTTCATCTCTATTCATCGTGGTGCATTGTTCACTGACCTAAAGGTGTTGGGGTCTCCTCCTTGCCCAGGACCAGAGCACAAATGGGGAAAGGCAAGGAGATGGAGGATGTAGTCTTCTAGGTCTTGATTTATCTACGCAGACCAAGGTGGGGCTGCTGTGGGCACATGCTCTCTCTTTTGTTTGGGGATGGGGCTCTGGGCTGGAGTTCAAGGCTGCCCCAGGAGACCCAAGCCCCAGTTAGTGACCGGTGTGTTTGCAAATGTTTGTTCAGCAGCAGTCGCAAATGGATGCTAAAAGGCTTTGTGGTTCATTGATGGTCATACCCCTTTCCAGCCCATTCTTCATCCATTTCTTGGGCGAGCCACAAGCCCTCTCCACTGGCAGCCCCCACGGCCTCTCTCACTTGGCTCTGGGTCCTAAACCCTGCCTGCTCACAGCCGTCCACACCAGCAATCCTGGGAACCGGAGTTCTTGCCCCAGAGCCGGTGTTTGGAGGCCTTCAGCAGGGCTGGGGGCCCTGCTAGGCTTCTCCTCCACTGAACTCCTGGCTGAGCTCATGGTCACTGGGCAGGGCAGGTCCACAGAGGCACACGTAAGGTCCCGCAGAGTAAGTAGCTCATTAAGGTCCCGCAGAGTAAGTAGCTCATTCACCACACCCAGGAGGCACATAATCGCACAGGGAATGGCAGACAGAGGGGCTGTTGGGAGCTCCATGATCACTTCACTTTGGAGCATGGACCTCAAATTTGGGGGTGTATATCCTCCGGTTGCTGAACCCACTGCAATCACATGTGGAATGACTGTGTGCATGATAGCAGGAGCTCCTCTTTACCTACAGAAAACAAATCCCCCACAACTGGAAGGGAGGTAGGGGGTGAGGGAGGGACATCTCTGGCCCAAGGATACCTAGGGATGTCAGTACGTGCGTCTGTTACAGCACGGACGAAACTTGACGACCTTGCGCTCAGCGAAGGGAAGCCAATCACCAAGGACCACATACTGTATGATCCCATTTAAATGAAAGTTGCAGAATAGGAAAATCTACAGAGACAGGCAGATAGCTGTTTGCCCCCCACTGGGAGGTAGGAGTGGACTGGAAGATGGTGCCTAAAAAATGTGGTCTTTCTGCAGTGATGACATGTTCTGAAGTTGACCACAGCGATGATTGCCCAACTCTATAACTAGCCCCAAAGTTACTGAATTGCATGCTTTAAAGGGATGAATTGTACGCTATGTGAATTACATCTTAATAAAGCTATTAAAAATAATCTATGCACCTTTCCCCCCCCCCCTTCCCAGGGGGTGTTTTTCCCTTTCCCTTGTCCCACAAAAATAAGCCCCTCACTCTGTACTTCTTCCCCCGGAGGAGCGATGGCAGAGCACGTGAAAAGCCACCATGTCTCATAGGATTTTCTGCTTCAAAAGCCTAAGCCATTAGGCAAAGTCAGATGTGTTATGGAAAGATGAAAGGAAGAAGGACGAGATGCTTGGGTATAAATGAAGTGTCTTAAAAAGCAAAAAGGGAAGCTGGATTCTCCACCCTGAGCTGGAAAGAGATTCTCAAACAGAAGAGAGGGGAAAGAGAGGTGGGCCAGGTCCAGATCAGTGCCCGTGTCCCTGGTGGGGCCCCCAGTGAGGAAGCAAGACCCCAGACAGGTGCATCTGCATTCCGATGTGTTTGGCGGATTCTTCGCCTACCACTGATGCAGACCATTCCAAAATCTATAAAACAATCATTTTCTTATGCCCACAGACATTGTGGGTCTGGAATGCAGAAAGAGCTCTTAAGAAGTGGCATTGTCCTTGCTCGGTGATGTCTGGGAGGCAGTGGAAGCCTGGAGGTGACTTGCTGGCTAGGGGCTGGAATCGTTGACTCACATATCTGGCAGTTGTTGCTGGCTCTGGCTGGGCTCTCAGCCGGACTGTCAGCTGGAACACCCCTGTGTGTCTGTGTTATGTGGCTGCTTGGGCTTCCTCGTGACATGGTGGCTTTGGTTCCAAGAATGAGGGAACATCTTATGAAAACCAGGCAGGGCTGCACCTCCCTTTAGGGTCACATAGTGTCCCCTTGTGTCATAGCAACAAGACCTTCCTCACCCTGGGAAGAGGTTCAAGGTCACTGTGTAAGAACGTGCGGGATGGTGGATATTGTGGCCATCTTTGGAAAGACAGCCTGGCACGTGGGACTATATGCAGCCTTGAAAAAGGGTCCTTGCCTCAAGTACTGTGCACAGGTACTGAGTCGTCAGCCTCACATGGGCCACTCAGCGACAGTGACTATTTCAGCGGCTGTTTCTGAGTGGACACAGCTGCGTGTTATGTGTTGTGTGCTGGCACAGCCGAAGACCAGAAGCCCTGACCTAGCCCCGGGGAGTCTGTTGGGCAGGAGAGCCTCCCAAAGGACTAAGACTACATTTCTGTCAATCAGGACAAAGGGGGCGCAAGATCGGAAATGGTGTAGAGCGTTATAATTAGTGTTTGCAAATATGTCCTGCGTACTTGGGAGTTTGTGGCACAAGCTTCTGTGGTTGTGTGCTGTCAGTTAGCTCTACAAAGTGGCAACGAAGGGGATAAGGGACAGACGCCCAAGCATGGAGTTAGGAGAAAGGGCTAAACTAGCCATTCGGCCTCCCCAGGTCTCAGTTCCCCTCCCGGCATGGTGCAATTACATGATGTGTGATACACAGCATATGGGATGTATTCTATAGGTTTGTGCCTGGGACATGGTGGAGTTCAAAGCACACGGGACGTTGTCCCTGTATTGAGGCCAAGCAGCCATGGGTGAGGTCTCAAGCTGGGAAGTGGCCCGGCATGCGTCTGAGTCATATTTCTTCCCCCAGGCGCTAGCAGGCTGTCCAGAGTCCCCAGTCTCTTCTCTGTCCCATGAAAACAACCTGCCTGTTGTCAGGTTGAGGATTCTCAATGAGGGACGATTTTGTCCCCCAGGGGACATTTGGCAGTGTCTGGAGACATCTTTCATTGTCACAATTGGGAGGGGATGCCCCTGGCGCCTCATGGTTAGGACCCAGGGGTGCTGCTAAACATCCTGAAATGCACAGTCAGCCCCCAGGACAAAAAAGGATCCAGCCAAAATGTCAATAGTGCCTAGGGTCTGAAACCTTTGTTCAGGGTGTCCAACAAGAAACAGACCTTTATTTATTTATTTTTATTGTTTATTTATTTTCCAAGAGAGAGAGAGAGAGAGAGAGAGAGACAGAACATGAGTTGGGGAGAGGCAGAGAAAGAGAGAGACAGAATCTGAAACAGGCTCCAGGCTCTGAGCTGTCAGCACAGAGCCCGACAAGGGGCTTGAACTCAGAAACGGCGAGCTCATGACCTAGGCTGAAGTCAGACACTTAACTGGCTGAGCCACCCAGGCACCCCGAGAACTAGACCTTTGAAGGCAATTTTGAAAACACTGGTGCACGTTTACTCTCCCCAGGGGAATGGCATCCCTGCTCTCACCCCAAGGCGGTGATGCTTTTTTTCAGCATATCCCTGAAGGAAATCCCAGCAGGCAAAGTTCCTTGGAACTAATAGATTTGAGTCACTGGGTGATGTCTTTTTGCCTTTTGCAATCTTTCTTGTGCTAAATATATATAATATTTTAAGGCCTCATAAAATCTGCCTTCCTTATAGACCAAAAAAGTTATCCGAAATCAATATGAAATGATTGCTTGACATGGAAAAGGATGGCGGGACCAGGGTCCAGGTTCCTTACCCTGGGCTCAGGGACAATGAATTTGGTTGTGTTGCTTACTCTGGTTGCAGAGACTGGCCGGAAGGAGCGGTCAGAGAGGCTTAAAGATGGAGGCTGTAGGTAGCAGAGGCTGTGGCGAAGGAGAGGGGCTGTGAGGAGAGGCTCTGTGCCAAACAGCAAGACTGGTCCCAGGAATTGCAGGGCCCAGGCGCAGAGGCAGGTGAGGAGTGGCTTTGGGAAGCCCAGAAGTTGAGAATGGGATTGGTTTCCTTAGGGATCAGCGGAGGATGTGAGAAGAAGAAAGAAAGAGGAAATGAGAAGAAAGAGGGAGAGAAGGCGGGAGGCAGACGGCACTGTCTGGAAACACAGGGCATGAGACATGTGCAGGGACCATGTGGCCACATGACCCAGTGGCCCCATCTTGTGCGGGTCCCTACAGCTGGCCCATTAGCATTGTGTCCCGGGCTGGCTGGCTGGGGGTGCAAGGTCCCTTCAGAAGGGTTACAAACAGAGGCAAAAAGGAAGAAAAGCAAGGGCCTGAGGTCAGGGCCAGAACAGCTGGGACTGACCTCCGAGCCCCTAGAAGTCTGGGTTCAGTCACGGGTGCAGCCTGGAAACCTCCAGCCCCCAGCCCCGCAAGTGGGTTCCTTTGTGTTTCCCTGTGTGACAAAGACACACATGGTGGAACCCACAGGAACCCCCCTCCCTCCGTTGTCAGAAGCCCCTGCCTGTCCCCGACAGAAGCTCAGGAGCCAGGGTTTGCCGGCGGGGACCGGAGGGGGTGGGGGCAGGGGAGGCGGCTTGCGCTCCTTCCCGGCACTTGCTATTTCGGACCCACCGAAAGTCTGTTCCTCCTGGGTCTCCGCTCAAACACGAGTGACAAGACTCCTCACAGCGATCTCTTTGCTTAACCCCTTTTGCTGGGCCATCTGTTCAGAGCTCTGATGGATGCTTCTCCTCGGAGCAGGCGCCACATTATTCAGGCTCCTTGCCTAGCACGGGCTCTGTCCTTCCCGGCTGCCCCTACCCCGCACGACAAAACCCAGCCGCTTGCTCACGTCCTGACTCACATGGGTACTAGCAGGCCTGTGGGCGAGTGGATTGTAGCTGAGCAAAAAATACCAGAGGCCTGGTTCCCTCCTGATCCTCCCTTCAGATCTGAGCTATGCCTCCCCTCCGCTCGCTCCCCCAAGCTAGCTTTGAAAAATGCCCCTCCACCGTGTTACTATGGTGCCTGTGTTTCTCCATCGTGGTCAGCGATGAGCTGGGTCTGCTCCTGGGCATTTCACATCCTACCCTGATCCTTCTGGGGGGTCTTTGAGTGAGGGGCCCGTCTCCCCCCTATGGGTTCTTTAAGCTCTCATAAAGCCTCGGCCTCCCTGGGGGCTTTAGATGCACACTCCTTTCCCCTCATCTCCCATGCTATTCCCATCATCCAGGATAGACTTTGTAGAGCAGTGCTGTTCAACAGAGCTTTCTGCTATGATGGAAATGTTCTATGTCTATCTACACTGTTCAATGTGGTAGCCACTTACCGCACGTGGCTACCGAGCCCCTGGAATATGGCCAGTGGGGCCAAGCATCTGTATTTTTAAAGTAAATAAATGAAATTGAATTTTAATCGACTTAAATGGAAACTCACAATGGCGGCCGCAGCTCTGTACCTAGAAATGTGTTAGAAACACAGACTCTCTGGGACGCCCAAGTGGCTCAGTTGGTTGAGTGTCCGACTTCGGCTCAGGTCATAATCTCATGGTTCGTGGGTTCGAGCCCCATGTCAGGCTCTGTGCTGATGTTTGCTCCGAGCCTGGAGCCTGTTTCGGATTCTGTGTCTCCTTCTCTCTCCCTGCTTCTCTCCAGTTCATGCTCTGTCTCACTCTGCCTCTCAAAAATAAATAAAAACTGTAAAAAAAAATGTAACAAAAAGAAAGAAAGAAAGAGAGAGAGAGAGAAGGAAGGAAGGAAGGAAGGAAGGAAGGAAGGAAGGAAGGAAGGAAGGAAGAGAGAGAGAAAGAAAGAAAGAAAGAAAGAAAGAAAGAAAGAAAGAAAGAAAGAAAGAAAGAAAGAAAGAAAGAAAGAAAGAAAGAAAGAAAGAAAGAAAGAAAGAAAGAAAGAAAGAGACTCTCTGGTCTCGCCCCAGATGTGCTGGATCAAAATCTCTGGGGCTAGGGTGCCGGCAATGTGGGTTTTAACCAGCCCTCCAAGGGGTTGTTATGCAGTGAAGTTTGAGAAACATTAGCCTAGAGCCAACTCCATGGGAAGCCCTTGCTCCTGTGTGATGCCTACCATTCCCATCACCTGGTCCTTCGGAGGGCCAGGGTTCCAGGAGATGGCTCTGACCCACCTTCCAGGCCCCGTGCTGGGTTTGCTGTCCACACCTTAGGCAGAGAAGGCAAAACTGGCTTTGGCTGGTGCCTCTCACACACCCCCATAGCCGCCCGTGGGAAGTTCTGAATAATGAATGCAGCAGAGAGGGGCCCTGGCTTTTTCCGTTCAGCTTGCTCGGGGAACGCCTTCCCCTGTGGGTGAGGTGTGCAGTCATAACCCACCCCAGGAGCAATCTTCCCTGGGTGAGAACAGACCTCGCCCTCGCCTTTCCTTCCTCGCCCACGGGAGGCTGCGAGCGCTGGCTGGGGGAGGCTGCGAGCCCTGCCTGAGAGCTAATTCCAAGGAAGGGGCTGCAAGGCGCCCGGTGACAGCAGCCGGGGCTCCTTTCCCTTGTTTTCCAGCCAATATGCGTTGAGCTCATCTCCCAAGTAATGCACCAAGTGGTCTGTAGCGCTCACCCTTTACAACAGTCCTGTGAGATGGTATCGTCATCCCTGTTTCTTAGAGGAGAAGCCTGAGGCTCAGAGAGGGTACAAGACTCGTCCAAAGTCAACAGCCAGCCTCTCTGATTCCAAAGCCCCAGCTTTTAGCGGCTAGCATCATGCTCTTTCATGCAGACAGTGGGTCAGGCGTGGGCCCCTCTTTGGAACCCCAGGAAGAAGGGGAGCATGACCAACAGGCGTATCGGCCGCTGCAAGTGCCCAGACAGCTCTCTTCGTTCGAAGCAGAAATCCCTGAGCCGGTGATTCAAAACTGAGGGATGCTTAATTGCATGTTAACCTTACAAAGGAAACTTTATATATATGATTCACTTAATATCAGCTTGTGTTGAAACCCTCACACCCTGTTCCTTCTCCCTTGTTTCTTCCTACCCTTTCTTGCCCTCTCCCAACTACTAAGATCTGTAGGGGGTGGAGGGGCCAGGCACTACGGAAGGTGCTGACGACCTGGGCGGAGCAGCCATAGCAAGTGCAAGCCCGCCTGAGGTTGGAGGGCTGGGAGGAGCTGCCCAGACTATCTGAGTATCAGAGGAGGGACATTGTCTAGAATGAGGGCATTTTTTGGCACCTGGCCTGCAATGGCGGGAATGTGACTCCTCCCTGGGACTTTGGAATTCCCAGGACAGCTTCGTCTTTTCTCCAGGGAGGCTTCCTCCAGCACCTTCCACGTCTCCGCTGCCTGGTTCTAACTTACATTCACTTTCCTGCGCGGCCCTGTCTCATTCCCTTATTTGTGCTCAGGCACAGATGGTCCCTGGGTCTGCTCCAGTTGGACCCATGGCTTCTTTCCCTTCAGAATGTCTGTGCCATCTCCTAAGGTTGCCTTCTGCCCTTGGGTGGAGAGTTGGGGGTCAAGGGGGGGTGATTCAGGTGTGAAGAGGGGTGACAGGCCAAAAGAGTGACTTCAGGAGCCCCAGGGGGAGGAGGGGACAGCTCAGACTTCGCTTTTCCCTCTGTGGCCAGTAGGTGGTGCTAGATGCCAGCTGAGGCCCAGCTGGGGCCTTGGCGATGCAAACCGCAGCCCTCGCTTACAAGAATGTTCTGCCTGCCAAATAGCCCTTTTGCGTGGGATGCAAGGCACTGTGACCTGAGGGCCAATTCAGGACCCAGGAGGGGATAGGAGAATGCACCTGTTTCCCTTCACTCAACCCCGTGGTCCTTATGGGCTGGTCTTCCCTGTAGGAATTGGGAATGAGTTCAAGAGAGACTTTACCTCTCACCTTTTCTTCCCCAGGGTGATTAGAACAAGTGGGGATGGGACCTCACCTCCACTCTTGCTCAAATATCACCTCCTTTAAGCAGGGGCAGGTCCTCTGTCTCCTGGGTGCGCAGAGCAAGCCACTGGGGCACTTCACATATGGCAATCATGACTTGTTTCCGCATCTCACTAACGGAGTAGACTGTCCCCCCTGCAGGCCAGTTTTTCTTCAGGTCTGTATTTGCAGCACCCACCCAGGGCGTGGCTCCCGGCGCATGCTCAGTACATGAGTGCATGGCGGAGTGAGTGAGTCAAGGGCCCCAAGGACACTGTGTTGCCTTTCCGCCTTGGAGGTCTTCAAAAACACCTCTGCCTAAGGGCTTTAGGAATCGCCCAATATGGATGGATGTTTATGGAAGGATGGCCTTGAAGCCCCGCTGGAAGCCAATTCCTAGCTCAGAACTTCACCCACATATGTAGAACATGTTTCATCTTCCCTTGAATTGATGGACATTTATTACATACCTCCAACATGACAGGTATATCTCTATAAGCAAAGAAGCCTCCCCACGTCCACAAAGAGGAGTGACATGCAGCCTGGGCACTGGGGCTCGGGGGCTTTTGTCTTGGCTCCTTGGGTGTGTGGAGCTTGGCGAGATGCTGGACTTTTGGGACTGACCAGAAAATGGAAAGGGAGGCCTTCCTTGGGAGGGCCCCACTGGACAAGGCATGGGCTGGTGGGCCGAGCTCATAGAGGGGAGGGGTATTGCCCAGAAAGAGAAGTGAATGAGCACTGACATGACTGGGTGGGCATTCGCTCCTCAAACAGAAGTGATTTGTCTCTGGCTGAGCCTCCAACTCTGCAGAACGTTCCGTCGTATTGAGGATTTGGCTAATGTAGGCCAAATGGACTTGTAGCTGATATGAAGTGGGGGAGGGGGAGGCGATTTTTCTGGATGCCTGCAGATCTGGACAGACAGGAATGGAGGGATCAATCCAGAAGGCATGGCATAATAAAGATAGACATAAAGTTCTGCCCCCAAAGCCACTGGCTGCAGGCGGCATGATGTTAGAGTTGCCTGCATGAAGACTTCTGTGCTTCTGATTGACAAGTCAGCCGTGGGATGGTGGTGCCTTGTCAGGAAATCTGTGTTGGGAGAGTATATGCAGAGTGAAATTCTGAGCTCTCCTGTGCACTGGTTGACCACTCTTGGAATTCTCCATCAGTTCTAGGGAACTTAACATGGGATTCATTTACTATCAGCTGGTACTGAAACTCTTGCTCTCCTTATCTCTTTCTAATCACTCCCTTCTCTCCTTATCACTTTCTAATCTTGTTTGCCACATCCTCATCAGGAAGAGCCAGTGTGGTCCTTTTTTTTAATGTTTATTTATTTTTGGGAGAGAAAGAGAGACAGAGCTCAAGCAGGGGAGGGGCAGAAAGGGAGGGAGCCACAGAATCTGAGGCAGGCTCCAGGCTCTGAGCTGTCTGCACAGAGCCTGATGCGGGGATTGAACCCCTGAATCATGAGATCATGACCTGAGCCAAAGTTGGGCGCTTAACCAACTGAGCCACCCAGGCACCCCTAGAGCTGTCTTCTAAAAGATATGATGTGCTAAAACAGTCACCAAGGGCAGCCGGACTGGGAAACTCAAAACCCAGGTCAAGTGAGAAACTACTAAAGGAGCCTGAGTTCTTTGTTTTCTTTTCTTGAAGAAGAGAGAATCTTAAGCAGGCTCCATGCTCAGCATGGAACCTGGTGTGTGGCTCGAACTCACACCCCTGGGATTATGACCTGAGCCAAAATCAAGAATTGGATGCTCAACTGACTGAGCCACCTAGGCGCCTCGAGCCTGAGCTCTTTATTGTGGAGAGAACAGGGCCAGGGAAAGAAGGCTGAGGCTGAGTGCATCTGCCTGGGCTGAGATGACTCGCCGAGCAGACATGACAAGTGGCCCTTCAGGAAGGGGTGAGTTCCCTGGAGGTTTGTGAGCTCAGGATGGGGCTGAGTTTGAAGCCCCTACATTTCCTTCTGAGCCTCGGAGACTGAGAGCAAATCTCTCTCCGTCCCTCTGCACCCCGGGGCTTCCTTGGGGCCACTTAGGCATAACCTAAAGCAGCTGGCAGGGTCGCTGGCCTCACAGCTTAGCCTCTCCTGCTGGCCCGTGGCCGTGCCCAGCTATTTGCCGAGCCTGGAACTGCTAATTGCACCGAGTTCCCTAGGGTCTCTGGGTGAGGGCAAGGGCCAGCACAGAGCTCATGTGTTCAGGGGGCTTGGAGGGAGGACAGCTCAGATAACGAAGGCTTCTGCTGCTCCCCTCCTGCTTCCTTCCCAGTGAGGAGCCAGGGTTCAAGTCCTCACTTTGTGATCTTGGGCAATCAGGAGAGCGCTCTGAACCTCATCGTGGGTACTTGCTGGGTGATGGCAGGTCCCCTTTGTGTGGGCCGTCCTAGAAGACAGCTCTTTACGTCCCATCCTCTCTGTAGCATGAGATGCCTCCAACCGGAAGTGTGGGGCCTTGGCTTCACCATATCCACTTGGCTGGCGTGAAGGTGGCTGCCCTTCCTGGTTTGTCCTTGATGGAGGCGTTCCTCGGATAAAGGGTGTTTGGTGCTAAAAGCTGAAAAGTCCTGGGCAAAGCAGGACAGGTTTGTTACCTTACAACTGGGACTGTATCCGTCCCTCTCTTCCCCCACTGCCTGGCCGGCCCGGCTGTCAGCCCTCAGCCAGTGTGACTCGCTGAAGGACAGCTTGGGGCAGACGCTGAGGACTGATGCTCCATCCCCATGCTCAGCGCCGCTTGAAATCTCCCCAGAACCCAGGAGCTGAGCGCAGCATCCCGTGCGGTCTAGCTCTGCCCTCCCCTTTCTCCTTCGGCATCCATTTCTATTTCTTTGGGATGTCTAAGGAATCTTGAAATCGACTCGGTTTTCCCTTCTGTTGATCCCATACCGGGAACTGGTACCTCAGGCTGTCTGCCGTGCTCGAGAGAGGAGGGCGAGTAGGAAGGGCTCCGTACTGGGGCCGCACTTCCAGGGGCGACCCGCAAACACCGCGGCCGCCGCGTGGCCTGGGGGCCTGGGTCTTGTTCCTGCCAAACCTCATTCTTCTGGGATGGGCACTGTTGACGTTAAGCTTAGTCCCCGACTTTCCTTGGAGCAAGGAAATCATTGTGGTTGCTGGTTCAGTTCTCAGATATTTCGACTTCCTTTCAAGTTGTCCCGAAGGCCCCGCGGGAATGTGAGACCAGTTTCCCAATGATCATGGGATCTCACACTGAGGTCCCTTCCATGGAACCACAGACTCCAGCATCACACAGGGCCAGACAGAGGGACGTGGCCCCACCTGCCCTGAGCTTAAACCTCTATTCAAAGACCAGTTTGCAGGTTTTGTCCCTGGGGCCCAAAGAGAGGTTCTTCTGGAATGCAAGGTGGGGGAAAGGGAAAAAGAAGCATTATTTTCTGGCTTCATTTTCTAGTTTTAATTCAGAGTGCGTTTGATCAGCACAGATGCTGGGCTCTGTGCAAACGCAGTAAGCCCTGGTTTCAAGGAACCCCGAGTTCTGGGAGGGAGACAGAAGTGGGCAGGGCCCTCTCTGAGCCGTGGAAGGCTCTGGTAGATGCTGTCCCAGACGCTGGGCTGGTGCACTGTGAGCATGCAGGGGCACAGAGTAAGTTAGGAGGAGAACTTGGGGCAGCTTGTTAAGGGGGTCGGATGCCCAGGGCTTCGAGAGCCGGGCAGGATTTTCACAGGCAGGGGCTGTGGGGATCAAAGGTGCAGGAGCACAGAGATGGGTAAGGGTGGGGCCACGTGACACGCATGTGATCTGGAGCCCAGGCCCGGGGGACCAGGGCAGCCTGGCGGCTGAGGAGGCTGGAAGGGAGTCTAGCCCAGGTCCTTGGAAGTGCTAAATGCAGGCAGTGGGGACCCACTGGACATTTTAAAGCAGGAATCTTTGGATAAGATGTCAGCCCCCACCATGTGCCTTCCACCCCCTGCTGTCTTTTCCTTTGCATTCTTTAACTAAGGAGTTTGGACCAGCCTTTCCCACAGTGGAGCAGCCTTGTCGTTTCTCTGCACACCTAGAGGAGGCGGCAGGGGCCAGGGCTGTTCTAGAGTCTGTCCCACACAGATTCCGTGTCTCCAGAGCCACGAGCAGAAAGCTCAACCTGGCACCTTCCACGTGGAGCAGATAGGTCTCCGGGCCCCTCGCCGCCTCCCTCATCTCCCGTGCCTGCCCGTTTCTCCCTCCTGCTTCTCCTCCAGCCTCCATCTCATTCCACCTTCCCCTCCTCCTGGCAGCAGAGCCCCATCCTCCCATCCCTACCCCCCATTGGATCCCCCTGACCTTAGCTGCTTAGGAGGCGGCCTCTGAGGTCAGACAGACACAAGGCTCCTGGCCTCCTCACTATGTAACTTCAGGCTTAACCTCTGTGTGTCTCTGCCTTTCCACCTGCAGAGATGAATCAAGAGACCTCCCCTGGAGGTCGGGAGTGTCCCAGGGCCTGCCCCCTAAGGCAGTGTGGAGCACCCTTCCTGCCCTCCTCTCCCTGTCCAGGGTGGCTTTGGTCCTTCTCAGAGGCAGGCTGCTTTGGCGTGGGAGCCAGTGGGCAGCTCCAGGTGGCATGGGGCTCCTTGCTGGGCTTCTCGGAATGCTGCGGGCCTTTTAAATTGCCTCCCTGTCTCCCTTACTGGATAACAAGGGCATAAATCAGGAGCTGTCGGCGTTCATTTCCATTCTTGGGCAGACAGCGTCCTGTTCTAGCAAGGCTCCGGGTCTGTCTTTGGCTCCCTGAAGCCAGAGAGGAGGACAGGCTGGGGCCGAGGGGGTCAGTTTCAGCCAGAGCTACATGAGGAAGAGCCACCGTGTGTTGTGATTCCCACATGTATCTGTCCGCCTGGCCCAAACCATGAGCTATCGTACAGGTGGGGACTAGAATCTTCTCCCTAGAATGCCCGACTGCCAGGATGAGATTTAGGCTTGCCAGGGGCTATCTCTGCCAGAATACCCCTACTAGGAGTATTAGGCAGAGAAACCCCACCAAGGGAAACTGCCCCCCTTTCTCCTTCTCGGGGTTGGGACCAAGGCTACCTCTAACAGAGTCAGCAAAGGTAACGTCACTTGGGAGCCATCCCACAGAAGCTCAGGATTTGGGCAAGAGAGCCCTCTGCTCGGCCAGCATGGGGGGGCCCAGCTAGGAGGAGTTTGTGAAATCCCCATTTTCACTCTGCCCATTTTACAGGTAAGGAGAATGAGACCTGGGTGGCCCCAGACTTGGTTACAGAGTCTTAGTTCTGAAGCAGCTGGTAAAGGATTTCAGGTGTGCAGAACTGGCACCCAGGAGATGTGCATAAAAACAGGTCCCTGATCAAACTTAGCCTCTTCCTCCAAAGGTCCTGCAGTTTGTCATGTGCCAGGGTCACAGTTCTCAGCTGGGCCTGCAGACCACGAGCTGTGTGAGACCAGAGACTAAGGCTGGCCTCTCCACAATCTTGTCTAACCTGATCTTGCCCTTGGGCAAGACTCTGGGATGCTCCAAGTTCTTTTTCATGATCACTGGATACAGTAGAGGTGAGGGATGCTGGGTGTGAGGGGATAGTCCCATCCTGCCCTCACTTCAGCCCAGGAGTCAGCTGGAGAGAAATAGGAGGCCTTTCTGCCCACTGGCCCCCAGCACGGAGTCAGCAAATTGGTCATCCTTAGGAAAGGTCAGCTGAATCAGCCCCCCTGCAAGGAACGTGCTTGGTATTTTTAGAAGCTTTTCAAGCTAGCAGCTCCTGACCTCCGCAGGAGGCATTCAGAGCTTCTGTTCATCCAATCCCAGCCCAGCCCCAGCCCAGCCCAGCCCAGTCCCAGCCCCAGCCCAGCCCAGCCCCAGTCCAGCCCAGCCCAGTCTAGCCCAATCCAGCCCAGTCCAGCCCAGCCCCAGTCCAGCCCCAGCCTAGACCAATCCAGCCCAGTCTAGCCCAGTCCAGCCCAGTCTAGCCCAGTCCAGCCCAGTCCAGCCCAGCCCAGTCTAGCCCAGTCCAGCCCAGTCAGCCCAGTCCAGCCCAGTCCAGCCCAGTCCAGCCCAGCCCAGTCCAGCCAGCCTCAGCCCAGCCCAGCCAGTCCAGCCCAGCCCAGCCCAGCCCAGCCAGCCCAGTCCAGCCCAGTCCAGTCAGGTCCAGCCCAGCCCCCAGCCCAGGCCAACCCAGCCAAGCCCAGCCCAGCCCAGCCCCAGCTCAGCCTATTCTAGCCCAATCCAGCCCAGGCCAGCCTATCTTCAGCCCAGCCCAGCCCCACCCCAGCTCAGTCTAGCCCAGATGCAGCTGAGATCAGCCCTAGCCCAGCCCGGCCCCAGCCCAGCCCAGCTCAGACAAGGCCAGCCTAGCTCCAGCCCCAGTTCAGCCCCAACCCCAGTTCAGCCCCAGCCCAGTAAGGGGCTTCTATAATCACCCAATAAGGCCGGGCGGGTAAATCATGACTTTAGACTGTGTAACATCAGCTTGAAATCCCGTCCACATCACTTCCCCAAATCTATCATGTGACCTTGAGAAAGTCACATTATTCCCATCTGTATAATGGAGAGCTTATCATATTTATTTGCAAATCCATTTTGTGAAAGAGGCAGGATGAATAGGCATACAATAAACACCCCAAATTGCTGTACACTGCTCAATTCTGGGAAGATTATCATGAGGCCATAAGTGAGTTTGTGTCAAAGAATTTTGTGTTCCTTGGAGAGGGATGTTTAGAGAGATGATGTCATAAAAAAATCTGTCATAAAATGCTGTTGTGCTAAAAAGGTAGCTTTACCTTTGGAGAGAGAGGCATGTGGACGAGGAGGGGCCGGCTGTATTTGGAACATGAGGTTCTGGGGTCTGTAGCCCTGGGTTGTTTGCTAGTTGTGAAAGGAATGGATGCCTTAGAAGAGAAGCCTTTGGCTCTGCTCCTAAACAGTTGTGTGGCCTTGGGGACATCACAGTCATCTCGGGCCTGATTTTTCTACCTATAAAATGGCAGGGGTTGGAGAGGAGGAAGTTTGGACTGTATGTGTGCTTCTTAAAGTGGTGGGTTTCCATGGAGGACAGGGATAATGAGTAGAGCATGCATCTTCTGAGAGCACCCACAGTGCTCCACAGAGACATTTTACATTAGTTCACACCAGAACATGCACGGACATATCGTGCAGTAGGATGACAGGCTCGCATACGTTTTGAAGATGAAATGTGAGGGGCGCTTGGGGGCTCAGTTGGTTAAGCGCCCGCTTCCGCTTAGGTCATGATCTCATGGTGGCTCGTGGGTTCGAGCCCCGCGTCTGGCTCTGTGCCGACAGCTCAGAGCCTGGAGCCTGCTTCGGATTCTGTGTCTCCCTCTCTCTCTGCCCTTCCCTCACTCACGCTCTGTGTGTCTCTCTCTCCCTCAAAAATAAACATTAAAAATTTTTTAAAAAATGAAACGTGAGACTTCAAAGAAATTTGACGCCTGCTTCAATCCTTCTCCCACCTCCCTGTCTTCCCTCCCCACCCATAGGGAGGTTCATTCCCCTCTGTGCCTGGGGGTTCTGGCTGGAGAAGTGAGGAACGCTGGACGGATTGATCTCCAAGGCTTATTCAAGTGTTAGCATTCTGGAATTGTAAAATGTGCTGTAGTATTATTGCTCTTGTTTTGTGTGTGTGTGAGGGGGAGGTGGGGGTTCATGATAAACTGACCTCATAGAAAGACAATTTAGTATCTTCTTTCTTCTTCCTAAAGTCCCAGGACTGGAAAGTTCCAGTGGGCTCAGTCAGAAGTTGGAAGGGAAAAATGAACTGGCTCCCTTGGCCAGCAGGGGGCGGAGGGAGAGAAAAGTGGGAGTCAGGAAGCAGGGCTGATATTTAAAATGTTCTATTCCGTAATCTTCGGATCAGAGCTAACAGATTACAAGCATGGCTTCTAACTCAATCTGGCACAAGGGAATGAAGATTTCCCCCAACCCTCGCTCCTAGGTAAGCAGCCTCGTGCTCAGGGCCAGAGTTTACCTTTAACACACACACCCTCAGCCCCCCACTCCCCATCCTTGGGCACCCCCCACCCCCGCCCAAGTGCCTGCCCACCTGCCAGCTGCCCACCCCCACCCCCCACCCCGCCCTGGGGCTCACTCGCACAGCCCAGCCCCCTGGAGCTTCCTGCCACAGGTGGGGCTCCACGCCTACCCACTCCTCCAAGCCCCATCTCTCTGTCGCTGCCCACGCCATCCCCCAGGCTTTGAGCACACACTTGTTCACCTCGTGTAAGATCAAAAATAAACTCTCTCTGGAACCTGTTCAAAGGCTAATGTGCATCCTCTCTTAATTATTGATTTGTTTATTACAGATGCCCGGGTAGGATATTGAAGGCAGCCGCTGTGCTCAGGGCCTACCTCTAGAACCCCTACCCCTTGCCCCGGGAAGGCTGGGAGAGTGATCTTGTCCTGGGGAAGGGGACAGCTGGCTGCTGGGTGAAACCCACCCACAGGGGAGGTTGCAAACTAATCCTGCCCCCCAACAAAGCCCAGACTGGCCCAGTGATCACAACAGAGTCCTCCCACTCTCCTCTTCCCTGTTACAAGGGGTAATCCCACCCCCCCACCCCCTCCCCGCGCAGAGGGCTGTGGGCATGCAAAAGGGAAGGCTTGTCATCACGCAAGAAGTGGTTCCGTGCTGAGGTGGGCGTAGCGGCTGGGGGTTAACACCTGCCTCCTACTGCTGCGTACCAGCTGGGTGACCTTGGACAAGTGATGTGACCTCTCTGGTTCCCTTTCTTCCTCAGGGCGTTTGTGAGGAGTCAGTGAAATCATGCATATGAAGGGTGTAGAAAAATGATACATCTAGTAGTCAATACATCGTGATTGCTTTTGTCATTCCTTTCCTCGCCCTCATTCTGGTTCTTTCGTCCCTGGAGCTCCAGGGTTACAGGAGATGCCTGCTGCGGCCCCTGCAGAATGTGGGGGCAGCCTCTGGAAGGCCCCCACTACATGTAAGCACAGTGGGGACCCCGAGCCTGGGCACGGCCATGAACTCTGCAAGAAAGGGGACAGATCCTTCAGACCAGTGCTCTGTGGAAGTCCTGCCCAGCCCTGGGCAAGGGGGGCACAGACCTGGTCACTGGAAGCGCGGCCTCCAGGGCACACCGGGAAAGGGTCACAGCCATCCATCCACAGGGTTGGGCTCCTGGGGCTCTCTCTTTTGGAGTCCTGAGGGTGGTTCTCGAATTTGACATGAGGAAGAGGGCATCAGAATGTCCCCCGCCTTTTGAGGGTCATTTGCCTTCCACCAGTTAAAGGAGTACATGGTCTGTGTCCAGGCTGGGTCTCTGGGGCCCCCTCCACACTGCACACCCTCACCGCAGAGCTCAGGGGGTCTGGCCTGGGCTCTGGCCAGGGCTCACTGGGGCCAGTTTGTACCCCACCCCCACTTCATCCCCTGTCCCCCCCAAAGCCCAGAACTCCCTGGGCTAGGCTTTTGTTCCCTCGGTTCCCAGGCAGTGCAGCTGGTGCTGTGGGTTGGGGAGGGGGTGGAGGACGCCAGCAAGCTTGTGGGAAGGAGCTGTCTCTTCATTCCAAAGGCGAGCATGGCTCCTCATGTCCCCTCCCCCCAACGTAATGCTTCCCCGATTCCCACACTGGTGTCTCAGCAAATAAGACTTTGTGTTTTCTTTTCTTTTTTCTTTCTTTTTTTTTTTTTTTTTGTGGTTTTCCACTTGCTCTTGATACTCTTAAATGTGTGTGCTTGCGTGGTTCCCAGCAACCGTCAGCACCAGAGAGAACCGGCACCGATTTGGTAATGTCTTTCTTTGAGTCCCAGGTATGTTGGCAATGTCTTCCTCTCCGAGCCTGAGGACTTTGGGGCATCACCTCTGCAGGCATCTGATCTCCTGGAGGTCTGTGCTGCTTTAAGAAATAGAAGCCAGGATGGTTTCCAGTAAGCAGAGAGGGCAGAATGTAAGAGCACCTACTATGGGAGCTGAACCATCTGAAAAAGGGTGGGGCCCCCAAGGAAGAATATCGAGGAAAGGAAGGGAAATGATAGAGCTACATTTTTCAGGCGAGGAAGGGTGAGGCTCAGCACGGTGACGGGTGTGCCCAGGTGTCCAGCCAGCAGGTGCTGGAGCTGACATCTGAACCAGATTTGCCTGGAACGAACACACGGGCTTTAGCTGCCCCACTGAAGAGAGAACGTAATGAGAGGTGTGGACAGAAACCATTGCCGTGGCATTTCCTTCACTCTCAGATCACCTGGTGGTTGATAATTGCAGGCAGGTCAGGTGTGAAATGCTGATGGAATGTGCAAAGGTCCTGGTGTCCACTGCCTGGTTAGAAGGAATCAGTGGCTGTCATTTGCGCAGTGTTCAATATCCAAGAGGCATTTTTACGTTCTGGATCACTGGTCCCCCATGTGGCGGAGGAGGATGTGAAGGCTCAGAGAAGCCAAGCAGCATGCCCAAGGTGGCACAGCCCATAGGTTTTTCACACTAAATGAGCAAATTAGTTCAGAGCTGAATCTGGAAGCCAGTGTTTGAGGCAGGGCAGGGTAAGGTGTGATACAGCCTGCTTTGCTGAGAAGCAGGTGGAGAAAAGAGCACTGTGGGAGGTGGTGAAGGCATAATAGGAGACTAGGCGCCCGCCCGAGCAGCGTGGCAGGATTGGCTGGGAAGGACTATAGGATGTAGTTGGGCCCAAAGAGTTGGGAGCAGGGCTTGGTTTCTGCAGGACAGAGGCCACCCTAGTGGGGCTCCTGGGCCTGGGCTCAGCCCCCTGCTCGGCTGGCTGTGAAGATCTCGTGAGAGCCCAGGTGGTCTGGCATTGCCTTGGAAACTGCTGTTCCCATCCTTCTCCTGACAGTGGAACTGAGATCAGGAGCTCCTTGTCTTTCTGTTCTCAAAGCCCCCTTGATAATTGCTCTGCCAGGGACAAGTTTACAGCAGCAAGCATAACTCAGGTGGAGAGGAGGTAGTCAGCTCAAGGCACACCACGTCTGCCCCAAACTTCTCTTAGGGACATGTGAGGGGTTTCAGGCAGCAAATACATTAAATCACCTCCAAAATGTGGAGTGATGTCCACTCTTCCAGGGGCCACTGAGGGAGGTCCCCAGAGAGAACAGCAGGGACAGGTCCTAGCCCTGTTGGTGCTTTATAGACTGACACTGAGCCCTTATTTACAATGTGTTGAAAGGTTTTTTTTCAAAGTGCAGGGTTTCCCTTAACAAACATGTATAAGGCATCTGTAACTTCTCGGTTCTGTTTAAGGGGATGGCAAATCAGTACATAAAACAAGCAAGGTCCTTGTCCTCAAGAAACTTACATTTTAAAAGCTGGTAGTAACAGTGGGGAGCGGGAGGGGCACCTGGGTGGCTCAGATCATGATCTCAAGGTCCCTGAGTTGGAGTCTTGCAGGGGTCTCTTGTGCTGAGAGCTCGGAGCCTGGAGCCTGCTTAGGATTGTGTCTCCCTCTCTCTCTGCCCCTCCCCCACTCCTGCTCTGTCTCCTTCAAAAATAAATGAAATTAAAAAAACAAAAGCTGGTAACAGGAAGAAGATTGCCTGAAGAATTAGAAATTCACCTAGAAGGCTCTGCCCCACCTTGTCCATTTCAGCCCCCCCCCAGCTCCTCCCCTCTCAATTTCAGCTTCCCACCTTGTCAATTTCAGCCCCTTCCCCCAAGTTCAACTTCCCACCTTGTCAATTTCAGCCCTTCCCCCAAGTTCAACTTACCACCTTGTCAATTTCAGCCCTTCCCCCAAGTTCAACTTCCCACCTTGTCAATTTCAGCCCCTTCCCCCAAGTTCAACTTCCCACCTTGTCAATTTTAAGTGTCCCCTCCTCTGCCAAATAAAGGCCATTGGCATGGCTGCCCTTGGCTCAGTACAAAGTAGCTAGGTGTGTAAGTTACTGCCTCAGGCTCTGAGGAATGTGTGTATGACAGAGGGTGGGTGTGACAGTACCGTCCTCCCAGGTCAGCCATACTCAAAGCCTCTTCTGGTGCCTTCTGGGTGCTCATCCGTCTGGCTCCCCGGGAGCCTGGTGATTCCTAACACCTAGATTTTATTCCTTGAATCCAACCGTCTGCCCTCCACCCTGCTCTGTGTAGAACCTGCACTGGACTTGGGTGGGAACCCCCTGCTAGGCAGGACAGGTGCCTGTGTGGCACAGAGTTCCAGCCCAGCTCACCTGCTCTCAGCCAGTGGTGACTCAGCAGGAGGCTACCCCTGGGCAGAGGAAAGCTAGCCCTCCTACTCCCCAACCCTGGAGGAGCAACAGCCCGGCAGGAGAACCAGGGAGGCCCCATGGGATACTTCTCAGGGCCGGTGCCTTGTTCCCCAGGACGCTCAGGCCTGGGACCTTCCCTGGCTGCTGGCAACTCTGGGGTCTTGGAATGCAGCTGAGAACACCCATGGGTGGAGGTTGCAGGAGACAGCCCCACAGCTCAGGCCCATGCAGTAATTTGCTAGGGGGTCCTGTTTCCTGTGTGTGTGTGTGTGTGTGTGTGTGTGTGTGATGAGATTTAGGGTGACCAGGGTGTCTGGCCCTTGGTGGATGGTTGGCTGGTCCTGAGGCTTTCCTGCTTCCAAGCAGGAAAGCCTTCTGGGTACCTCAAAAGTGGAATAATGAAGCTAACACACACAGAATGCTTACTAAGTGTCAAGCACTGATCAAGGTGCTTTACTGCATTATCTCACAACCAGCTTGTGAGTTAGACCCTGTTGAACCCCTACTTTGCAGATGGAGAAACTGAGGCACAGAGAGTTAAGTGTCTTGCCCAAGGTCAGACGCTATCGGGTGGCTCAGTCATCTCACTGGGTCTATTACTTGAAACCATATTTAGTTTTCTTACAGTTGCCTACTCTCTTGAACCCAAGGTCCCAGCACCTGTAGCCTGCATGATTTCAACGATACTTGACAGCGGCCGTCAACAAACCTGAATGCATTACCAATGACCATAGTGGGGAAGGATCAGAAAACTGTGATTTTGAAGCATATGGGGAGGGCACTGAGGATATTTTGCTCGGAGAAGAGATGAGAGGTGGGCACCCTGCTGACTGGCTTGTAGAAATGAGACTAGACTTTCCCTTGGGGTTCTAGGTGGTACCTCTAGACCAGCTTCAGGGAGGCTGATTTCATTATTTCAAACTGAAGGCCATCCAGGGAATAGAGCTGTGTGTGGACAGACTGGGAGGTCGCGGTTGGTATGAGCTTCCTGTCGCTGAAGGTGTTCAAGGGGGGATAGATTGAGCACTTGAGAGACGTCATGAGCAGATTTCTGCATCAAGTAGGGCTGCGGGTCTTTGGCCTTGTGTGTGCTTTCCAGCCCAGAGAGTCTGTGAATCTCCCATGCCGAGTAAATAGAAGCAGAAGAGAATCACCTGGGCGGCATCCCTGGTGAGGAACCCCAAGCCCCCTCTAGACGCTCCCTCCGGAGCAGCACAGGAGATTCTACGTGTCCTCAGAAAATAATGGACAGCAGTGAGAGGCAAGGGGCTCTGTCCCCCCTGGAGGTAGCTCCAACCTCCTGGCAGGTGCATGCCCAAGGCCCTGGGACTTGAGTCAGGGTCCTGAGCTGGGGCATCCCGTTGTTAGATTTTCCTGTTTCCTTTGACATCATGTGGTCTGTGGGGCTTTCACCCTCCATGTATGATCAAAACTCCCTCCTTGGCACCCGGCCTTCTGGATACCATTACATGTCCCCAGCCTCCCACCATGCCTTTCCCCCTCATATCTTGAGTTTGGGTCACCCAGGAAACAGGCTTCTTTCTCACACCCAAGTCCAAGTTGACTAGCTCCAATAGCCCTTTGGAATAGCAGGTTCTTCAGGGCACAGTTTTCCCTCCGTCTCCTCTGGTGCTCTCCTAGTCACTCCCAGTGCGACCTTTCCTTTCCCAGCTCAGAGTTCAGGCAGTAGGTCCCATTTCTGCTCAGACTGGAAAAGTCTGGCAGCACAGGTCCTGGATTCAGGCTGACACCATGGGAGTAGGGCGTGGTGGGTGAGTCCAAAGTGCCTGACATCTGGCCACTGCTTTTGGAGTGTGGGTTCATGGAAAAGCAGATGTGGCTGGGTTTAGAAAGGCAGATATACGAAGGGTGGGCCAGCAGAGGTCTGGAATGGGGGGGCGGGTACTGGGAGGGGACGACTCCTGGGTCAGCTTCTTACGTTTGTGTGTCTACTGAGTCTTCCCTCCCTTCTTCCTTTCCTAGATGGCAAGGGGTTGTGGCTTTGGGGGTACCTGATAAACAAATAGTCAAGGAGGAATCTCAGGTGCTCACACAGCTGGAACGGGCCCCTTGGGGTGAGACAGGTGTTCAGTTTTCTTTGGGTCGCAGGGATGTCAGACCACTGTGCTCTCGGAGATGGCCTTCCCCGTGGCCTGATGGGGGACCACATCCAAATCTTGGGTTCCCACCTTCTCTAAATCCTAGCTACCAACAGGGAGCTGCTCCAGTGTAAAGGGTTTCTAAAACTTTCCTTACTTCCAAAAACATTTCTTTTTATTTTATAGAGGGAGAGCACAAGAGAGTGAGAGCAGGGGAGAGGCATAGAGGGGGAAAGAGAGAGAATCTTAAGCAGGATCCATGCTCAGTGCAGAGCCCAACGTGGGGCTCGATGCCACAACCCTGGGATCACGACCTAAGCTGAAACCAAGAGTCATTTGCTCAACTGGCAGGGCCACCCAGCTGCCCCATCTAAAGCTTTACTGTTAAAAAAATTTTTTTTTTTTTGCCCACTGTGGCCTTTCTGATGGTTCAACTGGGGCTACACTGCTAAGTTTCCTCATTTCCGAGACTGCAGCTGCAGGAAGAGATGGGAAGGATTATCCCAACCGGCAGGATGCTGAGCTGGGTCCTGATCTCCGGGACCCAGTGGTGGCTGCAGACTGAGAATCACTAGGTGTCGGGCATTATTCCTTGTGAGCCAAGACATCCTTACCAAGGAGACAAGACACCCCAAATGCCCTGGATCCCTACTGACCAAGAGGAGGGTATCTCCAATGGACACCTTCTCCTGCTTCCTCAACTAAATCTAGTTTATCTCGGGGGTGAAGAAGTGTTGCAGCAAGAGTGTATTATATCCCTGGATGAGGTGAGCAACTTCTTGAGCTTACAGTGAAACTTCCTAAGTTTGTACTTACCAAGGCCTCGGCATCTGAAATACTGTTGTTGTTTTTTTCCTTCCCACCCTAATTGAATAATATTCTGAGAATCCACACCACTGGTCTCTTTTCTTTTCTCATGTCTCTCCAGCCCAGGTCCATGGAGAATCAGAGGATATTTAGGCTGAAAGGGACTTTGGAAGTCATCTTTGTACTTTTCAAACTGCAACGTGCTTACCAACCGCCTCAGGAGCTGGCTCAAATGGATTTTCTGGTTTAGTAGGTCTGGGGTGAGGGCCTTAGGTGCTGCATTCAAAGAACTTCCAGGGGATGCGGACATTGCTGTCCAGAGGGTCACACCTCGGATAGCAAGGTGCAACTTAGTCATTCTACAGATACGAAAGCTGAGGCCCAGAGGCTTGGCTGATTTGCCGGTGGTCAGAACTGGAACTCTGCTCTCTCTACTCCTGGTCTATCATCTGCTTTAAAAAGGGCCTTCCTTCCTTTGAAGCAGCCACTTCCTGCTCAGGCCCAAGGCTCCAGGATAAACAGAACATCCCATCTTAATCCCATTTTACTGTTAGGATGAAAGACTTCTTGTTCCATCAGGGCCCCTAGCTTCACAGCCTGCATTTTTATCATCTCCAAGGGGGTTTTAAAAGTTTTTTTTTATTTGTTCTGACTTATGGACACCTCCCCTTCTCTGCTGCAAGTGGTGAAAATCATCTCTCTCTCCCCAAAAAGTGTGCCGGGCATTGTTTAAGTACAACTATATTCAGTTACAGGCTGGAGAAGTCCTGCTGGGCGCAATCCATTTGGCGGTCTCTGCTTTTTGGAATCTCCCCTGGGGTGGTCTGAGAAAGGTTCTCTGTCTGTCCCTGCTGCCACCTGCTACGTCCTGAGGCCCAACTTTGGCTCTGCCTCAGTTGCCCAGGCTCTCAGATATTCTCCTGCGGCTCCCAGAATAGGACTTTAAGGGCAGGGAGGTTCCCAGCGGACCAAGGGTATCAGGGGTTTGGCCTAGGGCCAGTAGGAACTGGTCTGCCAGACTA
Organism: Proteles cristata cristata; assembly: GCA_017311185.1. NCBI lineage: Eukaryota > Metazoa > Chordata > Mammalia > Carnivora > Hyaenidae > Proteles > Proteles cristata. The sequence continues at coordinate 255,176 of JAESUZ010000722.1, forward strand.
AGGAGGTCTCCACTCTGTCCCCTCCTGCTGGTGGGAGGGCAAAATGCCTATCTGGGGACAAGGCTCTAATGGCAACAAGGGGGTAAAAGTCTCACCGAGGCCGAGGGAACGCAGAATGTCAGGGGAAGTCGGGAAAACTGCCTTTTATAGACATGTTCCTTTCTTTCCTTTTTTTTTTTTTTTCTCTTCCAAGTTTACTCACAGCGACAGTGCCACTCGCAGGTGCCTGGTCTGTCTGTGGTTGCGCCTGGGGTGGGCGGGTGGCACCCGCATACCCCTTCCCCATCTTGCCTGCAAGTTGCATGACCTGCATCGGAATCCATAGGGGGGCGGGGGAGAAGCCTTTCAGATGCTGGATGCAGTTGAATTCAGCGTATTCGCTTCGTCGCCTGCCCTCATCCAAGACCGGGGAGGAGAGCCCAGCTTTCTTCTGCGTGTGAATGCTGTAGTGTGTCTGCCTGCTCGGACTTCCCTAACCCTTTCTTTTCCTTTCCCACAGCGAATGCTCTGGTTTTCTCAGCAAACAGCTCACACTTGGCATTTTGACGTTTTATTAAAAAAAAAAAAAAGCCCTACCCAGGCAAAAAGCGGGGTCCCTTCTCTTCTCCCGGTGGGATCTGAGCTCGCGTCGAAGGCTGCACCTGCTCTGCGCCCCTACCAGGAAGGGGTGCTTGTGTGGGAGGGAAGGAGGGAGGTTCTGCGCCCCCGAATCCGGAGAAAGCAGCCCGCCCGCCCCCTCACCGGGCAGTCAGAGCAGGGCACCCGAGAGCCGAGCCCAAAAAGCCGGCCTCTAACGGTGCCGATCTGCTTGCCAAAAAATGCCCCTTGCATCTCAATTTCCCTGGCCGTTTTCTCTCGCCCGCGCGGCTCGCCCGGGGCCACCTCGGCTCCGCAGCGCAGCCCCTGGGGCGCAGGTTCCATCCCTCCCCGCCCCACGCTGAACGCAAAGCCCACCGCCGAGAAGGCGCAGGGGTGCGGGGGCACCAACCCCGCCGTGCCCCGCCGTGCCCAGCTCGCGGACTCTCGATCACGGAAATAAGTGTCATGTAGACAGAGGACCGCGCATCCGCGGCCCCCAGCCCCCGGCTCTGGGTGCGTCTCTGCGGTTCCAGTGCGCTCCCGTGCCCCCCGCCCCCGTCGCCGTCCCCGGGCCTGTGCCCCCCACCCAGGCTCGGGAGCACTCCCCGGTCACCTCGGCTGCGTCCGTTTCACTTCCTCTCGCGGTCCGGATTGCAGCAAAACACCGGGCAGCGCGAGGGCCAAAAAGTGGAAAGGAGAGCGCCTTTCGGCGTCGCGCAGCCAGCTCGCTAACTCCCCCTCCCCAGCCCAGACCCTCTCAATCCCAACTGCAACTTTTTCCCTTCCGTCTCGGTTTCCCCTCGGCCGCGGCGAGCGGGCGCCGGGGCCGCGAGGCGTGGAGCGGACGGGCGGCCGCGCGGCTGCGGGTGGCGGTGCGGGCGAGAGCCGCGAGCCGGCGAGTGGGTGGGTGGGTGGGGAGGAGGAGGGGAGAGACGGGCGGGGAGGGAGTGGGGTGTGGGGAAGGGGAGGGGGAGAGCAGGGAGGGGGGAGATTCCGCTCTTCTGCCGCTCCCAGCCGGGGCGGGGGGCGGGGGGAGGAGGCCGCGAGGAGGGAGGGGAGGAGGGAGGGGAGGAGAGGGAGGGAGCGAGCCGAGGAAGACGCTCCGATAACCCGTGCGTTTCGTAAGGCTCTGAGCACTTGTACATTTCTGCAGGCGCGCGGCGAGCCATTCGCGGCGGCTGCTGCAGCTCCGACTGCATCTTCCTCCTCCTCCTTCCCCCGGGCTCCGGGTGTGTGTATGTGCGAGTGTCTGTGTGTGTGTGTGTTTTGCAGGTGTGTCCGTTTTAATTCTGCCCAGTAGGTGGGACTTGGTGACTTTAGCACCATATTTTTTCTTCCCTTTTTTTCCCCCTCTTCTTTTTCTTTTTTGCCTTCCCACCGTCTGTTGCAACCCTGCAAAGTCTCGGAGTCGGAGAGCGCGGCTCGCTTCCCGAGCCCCCGGACCCGGCGAGCCGGCGAGCGCCGAGCCGGCCACCATGCCAGGCAGACCGCGCCACTAGGCGCTCCCCGCGGCTCCCACCCGGCGGCGGCGGCGGCGGCGGCGGCGGCGGCAGCGATGGTTTCAGACGCTGAAGGATTTTGCATCTGATCGCACGGCGTTTCAAAGGCAGAGGCCCCCCCTCCCCCTTCCCCCCTCCCTCGCCGTCTTTGTTTCCTTCCCCCCCCAGCTCTCCCCACTCCCCCACCCCACCCCCTCTCCTCTCCTCCTCCTCTTTTTTAGAAGCCGCGATCGGAGATGGATGTCTCTCTTTGCCCAGCCAAGTGTAGTTTCTGGCGGATTTTCTTGCTGGGAAGCGTCTGGCTGGACTATGTGGGCTCCGTGCTGGCTTGCCCTGCAAATTGTGTCTGCAGCAAGACTGAGATCAATTGCCGGCGGCCGGACGACGGGAACCTCTTCCCCCTCCTGGAAGGGCAGGATTCAGGGAACAGCAATGGGAACGCCAGCATCAACATCACAGACATCTCCAGGAATATCACTTCCATGTAAGTCGGGCGGCAGCTCCCCCAGCCCGCCTCCTCTCTCGCCCCGCGGCTCCCCCTCGCCCGCCCGCCCCGGCTCGCCGCTGCCCGCCGGGCGCGCGTCAGGCTCGCCGGGGCTCGGGAGATGCTCCCGGGCGGCGGAGTCCAGGTGATCCGGCCCTGGCGCGCGGGAGCCGGGGCTCGCGCGCGCGCCTCTCCCCGGAGGGGACCCCGGCCGGCCGAGGGCGTGCGGGGCCCGGCTCCCGCGCCCGCGCCCGCCCGCTGTGGCTCGCCGAGCCGGGCTCTTGGCCCCCCGCTGAACAGCAACAGTTTGGCCACGCTCGAGTGGCATAAAGTAGGCGAGGTTCGATTCCCGGCGGCGGCGGCGGCGCTGAGCCGGGAGGGAGGGTGACGGGGACTGCTCGCCATCCAGCCGAGATGTTTAACTGTTTCCTTTTGGAAACAGCAAAGCGCGCTGACAAGTAAACAAGTTGGGAGCTGGCTGCTCGCGGGGAGACTTTGGACATGTCGAGGCCGTCATGGACGCCTACCTCTTCCCTCTCCCTCTCGCCCGCCCTCTCCAACCCCATTTTGGGCATTTCCGAGACACCCCCCGCCTCTCCCACCGTCATCTGCATCTGGGCGCCTACGGATCCCGTCCTTGGGAGCTTTGACGACTGCTCCCTCCGTTAATTCAGAGTCAGGATGGAGAGCGGAGCACAGGGGGCTGGCGCATTTTGGGGCCGGGGAGTTATATCATCTTGCAGATCCGTATTTCTGGAGAATCCAACTCTGACTGGCGTTTTGCTTGGTTCTGCCCCGCCTGAGTGAGACCTGGGGTGGCCTGCATTTCCCACCCCTCCCTCCCCTACCTTGGGTAGGGATAGGGGAGAGAACTGTGAGTGGAGAGAAAGAAGAGCTCAGGGTCCGGGGAGGCTAGCCATTTTTTCTTCCACTGACCTCAGGGTCAGGTGACCCCCCCCCCCATTCTGACATCCAGAGAAGGGTGTGGACGGCACTGGGGTTGTCCAGGGGATAGCTCTCTTACCCCATTCCAAGGTCCACACCCCTTGGGGTCCCTCGGAGTGGGTAGGAAGCCAAAAAGGGCTCACGCTGAAGTCCTGGCTGGGGCCTGAGGAAGGCATTTGGGCCTCAAGACCTGATGGGGCGGCCAGGCCGGGAGCAATTGCAGCCCTGCTCTCCCAGGAAAGCCCGCCAGCCCCATTGGCTTCGTGGAGAGTGTGCTCCTGTTCTTGCAGCTAACAGTTTGAGGAAGTATATGGCCCAGGAGGTGTCTCTGATTCCTGGTCCAGGAGACCAGCTTGACCCACATCTTGGCTTTGCCACTCAGGCCCTCACTACCTTCAAGGGGTGGACCTGGGATGATGGGGGTCGGAGAGATGGGGGGGGTGGAGGGGAGCAGGGGCTATGCAGGATGGACCCAACTCTGCCTCTGCTGCTCTGCAGGCCACAGCATTCCAGCACCCCCAGGATGCCTGGAGGAGGCTCTGGAGTGGGATCGGCAGAGAAACTCTGGCTGGGCTGGGAAGTGCACCATCGGGGCTGTGGGGGTGGGGTGGGGAGAGCTTAGCAGTGGATCCAGGGGCTCAGGAGCTGGACCTAGGGATTTCCACAGGGATTGGCAGGTCAAGGGTTGGAGAGAAGGTGTCTGGTGTACGTCTCTGGGAGCTAGGGAGCCTCATTCGGCTTGTTCTCTGCTTCGAGGACATGTGTGTCTGTAGGAAGCCAGCGGGAGGCAGGGCTGGTCACAATCACGTACTCTCTCTGTAGCCAGGCAGAGGTGTTGCGCCTTTGAAAACAATGCTTGGGGAAGCAGTTTGAGCGGGGAGAGTTGGGTTTCTCTTTCCAGGCAAACGGTCCAAGATGGAGGTGCCGGAAAGGTGGCTGGTGGGTGGGGATGGGGCGGTCTCTTGTCCCCTTGGCTCTTGGAGGACCCCAGTAGGACATACAGGAGGTCAGTGAGCAGGGAGTGGAATGGGGGACCGTGTGTGTCCCCATCCTTGTTTCAGGGCTCTGCCTCCGGGACTCCTTTCCTTAAATCCACCCGACACCTAAGAGCCTGGGAACTGGGCTCCCTCAGGAGCTGCACAGAGTGACAGGTGGGGGGGCGGATCAGAGGTCACGGGTATGATGACCCTTCCTCACCCCACCTTTTCCCCAGTGCCCTGTTATATCTACGGCTGGTATTGACTGAATTCGGGGAAGGGCCTCGTCTTCTAGCCCAGAGGCAGGGGAGATCATGATCAGCCTGGGAAGCAGATGTCATTGGTTCCTATTTTACCCGAGAGGATGGAGGCTCGGGGTGGCCAAGTAATGTTCCTTGGGGCGCGTAGCCCCACTGGTGAGCCAGGCTTGTGTCTCTGTCCCAACACGGAGGCAGTGGGGGGGGGCGGAGGGCTGGGGGGGTCCCTTCTGCCCAGCAGCCTGAGCAGGCTGGGAGGAGGGCCCTGGGGGCAGACAGAAGCTCTCACTACAGGGCAAGATCCTCCTTCAACATGACCTGGGAAGGGGGATTGAGTGGGAGCCGGGGCTTGGCCAGAAGACAGCGTGTACTTCAGATTTCTGGTACCCTCACAGATGTGGAGTCGAGGGGTCCTCCAGCCTTTGATCAGCCTGAAGCCCTTGCTGGTGTGTGCCTAGGGCTACAGCTTGGGCAGAGTCTGGGGGATGAGGAAGAGGCTGGGATGAAGCTGGATTTTCATCAGGCCCGGCTTCCGGAACCTGGCAGGGGTGGCTTCCACAGGGGTATCTTCTTGTTTGCAGGGCTGTAGAGTTCTGATGACCCTTTCTCAGTGCTTAACTGATGGTACCTAAATTTTAAGATGGATGAGAGGTTTCCTGTGGTCTTTCTCCCAGGGTTGTGTGCAGAGTGGGTCTTGTGTACCTGTCGTTGGAGGCTGGCCAAGGGTGCCTGTGATGGGGGAGGTGCCGTCCCATTAGTATCAGGAGTGAATCAGCTGCAGGGCATCAGGGCAGAAGTGTGGGTCTCCCCTCTGCCCCGCCCCAAGTGTCCTCCCCCTTGGCCTCTTTCTGTTTAGGAGGCCATTCCTTTGCCTCTCGAGCTCAGGGCACACAGTAACCTCACCTAGAAGGGTCCAAGCGCTGCTGCGCCCTGGCCCCACCAGGCTCTGACGTCACAAAGGCAGAGGGCGGTGGCTGGGAGGTGGGCCCACTGTCTAGGTCAAGCCTGCTGGATCTGAATGGTGCCTCCTTTGACTGTCTGAAGATCAAGGGCGAGGAGATGGCTCACAGGGCCCAGAGTTCCTGGGACTGGCTGTCGTGCCTTGGGAAGACCATGAGCTCTTGGCTGGGACTCGGAGCTACCAACTTGGCCTCTGCAGGAGCCACCCCAGGATCGCTGGTGTTTACAGCTCTCTGGTCCCCTATATGTCCTGTCTTTCCTGCAGGCCCTTGCCTGGCTGGGTGAAGGATCATTTGTGCGTTGGCTGCTGTATTGGCTCCATGATACTCAGCCTTTCTAAGGATCAAGGGAAGAGCCAGCCTTGACAATTACTGTTGAGAGCTGGGATGCAGGCAGGGGTGTGAGCCAGGCCCCAAGGGCATCATGGAGCCCAGCCAGGCTCTCAAGAGTGAGTCTAGGCCTGAGGGAGGCAGGCTCAGTTCAGAGGCCTTTGTGGTCAATCGGAAGGGGGAGTGGTGGCAGCCGTGGGGAGTGGGGCACTTCTGGGATGAAATCTGGGGACCCTAGACTCCAGAGGCCCTGGGATTTTGGCTGGAGACAGTCTTCAGCCCCCACAAGCCCAGGTCAGTCTTTCCAGGCTGACTCTGGGGTCCAGGGTATCATCTTCGCAGCTCCAGGGGGGACCTCCGCACATGGCAGATTTGGGTAAAACCCTAGCTTTGAGAGTGTTTGGGAACTGGTCCCTGGAGGGCCGAGCCTGGAGCCTGGGAGGCAGCTCAGGGTCCTGCCTGGCTGAAGTGGAGGGTGCGGCTGTGAAGAAGGGAGGGGCCCGGTGTCTGCTCCCCTGGGATGCTGTCTGTCCTTGGCCTGCCTCCCTGTCTGCTGTCTCCTTTTCCTCTCTGACTGGTGGGGGACTAGGCCCTTGCCCCGGCTGGCTCTTGAGTGGGAGTGTGGGTGGGCCGTGACCTTCCCTTGGGATGACCTTTGCCAGTATTGTGGCATCTCTCACCCCTGGACTCCACTCCGTGGTTTATACTGGGATCACAGCACCATCTCTGGCCTCCCTTTGGGGCCTCCAGGTGGCCAGAGTGAGGGCAGGCTTAGAGAAAGGGATGAGTCCTACCCCTGGCCCTGCCCCTAACCCAATATGAACATTAGGAGGGGACTGTAGCCTTTCTGAGCCTGTAAATCCAGCTATGGGTTGAGGCCATGGGATGGTGCCCCTTCTAGCTTGGACATCTGCCATCCCAAGGCCCAAGGAGCACCCCAGCGAGGCTCTGTGATGCCACTTCTAAGGGCACCATCTTTGGGGTTGGTGCTGACCTTCATCATGCCGCCGGGAAGAGGGGAGGGGTGCTCGCTGTCTGGCCGCTGGCCATTTTCCCCTTCCTTCTTCCTTCCCTTCCTACTTCTAGAGAACTCTGGCTTACCCAGAAAGAGCCACACAGTTTGGAGTCAGCTGCCCAGACCAAATGTCACACTTAGCCATGTACCGGGGCCTGCGGCCTCAGAGGCCAGACCCCCAGCTTCATGGCTCTCTGTTCTCTGCCCTGCGCTCACGACAGGAAGGGGACCTCCCTCTGCCAAGCTTCCAGTCATTGCCCCAGCAGAGACCTCCTCTGGAGGCCAGAGGAACATGCTAGAGCTTCCATTTCAAGTGTCTAGAAAAGGGAATGTTTAATATTTAGCATGTGGACTGAAGATACACAAGCATATGACTTAATAAACAGGAGCACTCTGGGGTTACAAGATAAAATTTTTATTGCTAAAGCATGCATAATCGAAAAAGCCTTGTGTCCATAATCAAAAAGGCTTAGAAAGGCCCGGGTTTGGGAGGGGGGTGTGTTGACAGAAAGATAAGTGACCCTGAACCCCGGGCTCCCCCTCTTGGCTCTGTTCCAGGGAGGGGTGGGTTGATTGGCAGGGGGAGCAGGGAAAATGAGAGGAGGGGTCAGGCTGGGTGGCAGAGGGGAATCTTGGCACTGGACCCCAGGAGGGCCAGGCTGGTTCCCCACCATCTCCTAGTACCCGCCAGGTCCTGCCTTTTGTTTCCATCTAGCAAATTCTTTACCTCCTGAACACCTCAGCATTTCTCTTATGCTTCCCAGTTTACAGTGGTTGGGTTACTTTGGCTACTTGAAGTGCATAAGCAGGGATCATTAGTCCCATTTTACCGATTAACCAAATAAAGGGTTGAGTTGCATATCTCCCAAAAGGAAAGCTCTAGAAGAGTCTCGTGACTCCCTTCTGTGGTGCTCTGATCTTGACCTCTCTGATTTCATAGACTCTTCTCTCTGGCGGTGGTCCTTTGGCTGGACATCCCATGGCTCCATTTTTATCCAGAAAGTTCTCTTTCTCCCACGGGGGCAGCATTCTGGAAACGTCCATCTGTGAGGGATTGGAGGACGGCTCAGAGTCCTGGCAGATGGAACTAGGTGTGGCCTGAGTGGAGGCTGCATTTGCCCCCCATGGGATCTGGGAGTGGAGGTCTGAGGCAGCCAGTCAAGTCATCCTTCATCCCCTGAGCCTCGCTGGCCTTCGCCTGGGGAAACACATACTCCTGGGGACCAGGCTTGTTCGGTGCTCCTCTTTGATGAGTTGGATCACCAAGGATGAGGACGCCCTCAAGCTGTAACAGAAGCCTGGTGCCTTCTGGAAACCTGGTGCCTTCTGGAACCCTGGGAACCCCCATGAGGATCCTCAGTTTTGTGCCTTCACTCTGCGTGCAAGGCTCACCAGAACTCAGGGCAGGAAGGATGACTGCAGGCGCCAGGGGCCCTCCAGAGGCTCAGACAGAGCCAAAGACCTGCCTATGGCCCCTCGGGGTGGCTGGGAGGTCTCTCTCCCAGATGCTGGGGCCGGTGCCACCGGCTTCTGCTCTGTCAAAACCAGAGCCTTGCCCACAATTATGTCTCCCTCTGGGGCGATGTTTCCAAATCTGGGGTCCCCAGAGGCAGAAGCTATGTGAGGCTGGCAGCCCCAGAGCTCTTCGTAGCCTGCAGCCCATGCCAAGAGATTCACTCGGTGAGGCTTTCTGCTCTGCTCTGTTTCCATGCAGGGCTGTGGGCTCAGCTGGCTTGGGAGCCCATCCTTTCTCTCCAGCCTCGCCTCTGTCCCCCAGCCCTACTTCCATCTGCTTTGTCTCATCAACAGTGTGCCCGGTCTGGACGGTGGGAGATTAGGGATTCCTTTCTCAGAATCATCAAGCTTGGAGAGGAACATGGTGGCTGGGTTTCCCCAGCTGGTCCTCGGAGCCTGGCCTCTCCCTCGCTTTGGACAAACCCCTTCCCTCTTCTGTTTCCTTATCTGTAAGTTGAGCATAGTAATAACTACTACTTAGCAGTGCTCTGAGGGACAGTGCCATGCATCACACCCAGCAAAGAGAAAGCTGTCGGTATCTAATAACTTGACAACAGCTAGCTTCTGCTGAGTGCCTCCTGTGTTGTAGACGCTGTTCCAAGCACTTTAGAAGTAATATTTCATTATGGCCTCATGCAAACCCTATGAGAGAGGGACCATTAGTTAATATTAATCCCATTTTACAGAAGGGGGATGAGCCCAGATATCGAATTTGCCTTGCTTAATTTTGCACAGAGCAGTCTGACGGTTAACGTTAAGCTGTACTGCCTGGACTCTTGTTCTCTTAGGCGTGCTCATATATACTGGTAGACACACGCGTTCGTAGAGTCATTCGTGAATACATGGCCATTGTACTCAATTAATAATTAAACGGAGGGTAGACGTGAGGCCCTAGAAGGGTCGTTCATTTTGTAACATTCCAGTTCTGTGGATGCGAATTGCCCTGGCAGTGGGGTCAGAGGGGAAGGCGAATGAGAGGATGGCTATGGGGCTGGCCTGGCAGCCAGGGTCATAGACAGGCTCTCACAGTCGGGGTGGCTGGGGCCCTACCTCCTGACCTGCTCCCTGAGCACCTTCCCCCAGGGCAGCGTCTCAGCCAGGCCCTCATCCCAGGCCTCCTTGACCACCCCGTGGGGTCTTGGCGCCTTAGGTCAGGTCAGCTCCCCCCGACCAAGTGCTGACTGAGCCTGGTGGGGATTCAGGAAGCCAGCGGCTGGGTCCCTGTCAGCTGCACTCTAGGCTCTGTCCCTGACTGCCCATTGCCCGAGAGAGCTTGGGTGAGAGAGTAGAGGGCGAGGGGGCTTCTTGCAGGTAGAGCTTTGGGGTTTCAGGACTGCTGGTGGAAGGGGGGTGTCTGCAGTGCTGAGCAGCTCGAGCTGCAAGCTGGTGTGGAGAGCATCCTCCCTGACGCCTAACTCTTCTGGTTAATTTCTTGCTGCCTCCTCTTCCCTTCCTCTCCTCCATCCTTCTCCTGCCTCAGCAGCCCCGCTGCTCATGGAAGCTCCCTACCCTCTGAGACTGGGGGACCCATCTTGTGGAAACACCCCATTTTTGCTGCTGCTTGGCTGGATGGCCCACAGCGTCACAGAACCTCACTGGCCTTGATTTTCCGTTCTGGGAGTTGGGTCACCCCTGGAAGTTGGCGCCAGTCTCTCACACACGGGGTCACGGTCAGAGAGATGTGGTAACATGCTCTGTGTGCTGTCTAAATGGCGGGGTGCCATGAGGATTGTTCCCATTTCTAGATCTCTGGGAGTATTTTTGAGTTAGGAAGGAGAGCAAGTCTTTGAAGCATGAATCTGATCCAGAAAGGGGTTCAGAAATAATTGGGGGTCTAACCCAGGTTTACCAAGGAGGAACGTGGGGCTCAAATAGGTGGATGGTCTTGGTTCAGTCACCTAGCGAGTCCTGGCATGGGGTCCTGTCTGCCCAGCCGGTGTGGCTTTCCTTCCCCACCCTCTGCTAGGGGCTGCTGTGGGGCTGAGGGATTTGGGCGCTTCCAGAGGAAGGGAAAGGAGCCCTTCGTCTCCTGCTAAGACAGAATGAGACTCTTAGATTCGCGGTCCTAACCTTGCTGCCTCCTGTGGGAAACTGGGCTGCGTGTGCGCATACGGGGGTGTCTTTGTGCACGCCAAGTGCCTGTCTTCTGTTCGCTGTGCACATCACGTCTGAGGTCTTCGTAAACAAGCTCGGAAGCCTTTGGCTTCCTGCTGGCCAAGTTCGGCGACGTGCGGACCCCCCCCGTGGCCACCAGAGGGCAGTGCTGCGCATGAGACGGGAGGAGCTGGGGATGTGGCTGGAGCCTGGTGAGATGCGCCCCTGCTGGCAAGACCTGGCTGTCAGACCCTTCCTCGAGCCAGGGATGAGCAGGGAGGCCAGCTGTCCCCGAGGCGGGGCCTCTCTCTGCGGAGCCAGTCCTGCCTTTATCATATTTGCAGCCTGGCCACAGGAGTCTCCTGGACTGAGCTCCCCAGAACATGGCTGGGGGAGTGCCCTGGGTGGAGGGAAGTCACTGCTCTCCCTCTCTGGGCTGTCTCTGCGGCAGCAGCGGTGGGAGGGGTGATGCACAGTTGCACAGGGGTGATGGAGATGGATGAATGGGACATAGTTCTTGCCCACGAACATCAGTCTCGATGTGACACAGAGCAGCTGAGAGATACTGGACAGGTTACGCTGCGGGGGTTCGTGTCACAGACGAATTGAGCTTTATGAACTCCCCCGGGCTGTTTGATATACTGGCCCAAGTGTGGGGGGGGCATCGTCACTTCTCTCTGCCCCCCTCGCCTCAGGCCAAGCTTGGGAATCACTTAGACACCATGTGGCTTCTCAGTAAATACCAGGTCCTGGTAATTACCAGGTGCGAGAACTTGGTGCTGTCTTTTAGTCTTTTCTAGACTCTGTCTCTCCCTCAGAGCTCCCCGTCTAAATAGATGGGCCTTGCCTGGACCAGCTGGTTTGGACTGTTTCTTTTCTGTGAGTCTCTTTTCTGTCTGTTCCAGGCAGTCCCGTATTTGAGCAGGGCGTGGTCTTGCTCTGTTCGCTAGTTGGTCTGCACAGGAGCCCTGCCCCACTTGTGTGGTTGTGGCTTTGGAGACGGGGTCTTCTGCTTTTGTGGTGGGTCCTGCGATGGTGTCCTGGGAGCCATCGTGGGGCTGTAGGCGGGACCCTCTCTGTTGTGGTCAGTCATTCCCCACCTACTTGCTTTTGTGAGGCTGGTACCCTGAAAAGCAGGGGTGAAGCTGACATTAATCCCGCTTCTGCTAGGCTGGAGGTTGTTTGTGTACGCATCCCTGTTTGTGGATGGCTTGAGATCGTAACTGTCTCTTACCAGCACTGTGACCTTGGGCTGGCTACTTTTTTGATCCTCAGTTTCCTCATCTGGAAAATAGAAATAATGCTAATAATGCAGTAATGCGCTCGTAATTTCGTGACTGTATGTGCATACCCACGCGTGTACCCGCGCACACACGCTGTTCATCTCATTTTCTCCTTCTTCTCATTACCACACTCCAGAACTTGATCCGCACGAGCACAGATACTTTCCGTGGCTCTCATCTGTTCTTTCTGCTTCCAGTCTTTCCTCCTTCCAGCTCATCACGCTCACCCTGACAGATTAAGCTTCTAATTCAAGGCCTTCTGTTAGAACAATGCGGGCATCCAAGATTTTCAGTGGTTCTTTTGTCTGGGAGTCAATTCAGTGTGGTAAGGAGAATAGTAGTTGCTCTGGCCACGCAGCCTTCGGTTTAGATCCCGGCTCCGCCCCTGTGTGAGCTTACCCACATCATTAACCTCTCGGAGCCTCCGATTTTCCTTACCCTAAAAATCAGGCTGACTGTGTCCACCTGTAGAGTAGTTGGCAGGATTAAATGAGATTATGGTAGGTGCCTAGCACGTGATAGGTGCATAGAGGCCAAATTGGCATGTGGTACAGTGCGAGTCTCACAGAGGTGATGGGCAGCGACATCTCGGGGGCTGGGAAACGTGGGACTAGAGGAAGTTATATGGGGAGAGGAGGCACCTCGGGCGAAGCTGAAGGCGGGAACAGAAGGCCCGAGGTAGAGTGTATTTAGAAAAGGTGGCAAAGTGACTAAAGCGCATGTCTTTTAAAAGAACAGGGAGACAGCTGGTTCCCAGATAGACTCAGCTGGGACACCAAGGGGCAGAGTGTCCCAGGCGCTCTGGGTGTGGAGAATTTCTATGCAGACTAATTCAGGAGCACCCAGCCTCTTGCAGATGGGGTCCCATAGAGTTTTACTGCTATTCATGCCCTGCGTAGCTTCTCATTTGCTAGATGATCCTCTTCCAGGCTATTATAATTGATTGAGCCTCTCAGCTACAGATGGGGCTGTGGGACCAGTCCTGGGAGAAAGGATTTAGGAATCCGGTGGGAAGGGGGTGCCTACGGAATCTTCCAGTCCACCCTTCAGGGCCTTCCATCCCCATTCCCTCCAGTTCCATGTTCAGCCACAAGAGGGCACTAGACCATGATGTCTGCAGGGAGGGAGGCAATGGTTTGCCTGCCTGGTTGGCATTGTGCCTTTGATCAAAGTTGGTTTTCTCCCAGGTTCTGGCATCTCTGAGGGCCACGGTAAAACCATTTGATTTAACTAGAGCCCATAGACCCATAGCTCAGAGTCTGATATCCCAAGGGAGGCTAAATTGTGTAGCAGGAAAATCATAGAATTTGGCATCAAGCTCAGGTTCCAAGTACCTGCCCTCCCCACTGCTTGTTTTTTTGTTTTTAACTTTGAATAAGTTTATTGAATTTCTCTGGGTCTCATTTTCTTCATCTGCAAACTTAAGGTGTTTTGGGAGGTGTTGCTGTCATGAGGATTATATTATATGATGTGTGAAAAGTGTCCTGAACGTGGTATATACTCCATGGTTGGCCATCTGCCTCTTTCTGGAAGAAAGATGAACTTAGGACACAGGGCAAGAGTTATTTATGGGATCATGTTGGCCTCTTGGGGTCCTCGGACTCGCCAAGGAGTGCTCTATGGTTCCGAGTCACTGGGGCGCAGCAGTGACACCCAGTGGCTGGAGGGAAGAACAGCAGTGTGCTGGGCTGGGCTGGGTTGACCGTGCTGGGCACTGTTGGGGCGGGTGAGATTGAAACTGCATCAGGGGCGATGGGCTTCGGGGGAATCTGTCAACCAGATTTCTTTTCCCTTCAAATGCTAGTGGCTAGAGATGATTCTCTAAGGTCATGAGTGTGATGGTGGCCATTGGGAATATGTGTGGCCTGGGCCAGCGCTATGAGGTTACGTATTGTGGAGCACACGTGTCCGACTGAGTGACTTTATCATAGCCAGCCAATCCTGGCATCTAACTGCCAGATCCTTCCTGGTGTTTTTTGGAGTGCTGCTCTTTGGGAGGTGCTTTAGTTCCCACCAGTGTGTCTTTTTGGCCCCAGCCTCCAGCCACAAGACTCAGAATTACTGAGGCTCAGCATGTTTACCTGGAAAATGGCAAGGGGAGGGATCACTGGGCTGGTCAAATGGGAGCTTGGGTCTTTGGGTATGACTATCAGGAATTGTTTTAGGCTGTGTGTGTGTGTGTGTGTGTGTGTGTGTGTGAGTGTGTGTGTATGAGGAGTATGTGGGATCACATGGGAGGGGGCTTAGTGGTAATCGCTAAGCTTCAGGCTTTCCTGAGGCAGAAAGTCCAGCCTGGAGAAGGGAGGGGCCTTCCCCCAGCAGAGGTGGGGTCGGAACTGGGGAACTGGAATTTTCTCCTTACCTTCGGGGGCCTCTTCCTTACGTACCTGAGATTCAGGAGGGAACCTTGGCAGACGTGCTAGGCTCAGGAAGTTATTTAATATCAGCTTTGCTCCAGATTGTGTTTCTGACTCCTTGCCACCTCTTAAGTGGCAGTCATTTTAACAAATGTGGCGGTGAGACACCGAGTGGGAAATAACATGAGAGAGTGGGGAAGGGGCTGGGCGTGGGGGAGGGTGTAGCTTTATTCCCTTGGCAGAAAACTCTTTGAGGCAGTTGCAGGGAGAGAATAATGGAAGGGGAGGTGTGGCCCCTCGATGCCCCTGGCAGTGAGGGGAAGGGCCTGACTTCCTGGGCGTGTGGCCTGTGGCTGCAATTCTCTCTTCTCTGTGGGAAGGCTCTGTGCCCCACTGGCTGGCCGGGCTCCTGTCCCTGCAGAGGGGTGCAGGGGAGGCCTTGTGTTCATTTTTCTAAGGCCTGTCTTCCAGGTGCGTAAGAGACCGCTGACCAGGGCTGGTGTTGGGGTGTGTTGAGCCCCCTGTGGGTGCTGAGCTGCATGTGCGCCCAGGCGGTGGGTGCCCCGACCCTGCTGCCTGCCTGCCGAGGCCCATCCCAGCCTCTGGACTATTGGGGAAGGGCCATCCTGGCCCTTCCTCCTGCAGGATCCGGAGACAATGGAGTCCCCTCTCTTTCTTATTTGTTCCAGCCTCCGGCCACGTGCCAGGCATGGGGCTGAACCCTGGGACACGACACGGAGAAGTTAAAGGACCATCGCCCTTCCCTCTTGGAGTTTATAGGTTTTTTTAAAAAAAGTTTTAAATGTTTACTTTTGAGAGAGAGAGAGAGAGAGAGAGCACAAGTGGGAGAGGGTCAGAGAGAGAGGGAGACAGCATCTGAAGCAGATGCCAGGCTCCGAGTGGTCAGCACAGAATCCCTGGTGGGACTCCCAGCTCAGGGATCGTGAGACTGTGACTTCAGCAGAAGTCAGACACTTAACCGGCTGAGCCACCCAGGGGCTCCTATAGGTTTTTATTTTAAGCTTATTTATTGTGAGAGAGAGAGAGAGAGAGAGAGAGACGGCATGAGTGTGGGAGGGGCAGAGAGAGAGGAAGAGAGAGGGAATCCAAAGCAGGCTCCGTGCTGTCGGCGCAGAGCCTGATGCAGGGCTCGAACTCATGAACCATGAGACTAGGCCCTGAGCTGCCACTGTCTGAGCCACCCAGGTGCCCCCGCTCTTGGAGCTTAGAGTCGAGTTGGGGGTGGTGAGCCTTCGTGAAAGGAGCGACAGCTGCAAGGGCCATCTCAAGAGTAGAAGGGGCAGGATTTTAAAAAACTCATGTAACGTGAAGGAAAATGCACATGCCTGAAAACACGCCTAACCTGCGGTGGAGAGGGTGCAGTGCTCCTAATTGGAGATTTATAGTTTCTGGACTCCCCTGTTGTCAGGCCCATCTATTGTCAGAGGAAGCGGCGGAGTTAACTTGTCAGGGTTGTGGGCCCCGGTCGTGAGGTGGCCACTGGCCTTGCTGTCGCCCGCAAGGGGCTCTGTGGTATTTTGGGGGAAGCCACGTGTGGAAGGCAAGGGGCGGCTGCATTTCTGCTCCCGTCACTTTCTGACCTTGGGAGACCAAGATTGGCGCAAGGTCACCCCTGTTAGGATGATGGCCCCCGCAGCCGAGGGGAGAAGGGCCTGGGGGACAGGAAGGAAGAAGGCCACCGGCCATGTGTCCATGAGTGGGTTGCAGATGCTCCTTCATTCTCCAGCTCTGCATTTGTTCAGCGTGTTTATCTGGGAGCATCCGAGGGGCAGCCGCTTTTGTGAGAGCTGGGAAAACATCGGTGAGCCGGACAGTTGAGGTCTGTATTCCCCTGTAGTCACAGGATGTGGAAGGTCAAGACCTTTCTTCTGGAAAGCTCCCTTGACCTTGCTCGTGGGAATCTCCCTCCAGGCTGCAGGCTGTAGGGGAGCTGGGTCAGGGGTGCTGAGGGCACAGCCAGATTCCCCTTCCTCCCCCAGCCAAGCTCCTGGGAGGAAGTCCCCTTGGAGGGTGGTCTGGGTGAAGGAGAGCCAAGGGTGGGGGGGATGCCTAGTCGGTGCACAGAGAATTGCTCCTGTGCTGATATAGGGTCAGCCCCCTGCTTCCGTCTCTGGGCATGCAGTGGACACTGCGTCCAGGCAGCGCTGGGCCACCCCCGGCCCTGGTGGAGAGCGGCACACTCCCCTTCCTCCCAGCTCAGAGCAGCCTGGGGCCCCCAGGGAGCATGTGTGACCTTCTCCCTCCCTGACTCTTGTTCTGGCTTCAGTGTCCAGAGTAATTTCCTGTCCTTTTGCAAATGGCGGGTGCTCTTTCCTGCCTCCCCGCCCCACCTGCCCCAGTCCCGGGACGCAAGCTGCCTCCCCCCTCCCCTCCCCCTCCCACCCGACGTGCTAGCCTGTCTGCCTGGGCTGCCTTTGTCCGGACTCTGGTCAGGGGTGCGCCGGCCTTGGGGCCCCACCTGTTCCCTTTCCTGGTGTCTGTCCTTACCTGCCCCCAGGCCGGTCAATGGAAGAGGGTGGCGTGGCTAGGGTCTCAGTCCCGCTGAGACTTGAGACTCTTGGGTTCCAGCCACGCGCCCTTTATGGCCTCAGGCTCCTCCATGTTTTGGTTTCTCCCCTGTGCTGGGAGCGCCAGTGGTGGGGGGGGTGCGTTTTATTTGACTCTGTGTCCCCAGAGCAGCCAGGACCTAGTGAAGACCCACTGAGCGGGATGGGGGTGCTGCCGGCAGATTGTCTCCCGGATCTAGGACCAATCCCAGCTTGGTGACAGTGCACTTGCCTCGGCCCAGAGCGCTGGGCATCTCCCCCTCTTCGCTCTCCGAGGTTTGCCCTCAGCAGAGGAGCCTGTTGGAGGCGCCTTCTAGGGAAATGAGAACTCATCACAGGGAGAGCAAACCCTTGCAGTGACTGTGTTCCAGCGGCTACTGCAAGGACCGGCTTATCTTAAGCCTCTGTCGTTATCCGCACAGCCCGATGGGGCAGGTACCGTTATCAGCATCATTTTATGAAAGCACAGGGAAACTGAGGCATGGGGAGGCTATTGAACTTGTTCTTGGTTGGTCGTTTGGCCAGTAACTGGCAGAACTGGGGTTTGAACTGGGCATGTCAGGCCCCAGGGCCCCTCTCATGCCCCTGGTGGTATCTCGTTCTTGCCGGCCCCCATTTCCTTTAGTCCTGAGCCCCACCTGAGCCCCTGCAGCGGCCAGGTGCGCCTCGGCTAATAAGACCTCACACGGTGCTCATCTGTGATCTGTGGAGGGGCCTTTGGGATCTGGTGGAGATTGAGATTCCTGAATTCTGTGGCCACAGGTGTTTCCAGCCACGTCCCAGAAGATGTCTTCTGAGCGAGGGCACTGGGGCAGAACGGGGTGGGGGCTTCTTGGGCCCTGTCACTACCACCATCTTACTGGGTGAGTCTGAGCAAGGCGCTGGCCATCTCTGGGCTTCCATTTTCTTGCACTTAAAACCAGGAGTCCCGCCCAGGTGATCTTGGAGGGCCTTTTAGGCTCTGACCTCTGATACTTCAAAATGGCGTGCCTGGGGACCGGCCGAAGATTAGAGGGGGCTGAGACTGCAGAGGATTTCACTAGTGGCGGTCCTATGTGGGCGGGGTGGGGGGTGGGGGGGACTTGTGGGAAAGGACCCCGTGGTTCTCACACCTGTGCGTGCGTCCCTAGTCCCAGGATGGCCTGTGGAAGAGCAGGCTGCCTGGCTCCACCCCAGAATTTCTGATTCCTGTTTGTGGTGGCAGCTGAGGACTTCCTTTCTAGTGAGTCCCCAGGTGATGCGGGTGCTGCTGGCCCTGGGACCACACTTTGAAGATGACAGCTGCGTCTATGGCTTTCGGGGAGCACTCCCTGGAGATCAGAGCTAGGGTGGTATTCTGCATACGCTTTTTTGCAAATTTTCCCAGGCCATGAAATGTTTGAGTACTTCCATTTTAGAAGCTCACTGCTAATCCACTCCCAAGCATATTTTGACGGGGCCCACCCAGGTGCCGGCGTCTCTCTCCATTCCCATTTCTTCTCTCTGCACCCCAAAGGCTCCCTCCTGACCCTGGCCCCCTCCCCGCCACTCCCCTTTTCCCATAGGGCTGGTCTTGCTAGAATGTGCTCCCGTCCAGTATGGAGCTGGGAAGTAAAAGCGCAGTTACATTTCTCATAGTACCTTTCCAGACTCACCATTGATTTTTTAAAAAAATGTTTTCTTTATTTCTGAGAGAGAGAGACAGCGTGAGCAGGGGAGGGTCACAGAGAGAGGGAGATACAGAATCTGAAACAGGCTCCAGGCTCTGAGCTAGCTGTCAGCACAGAGCCTGACGCGGGGCTCGAACCCACAAACAGTGAGATCATGACCTGAGCTGAACTTGGACGCTTAACTGACTGAGCCACCCAGGTGCCCCGACTCACCGTTGATTTTTAAGAACTCTCTGGAAGGCAGGGTAATAATTCTGCGATTGCAGCTCAGGAACCTCAGTTGGGTCCCATTTGCTCCCAGGGTCAAGTTCAGGCTTCTGTGTTCGTGTCTCACTGCAGTCTCTCTCTGGACTCCTGCCTGCCATTATCCATCCGTGGGAACACTCTGCCCAAGGCTTCCCAAAACATCCCCACGCGTTTCCAGCTCTCAGCCTCTCTGTCAGGCTGTTTCCCTGCCTGGAAGACCCCCGGCTTTCACTCTGCTCACCTGAGCCCTTCTTGTCACTCCGGCCCCACCTTTGAGATGTTCTTTGTCGTCCAGACCTGTGTTTATTGAATGTTCTAGCTTCCCAGTCTCTAGCGCACAGTCCTAGCAGCTGTTTTCAAAAGCGCTTTCTCTGGGTCAGGCCGTTTCTGTGGCATTTCAACCGGATGCACCGTGAGCAGCTCTCATTTCACAGACGAGGAAATTGAGGCCACACAGGGCAGGAGCTTGCCCCGAGGCCACGCATACACGGCACCGTTGGGTTTCAAACCCAAGCTCACTCCAGATCCCACATTCTCCCATTCATTGAGCAGTGTGTGCAGGAGTAAGGTGACTGGCACGGGCTCCCGTGTCATCAGGAGAAGAGGTCAGGGGACCTGGGATCTGTTGATGTGATGATACAAGACCATGTAGCCGTTACGGTGAAAGTCTTGCTGTCTATGCAGTAACGTGGCTACGTTTTGAAAACCTAATGTTGATGGAAAACCGAAAACAAACAGTAAGCTGCACAAGTGCACGACAAGTGTAATTAAAAGAAAAACCACAACGACCATTGTAATGTGTTGTTTATGGACACAGAAAATGCAGTAAGAAGATAAAATTGTGGCTGGATACAAACCAATTTCATGATGGCCTTGGTTCTAGCGAAGGAGGAGGAAGCATAGAGCTGTTAACTTTATCTGTGATGTTTTCCTTTTCTCTCCGTGTTTTGAGATTAGCATATGACAAAATGATAATTAATTATGGAATTAATTAATGATTATGTATTCCAGGTGATGGGTAAATGTGGTGTTCAACGTGCAATCCTTTGTTTTTTCCTCTGTTAAAATGCAACTTTAGAAACCGTAAGCCATGAAAGATGATCCTACCCACCAGATTTGAAATTTACTTTTTTTAATTAAAAATTTTTTTAATGCTTGTTTATTTTGAGAGAAGGAGAGAGAGAGACCGAGCACAGAGAGAGGGGAGGGACAGAGAGAGAGGGAGACACAGAATCTGAAGCAGGCTCCAGGCTCTGAGCTGTCAGCACAGAGCCTGACGCGGGGCTTGAAGTCATGAACCATGAGACCATGACTGAGCTGAAGTCGGACGCTTAACTGACTGAGCCACTCAGGCGCCCCTGTAATCACCTTTTTAAAGGCTTATTTACAAATACAGTCCCATTATGAAGTTTATGACTTCAGCAGAGGAATTTGGGGGGGAGACAGTGGAGCTCATAACAATCATAATACCCCCAAAAAATTGCATGTCTACTGAAGTTAAAAGAGTCTCTCTGAGACTTTCTGAGTGCAGCGACCTGCAGGAGTTCGTCAGAGTTGGATTTTTCGTGTGTATCAGTGCCTCTTGCTACAAGTGCCCTAAGCTTAACTGCTTGGTTAGCCTTTATTTAAAAAAATTTTTTTAAAGCTTACTTTATTTTTGACTGAGAGACAGAGTGCAAGCAGGAGAGGGTTAGAGAGAGAAGGAGACACAGACTCCAAAGCAGGTTCCAGGCTCTGAGCTGTCAGCACAGAGCCCAACAAGGGGCTCGAACCCATGAACCGTGAGATCCTGACCTAAGCTGAAGTCCGACACTTACCTTAACCGACTAAGCCACCCAGACGCCCCTGTTGGTTGGCCTTTAGAACAAAGGAGTCCTGTGGGAGAAGTTGCACCTCCATGGAGGAAGCAGAGATAGGTAAAGGATTGAATAAGCAAGTGCATAGCCCGAGAAGGGCCCAGGAAGACAATTCTCTGATTGATGTTTAGGAGATGGTAGGGAAATCGCCACAACAATCCATGTCAAAGTACCACGCATGGTCTCGCTTGTTAATTAATTAACCAATTTATCAATTATTTCAGATGCTAGGAGTGAGCACCACACTGCGTCAGCCACCGGGTTAGGCTCTCTGCACCCTGCCCCTCTGTCCCCCCCTCCCCCATTCCCCCTCCCCCATATTACAATGGGCTGGGACCACAGGCTGTGGGAATTTGGTTAGCAGTAGGGAGGCCTTCACAAAAGAATGAACCACAAAGGCTATGAAATTACTTTCCTGGGGGAGGGCATGTAAATAAGTAGGATTCTCCTATTCCATCATTTTATTATGAAAAATTTCCAGGGTACTCAAAATTTGAAAGTGTTACCATGAACAGATAGAACGCTATTCTGCAATTAATATTTTACTCTTCTTGCTCTATCACATGGTCTGTCTGTCTGTCTGTCCATCTGTCTATCAACTCATTACCCACCGTATTTTTCAAATGCAACTCCGAGTACGTTGTAGACATGTGTACACTCCCCTTAAATACTTTAATGTGCTTGTCATTAAATTAGAGGGCAAGACTTGTTTTCTTTGTTGTCTTCTTTGGAGTTAGTATTTACGGTCAGTGAAACGCATTTAATCTCCAGTGTATACATTCCCTTGAGTTTTGACAAGTGCACACATGTGGGACCCAAACCCAGCGAGATGCAGGGCATTGCCAGTCCCTCAGGCAGTTCCTTCGTGTCCCTCCCCTCTCGTCCCCAGAGGTAGCCTCACCTCATAGATTGCTTTTGCCTGATGTAGAGCTTCATGTACATGGGGCTCATACAATACACACTCAGCGACATGCTTTTGGGGCTCACGCGTGTTGTTGCAGACAACAGAACCGGTTTCTTTTTATTGCTGGGCACTGCTCTGTCTTATGGAATCCCTCGCTGAGTTTGTTTATTGTGTCTCCTCGTTGTGGGAACGCTGGCTGTTTCCAGTTCTGGACCGTTATGGGTAAATCCACGATGAGCATTCTCGCGCCGCCTCTTTGTGAACTCATGCTTTGATTTCTCTCGGGTCTCTCCCTAGGAGTGGAATGTCTGGGTGGTGTGATATATTTATACTTCACTTTGTGAAACACTGCCAGGTCTTTTTCCAAAGTGGTTGTACCAAGTTCACACCGTAGGACTGCTTTTGATGAATCTGGGTTAGGATAGATGCAGGTGTGTGACTCACTGAAATAGGTGCTGTCATATCTTTGTCTTCCAGATGAGGACATTGAGGGGCAGAGGGTGGGGCACTTGCTCAAGGTCACCCAGATGGGCTGGTGGCAGAGCTGGGATCCTGTCTGACTCAGTGCCCATCGGTTTCCCTTGTGACCTGCTGCTCCTTGGAGAGCCCAGGCTGGGGAGGCAGAAGAGCAGGTGGCTGGCTTTTGAGGGGGCGCCTCCTGGTGTCCGTAGCCCTGGGACGTTCCCTGTTCTTCCTGACGCGGTGGAAGCGAGGGCCAGGTGAGCGTTTGGTGCTCCTGCCAGGGCTGGGCCCCGGGGCAGGGGCTCTCCACTTTGGGGCTCTGCATGGACCCAGGTTGTACAGCCCCTCTAAGCACCCTGGTCCTGGTCCTGTTTGCAGTGGACAGGTGAGCACCAGGCAGCATCCCGGGTCCATAGCATCCTCCCTACATGATGGATCTGGGAGCCGTGCTTGCCGAGTGCTCAGACGCAGGGTGTGGGGAGACCCCAGACCCGCACGTGTCCCCTTCCACCTTTCTAGTCCCAGGTGGGTGCTGAGTGTGAGCAGCCAGCGAGTGGCCTCACAGAGCCCACAGCTTAGTGCAGGGAGTGGCAGATGGGGACACAGGCAAGCTTTGTTCCCCTCCTGCGGTGGACACTGTGAGGCTCAAGGCCATCGAGTTCCTGGCTTGGCGGTTCAGTGAGTGGAGGCGCTCGGTGTTCATGTGAGTTGCTCAGGTTAATGCTAGGGAGTCCTAGGTCCCTAAGGACACTAAGGTGTGATGGGAAGACTGTGATGGGGGTGGGGGGGCTGCTCCTAGGGCAGGGGGAAGGCAGGCAGGGCATACTACCCAGAGACACCAGTGCAAGCTCTCACTCTCTAAGCTTTGTGAAGCTTAGAACGTAGAATTTTCCAGCATGTGTGTGTGCCTGAAGTGGGAATGGGAGAGAAGGGTATTGGGGACAGATGGATAAGAGGCTGCAGCAGGGTAGGGGAACAGAGTGGGGTGAGCAGGGGCAGGGGTGAGGGTGGAGAGGTCGGCAGGCCTTTGCAGGCTGTGGGAAGGCATTTAGATTTTATTAAAAAAAATTTTTAAACGTTTTTATTTATTATTGAGAGATGGAAAGAGACAGAGCATGTGCATGGTAGGGGCAGAGAGAGGGGGAGACACACAATCTGAAGTAGGCTCCAGGCTCTGAGCTGTCAGCACAGAGCTCAGCATGGGGCTTGAACTCACAAACCATGAGATCATGACCTGAGCTGAAGTATTAACCGACTGAGCCACCCAGGTGCTCCAGGAAAGGGGTTTAGATTTTAATCAGAGAGAAATAGGAGGCCCTGGAATGTTTTTCCTTTCAAACAGGAGGTGATCCAGTTTACCTCTGAAGTGATGGGCACAGTAAATGTGTTCAGGGAAGCCCATGGGCTCATGGGACTCTGTGGTTGGGGCATATGGGGAGGGTTCCCAGGGGAAGAGAGTGCCAAGAAGAGCAGGTACAAGCCACGTAGGAGGCGTCTATGCCTTGGATGGCCATTCTGGGTAGAGCAACTCCCAGGAGAGGGACCTCTGAGAGCCAGAAACCATTAAGGAGCTGAAAAGAGTTCCCCTGAAGCTGGGCAAACAGGAGGAATCGACGTAGGGAGGGCCGATGCATGCCAGCCTATGGAGATGGGCTTCTGGAAAGGACGGTCGTGAGCTTGTTGAGGAATGGGGGCCAGCATCTGCCTGGCTAAATACACCCTGAACCGACGCGCATATGAGTAAATGGCTGGAGGAGAGTGCATGCTGAGGACATGGAGGTGGGCGGGGGGCGGGGGGGGGACATATTGAAGGTGGGGGAAGACCGGGCAGCCTTGGGTCCTGAGAGGAGCAGCTTTGTTCGGACTGGGTTGGGGTCCATCATCCCCTTGACTACAAGTCCGGCCAGGCTGCCTGGCCCGATGGCCTGCGAGGCCTGTGGGGGGCAGTGAGCCTGGACCCCGCCTGCCCACACAGCGGCCCACAGAGAAGGCCTGGCCTCCTCTGAAAGGCCCTGAGGTGCACGGCAGTGGCGTGGAGCTCCGACTGAAGAATGCCACTTGAGAAAATATATTTGTTTATTCAGAGATTTAATTAACATGTTTAAATATTAAAGAGTAAACAACGCGTGTCTAGTGGGATTCAACATTTACCAACAGGCGTTCTGACTTATTTAATTATTTGTGCTCTCCCAGCCCTAAGAGCCATGTTTCCGGCGTTGTCCTGGGGAGGCCTCAGTTCTCCCTGGAGGAGGCAGGGAAGTGGGCCAAGGAGAAGGGGAAGTCAGGGGGAGGAGGGGGAGGGGTGGAGAGGAGGGAAGAGGAGGAAGGGGAGGAGAGGGGAGGAGGAAGAAGAAAAGGAAGGGGAGGAAGAGGAAGGGGGGAAGGAAGGAGGGATGGGGTAGGGGTGAGGGACCGGGGAGGGGAGGAGGAGGAGAGGAGTTTTATGAAGAGGAGGAGCTGTCCAGGCAAAAGAAACCAAGATGTTGTATTTGGTTTGTGTAGCGGGAAGAGACGGGTTCAAGTTTAAGGACGGTAGAACGAGATTGCAGATTACGAAGGCAGGTGGCAGCTAGGGAGTCCTTGAAGGAATCTCTACAGCTTGGGGGAGCGGAGGATCTTGGGGTTTCCTCTGGTGAGGACGCCTATTTCTGTGCAATGAGGTAGAAGCTTCTCCCCTTGATGCCTGAGGGACCTGCAGTCTGATCAGAGCAGCCCATTCCGCTGCTGCATCCGCAGAGGGGGAGGGACCCGGGCGGATAATAAGACCCCAGCCACCACTGCAGGTGAAACTCTGAAACCAGAGGTGTTTTACAAGCGATCTGCATTATAATATCTCTGCAAATGAAGTCCTGGATGCTGAGAGATTACACTGGGGGTTATTTATTGGCAATGCGCTCTCCGGTTTTAATTTTTTCTTTTTGCTTATTCAGGCTTTAGCTCCAGAGGAAAATAGCCTGGGGTGGCTTCGAAATAGATTCTCTCTGCCCCATTAACTTATTCAGTGAGTTTAATGGTCCTTTTTCCCCTCAGCCTTGAAACCATCATTAAAAGGCAGAGATTTATAAAAGCAAAGACACTGAGCCTTAGTCAAACTTTCACTGTGGGTTGGGGGGGCGGGGTCAGGGGGCAGGGGGGCACGCCCTTGGCCCTGGCACTGTGGGTTTAGTCTCTGAGCAGGTCCTAATCCTCAGACACAAGCTCCTGGAAGCTGGGCAAACAGTTTGCTGGTTGCTTGGGGGTAGTGGCCCCGCCCACAGATGCTTTTCAGGGCTGAGTGTCCCCAGAACTTCCCAGCTCCCACAGGGCTGTGGTGAAGCGCCCCCTGGTCCCGTGCAGGTCTCTGGGACCATTTCTTGGTACATGTCACCGTGCCCTCCCAGATGCTGTCCTTCTCAGGGCCAGTTTACCAAAACCCAGAAGACCCTTTGCAGAGGGATCACCGTCTCAGAGGCCAGTTTCCCATGAGCCAAGTGGCTTAGAGGCCCAACTGCCCAAAGGACCGTTGAGCAAATGGCCAACGTGCCTATGAGCAACTCCCTGGAAGCCCGTTTGCAGGATGCTCAATTTGCCACAAAATTACTAAAACTTTGATTCAAAGAACGCAATGATTGGATCAGGCCAGGTCGAGCCAGAGCTGTCCAATTCCATTCAATCTAGTTCAACCCACTCCACTTCCCCGCATTGTCCGAGCACCTGTGGTGTGCGAGGCTGGGTACCGCAGGGGCTGCATTGCAGCAGAGAGTGAACTAGTTTCGGTGGAGGAGGGAACGCAGGTGGCTGTGGGCATCTGTTGTCACAGAAAGGTGTGTGGTGGGGGTGGGGTGGGGGTGAGGCAAACTTTGGTGAAGGATACGGGTGTGTCCCATAGTGCTCAGGTTGGATCCGGATAAGGAGGGAGGGGAGGAGAGGGCAGGACATTTTGGGCAGGAAGTGCAGCAGAGGCGCTTGCCCAGGGCCTTAGAGGAGTCCACGGTCCCAGCTAGCCTGGAGAGCAGGGAGTCCAGGGCCCTGAGGGCTGGCAGAGGAGCCTCCGGGCTCTGCTCTCTTGGGGACGCTTCCACTGCTGGCCCAAGACCCTCTGAACTTCACTTGACACACAATCCCAAGCAGGCTTCAGGCTCTGAGCTGTCCACGCAGAGCCTGACGCAGGGCTTGAACCCAAGAACTTTAGGACTGCAACCTGAGTTGAAGTCGGACGCTTAACCGACTGAACCACCCAGGTGGCCCTAAAACTTTTTTAAGTGTGTTTGCTAATGGAAAATTAGAAATAACAGCAAGTATGGAAAATCAACAAAGATATCGCCCGTATTCCCAGAAACCTGGAAAAAAAGAAACCCATCCCTTGGCAGATTTTCTTCAAGTCCTTTCCTAGAATCAGTGCATAAGGCAGAAAGTTGTCTTTGAAAACTCTGTGCCCAGTGGGAGAGGCCCCCGGGGGCCTAAGCCTGGCTGGGAGACAGCGGGGGTGGGGTGGGGTGGGGGGCTGAGCCTGGCTGGGGGACGGTGGACTCACGGCTTGTCTGTCCTTCTTATTCCAGCAGATGTTCTCATTGCATGAAGTGGGGGCAGAAGCGCCAGTGTTTTATTTATTTATTTATTTTTTTTTTAAATTAAAAAAACATTTATTTCTGAGAGAGAGAGCATGAACAAGGGAGGGTCAGAGAGAGAGGGAGACACAGAATCTGAAATAGATTCCACGCTCTGAGCTAGCTGTGAGCACAGAGCCCGATGCGGGGCTCGAACCCATGAACCGTGAGATCATGACCTGAGCCGAAGTCAGACGCTTAACCGACTGAGCCACCCCGGCGCCCCTCACTAGTGTTTTAAAAATAGTTACTATATATTTCTCTTTCTGAGTGCATAGAGCTGAATTTGCATGAATTCAGTGTATGCACAAAACCTTACCTTTGTGTGTGTGTATTAACATGTACCTGAGCCGGTGTTGAACGTCAGGTTCGTGTGGGTTGTGGAGAAGAGAAGCACATAGTAGAGGAAGAAGGCAGGAGGCGATCACAGCAACTCAGAGGTGGGCGATGTGGGTGGGAGACGAGGGGAATGGAAGGATAATATTTCAGATTCTATGCAGAAATTTCAAGCCACTGTGATCATACCTGTTGAGTGTGAGAGATGGAGGTGTAAAGAGGGACCGGGTTTCCAGAATTGGGGCGAGGAGGAAGTACTGCTGCCCTGAGCAGGTGTAGGTGATGGGGGACACAGAGACTTCTTTTCGGGACACACCGAGTTTATGGTGCTTGTGAGAGCTGATCTCATGCAGGGTGGAAAGTGGCCTGGAAAAGGACACCTTGTCTCTGATGAGGCCCTTGTCTGTGAAATGTCCCCAGCGAAGAAAGCACCAAGGAATCTTGTTAAAGAAGGGGGCGTATCCTGGAGCTCAGGACCAGCCCACCTTCTCAGTCATGTCCAGCCATTTCCTTGGGAGAGGGGCTATCGCTTGTGAGAACTTTGTTAAAAATGGTGGCTCCAAAACCATTTTCCCTTTGTCTTTATTGGCAGGGTCATTTTGGCTTCTCTGCCCCCTTGCCACCCCACCACCCTTGCCCTCACTGCTTCTGTAGGTGGGATGGTGCCTCTCTTCCTCTAAGCTCACCTCTAAACACGTATGGTGATAGAAGGTGATGGAAGTCAAGGTGCCAGCGTTCCGGTAGATTGGTTGTTGGCTGGTTAGTAATAGTAACAGGGAACGCTGAGGTAAGTGTTCACCTACACTCAGTGGTGCTTCACGATAACTTTCCACTGCCCTGTGAGGAAGGCCAGATCTCACCATGCCATTTTTAGAGAAGGCAAATGACTTGCCCAACATCCAGGTCTCTGCTAAGAGAGCAGAGGACCCTTTGCACAAAATCTAATCTTACCAAGATCAAGGTGTCTGACTCCAGAATGGGAACGTGTGAGCATCCTTGGGGGAAGAACAAGTATCAGCGCGTGGGTTTGGGTCATCTTGGGACATGTGAACATGCTCTTATCTTTATTCCCCTTCTGGCTGCAGATGTCCTGAGGAGTGAGGGTGTTGATGATGGTGCTGATGATGGCCACCATGGACAGGGCGTCCCCAGCGCTGGGTGCTTACTCTGCTCCAGGCTGTGTGCTAAGCACCTACCATTCAGTGGCTTTAATCCTCAGACAACTGAACTTAGGTCATGTGCCCAAGATCACCCAGCTAATGAGCAATGGAGTGGCTTGGAGTCAGGGAGTCTGTGCCCAGAGCCCGCGCTCCCAGGCCCACAGTCATGGACACCAGTCGAGGCTGCGCCTGGAGATCGTGGGCCCACCCCTCGCTCCTGAGCCCTGAACGTCAGCTGGATAGAACCTGGTTAGATTTTCCACGCTGGGACAAATGTTCCTGCTGTCAGTTCGGTGAGAAGTTCTGCTCCCTGGTCTACATTGATCCATTCACCTTGAATAAAATAATCGTATGGGGAACGAGATAAAATATTTGTACCATTGATTGTTTCATTTTGTGGACGGTGGCAGCGTCTGTGAGCAGGGGAAAGGGGCCGCACCTGCACGTGTGCACAAGGTGAGCTGGGGTCGGAGCCACAGGGCTGCTGGGGTCCCCAGGGCATTGCCTGGCACCCAGCTTTAACGCTGACGGGCTAGCTGATTGGCAGGCTCCAAAAGGGGGTGCCTCGTAACAGCTCTGGGTACAGGCTGTGTAAGCTGCTGACCGGGGCATCATCTTTTGGAAGGGAAGTGCTCCGGGCACCCCTGAGGAGGGTATATCCCTTCCCACATCTCTAAAGGGTCATACAGAAGATTTAGTAAGTGCCAGGTCTTGCTCACTGAATCACTCAAGGAACACTGGGATGCGGCACGGAGAAGCAGGTTGCGAAGAGCTGGGGTTTGTGTCAGGCAGGTTTGATCCTGGTGCCCTGGATGTTGGGCAAGTCACTTAACCTCTCTGAGCTTCAGTTCCTCCTGGAACAAATAACCCCCACCCCACGGGGGGCTATTGGAGTTCAGGGAGGTCGTGTATGAGACCACATGGCCTTGTGTTTGGCTGCAAGTAACTGCAAAGTGGCTGGTGGTTTAGACATACAGCGGCTTCTTTTTCTGATGTGAAATTAGACGGTGAGAGGCGGTTTGGGGTTGGTCCAGCAGCTCGGTGACATCAGAGGCAGCGTCTCTGGGGTCTTCTCGGTTTGTCTGTCACAGTTGCAAGGTGGCAGCAGCCCACATGGCCTTGTGAAAGGCAGGAAGGGGAGCTACGAGGAGGGTCCACCAGGAAAGGAGGTTTCCAGAGGCACCCCTGTACCCAGACCGCCGCAGTTCCGGAACCTGCCCATCCCTGGCTGCTGGGGCGGGGGCGGGACCGGTTAGCATGCGGACGGCGGGTGTCCCCATATGCAGAGAGCTTGTCCGCAGGCTGTTGTGGTGGCTCCTCTGTCACTCTGCGGGAGGTGTGTGTGCGCGAGTGTGTACATGTGTGTGCGTGTGGATCACAGTGACCGCCCTGTAGGGAGGGCAAGCGAAGAGAGCTGGGCTCCTGTGCCGTGGGGCTCCTGGGGAGGGCCAGGGAGGACGTGCATGGTGACAAGAGGAAGATGTAGGACAGGGACAGACAGGCACCCCAACTCTCAGAGGATTGGGTGCAGGCTGTGACCTTTTCTCTATGTACCTGGGGCCAGACTGGGGCAGTGGGCTGACACGATGGGGTCTGTGTTTTAGGGAGGTTGATCTGATGGTGGTCAGAGATGGATGGGAAGCAGCAGACACCTGGGGGAGGGGGTGGGCAGACCCTTGGGAGAGACAGAGCACCTCCAGGTGGAGGGCCCAAGGGCAGACTTGGGAGGAGGGCGGTAAGGGTGCAGTTGAGGGGGGCACTAGAGAGAGATTACGGCAGGGAGGCCAGGCTGGCCGACACGGTCCCTGAGGGGCACGTGAGGAGCCTGCAAGCTGGGGTTTCCATCGAGGAGCCTGGGGGCCTGGGAGTGGGAGGGGCCTGGGGTGGGAGGAGCCTGGGAGCCTGGGGTGGGAGTGGAGGAGCCTGGGATGGCCTGGGAGGAGCCTGGGGGCCTGGGAGAGGAGCCTGGGGTGGGAGGAGAGTGGCCTGGGGTGAGGGAGCCTGGGAGTCCTGGGGTAGGAGGAGTCGGGAGTGGGAGGAGCCTGGTAGTGGGAGGGGCCTGGGGTGGAGGAGCCTGGGAGTGGGAGGAGCCTGGGAATGGGAGGGCCTGGGGTGGGAGGAGCCTGGGAGTGGGAGGAGGGTTTACCAGGAGTTGGGGGTGTGGCGCTCAGGCCTCCAGAGTGGGTTGGGAAGGAGAGGGGTGCATTTGGTTTCTCACAGCCAATTTGGGTTCTGCCTTGGAGATCCAGAGGCGTGTGTCTGGCCCGGGAGGAGGGGGGTGGAATTTCAAGGCTGGCCTTGGGCATCAAACCCAGCCTGGAGATTTGTGAATTATGTGCCTGGAGGTACGAGCTGAAGCCAAGGGTGCCGTGGACAGTGAGAGGGGCTGAGGGCCAAGGAGAGCCTCCATTTGGAGGCAGGCATGAGGAGAGAGGGCCAGGAGGGAGTGAGTCAGGGGGGAGAATGCCCGGTGCAGCTGCCAGGGGCCCGCAGCCTCTAGGATGAAGGGAGTGGGCTGGAGGGGACCCGGAGAGACTGGCTGCTGAAGCAGTGAGTGCAGACTTGTCCCTCCCGGGCTTTGGTTACCCAGGGGTGGCCAGTGGTGGGTTGGTAGGAACACACTGTTTTAAGAGGATGGAGGCACGGGCATGAAATCCCATCCGCTGGCGCTGGAGCAGGAAGGAGCCAGCAGAGTGGAAAAGCTGAAGGAGCAGCGGCCGTGGGTCAGTGTGGAGAGCGGGCACGCCGAGTGGAAGAGAGAAGATGAGGGAAACAGACCACGAGGCCGGGGCAGCCTCTTGTGCTGCTACATCTGCGCCGCCTTGCACAGTGCTGGGTCTTTGAACGATTAAAAGAAAAGGGACCATCTTTCTCTGCAGAAGGAGCCAAAGTGGAGAAAGCAGTATTCAGATGCAATAGTAGAGTGAAAAGGAGACAAGAAAACCCAAGTCCGATGTCCTAGATCATCTCAGTGAGCTACTCAACCCCTGAGCCTCAGTTTTCTCATCTGCAAAATGGGGATAGTCATAGTACCTTCTTGATGAGGTTATTTAGAGGATTACGTAAGACAACGCCCATAAAACACTTGGCATGTGTGCTTTCCGTATATTCTGTGCTACCGTTGTTGTTACTTTTGTCGGTAGTGGGATAGGACATCACATCCTCTGCTGAAATGAGTGTGGGCCCAAGCGCAGGGATGGGAATTCGGTGGAAAAGGTTTGCATGGGCATCAGGTGATGCGAAGCCAACGGAAGCACGGCCCGGTGCTCCACCTGGGTACTGAGTCAGGACGGGGGTGAACGGGGAGGAGGGGCTTCTGAGGCTGAGCATCCCTGGCCCCAAGGTCTCCCTTCCCAGAGGGACCCTGGGGTAGCTGACAGTCTCTAGGAGCCTCTGTCTGCCCACGGTGGGCCCGTCCAGAACAATTTGCATCTGGAATTGTTGGGGCCCGATGGCTCATCTAGGACTAAAACTTGTGGGTCTGCACCCCAATCCCCAGCCCTGCTGAGAGAGTGTGCAGGGATGCGGGTTGGGGGTCAGGGGCAGGGAAGAATATGGTGCTGCCTGAGGGAACCTGGCCTGTGCCACCTTGGTTTTAGGACTCTAGGTCTCAGAGCAGCAAGGCTGGGGGGCCTGGGGGTCTGGGGGCCTGGGAGGTTTACTTCCCTCCTTGTGCAGATGAAGTAACTGGCCTAGGGACAGAGGTCTGGCCTGCCATCACAGTGAGGACACAGCAGAGTGAGGACTTGCACCCATGCCTTTGACTCTGTGTCCAGTGCTCTCTTGTAAGCTGCTTCCTGGAATTGCCCTTGGCCTTTTGCAAGAGCCTTCTGTCTGGGGCCCGGGGTCTGAGGCGTTCTGGGCCAGAGGTAGAAACAAGTGTGGGCTGTCTGTCAGCGAGTGACCCCTGACTGCAGTTCATGGTGCCCCCAGGAAGGCCTTGATATTCAGGTCCTTCCTGCAGGCAGGCTCCTCCCAGGCCCCCATCCCGTCGGGGCTCCTTACATTTCTGGAGGGGGCTTCGGATCCGTCAGTGTGGGAGGCATCTGCACTGTCAGTGCCTGGGACGGCTCTGCTAATCACGACCCTGCTTTATGAATCAGCCTGGAGAGAAGGAGAGAGGCCTTCCTCCACTCGGCAGCCTGGGCCCAGCTCCCCCCCCCGGCCTCCTCTTTTCCTCTTTCACTCCTCTCTGCCCTTCATTCATCTCCCGCTTGCTCTGGGGGCCTTCTCTGAATAGCATCTGGGGCTCCTCCTGCGGAAACCCAGGCCTTCCTGGGGTTTGCAGAGAGGAGGTGGGTGGTAGAAGCTTGTGCAGCTCTTAGGGTTCTCTGTAGGGTCTGGTGGAGGGGCAGCCCAGCGCAGACCCTGCATTTGCTTGAGCCCCAGTATTTGATGTTTTTGTACAGTAGTGGCTTCTGTTACTCCAGCAAAACCCTGACCCGCACTGGAAAGAGACCCAGGGGAGAGATCCAGGGGGGCTTCTCCAGGGGTTTCCCTTCGTTTCATCTTGAGGCGCTCTCCCTCTAGTTATTCCTGGCATCACCCTTTGGCCGAGGGACGTGCTGCCTTCTGCGCCCTGCCACGAGGAACACCATTTTTCTCGCACCCTCTTGGTATTGGTTGGCATTCAAATGAAAAAAAAAAAAAATACTAAGAATGAATAAAGTGAGATAATTATAGAAAAAAAAAGAGCAAGTGTTATCATAATAGTCAGCTTCTCAAAGCAAAGGGCGGCATTTCGGTGCTTGCTCACGCCCGACTCCCGGACCTGGCTTGACTCCGAGTTGCTGCAGGATGTGGGAGGCAGGGCGGTGCACACTTCTGCAACCCTGCTTTGCCCTCTGGGCCCTGCATTCCTGTTGCAGAAAGGGTGTCGCCGGCTTCAAGAATAACGGTGGTCCCGATAAGCCCTGTTTCTAAGTCCTATGTTCCATGCTTTGCCGAGATGATGTCCGGAATGATGACAGTGTTTCTCTGAAATTGGCCTTAACACTGTCATTTGCTCCATTCCGCAGATGAGTAAACTGAGTCTCAGAGTAGGTTGTAGGCCCAAAGTCATTCCACTGGGAGGTGGAGCAGAGAGAGCATTTGGCTCCCCGGGCTCTGAAGTGCGACCCATGCAGGCCCCGTCTGCGTGTGCCCACAGGTGCCTGCAGATTCCTAACTGCTTGCTATTTGAGCCTCAGACTCTGACTTTCCGGCCTGCCCTGGACCCTCCCTGACAGTTCTGGGGACTGAACTGTGGTCCTGGGCTGGGGATGGCCCCCGTCTTGCAGGCAGGACCCTATTCTGAACTTAAGGACCTCGTCCCTCTCAGGCTTGATGCTCACACAGGAGCCTTCCGGCCATACCTGCCACAGGGTGACAGGTGCAGGGCCGTTTCTTACAGGGTATGTGCCTTCCGAGAGGTGGTGTGGGAGACCTGTTCTGGGGGGCAAGCTTGGGGCGCTCCTAGTTCTATAGCTCTGTGGCTATTGTGTGTCCCCTTAACTCTGAGACTCCCCGGAGGATGCAGAATGAATGCCCTCCGGCCGCGCCCCTCCTGTCCCCAAGCCCACCCCCTCTGCCTCACCGCCCCTTGTCCCTGGGGTCCTCTGCCTTGTGTGGGGCACTCACTGCCTGTCTCCAGTCTCCACCCTGGGCCATAACTTTCTGAGTTTCTGTTCATGCCCTGTTGACCACGATAACGGCCACCTTCTATCAGACGCTCATTTTGTGCTGAGCTATTAATGCACAACCTTCTTTAACTCTCTCCTGGCCCAAGGAGAACATTATCATGCCTGTTATATATGGAGAGAAACAAATGGAGACCCAGAATGGCTGGGCACCTCGCCCGAGAGAGCATGGGATGGGGGTGGTGACATTGTCTCTGGCAAAGCTTGTCCCCAGGTCGCAGCTGCCTCCTTGTGCGGGGGCACCCCCGCCTTTGCTGCCTTTGCCCTCCTGTTTCCGGTGCATTCCTCCTCCCGCCTGCTGCTCTCCCGCCTGCGGACACGCTGGCAGAGAGGGGCTCTGGGGAGGAAGGGGGCAGCGAGGCAGCGGTGGCACAGCTGTGACCGGCCGCCGCCCCCACACCCGGCACTCATGCACGGCGACACGGGCCGCTGAGTCCTCCTGGGTGGCCTCCCCATGATGCTGTGCCCGGGCCAGCTGGTCAAGGACAGTCCACTTGGCTGATTCTGGGGAAGGTCACTGTCTGCCCTGGGGCCTGTGTGCTGGGGGGGGCGGAGTAGTGTTCCAGCTGGAGCCGCTGACATCTGCCTTCTGCCGAGCCCCAGCCCACCTTCCCCTCGTCTCCCGCAGCTCCGGCTGGAGGCAGAAGGGAAGGGGGATCTTCTCACCCCCCACCCCGACCTGAGACTGAACCCCCTCCTGCCAGCTCCCCTCCCTGCCCCAGCTGCACCCCCAGCCAGTGCTGGCCCACCTCACCCCACTGCTTGCATTGAGTTCAGAGGCCACTCAGTGCAGGTTGGGAGGCACCCCAGCGTGTCCCCCAAAGGATCCTGTGGCCCCATAGTGACACTTTAGTCTTATGCAGCCGCTGCCTGACGGCGGGATGTTGACGTCATGAGGCCCCTCTCCTCTGGGCCTCAGTTTCCTTCTCTGCTGTTAATAACAGCACTTCCTTCACAGAGTCACTGTTGGAATTCCAGGTACCTAGTCCCGCCCCTGGCACCCCAACGCTCTGAAAGCGGGTACTGTGGTTCTAGATGGCAGCCGTTCCCTCCGGGAAGCGGTCAGTCCATGTCAAAGTGCTGCCTTTGGTCTATGATAATGGCAGTTTTGTATGTTTCAACCTGATAACCAGACAGCCTAAGCATCTGGGGCAAGCCTGTGAGCTCTAGGCACCTGCCTCCGTTTCCCCACGTCTCAAACTCCAGCCACAACACGTTTCGAAGGGTGATGACCGTGAGCTCCGTGTGCAGTGGTCTATTGAATGTGAAACAGAAAGTGGGGAGTCAAAGGAGGGGAGTGTTTTGTTCTATTATCCTTTCCTTATCAAAGAGCATTTGGGGGGGGGGGTTGGAGCACAGATTAGAATTTGAATGATGCTGGAGTTGGAATCCTTAGGGCTGTTACTTGCTAGCCGGTGACCTTGACCAAGTCATCTACCTTTCTGTGCCTCTGTTTCCTGACCTGGAAGAGGGGTAAAAGTGGTACCTGCCTCGTGCCTGCGAGGGGAGATTCACGTGCGTGTTCGAGCTGGGCTCCGGCTTCCGTGTCTGTGCCCGTGTGATGGATGATCTCTGAGTCCCTGGAGACTCGGGCTCCAGCCGGCGAGTAGACTGCCCCTCTGCACTGCCCCACCCTGCCTGGGCTGAAAAGTTTGCTTTCTGGTTCATTCTCCGAGGCGTGGCCTGCTTCTGAGGCCAAGATTGCAGTTACAATCAGGTGAGGAAGGAACCCTCAGCCAGGCTATTGTCTTTCCCATGTCACATGAGCGGTATTGATAAATTAATCTTACATTGTTGGGACCAAGCAGCCCTGTAATTTTTCTATTGTGCGGCCTAATCAGTCTCGATAACTGTGTCATTAGTTTCTCTTTGTTTGGAATCTGATGCCCTGGGCTGGCCCTTGACTAGGGGGCTGGGCCCCTCCACTGACTGGGGGGCTTCCTGCGGTGCCTTGGATTCCTGGCCTGGCCGCCTGTCGAGGTGTGTGTGTCTGGGGGCTGGCGGACTCCTCCATGGACGGAGCGGGCACAGCACCAGGGTAACCTGGGGCCCGGCCCGGCCCTTGGCATTCATTAGCTACTTGTTTATTTACCATGTTGATGCTCTCTCAGTATTTTTTTATCTTTATTGTTTGTTTTTTCACATGCGTTTGCCATGACCTCGTGAAGCACTTATGATGAACTATAAGTGGCAGAAATCTAGGATTCAAGCTGTGTCTCCATCTCATCTCTGCTGCCCGAAAAGGAGACGGGAGGAGGGGCCCCGAGGCCGAGGGTGGTTATATCTTGGAGATGGGATTATTAGTGGCTTCGGTTTTCTTGGTATCTTGTTTCCCCAAACTTTCCACAACGAATCTGCAGTACTTTCCAACCAGGGAAAGAGTAATTGAAATGAATCAGCATTCTATCCACCGGCAGTAGCTTTCTCCATTTGTAAAATGAAAGGGTTGGATGAGATCCTGGGCCATGCACCAGAATCTCCGGGATGGCTTGTGAAAAACACAGAGAGAGGATCCCTGTCTCCATGGTGGGGTGAGAGAGAGTGTGTGTGTATGTGTGTATGTGTGTGTGTGTGCGCGTGCGCGCACGCATGATTATCCTATAGCTTGGGATCCGGCCCAGGAATCGGCACTTGGCCAGGTGCCCCAGGACTTTGGGGCGTTAGGTCTCTCGGGTTTGGATCCATGGAGGAGTTGACCTGTTGGGCCCTTCCTGTCGGTCTCATTCCCTAGGGCTGCACGGCTTTAGACTGTGGGGTGGAGGCACGGAGGACAGGCCTGTGGCCCCTGCTGTTCCCCTGGCTTGAGGAAGGCGTCTTCAGACCCTTCCGGCTCCAGCCGGCTGCCCGCCTGTGTGATTATGTGCTAGGAACGGGTGGTGCGAAGGTGGCTGGGCTCCCAGGAGTGCCTTTATCCACCAGCGTTTCCTAAGAGGCCCCCAAGGCTGGGTCATTTCCCATCTCCAGTCACATTTCATCCTCGGCAACTCATGTGCTGGGCCCTGTTCTCCCCACTGGTCAGGTAAGGGGCGCAGAGGGGCTAAGTGACTTGCACAGTACCACACAGCTGGATTCGAACCCGGCCGTCTGGACCTAGTACATCCATGGTGGCATTTCCTCCTCCAGCAGGCCTCCCTGGGGGCCCTGGCTTGGTGGCCTTTGAGGTTTCAGTGTCCCCCTGGGTAGAAGAAACTGGGACCTTACTGTGTCCTTTTTTGGCGGGTGGTCTGCCCTCCTCACCTCCAGGGGCACCCCTGCCACAGCGACCACCTGTCTCCCCAAAATGCTTGGGCTCCTCATTTGCTGGAGAAGCTTTTGCACCGTGTCCGTGCGGCGCAAAGCCCCCGTGGTCATTGTCCTCCCTGCTGCTGGCATTCTCTTCCTTTCCTTCCATTTAGTTGATTTCATCTTATTGTATTTTGGTCTTCTGATTGCATCTGCTCTGAAGCCCAAGGCTATTAAGTTGTAGCCAGATTTACTGGGGTGTTTTCTGCAGGCCTTCGAAAGCTCATCTCCACTGCCAGCCCGTAGGTGACCCTAGAGGCCGGGCTGGAGGGATCTAAGGAAGAGGTGAGAGAGGGCATTCCTGGGTTCGGACGCAGGGCTCCCCGTGGGAGCCGTGTGACCTTAGGCAGGTCGGCCTGTGAGGCTTGATGTCATCGGATGTCCTCATGTGCGCAGTGGGGATAAAGCCATTCATCTCAGGGAGTGTGGACCTCGTGGCCTAGCAGCGCTTGGTGTGTGAGTTGCTCCCATTAATGCTCTTCCAGTCTTGGTTTTTGCCCTAATCACCCCTGGAAGTCTGGACAAATCTACTTCAGTTCCTCACCAGGATGAACCACTTTGCAAATGGAATCCTCCCCCCCCCCCACCGCTGCCCCCTGTCGTAGCCAAGCCGGGGTCAGCGGACCTTGTCCTGGGACCAGAATGTTCTGCCCAGTGCAGGGAAAGCGGGATTGCTCCTAACTCCTAGGCTTCTGCCGGGTTCTGTTGCTGATGGGCATTTGAAGCCGGGAGGCCAGCCTCCTGCTCCGGGAGGCCCGGCTCCGGCTGCCGAGGGGCCCTGGGGTCCCCCCGCATTGTTGCAGTGTCCCAGCTGCCAGCCCGGGCTTCTCCTCTGGGGCTCTGAGCGGACGGCACAGTTGTAGCCGAAAGGCCACACAGCTGGCTGGAGAGGATTAAACTTAATTTGCTGTCAGTCCAAGGGATTTCTGGCCTCCCTGTCCCTTTCCCATTGATTGTTTGGCTTTGATGTTGAAAGGGGAAGTTGGACTCGGCTAATGGGCTTCCCTCTGTGCTCAGACAGGTGGCGTCCTGCGTGTGTGTGCCCCTCCCAGCCCTTCCTCCCTACGTGGTTGCTGGTGGTTGATGTATTTCCCATCCGTCTGGGTCCAAGAGGTTGTCTCTGTCATCGTTGCTAGGGCTGTTGCTATGGTATCTGTCATCCAGGCTGTGTTGTGAGAGACACCAGGTGGGTGATCTCAGTGCCCTCTTCTGTACTGACTGTCCCCACCGCTGGCATGGAGAAAGGCCTTGGTGGGAACACAGGCTGGGTCCACAGGTGGGTTTGGGGGAGAGTGAAGGACTGGTTGGCCACGGGAGTCCCAGGCCCCCTGAAGCTCCTCCTCCCACAAGGGTTAACACGAGATCAGGACTTCCGTGAGAGGAGCAGGCGCGAGGCTGGGGTGATGTCATCGAGCTCCGGGTCCTGGTGCGGGCCCAGGAGCAGCAAGGTCACTTGTGGCCTGTGGGGAAGTCCTCCAGGGACCCCAGACCCCCAGACGACTGTGAGCCTGACAGTGGGGACGTGAGGGCTCCAGCTGACCGCTCAGTCCTCCTCCTCATCTTCCTGGTTGTCGAGAGCCTTCTCTTCCAGTGGCATAGCAACAATCCTGTCCGATCCACAGAACAATGCTAGCTAATGAGCATTGCTTCCCTGTTTTACAGAGGAGAAAATCTGAGCTTGGGAGCATACAGCAAGGCACGTGGGGTCGCAGAGCTAGGAAGTGGCAGAAGGAGCGTTCAGATGCGGGTCTGTCTGGCCCCATGGCCTGGGTCTCCAACCACGACCACGGTCTTGCAGTGAAAGCTTGCTTCCTTCCCCACGGGCGGTTTTCTGTGGAGGCCTGTTAGGACCATCCATGAGAGGCCTCCACACAGGGTTTCTGTTTAGGCTGAGGGCAGACCCTTCGCTCATTTTATAGGCAGGG
Source organism: Proteles cristata cristata (assembly GCA_017311185.1). Classification (NCBI taxonomy): domain Eukaryota; kingdom Metazoa; phylum Chordata; class Mammalia; order Carnivora; family Hyaenidae; genus Proteles; species Proteles cristata. The sequence goes on from JAESUZ010000722.1 coordinate 294,121, forward strand.
GTTTGTGTGACTTACCTGCTGATACACAGTAGGTCAGGCTAGATTAGACATGGTTCCTTGAAGCACAATGACACCCAACCCAGGGGAACAGAGATGTTCTGGAGCCCCCACTGGCCTTTGGGAAGAGCTAGGATTCCTGTCCTCCAAGTGTTCTTCCATGATGGCGGCCTAAAGAATGGACCGCAGACTCTGTTGCATTTTTCTTTCCTAGCTGTGGTAAAACACACATAATGGGAACACCTGGGTGGCTCAGTTGGTTAAGTGTCCAACTTTGGCTCAGGTCATGATTTCATGCTTCATGGGTTCAAGCCCCGCATCGGGCTCTGTGCTGACAGCCAGCTCAGAGCCTGGAGCCTGTTTCAGATTCTGTGTCTCTCTCTCTCTCTGACCCTCCCCTGCTCTCTCTATCTTTCTCAGAAATAAATAAAACATTAAAAAAAAAAAAACCACACGTAATGGAAGAAGACTGCAGTTCAGTAGTATGAAATACATTCGTATTGTTGTGCTGTCGATCTCCAGAAGTCCCTGTCATGTAAATGTGAAACTATACCCGTTAAATAACCAACTCTCCCTTCTTCCCTCAACTCCCCCAGACCTCACTTTGCTACTTCTGTCGGTATGAACTTGACTACTCTAAGTACTTTGTATGAGTGGAATTATAAAATATTTGTCTTTGTGTCACTGGCTTATTTCACTGTCCTCAAGGTTTGTCCATCTGATAGCATGTGTCTAAATTTCCTCCCTTTTGCACACTGAATAATACTCCATTCTATGTATAAACCACTTGTTATCTATCCACTCATCTCTTGATGGACACTTGGGTTACTTCACCATGTTGGTTCTTGTGAATAATGCTGCAGTAAACACGAGTGTATAAATCTCTCTTTGAGACCCTGCTTTCAGTTTTGGGGGGCATATGTACCTATAAGTGGAATTGTGGCCTCATAGGGTAGTTGTGTTAAATTTTTTGAGGAACCATCATATGGTTTTCTTTAGTGGCTGTACCAACAATGGACAGGATTTCCAATTTCTCTGCATCCTTGCCAACATTTCTTGTTTTCTGATTTTTTGGTAGCAGCCATTTTAATGGGTGTGAGATGCTTTCTCATTGAGGGTTTGATTTGCATTTCCCTACGGATTAGCGATGGGGAGCATCTTTGTTCATGGGCTTCTTTTGGCCACAAGAGTGCTTTTGTGAAGACCTAATAACCTCTAGCCCCAAACTGTTCCTTCACTGCCTTATGACTCCACACTTTGGAGTCCAACCGGATGTAGCCCTTATTCTGAAGGGATTTGTAGAGGGAGGAAGGAAGGAAGTGGGGCCTGAGACCTTCCATAGACAACTATAGCAAGGCAGGGTGAGGTATGCTTCCTGGGAGTGGGGCAGACAATACATCCTGGAGTTCTTGCAAGGGGGGAAGGCGTGCATTTGAGAGGGCCCTGGAGGGTGATCATAATTCCCCAGGGAAATAGCCATCGCCATGCCAGGCCGTCCAGGGATCAGCCTGTTCTAGGGGAGGGTGGATGTGGTGACAGAAGGCACGTCCAGCTGCTGAGTCTGGATTAAGGAGCCCGCTCTCCCTCTGGCAGTGCCCATGTGCTGCAGCCCTCTGCCAGGCCTCGTGCCAGTTTGGGGCTGTGCAGAGCCGCTTCCCCTCTGCCGGCCTGGTGCTGGTGGGGCCTGGTGCTCGGGCTGGGCTGGCCAGCCCCGGGGGAGGGGCTGTTTGGGTGCATTTGATTCTCTAGCAAGGCTTCTCTCCTTCCAAGGCTCAGGTCCGCCCGGATGGCTTCTATCTGAGTAGGAACAGGTACTTGGGACTACATGTGTGGTTTTTAGTATCTGGCCTTGGCGTGGCCTGGACGTTTGACCTTGAGCTCTAGGGGCAAGATCTGCCTCCTGACTTCAGGAGGTGGGCCCAGTACAAGCCAGGTTGAGCTCAGAATGCCCTTTTGACACCGGTGGTTTGTCCCGCTGAGCTTCCTGCCCACACCCTTCATCTGAGCGTTGATTAAACAGAAGCGCTGTGGGAAGGGGCCACTAACATCCCTGAGCACTGACCTGGGTTGGTACGTGTTTTATATCCATTTCTTCTTGGAGTCTCCTAAGGACCTGATAAGGGCGGGCAGCGGGGGATGATTTCCTCCCTCTGGTGATGGAACAGCGTGCAAGGACCCTTTGAGTTAATGTTTACGGTTTTTTATTTTATTTATTCTTTGCATATGTCATTCTCTGTGGTTCAGTACTGACAAGGGGCAGCAAAAGTGCCCTCCCAGGCGCCAGTTTTCTTCCCCTGAGGCCTTAATAGCAGGTCCCTTCCCAGAGGCGGCTGCCTGTCTTTGGCTTGTGGCATGCCTCTGTGTGTGTGTGCCTTCCTGATCTCCGCTCCAGAACTCCTTCCGCCTCTTCTGTTCCCGTCTTTCATCCCCGCAGCAGCCTAACTGCTGAGAGCTGCCTTTTGACCTCTGGATTTCTCTCTAGAAGCTCCCCCGGCAATGCTCAGTGCTGGGCGGCTGCCTCCCACGATGCCGGGGAGGGCCTGGGTAAATGGTGGTGTCGGCCAGGCACCAGTGTGTGCCCACGGAGGTTGCTGCTGTGGGAGGGCGGGCATGACGAAGCCCGGGGGAGGCCACGAGAGGCTTTGCTGCCGTGGCCCATCCCTGGTGACAGCTGCTCTTCTTCACCGACCCCCCCGAGGATGACACTCTGTTTGAATCTGGATTTGTCAGGGAAGCTGTCACACTCTCGGATGTTCCCTCTGATAAGCTGCCATCGCTGAACTTCAGAGCTGCTTCCTGAGCTTTAAGTGCTGGAGGCGGGAGGAAAGCAGGTACAGGAGTGGGGAGAAAGGGGGAGACCCCGAAAGCCGTCTTTGCTGCTCAGCCCTTTGCCGAGCACCTATTACATGCCGGGCACTGCCCGTAAGGAGCTCCCCTCCTCGTGAAGGGGGAGCCCTGGGCCCAGATGGTTATGAGGACGAGATGGCCAGTGTCATTCAAGCTGTGATCATAAGGATGGGCAGCTCACCGTGGAAAGATGCAGAGTGTTCATTCGGGTGGGGAGCTCATTTTCCCATCTTGACTTTCTACGCTTTCATTATCTGCTTTACATTTTCCTGGCTCAAAAGGGGTCCTGGCTCTAATTACCTCTCCTTTTCTAGAAGCAGTATCGCATCGTGGCCGTCTTGGCTTGGACAATGTCCTCGCAAAAGTCCCCTCCACCCAGAAACTCAGAATGTTGACCTTACTTGGAGATAGGGTCTTTGCAGATGTAATTAGTTAAGATGAAGTCATATTAGATTTGGGTGGATCCTAAATCCAGTGACTAGTGTTTCTAAGAAGGCCATGTGGTGGTGCCTGGGTGGCTCAATTGGTTAAACATCTGACTTTGGTTCGGGTCATGATCTCATGGCTTGTGGGTTCGATCCCCCCACATCAGGCTCTGTGCTGACAGCTCAGAGCCTGGAGCCTGCTTCAGATTTCTGTGTCTCCCTCTTTCTCTGACCCTCCTCTGTTTTTGCTCTGTCTCTAAACAGTAAATAAGCATTAAAAAAAACAAGACGGTCCTGTGAAGGCCCAGACACACACAGAAGGCTGTGTGAGGATGGAGCAGAGAATAGGGTGATGGGACTGCAAATCAGGGATCCCCAAGGCTTCCCAGCAACCAAGTGCTGGAAGAGGCCAGGAAAGAATTCTTCTGTAGATCCGTCAGAGGGTGCATAGCCCTGCTGATGCCTTAATTTTAGACTTCTAGCCTCCAGATTGGTGAAAGAGTAAGTTTTTGTTAAGTCACCACATTTGTGATACTTTGTTATGGGAGCCTTCACAAATAATACAGTGCCCAAGGGCGTGGACGGCTAGGCAGCATTGCCTCAGTTCACATCCCCTTTAAGCTGTGTGACCTTCGGCAAGTTACTTGGTCCCTCCGTGCCTCAGTTTCTCTTCTGTACGGTGGAGATTGTGGTAGTATTTACCTCAAAAGGTCGTGCGAACGTTATAATAAGTTCACGAAAATGAGGCATTTACGGTAATGCATGAGCAGAGTAGGCACCGTGTGTATGCTACTATTTGAACTCTGCCTCCACTCGCCGCTGAACCACACGGCTCTCTTCACACCCCGAGAGGTGCCACACTGCCTTGTCTGTCGGTCTGGACTTCACAGTCTCAGCTTTTCCAAGAGAAGGGCCAGGGCAAACTTGAGCAAGAGCTCAGTGGCCAAACGTAAGCATCTTGTCCTTTTCCTTCCCATTTTACTCTAATTCCAGGGATGGGAAGGAGGTGAGGGAACCCGGTAGCTCTGAAAGCAGACCGTTCCCTTTGCTGGCAAGAGCTGCGGGCCTGTCCGCTGGGGGCACTTTGAGCAATCCTGTGGGCCTCGGCCTCGTGTCAGAAAGCAACAGCCTCCAACATCAGAGGCTCCGCGAGAGTAGGATTTTCTGTTCTAGGTTGTGGGTGACCAGTAAATGTTCTTGTTGTTGCTCATCTGTCCGAGCCAGATCTGCATGAGAAGAGGAAGGGCCTGTTTTCACTGTGGGGTAAACCTCAAACAGGTGCCTGGGGCAGGGACCCTCCCAGCCCTGAGGAGCTGGCTTTGTAGGTCTATGTATGACCTGCTTTCCCTTAAGCAGGGTGATGCTTCTCACCCCAGGAGGGGGCGGGGGCAGAGTTAGGCCTTGCTTAGTCCAGGGGCCCTGACATTGGCCCTTCAGACATGGCTCTCAACCGGAATATCGGAGGTTTGCCTGGTGAGCTTTTCCTAGGTCCACGGCAGCCCTGGCTGGAATGTGGTGCTGGCTTTGGGAGGCCTGGGGTGTATGTGTGTGTGTGTGTGTATGATGGTGCAGGCAAAAACAGCTTTAAATTTTTTTTAAGTTTATTTATTTATTTTGAGAGAGACAGAGACAGTATGAGTGGGGTAGGCGCGGCTAGAGAGGGAAGGAGAATCCCAAGCAGGCTTCATGCTGCCAGCACAGAGCCCCATGTGGGCCTCAAACACACAGAGCTGTGAGATCGTGACCTGAGCTGAAACCAAGACTCAGAGGCTTAACCGACTGAGCCACCCAGGTGCCCCAACGGTAGCTTTGATGAAGCTTGGACCAGGTCGGGAAAGTGGCTTTGAGGAGCCAGGAGAAGGGAGAGTCAGGTCAGCCCAGCTCAGCCCTCAGTAGTTACATGGATGGGTAGGAGGGGGTCCATTGACACAGAGGTGGGTCACACACCCCCAGCCAGATAATGGCTCTCCCCGCTATGCATATCCCAGGTCTGAGCTTATGGCTCTGCCTGTGACCCACAGCATGAAAGAGCTGTACTGTGGGCATGCGTTGAAAGAACTGAGGGATGCGCCAAAGAAATGAGCTGTTAGACTTTCACCGGAGCTTCTACTGCTCTGTCTTTGGGGTTCTTCACATTTGATTTGTCTATTCAATTGAGTATTTAGAAAGCAATGTGTCTGGGCTGTATTTTCTTGCTTTATTCTACAAAACTGACTTTATTGACTTACAGTTTAAATGTGTTCATGATCCATAAAGAGTTGATTAAAAAGAAAAATCAAAACTACTCATTTGGAGAACATTTTTGTTTCTTGCAGAAATATAAAGATTATGTTTTCCACAGTGTCACTCACAATCTGATACAAGGCTCCATGTTACAGATGCGTTTCTGGATTGATGCCGGGGAAAGAGTATTTATGTCGACAAATGACTTTGAATGACTTGATTTATTTCCCTTTTCACCTTAGCTTCCAGGAAACCCATTGCGAAATTCAGTGGCTGATTGTGAGAATGAGTTCATCTTGGATTCTGGTTGGCATACAGTTCTCTGTTCCCTTTTAAGAGTCCATTTTGTTTACGTAGCCGATTTTAATGTCTTATATCCTGTGTATATTATATGTTCCTTAAGTCCTTTAAAAATGACTGGAAGTCTGGTGTATCTACCCAGAAGATTTGAAAGCAGGCACTAGAACAAAAAGTTAGACGTGAATGTTATTAGCAGCACTACTTAAAGTAAGTGAAAGGTGGAAGCAACCCAAACGTCCATCAGTTGGTGAATGGATAAGCAAAATATGGTGTATCTTTACAGTGGAGTATTGTTGACCTCTAAAGAAAGAAATGAATTTCCTTTTTAAATGTTTATTTATTTATTTTTAGAGAGAGAGAGTGCAAGAGAGAGCATGCTGCACATGAACATGAGCAGGGATGGGGCAGAGAGAGAAGGAGGGAAAGAATCCCAAGTAGGCTCCTCGCTGTCAGCATCGAGCCTGACACAGGTTCATGGTTTGTGAGCTCGTGACCTGAGCTGAAATCAGGAGTTGACACAACCGACTGAGCCACCCGGGGGCCCTAGTAATGAATTGCTGATAATGTGGTGCTACCTGGATGAGCCTCAAAAACATGACTAAGTGAAGTAAGCCCGATGCAAACCACGTACTGTATGATTCCATGTGCGCGAAATGTCCAGAAGAGGTAAACCCCTGGAGACCGAAAGCAGATGGCTGGTTGTCAGGGCCTGGGGGCGTGATTGCTTAATGGAGTGGGGATCCTTTTTGGGGTGATAAAAATGTTTCAGAAGTAGTTAGAAGGGGTGCCTGCATGCCATTATGAATGTACTAAAGTCCAGTAAATGACACACTTTTATTTTTATTAACTTCTTAAAATGTTTATTACTTACTTCTGAGAGAGAGAGAGAGAAAAAGAGCAGAGGAGGAGCAGAGAGAGAGGGAGGCACAGAGTCCGAAGCAGGCTCCAGGCTCTGAGCTGTCAGCACAGAGCCCAGCGCGGGGCTCGAACCCACGAACCGTGAGATCATGACCTGAGCCAAAGTCGGATGCTTAACCGACGGAGCCACCCAGGCGGCCAATTACACACTTTTAAAATGGTTCATTTTATGTTAGGTGAATTTTGTCTCAATTTAAAAAATACTGCATTGAAATTAAAAAAAAAATGAGTGGAGTATAAAAATCCATAGGAAATCCTCGAAACGATTTCTTCTGAAGACAGAATGTGTCGTGTCCTTCTCTGTTTTGGGACCAGCCCCTTCTCTGAATTATGGTGTCCGTATTCTCCTGGGAATTCCACAGAATTCAGTGGTCTGGGGCTGCCCCCCCTTGTCAGGCCCTCCCTGTTCTGGAAGAACAATGTTCTCGTCCTGGGTGTGGCCTGCTTGCAGTCAATCTGTCTTCCTTAGCTTTTTCTGAGACCAGGGCATCGCACACACTTGTACAGCATCGAGCACAGAGATTGGTATTGTTGGTGTGGCACCGTGGGGATAAATGGAGAGGGCTTTTGCAGCTAGAGGTGACCTGCCCGCTGGCCTCCTCGGGTCCCGCGTGGACAGTGTCTGTAGTACATTGGTTGGGGAAGCTCTGCTCCAGGCCAAGCGGAGGTTTGTAGGGAAAAGGGATGTGTGCTCAGGCTGCTTTGCCAGACGGCCGGAATGAATCTCTTACCTCCTGGAAGTGCTCAGATCCATCTTTGCCCTTCAGGGCCTGACTCCTGCAAACTGCATCTTGCAAACTACATCTCCCAGGCTCCTTTGCTAACCTGGCTGGGTTTGGGAAGGGAGGAGGCAGGCTCCTGCCCCCCTCCCCCCCAATCTGGGCATCATCTTGGCATCTTAGCAGAGGCTCCGACTCTAAGCGCTGCCGGCACCTGCCGCACACCATCCATTCTCTCCAGTTCTGCCCTTGGGCTTCACAGCACCACCCCCTCCTTGTATCCCTTCGCCCTGAGGGCTTCCAGATGCTGCTACCCTCTGGATTGTAGTGTGGGTCCCTGTTCAATCTTTCAGCATCTCCTACATGTCACCAATTTCCCCTTCAAACTTCCTCTGTCAGGTATAGGGCTTGGGCTCTGTTTTCCTGATTGGACTCTGACTTACATGACGTCTTGGCCAAACCACTGGCCTTTCAAATCGTGCTGGCCACTCACAGAGAACGTGCATTGAATCGACCTTGATCCTTGTGCGTACGTCTTTCTCATGTGCCCGGACAGCAGTAGGCAGCTGGCCCGGAATTCAGGACCCCAAATCCTGGCCAAACATCATCTCCATATGACCAATAATGGGGAAGAACAGATGTTCCAGATCGCTGCCTCCCTTGTCTGCCTAGAAAACTCCTATTCATCTTTTAAAGCCTGAATATCTTTACTGCTTGATTGTTATTCTTTTTCTCTTCTCGTTTCCTTCAGGCTGGTTCAGTTGCTTCTTCATCTGTATTCGCCGAACAGTTCATGTAAATAACACCTTCTAGTACCTTTCCATTAGAGTCACGGAGGACCTATTTTCCCCATTGGGTGGATATGTCCACTGAGGGAAAGCTGGTCTCACTCAGTTCCACGCGTCTGGGCCTCACTGTGCACATAGCTGGCAGTGAAACAGGTTGCCAAACTCCCCAGTACTCTAATCTGCCTGTGTATTGGGATCACCTGGGAAGCTGTTAAAAAATGCAAATGTCCAGGCTCCCCCTGAAACCAGTGAGGTCAGAATTCTGAAGGTGGAGCCCAGGCATTGGCATTTTCAAAAGGCTAACTTGCTGATTTTAATGTGTAGCCAGTGTTGCGAACCATTGATTTCAGTGACTGCTTTGACTCCTCACTAGCTTTTATTAGCGTTTCCTGCCATCAGAGTCAGCATCTCCTGCAATTTAATTCAACCCAGCGAATACTCCTGAGTGCCTGTCTGCTCTGTGTCGAGCATTGTGTAGACAGACCCTCGCTACTCAGAGGATGTTCTGTGGACCCGCAACATCTGTATCACCTGGGAGCCTGTTAGAAAGTGCAGAATCTTCGGTCTCACCCCAGACCTACTGAGATTTCTTGTGATTTCACCAGCTTCCCAGCTGGTTTGCACACATGTTATAGTCTGGAAACAGTGGTGTAGGTAGCATACACATATCTAAGTGCTCATAGTGAATCTCATGTCCTTTCTTATCCACTCCATTTTGTTTCTCTTTAGCGGGGGGTATCATTTTGCATCCCTTTCTCAGGCTACAATGGCATGTCCAAAAGGGGTCAAGACTAAGCAGGAGATGGATGAGATGTTGGATCCCTCTGAATATGGGAGGGACGGGAGGGGTGCACAGTCTTTGAGAGATGGAATCCTCTCTGCGCAGAACGGGTACCAGTGTTTGGGAGGCCCCAGGGATGGGCTGTTTGGGAGGAATGATTCCCGTTTCTGATATTGCTGTTTCTTTGGGAGTGATCCAGGCATGCCGGAGGGATGCAGTGGGAGGACTGGATGGAGGACGGCAGCAGATCCGCCTGGCCAGGGAGAGGATTGTCATTGAGGCAAATAAAGCAGCCTCGCTTGCCTCATGCTTTCAGGGTCTAAGCCCTGTAGGGGGTTTCTGCAGGCCAGCCTGTCAAGACCCACAAGGTTACCTGTTGTTCATGTTCAAGTGGAGCATGATGACCTGTGTCTATCCACAGGAGTTGTGACTTAAAAGAAAATTTTTTTTAATGTTTTTTATTTATTTCTGGCAGAGAGACAGCATGAGCAGGGGAGGGTGAGAGAGAGAGGGAGACACAGAATCTGAATCAGGCTCCAGGCTCTGAGCTGGCTGTCAGCATAAAGCCCAATGCAGGGCTCGAACCCATGAACCGTGAGATCGAACCCATGACCTGAGCCGAAGTCAGACGCTTAACTGACTGAGCCACCCAGGCGCCCCTGGAGTCATGACTTTTAAAGGCAGCCTGGATGGGGAAGGACTCTGCACATCTGACCCCATCTCTGCCATCTCCCCAGAGCTAGGTGCGTCGGGCCTGATGTGTGTTCAGGCCAGATTTGCGGGTGATGCTGGTGGTGTGAGCAGGAAGCCAGGAGGGGCAGTGGCCTGTCTGGGAGGGTGGTTTTGCCTGGGGATCCACCTCTTTTGCCCTTGGCCAAGGCCTCTGCTGTGTGCTGTTGCACGGTTGGTAACTGGGTCTTTGAGAGATCACGGAGGAGGGAGACCCTTCTCTGGAGGAGGTGGCTCATGTTCCCCAGTGTGCTTCTTTGCTATCCAGGTGTGTGTGGTCGGATTTGACCATGGAGGTAGCACGCAACCTGCCTCATATTCAGAAGGACAGCTGTGTGCGTTTCTCTTAAGCTCCTCAGATAGGTTTGAGATATGCTTTCAGAGGAACTGGGATTTCATTTGGGAAACGATGCATTGAGGGGTGTGGCTGGGCTGTGGGCAAGAATCAGAAAGTTGCGGGACAAGGCCGGTGTCTGGCTGGAGGCTCCGTTGTTACGACCAGCCCAGCAGTGAAAGGTGGCTCTGCCAGCCAGCTTGTGGGGCGGCCTCCCCCCTGTAATGCAACAGTGGGCTGGTGGGTCAGGGCCATGGGAGACCTCCACTCAGCCCTGCACCCTCTGGCCGTCATACAATCCGGGGTCCTTTCTCTTGCAGCCACGCCCTGCCCTCTGTCTATTCTGGGTCTGGAGAATCAGTGGGAGCAAGAGTACTGACCCCTGAGTCCACCAGTAGTTCAGGGGCTTAGGGTGGCCATTGTTCCGGAAGGCTGCGTGTGGCTGAATCACATTTTAGAGCTCAGGAAGTTGAGGCTCTTGCTGGATATGTTCCCAGTCCCTCTCAGGTGACTGTATTGGAGCTCAGGTCGGTAGCAGTTCGTAGCCTCCTAAGAAGTCCGTGGCAGGGAGGTGTGGTTCCATGTAGGCATCATTGCCCTGCTGGGCTCTCAGACCCCATGGAGGTTGGGACGGGGGCTCGCGCAAGGGTCTCCAGAGGCCTGGGTGGTGTGGCTAGCTGGGATGGTCTGAGAGCCCGGGTGCACATCAGCCAGCCCGCGCACTGGACAGGCCTCACACATGCTCCCTTGAGCCAGAGTGGCGTGTACCCTCTGCCTGTTCCTCCCCCGACACGGACATTGACAAGGCTTCTGCTGAAACGTGTCTTGGAAACTGAATCAAAATCTTTTGTCTCCTCCCCCATGTACAGATAACCACACCAGCAGGGAGAGAAAACACCCCTTTTAATGAATGTCACGCATCAGCCCTGAATTGCTTTCTGCTCCCCTTCCGCGTCCGGGCGCTCCTGAGAACGTTCGTTTCCCCGTGGGGAGGGTGAGTGTGAGGGGAGGTGCCGTCCACACTTCATGCTCTGTTTCTTGTTAACCACGATGTCTCTGAACCGCACAGTCTCTGCCTCCACGTCCCGTCAGAGCTGAGTAGGAGCTGACAGAAGACCAGCTTTGCCTCCTTGCACAGGTGTCCCGCCTTGCTGAGAGGTGACGCTCGCTGAGTTCTGGAGCTGGGGACCGTGCCTGGCAGGTGGCTGGCCCCCGGCGCGTGTTTCTTTGGTGCCTGCGGCTGTGGATGTGTGGAACGCAGCACATGGCTCATGTGGGTTCCTGTCCTCACACCTCCGTGTAATTGATTAGCTCATTCAGCGAGAACTTTTCGCACATCTTGCGGTGTAACCAGGGCGCCAAGAAGGGGGCCTTCCTGAGGGGAGATAAGATACGCCCGTGGAGAGCTCCCATGCTAAAGGTGATAAGGCTTGAAAACGAGGAGCTCGGCCAAATGTTAGGAATTCAAGGCAAGACTGTAGAGAGTGAGTAGCATTGAAGGATAAATAGGTCAAAATAGATCTCCCCCATATTCCCTGACTGTGTTATGGATTTATGTGGCTTTGCAATATTTGTCATCTTAACTGTGAAACAGGAGAGGCACGGGGTAGACCGGAAAGAGGGGAAGTACCAGGAATGGCTAGAGGGGCTGGGTTGCTGGGGCCCAGCGGAGTGTCAGGAAGAGAGCAGCTTCAGAACCCAGGCCACGAGATCCTCTGTGTGAACGTCATCTCTCTTGCCTGCGTGACATTTGGGGAGGTCACCCTACCCCTGGGAGCCTCTGTGCCTTCATTAATAAACAAGAGTGAGAGATTCCTTTTGTTAGGGTAGCGATGGCATTTGAAATGCAGCCATGGGGTAGGTGCAGGGCTCGGGACACAGGAAAACACCAAACCATGTGGCTCTTCATCCTTCGAAGGGGACGGTTGGGTTCTGAGTCGTGTAGTGGGAGATAGAGCCGGAAAGGCAGACTGGAGTCCCTTTGTCTAGCAGCGGGTGGACGAAGAGGTGTCATAGTTCAGGAACCCCTAGGAGCAAACTCAGAAACACCGTCAAAGGCAGGTGGTCTATTCTGTCTGTCTGGGACGTAATCCTGGGAAACCTAAGAAGGTTGTGGGGAGCCGAGACAGGAGACCAGAGGCCTCTGGTAACCAAACCAGCGACATGACAGGACACCTGGCCATCAGTCCCAAGGGAAACTGTGAGAGGTGGTGTAGAACACCAGAGGGAGGGGCTGGTGAGGACCCCGGGGTACTTGTCTGCTGTCACCCTACGAGGTGCTCCTGGGGTGCTCAGTCCCGTGGGTGCTTGGCCTGCCCCAGAAGAAACTCTCAGGCCAGCAATTGTTACACTGAACATTGAACAAAAATTTAACCACATAAATTTATTTGTTTATTTATTTAAATGTTTATTTTTGGGAGAGAGAGGCAGAGCACCAGCAAGGGCAGGGGGCAGAGAGAGACGGAGACAGGAATCTGAAGCAGGCTCCAGACTCTGTCAGCACAGAGCCCGATGTGGGGCCTAGACTCACAAACTGCCAGATCACGACCTGAGCCGAAATCAAGAGTCGGACGCTTAATCCATGAGCCACCCAGGCACCGCCCCTTAACTGAATAAATTTAAGGATCAGATTGGCTTTATTCAGTTATTGATGAGTCAGGCAGCTTCCTGTCTAGCAAACAGAAAAGAGCTCCAGGGAGCAGCAGAGAAGAAAGTTTTTTAGAGGCGAGAGAGAACAGCAAAAAGGAAATTATTAGCAAAGAATGTATTGTGTTAAAAAATTGTTAATGTTTTATTTACTTTTGAGAGAGAGCACACGTGCACACAAGTGGGGGGGGAGAGAGAGGGAGAGAGAGAGAGAGAGAGAGAGAGAGAGAGAGGCAGAGGATCTGCTACCACAGAGCTTGATGTGGGGCTTGAACTCATGAACTGTGAGATCATGACCTGAGCCAAAGTCAGACGCTTTACCGACTGAGCCACCCGGGTGCCCCAAGAATGCATTATTTTAGGCTAGATTGCCCTCCTAAGGGAAATGGAAGGGGTCTATCAGAGGATTACTTATTAATGCTGACCAGGAAATTTCCAGGTTGGCTGGTTAAAAGTCACATTCCTGGCATGTAGAAGCTGCAATTAGATTAGGTATTAAATCTTGGTTTGCTGACTTTGGGGCTTAGGCCAAGCCACTCCGTTTTGGGCTTGCCGTCTAATTTTTAGTAATTACTCCCTTTTGATCAGACTCTCAGCCTGACAGAGAGGTGATCAAAATGTAAGGCCTTAGCACTGTTCTCAGCTATTGCTCCGTAATTCTTACAACTTTTGTGGATCCTCGGTGTGGGAATTCACAGACCATGGCATTTCTTGCTTCATCTCTGTGATATTCATAGGCCACAACTACAGCTTCACAGTTTTTAAGTTGGCCATTTTCTTCATTCCTTTTCTGATGTTCTGGTCTCGGGGAGGTCATTTGCTTGGTGGTTAGTGGCTATGGACATGCGTTTTTGAGAAAATACAGTGCACCGGGGAGATTATTATGATTATTATCAGTAGGGTAATTTCCAGCGTTTGGAGGATACTTCAGGGCCATGGTTCCCAAGACCTAAACTAATCAAAATCAGATAAGCCAGAGAAAGATCTCATTGAGGGAATCATCTTTTTATGCTAAGTGGCTGGCTCAGTGATCTCAGTTAACGGAGTTTCCACTTCGCCAGTGTTAATCCAGGTGCGGCCAGGTGGTGGTGGCCACAGCACAGATACCTCCTCGCTCAGCTAAAAGACCATCCAGGGCTGTTCTGTTATTGAGAACAACGTTGGCTCGAGAGTGAGGATCTTTTTTTGGGTATCTACTGTGTTAGCAGTGGATTCTGCAGCACAGACTCCACTCAAGACTTAAGGAAAGGTTTCCGATCGTAGTCTCATTTACATTTACTCCTCACTAGGGAACAGATGGCCTTACCAACTGAGGCATACCCTGAGTCGTGAATGCCTCCTGGCGATGCCTTTCTAACTCAATGATGTAAATCCTAGAGTAGTCAACCAGTGAAGTGTCTTCGTTCATTTGCAAGAAGTTAGAGGCTCCGTCAGCTAGCCCGAGCGACAGTGCCTGGCTCTGTGCCAGCCATCAAGGCACTCCCAGATCCCAGGAGAGTAGTGACCACTACCAACAAAGACAGAGCCTCTTGGGGCCCCCACTGCTTCCTGCTAAAGTGGCCTTGTGAATGCGTTGACTCACAGGGAGGGCAGCATTTGCCTGTTCAAGCCATGGGTCAGTTAAGGTTTCTCTTTGCCTGAAATAAAAAGTTGTTCTAAATTCCAGAAGTTACCACGCGCCCCTCAAACTTCACAGTGGCCCAGGATACACGGATTGAGGGTGTTAATCTTTCCAGGCCAGTGCCAGTGTTAAGGAAAGAATGGGAAGAAGAAAGGGTTCACGTTGGGTTCAAGTGTGAAGGTTTGATCTGGCATCTTGGGAGGAAGCAGTCTCCCTTGATGTCTGCTGCTCCTTCCTAGTCAGTGGAGTTTGGAGGCCTTAGCGTCTGTACATGACCAGATGTCATCTGGCCCCTCTTCAGCTGTGAGATGCATATCTAGGGTTTAAGTCCATGAAATTTGACTGGGCAGTTAAGGGGACCTGGTATGGTGCCTTCCAAGGACATTCAGTGAAGGGTGGTCTTTGTTTTTACTGACTCTCAGGTCCGAAGGATGGGAGAAGATTGGAAATGTTAGTGTGGAGAGTCATAGTTAAATTTTTGTGGAAACTAGAAGAATTCAGCTTTATGACAGAACCTCAAAGACAATTAACAGGATTAGAAACAAATATAGATAAAGGTGTAAACATAATTTCCTCCCTCTACAATTACTTTCATTTTTTATAGTAAAGCTAATTTGTTTGCATTAAACTTTGCCTAATTATTTACATAAGTGCAGCGAGAATAGTGCTTGACTGCATAAGCTCTTTTTTAAAGATTGCTTTGCTGGGACGTTGTAAGCAAGAGAACAGACCAATTTTTTTTTCCCCCAAGGGGCTTTATTTAGTCTGTAAAGTCAACCTTAATTCTTTAAAATGGTCCAGTCATATCTGAGTCTATGTATCTCTCTCTCTCTCTCTCTCTCTCTCTCTCTCGATATTTCCAGTCAAAGCCTTGGTAACATTTCCAATGGTTTTAATTGTTTTCTGTTACAAAGAGAATTGATTCTTCTTGAACTCATGTAAACACCTACTTATTTTGCCATGAAAGGAGTACTGAAGAGATTCGAAACTCTGGAGGGATTGATGTGGAGAAAAAGATGTTTCATTTTTTTTGTTGTTGTTCACAAAGGTATATCTTACCAAATTGTAGATAGCGAGATGAGGGTTTCCTAAAATCTGGAAAAGCAGAACATTAGAGAACCAGCAGTGTATTAAAGAAGAACTCATAAAAATTATTATCATCGTCTTCCTTGGGTCATTCAGTTCTACGTACTTAATTCTTGTTGGTTTTAATCTTTCGTGCAAAGTTTCATGAAGCCACCAGTTTCTCCATTAGTGTTCTGTAAATTCTTACTCTATTCAGTGGTGGGATCTGTTGGCAGAACCTTTATCAAAGTGATCAGAAACCTGTATAGTAGAGTGTTTGTCAGATGCCTTTCCGTGAATTTCTCTGAAAGTGAAACACATTTGCAGGAAGCTTTTGTAAAGTATCTGAGTATAACAATAACTGCCTGTAAATGATAAGGCTTAAAAATGGCCATGGTTAAAGGTCCGATGAGAGTTTTTTAGGATGCATTTGACCAGGAAATTTGGTTATTTTTGTAACCTACAATACTTTGTGATAAGAACTGGAATTATAAGTGTTTACATCCTATTAGGACATAATAGATCTTCAGAAGTTTCATATAGTTTCTAGGGCATCTCT
The DNA here is from genome assembly GCA_017311185.1 of Proteles cristata cristata. Classification (NCBI taxonomy): domain Eukaryota; kingdom Metazoa; phylum Chordata; class Mammalia; order Carnivora; family Hyaenidae; genus Proteles; species Proteles cristata. Next base: position 310,073 of record JAESUZ010000722.1, read on the forward strand.
ATCAAATAACCTATATCTGCACAAATAGGATCTAAGAAGGTTTACTATCACCTATTTGACCATGTTTCCCATGTAATTTATCACACTAAATAAGCCTAATTAGTTTGGGGTCTTTCCTTTTGTAAGGAGAGAGAACAAATCATTTGAGATGTTCCTGGATCTTTTGGAAAAATCCCAAAGTTAGTTCAAAGTCAAAAAGAATTTTATTTTTGGGAAGTTTGTCAAAAATATCAAAAGGTTTGGATGCTTGGTCAAAGAAGATCATGGGTCTCTGTGAAATAATACTTGGTTATTCATCTGACCTAAGTTACAATTAAAAAGTAACAACTAAAAATTTTGTTGGCAAATACAGAAAGTTAGTTATAAAAAGGTGTATCTCTTTTAATATTAAAGACTCCGTTTTCTTTCCTAAGTAATCAAAGACCGGATAATGATAGAATATAGAATGTTTTACCTGACAGATTATTTCAAAGGTAAAGAAAAATCTTGGTTTACAATTTCTTACTAGGAGCAGACCAGTGATCTAAGAAGACTCTGTCTTCTTAACATAGAGGGAAAAAAAGCCCAATTTTAATTTTACCCCAATTTTAATTTTAATTTGTACCTTTAATATTGAAACTCATTTTTAAATAAATTCATTTGAGTATCAGCCAGCTGGACCACAGATTAAAATTCCTTTTCAAAGATTCCTTTTCCACAAACCTTCTCTAACTTTCTGTTTTACATTTAGATTTTGTCCCATGTTTTCTGTCTTTAAATAACCAGCCTCACTTTAGGGCAAAATTACTTTTCCCTCAACAGAAATGCATTTCCATTCCTCTTACCTTCTTTTACTGAAAGCACACATTCTAATTTCTTGCATATGGAGGGATTTCCCTTACTATTTCTAGTGGCTTTAAATATATATATGTCTATATATTTGGCATACAAAACCCTATTAGTTTTAGATGTCTATTGTAGTGATTCAGTATTTTTATATTTTAGAAAATAATCCCCATGATCAGTCTAGTTACATCTGTCACCATGCAAAGTTATTACAGTATTATTGACCATATTTCCCATGATGTACATAACATTCCCATGATTTATTTATTTCATAACTGGAAGTTTGTACCCCTGACTCCCCTCTTTGGTAACCCAACAGTTTGTTTTCTGTGTTTATGTATCTGTTGAGTCTGTTTCTGTTTGTTTTGTTTTGTTTTATTTTTTTTTAGATTCCACATATAAGTGAAATCATGTGGTATTTGTCTTTCTCTGACTTACTTCACTTAGCATAATACCCTTTAGGTCCATCCATGTTGTAAACGGCCGGATTTTTCTTTTCATGGTGGACTGTTACACACACACACACACACACACACACACACACACACACACACACACGCAGATTCTTTACCCGTTCATCTATTGATGGACCCTTAGGTTGCTTCCATATCTTGGGTTTTATAAATAATGTTGCAGTGAATATAGGGGTCCATGTATCTCTTCCAGTTGGTGGTTTTGTTTTCTTGAGACAGATTCCTAGCAGTAGAATTGCTGGGATGTAGGGCAGTTCTATTTTTAATTGTGTGAGGAACCTCCATACTATTTTTCATAGTAGCTGCACCAATTTACATTCCCACCAACAGTGCATGAGCGTTCCCTTTTTTCTACTTCCTTGCCAACACTCGTTATTTTTTTTATCTACCTTATAATAGCTTATCTGACAGGTGTAACGTGGTTTTCATTTGCATTTCCTTGATGATGGGTGATGTTGAGCATTTTTTCATGTGCTTGCTGGCCATCTGTGTGTCTTCTTGGGAAAAAAGTCTAGTCAGGTCCTCTGCCCATTTTTTAATCAAAAATTTTTTGATATTAAATTGTGTAAGTTCTTTATATATTTTGTATACTCAGCTCTTATCGGATGTATGATTTGCAAATATCTTCTGCTGTTCAGTAGGCTGCCTCTTTGTTTTGTTCTTGGTTTCCTTTGCTGTGCAAGAGTTGTTTTTTTTTTTAATGTTTTATTTATTTCTAGGGAGAGAGAGAGAGACAGCGTGAGCAGGGGAGGGTCAGAGAGAGAGAGGGAGTCACAGACTGAAACAGGCTCCAGGCTCTGAGCTGGCAGTCAGCACAGAGCCTGACGCGGGGCTCGAACCCACGAACCGCGAGATCATGACCTAAGCGAAAATCGGCCGCTTAACCGACTAAGCCACCCAGGTGCCCCTGCTGTGCAAGAGTTTTTTAGTCTGATCTGATCACATGTGTTTGTTCTAACTTTTATTGCCCTTGCCTGAGGAGACTGGTCCCAAAACAATATTGCTAAGACCGATGTCAGAGGGCTTACTGCCTCTGTTTTCTTCGAGTTTTATGGCTTCAGGTCTTCAGTTCAAGTCTCTAATCCACTTTGCATTTATTTTTTATATGGTGTAAGAGAGTGGCCCAGTTTCATTCTTTTGCATGTTGCTGTCTGGTTTTCTGACACTATTTATTGAAGAGACTCTTTTCTCCATTATATATTCTTGCCTCCTTTGTCATGGATTAAGCAACTCTATCAGTGTGGTTTTATTTCTGAGTTCTCTAGTCTATTCCACTGATCTTTGTGTCTGTTTTTGTGCCAGTCCCGTACTATTCTGTTTACTACAGTTTTGTAGTAGAGGTTGAATTGGTGGAGAGGGGTAGCTCTACCTTTTTTCTTCTTTTTCAAAATTGCTTGAGCTAATCGCATATGTTAATTAGAATTCTTAACCCTTAAGAATCTTATTAACTAAGGAGTAAACAATTGCAAACTTTTACATTAGCATTTTGTAAATCAGCAGGCTTATGAGTACTTGTCATGATTTCTAGAAATGGGCCTTTTTCAGAGAAAAAATTTCAGTGTGCATAAAACATGTTTGCTAATAGACTCAAATATCTTTGGTTCCTCTGTAAAAGGAAGCAAAATGTGGATAAGTCTGTTTTCAGTAAGTAATGTTTCAGTATGTTTATCTTACTTGGAAATGATCTGGATATTCAGTGTATTTAACTTAACTCATTATTTAACTTAACTTAGCAAAACTTAAGGTTTCAGGTTACCAAAAAGATAAAGGGCAACTATTTAAAAAAGTTACCTAAAGCATTTTTATCCTACTTACATGTGTTCAGTTTACTTGTTTATTTTTTAAGTTTATTTCTGTTTTTTTAAAAACTGTTTTTTATTTATTTCTGAGAGAGAGAGAGAGAAGAATGAGCGAGGAGGGTCAGAGAGGGGGAGACACAGAATCCGAAGCAGGCTTCAAGCTCTGAGCTGTCAGCACAGAGCCTGACAAGGGGCTTAAACTCACGAACCCTGAGATCATGACCTGAGCTAAAATCAGATGCTTAACCCACTGAGTCACCCGAGAGCCCCCAATTTACTTTTTCATAACAACTATTTTCACATTACCCACAAAAACTTCGTGAGACATTAAAGTCAGCCATTGTACCAAGCTCTTTTTCATGTTGACAAATTTTATAACAGAAATAGCATGACCTTTTATGTGATTAGTAAATATGGGTGGGATAAAAGTATTATATTAGATCCTGATAACTAAAGACGTGTATATTTTAATTAAACCAACAAACTTAAAGTAGCTTTAATACTAAATCTCTTCCCATCCCAGATCATGTGAGTCTAAAAAGCAGTGGGTTAGTTTCTTTTATATTTCTGAGATTTAGAAATACTTGATTTGTAAGTGCTTATAGTTAAACCAATTAAATAGAGCTTTGAGGGGCACCTGGTGGCTCAGTTGGTTAAGCGTCCGACTTTGGCTCAGGTCATGATGTCAAGGTTCGTGGGTTCGAGCCCCGCATTGGGCTCTGTGCTGACAGCTAGCTCAGAGCCTGGAGCGTGTCTTCAGATTCTGTATCTCCCTTTCTCTCTGACCCTCCCCTGCTCATGCTCTCTTTCTCTCTCTCAAAAATAAATGAAACATGGGGCACCTGGGTGGCTGAGTTGGCTGAACATCCGACTTCAGCTGAGGTCATGATCTCACGGTTCGTGGGTTCAAGCCCCAAATTGGGATCTGTGCTGACAGCCAGCTCAGAGCCTGGAGGCTGTTTCAGATTCTGTGTCTCCCTCTCTCTCTGACCCTCCCTTGCTCACACTGTCTCTCTCTCTCTCAGAAAAAAAAAAACATTAAAAAAATAAATAAAACATGAAAGAAAGAAAGAAAGAAAGAAAGAAAGAAAGAAAGAAAGAAAGAAAGAAAGAAAGAAAGCTTTGATATTTACTAGAATTTGGCTAGGATTTTCATTAATTTCAATGTTAGTTTTCCTTAGATATTTGAAGGAATAACATAACAGTTTACCAGAAAATCCCTCAGAGTCCTATCAGCTTGGGGAGGGGCTAATACAGGGGTAGAGAGGGGGCCTTTGGAGTTGGTGGTTAAAGAATTTGCATAGAGCCTTGGAGAACCATCTCTTTTACAATGTCCCACTAAGACACTGATTTCTGGGCCAGTGTTTTGCTACTGGGCCCCTAGGAGAGTGTGATGTGGGAGGCCCAGGAGTCCTTTTACGTGCCCTGCTGTGTAGCTGCAGAGCTAATGATTCGGTGGGCTTTTGTTTATGACCTTGCGTCTTTAAATTTTCATTAGCTTTTTACAATGAATTTTTTAATGAAGTTGTTTCGGACTCTTGAAGCCTTTCAGAGCTTCTACATACCTATTAAAATAGGTATCCCATTCTGTTTGCTTGTTATGGGAGCCCTTCCAAGCATACTTCTTAAGTAAAAAATCTTGTCCAACTGGAATGTCCCCCTAAGGCCATTGTAATTCCGAGTTGTCTTAGTAAGACTTTGCCATTTTTGTAGATATTTATAGCTTCCAAGACTGCAGTTTTTAGACATAAAATAAGCAGGTGTCCTGAAAGATGGCATGTTTGACTCCTTAGAAATTAAGGATCCCATCTTTATTATTACAGCTGACCCTGAAAAACCAGGGGTTAGAGGTGATGACCCAGTTTGCAGCCAAAAACCTGCGTAGAAGTTTTGACTTCCCCAGAACATAGCAATAGCCTGCTGATGACTAGAAGGCTTATCAATAACATAAACAATTGGTTAACACATATTTTGTATCCGATCTGTGTTATACACTCTACTTTTATAGTAGAGTAGGCTAGAGAAAAGAAAATGTTGTCAAGGAAGTCATAAGGGAGAGAAGATACTTTTACAGCACTGTACTGTAAAAAATCTGAGGATTGCTCAAGTCTGTGTTGCTCGAGGGTCAACTGTATTTGTTTATTATTATTATTATATTTTTAGACTAGCTTTTCGGTTTCTCATAGTCCCATCAGTGCCTCAGGAGGATGGGCCTCGAGATGGGGGATTGTGTGGTTTTATCGTATATCTCATGACACGGACATTTTTTTGAGCTAGGCAGGTGGCCTCCTGTCAGTCTGACCATTCTGTGACCAACTTACCCTCACAGGGGAGCCTTTGGGTTGGGCGGAGAACATGCTAACAGCTTTTAAAAGCTCAACCCGTGCCCACCAATTTTGTGGCTCTTTGGCCTCTGAGATCCCCATTAGCAATTAGCCTTTACCTCCCGTGCACATTAGCAGAAACCAGCAGTGACTGAGGAAACAAAACTGTGGACCTCAGCAGTAACCAGAGAACTAGGGTCTGGGGAAAGGATTGGCCCAGCGGACCCCAAAGAATGGGGATGGCAGACAGATTCTATGCACGTGGAGAAACTGCACCTGCTATCTGTAGTTCCCAGTGTGGAATCTGGGGAATGACTTCAAACAAATGGGAAACTGCAGATGAAAATACCAGCCATTCCCCGTTGGAATTTGAGGGTAGAACCCAGGGCCGGGGTTTTGAAGTCCCCATGCGCTGGCCAGTAGCAGGCTCTGTGTGCACCTCTGGGACTTCCTATGGAGCCTTGGACTGGGGAGAGGGGTGACTCAGCAAACCTCAGCAAATGGGGACTGTGGCCCAGGGGCCCCACATGCTATGGAGTTTACATACTTGCCACTGATGGCTCCCACGTGAATCTTGGGACAGAGTTAAGCACTGGGGTTTATAGTCAAAAACTTGGGAATTGGGAACTGAAAAGCCAATTAGGTCAGGAGCTCAGTGCAAAGAGGGCAGAGCTCAGATCCAAGACCAAACTGACCCCCAGCCCTTGGAAATGACAAGAAAGATCATAAACTCAAGAGGGTTCTCAGGGTGCCATGCTTGTGCTTCTCTTTGTTTCCCAAACCATGGAAAGTCTCCTTTACTCCTGGTGCTGCCACCAAATCTGTTAAATAACAGAAATTTGGCTGAGTAAATTTGAAGATCTACTTGGCTTTGATGTTCAGTGATTCGTGAATAGGGCAGCATCCCAGCTAGCAAATAGAAGGGAGCTCCAAGGAGCAGCAGAGAAGAAGGGTTTTTGAAGGCAGAGTAGAATGGAGAAAAAGAAATTACTAGCAAAAAAATGCATCATTTCAGGCAAGGATAGAAGGCGTCTATCGGTGGGTTACCTCCTAGTGCTGACCAGGAAATTCCAGGCTGTCTGGTTAAAAGTCCTCTTTGTGAAGCCTGAAAGTGCTATTAGGTTAGGTATTAAGTCTTGGTTTGCTGGTATGAGGTTTAGGATCAGTGACTCCATTTTGAGCCCACTATCTCCTTATTAACATGACAGAGAGGCAGGTACCAAGCACTGGGAGTTAGCCAGCATTACTGAGTGAACAGGTCTGAGGGAAATTGGTGTTACGAGGGAAGATGAAGGTTTGCAGTGCCTTATCCAGCCTCTGCCCAACCCTATTTTCCTGCCAAACATTTGCATGTTTCCTTCCTAAGGAATCGGCCTTACTAGTCTCTTGGCTTTGCGTTTGAGGTCATGGGCCTTGGTTGTTACAGGTTCCCACCTTTGCGCTGAAACCAGGCCCATGGGACCTACTCAGTCTCTTGGAGACACAGGTCACTGCCTGCAGTAGATACTCACACAGCCCACGTGAATGCTCTTCTCCACAGCAACCTTTTCTCCGGGAAGACTGCGGTACCCAGGTCCTTGCGCAGAGGTGGGCTGGACCAGTGATGGAGAGGTGACCTCTGAGGAACTCTGGGGCAGGGACAGGTTTTGGGGCCCAACCTGTGACACCCCAAAGATGAACATGAGTGAATCTCTTAGCGAAAAGTACACCTTTAGTCCTGTTAACTCCCCCAATAACTGTCCGCGGGAGGTTGCTGAGGGCTGGACGGCCTTCAGAAACACTGACTCACTCTCTGGGTCCTTCGAGGCTTCTGCTTTAGAGAATGGGGCATTCTGTCAGAAGCCGCCAACTATGATTTCAGACTGCACAAGTCTGCTGGCTGGAGAGGAGATGAATGACCGAAGGGAGAGGCAGGGAGAGAAAGCCAACCAAGTGGGGGAGTCAGCCAGCGGAAGTGAGTTTGGAAGAAACTGAGCAAGACAGCAGAGAAACGGGGATGGTGGTGAAGGAAAGCTCCCAGTCGCCTCCCCGCTGCCTCCCCACCCCTGGGTGAGAGTAATTAGGAGCGCACTGGGAGGGCAAGAGAGGAAGACCAGGCTGAAGTTTCAGGCAGGTTTTGGGCAGCCATAATCAACCAGGGAAAAGCCGTTAGAAGTGTTTGGGAATGCTCATCTGTGGACCCCTGGCCCCTCTTCGGATGTAGATAGGTTTTCATTTTTCCGCCCCGGGGTAGTCCCTTTCCAGGAATCCAGACTTCTTGGAAACGTGCTATCTCTTACAAAGAAAGGAGCGAGGGAACAGAGGAGAGAATAATTTCGAGTGCCGTTCAGGAGTATTGCATAAAACTGTCATCCACGAGAAGACCTTGGTGTCCCCTATGCAGGTGTTTCTTCCAGGGTAGCCCCTGTTGAGCAAGACCCAGTGGGCTTTAGCAAGCAAGCAGTTTCCAGTAAGAAAAAGCCCAATCGTGTGGCTTCCTGTTCGGAAGTGTTGGGACCCCAAGATAACCTGTACGCAGTGGCTTACACCTCAAAGATCGGAACACTGTCTCCACCTCGGTGGGCTGGCCAGAGTCACCCCTGAGTGCAGATGATGTGAATCAGGAGTGCTTTCCTGGCGCTCATTAGCACCTTGACCCCTCTGCTCACGTGTAGCATCTAGGAAGGGAGAGTTCGGTGCCACACCATTTCCCCAGGGGTCTGTGCTGGAATACTGGCTACCACGACCTTTCGTCATCAGGAAACATGCAGGCAAGTGCTGTTGCCGCCCTGGGCTCTGCATTCCTGACTTGCACATGGCGGGGGTGGCTTCAGTGGCCCCCCATTAGAGCCCAGGGAAAGGGCCCATGGGACCCACTGGTGGTAGCTGTGGCTATTTAGGCGTTCTTAATTCCCAGGGGCATGCTGGTAGAGAAGAGGAAGAAAGCTAGGGAGAGGTGAGCTCAGGTCTAGGGGAGATGGACATAGCTGTGCTGGGCCCTGGAGTCAAGTCAGCAACCCTATTCCAGCATGTCATGGTGGGGAGGGTGTGGGGTCTGAGTCCGGTTGGGGTCTCAGTCACAGCTGACCATGGCCTCTAATATGGGGGAGTCTAGGCAGCGGTGCTAGTATTAACACAAAAATTGATAATTCTGAGATTCAAAAGGGGTAGATAGGAGTGCACCCAGTTAGAAATTGGTCCCATCAGTTATCAGCAAGATGGTGATGAGAAGGTATGAGCAGGATCTGGGCCCATCCGCTGGGAAAACGAGGCCAACCTGTGCTGTCTAGGTTGTTAGGACTCAATGGGGTGGCTAGGATTTGGGTAGGACCCCTGTCCCAGCACTGCGCTGAAGTCACATTGGTGAATCAGTCACAGTGGGTACTGAAAGGGGGGTGTGCCGCGGTGCCGGGAGAGGTCTCCCAGGTACCCCAGATGCCAGGCTGAGGCGGCCAGCACACAGTAGGTGCTTTACAAATGAATGGACGAAGTGGAGTTCGAGGACTGACCTGCTGCTGGAGGGGGTGGGGGGCGGCTGGGCGGCCCAGCCCAGGCTTGCGAGGAACCTGTGGCGTAAAGGCGTTTGGGGCTGCAGCCAGGCAGCAGGCCTGAAACCGCAACCAAAAGTCCTTCCTCCTGGTGAGAGCGGTGGGTCTGTCTGGGTGAGCTCAGCGGCCGGAGGCTCATGGCCAGCGCTCAGTCATGCTGCCGGTTGATTCCCTGTTCCACCCGACAGCCACGGGCTCTGTGTGTCCTTCTCCTTCTAGATGGTGCAAGAAGAGAGCTGGCTGGGGTGTGACTTGAAAATTCCGTTGTGCTCTGGTCCCAGCTGCCCTCTCTAGCTTGAGGGCTTTCCCTTTCACTTACCCCTTGGGCGCCAGCACAGCTTTCTCCCCTGTGCCATTTGCTCTGGGAAGTGGGGGGCTGGGCAGTTCTGCCTGCTGAACTCCCATTCTGGGAGCGGCTGTGGGGTGCCACGTTCCCGAGCCCCTCGGTTCCCCGACGAACTGTGCAGTTACCAGCCTCCAGAGAAGGAATGTCTGCAGGAGGGCGGCCGAACATCCCAGATTTCCCCAGGTGTGGAGTTGGAGGCAGAGTACCACCTTGACCTTGGGGTTTCTGGTACCCCCAGTGTGGAGAGTCAGCCTCCAATGGGTGCATGCCACCTATTCCCCTAATAGGGCATCCTTCGGTGTCTGTTGTGTTTACCTTTCTTGTCCCACCAGGGGACTCCCCCGATGGGACCTGGGACCTCGCTTCTGTGATGCAGGATAGTAAATGCTCTCTCTCTGGGGTCCAGCTGACAGCTCAGGAGAGGCTGGCTTCTGGCACACGAGGGCCAGATTTAGTGAGGGCTTTTAAGGAGCCAGGTGCCCCGTGGGGCTCTGTGGATGTGGAAATAAATGACAGTCCCTGTCCTCGGGGCTCTCAAAGTCTCATGGGTAGATGGGCGTGTCAAGGAGACAAGCCCCCCAGTGTCCTGTGGGAAGTGCAGTCTCTGTTCAGAGCTGATACTCTCCTGCACATACCATACAAGGCCAGGAAGTTAAATGGTGGAAGCATTTCACAGTGGTGGGGGAATATCTGCCGTCCTGAGCCCCCTGAGTGAGCATACCAATACCCCAGACACTCGATTCTTCTGGAACCTTTTCCTCCCACTCTCCTTCTCCCCAGCACCTGGATCCAGGCACTAAGGATCAGGACCTGGTTTAGGAGGAGGCCCTAGAGACCCTGATCCAGCCCTTTGGCCAGGGTCCATTTTGGAATTTCTGCTCTGCCAGGTGCTACTCAGGTTGACCATCAACCCTGGTTCTGCACAGCACAGCCGAGGCGCGAGGTGCTCATGACCCAGCAAGGGGGGCCTGAAGAAAGCTCTCGGAGGGAGAGGGCGGCCGAGCTGGGTCGAAGGAGGAGGTCCAAGGAGGAGCACGGGTCAGTGTGCATCAGTCTGTTAGTGGCTCTGTGGTTTGTGTGCCTCTGACCCAATGACATTGAACTTTGGCCCTGCCCCGCCCCCTGGACAGCTCTTCCCTCCCACAGGACAGAACCCACCTGGTCCCAGTTTTTAAGCAGGAGCTGCTGAGAATCGCTGGAGCGCTGACGACTCAGGAGCACAGAGCCAGTGCAGGGCAGGCGAGGGGCCGAGGCGAAGAGAATGCGACAGATTCTGTTGTCAGGGAGTTTACGCTCTTCTGATGGAAGCCAGGCACATGATGCCTGGACATGGAGGTGACAGGGTCACATTCATACACTAGTGGGCACACAGGAGTAATTCCCCGGTGACTGGAGGGCAAGGCCAATGGCAGACGACTGACTGCAGCTAGGTGAGGGGGTTTGATGAGAGCTTGGTGGAAGGAGGAGAATCCATGTCAGAACCCCAGAATGAGGCACCCCACTAAGGCCTGGGGACCCAGGGGCTGGCAGGGAGGGGTGGTGGCTCTGACGAGTGAGAAGGGACTGGCCCTGGCAATGAGGGCTTTGCTTGGCTGGCTTATAAAGAGGAAGCCGTGGGGAGCGGGCAGGAGGAGCATCTCATGCTACAGCCTTGTCACTGCAGCCACAGTGGGGTCATTCTCCTGGCCATGCCGGCCCCAGCACTTGACCTCAGTCCTTGTGCAATCCAGTGATTGCTCTAAAGGAAATAACCCACTTCTTGCCCCCATACCGACCAATTTTCCAGATCTCTGAAGACACCCAAGTGTCTATACCCAATTGTCCTACAATTCAGTTCAGTTCTGACACTGTCTGCCAGGAGTTAGTGGCAGGGCAGACCCCACAGGTAAGGGCTCAGTCCTGCAAGACTGCACCACCCTCCTACCCAAGATGCCAAATATAAGTCCAGGTTCTCACCTGGGTTTCTGACCAACCAGCTGAGGTTGAAGTTTCCCAGGACTCCCTCCTTGGGTTCAATAGTTTGCTAGAACAGCTCAAAGAACTCAGGAAAACCATGTATTTGATTGATTACCAGTTTCTTATAAAAGGATAGAAGTCAGGAGCAGCTAGGTGGAAGAGATGCGTGGGGCGAGGGATGGGGGTAGGGCACGGAGCTCTTCTGTGACCTTCCTGGGGGTGCACTGACCACCCCTTCTCCCCACCCCCGTACCTTCCTGTGTTCACTAACTGGAAGTTCTCTGAATCCCATTGTTGGGAATTTGTATGGAGGCTTCTTTATATGGCCATACTTGATTAAATCATGGCCATTGGTGAGGAAGTCCACCTCCAGTCAGATGGGGGCTGACAGCTCTAACCCTGAGATTAGAGGATTGATTCCCCTGGCTCCCAGCTCCCAGCCTAAAGCTGGTCAGGAGCCCTGAACTATTGATTGTCTTATTAGTAGACAAAAGACACTTAAAATTTTGGAAGTTCCAAGGGTTTGAGGAGTTATATGCTAGGAAATGAGAGCAGAAATCAAATATAATATATTTCTTATTATATCACACTGCTTTTGTTTTTGGAGGGGGGATAAACATACTTTAAGCTCTAGGATGTTTCAAACAATGTCCTAGATCTTTTTTAAGCACTGTTTTTAAAAAAATTTTTGAACTGTTTATTTATTATTGGGGAGGGGAGGGAGGCAGAGACAGAGAGAGAAAGAGAGAAGGGAGGGAGGGACAGAGAGGGAGACCCAGAATCCAAAGCAAGCTCCAGGCTATGAGCTGTCAGCACAGAGCCTGACCTGGGTCTCAAACTCACAAGCCGTGAGATTCTGACCTGAGCTGAAGTCAGACGTGAACCGATTAGGCCACGCAGGCGTCCCATACAAGCACTGTTTTAATTCATTTTTGTGATAGTTCCATGAAACTGACATCATGATCTCTAGTTTATAGATGAAGAAACTGAGGCCATGGGAGATTACCCAGCAGGTCACTTGCAGTCTGGAGACCCAGAGCCCATTATTTTTTGCTACCCCAAAGTTCTTCCAGAAGTTGATAGAAGAGCTAGTGAGGAGAGGGTGTGATGGAGCTTAACAGGCTGGCTTGTCTGTTGATGGGAAGCTTGTCTGACACAGCTTGGCTTTTTGCCTTCTATGACAGAAGGATGAGGAAAGCAAGAGGTTCAACAGCCACTCATGTGGGTCCCACTAGCAAGCCCCCTTTCCTCTCAGTTTTGGTCTGGGTTGAACCTCAGGGAAGCGTTTCAACAGTGTGAAGGATTAGACACGGGGCAGTGTAGAAGTGGCTTCTGTTCTGACCCTCGAAGGGTCTGCAGCTCTGTATATAACCTCTTTCCCCTCTGTGACAGGCTTCTGTGTGGCATCGAGACTTCCTAAAGGAAGTTTTAGTTTGGCGTGAGAGGCGTCAGTTAGCCATTGGGCGTTGTTAGCCTTGAGCCTGTGAAGGACACAGTCAGCCCCGAAACAAGGTAGACCTCACAGGCTGGAAACAAAAGTTTCCTCCTGGGCATGAGGCTCTTTCAGATTGGGGCAGTGGAGATTAAAAAAAAAATTGGGGAAGTTAGTTACTAGGGATATCATGGAGGGAGGGATTGGCAGGTCTTGAATCTAAGAGAGAGTTGAGAGCAAGAAAGAGATGTCAAAATGATTCTTGGACAGACATGGTTAATAGATGCTACTTGCATTGCCCCTCTCTCTGTATTGTGCCCGCGGCAGACATCACGAATCGATCACAGCTCTTCCCTGCTCAGGCCATCTGTGTCAGCTGTCGCCAGCCCTCTGGCGTTGCACATCATTTGAAACGTGCTCACCACCTCCGCTGTAATGTTTCAAGTCAGGAGGGCTCAGTAGAGGTCATTTGGGGGAATCCAGGAGGTGAGAATGAGCTGTTCTGTCTATGCTTCTTCTTCTTGAGAGTCCAGGGGAATACGTATTGTGCGAACAGGAACTATAGGATGGGCAAGGTTGGGCGTCACGGGTAAGCTGAACTGGGGAAAAAAAATCTCTAATTAGGCAGTAATTGAAGTCATGTGAATAGAGAGATGCCTTCCAAGAGAGGGAGGTTATGGGGAGAAGAACAGACGGCTTGTGGCCGGAGGGGAGGAAACTGCTTGTGATGCTGAAGCAAGGCAAGAGGAAAATTAACAGAGGAGAAGCAGAATTTCCTCCACTGAGTGAGGAGGACCATCTCTGCAGCCCCCTCAATGGAAACCTCTGGAACCTTTAAGGAAGTCCAGGGCTGGGCTGCGTGCAGATCACAAGGGCTGATGCAGTTGATGCATTCCTTTTAGGTCTCCGTTGTAAGCCAGTGTTTCTCCCGGTGCCGATGTCTTTCAGGGTGCCTCCTCCCTTCCTGCTGCCTCCCACCACACAGGTCTCTTCCAGACTTGGCCCAGCTCGCCCTGCCTCCTCTACCCTGTGTGCCTCCTCCCTTCTTCTCTGTGGCTTGCTCACGTTCTGGCGCGCTGTGCAGAGAGTGCCCGGTACCACCAATGGGATCTTGTCTTTCTGATGTTTACCTTAACTAATCACTCTGACACCCTCAGGTTTCCGGAGATAATGATTCCTTCAAAGTCAAGGACTCCCTTCCCTCCCAGAGACCCGGAATTACCCTCTAACATTCAAAATGCCCTGGGCCTTAGAGCGATGTTTCTGCATTAACTCTGAGGCTGGATTGCAGTGAGGAAATCTACCCTTTTAGTAGGGGAAAATATTGCCCTCATAAGTCTTTATGCAGTGCACTTGAGCTCAGTGCTCACTTACCAATTCGCCTTTATAACTTCCATATTGAGTGAATTAAGTCCTCCATGTGGGTAGTTATTAAAGAAGTGATAAGTGCTTTATAATTCAGTAAAGGGTGGCCTGGCCATTTCATATTTTCCTAAGGAAATTGGCCACCCGAAGGGCAGCACTTTCAGGACCCCTGGGGCCGGCTGATTTTAGGCAGAAAGCTTGCACTATTGGATTACTTTCAAGCCAGCTGCTCTGGCCTGGACCAGACTCTCCTTCTCCTTCTTGCTCAGACTTTTCTCCTCCAAGGCCCATTGGGGAGAAAGGGTCAAAGGCAACATGTCTCTCCCCGCCTTGGGCTTTTTCTACGATTCATCAAAGACCTCTTCGTTCTCTTCTGGTTCAAAGCTGAAATGTCTCTTGAGGTTTTTATGATCAGTGTGGTTTGACTTTTCATCTGTAGACCAGAGGAGAATGTCCCCTAGAATCCACAAGGTTCTGACCTCCCCACTTCCTATTCCCCAACCCCATGGGTACAGCTTGCTTCTTTATACCTCAGTCTCTTGAAATGGTTGGAGAAAGTACGGGTCCTGCCCAGACTTCGGCAACCATAGGGTTTTCATGACTTGGCTGCAAGGTCCTCAGGTTGTGAGGAAGGACAATCATTTATCAATTTGTTCATTTGAATTTTCTGCCATGTACAGGGATATGGTCGTGGATACAGCAGTGACCCAGATAGACAGTTGCCTGCCCTCACGGAGCTTGCATTTTGTTAGTAAAGAGACACAAGAAACAAGTCAATGTGGGAAAGTTACAGATTTTGCCAAGTGATCTAAAGGAAATCGCGTTTCTCAATGTTGGCATTATCGTCCTTTCGGACTGGAATCATGATGTGTTCTGAGGGGGCTGTCCTGTGTCGTAGGATATTTAGTCACATCTTTGGCCTCCACGCTCTCGACCTTGCCAGTTGTGACCATCAAAAATGTCCCCAGCCGTTGCCAGATGTCCTCTGGGGAAGAGAATCTGCCCCTGGCTTGAGAACAGTTGATCTAGAGGAAGGTAATAAAGAAGGACTTGGGCTAGGTTGGTCAGGGAATCCTCTCTGAGGAGATGACATTTAAGGAGATTCCAAGTACTTTTAAGGGTGAAGCCAAGTGCAAGGGCCTTGAGAGGAGGAGGAGAGCTTGGTGTTTTAGAGAACAGAAAGGAGACCAGTGAGACTAAAGCCAGTGAACAGGGTCGGTTTGTTTGAGCTGAGGAAGGAGACGCCTGAGCCAGACAAGAGGGACCTTGCTGGCTGCGATGGAGTCTAGATTTCATCCCAAGTGTGTGAGGAGCCACTGAAGGTCCATTTCTGGAGGATGGGTGCAGTGGGGGAGGGCAACGTGATCACATCTATGTTTTGAGAAACTCATTCAAGCTTCTGAGTGAGGAACAGATTTTTAGTCAGGCCAGAGTGGAGGTAGTGGTCTTTGGGAGAGGTGAGGATGATCTGGGCTCAGGTGACATGGTTGGAAAGGGATGGAGTTGACATGCCTTATGGAGGTGGACTTCCTCAGGTGTGGATAATGCAGGAAGGGAGGGATCACTCACTGATGAAGTTTGGCTTAGACCCCTGGGTGTTGCCACTCCTATTTACCGAGACAGAGAGGCCCAAGTGGTAGGAAAGCAAGGGCTGATGTTGGACCTACTGATGTGTCCGGAAAAAGCCTGGGAAATCTGACCACAGACACAGATTTGGGTGCTTTCAGTGTGTAGGTGGTGTTCAGAGGAAGCACGTGGGCGAGACCACCATGGCATGTTGGGGAGCAGGGAGCCCTTGGGGCAAGACCTGGGAGACACCAACATGTAGCAGTCAGAGAAAGACTCTGGGCCCTGCAGAGGACACTAGGAAGAAGTAGTCAGGGGAGTAGAAAGAAACTCAGAAGAGAAGAGAGTCAAGAACTCCCTAGAGAAGAGAATATTTCAAGAAAGAGAGAGTGGTTATTAACCAGGTAAAATGCCCCCCTGAGAGACTGGGTAACCAGGCAGCAGAGAAGAGTCTGCTGAGCTTGCCAGCATGGAAATCACTGGTGGCCTTGACAGTGCAGCTTCAGTAGAGTGGTGGGGACGGAAGACTAATTGGGATGGAGAATCCAAGGGAGGTGAGGACGGATGTGGTTACTCCCACTTCTGTGGGAGTAGACAGATCTTCTGAAAACATTCGCTGTGAAGAGATGTAGCGACATGGGGTAGTAGCTGGAGGAGGACATGGGGTGAAGGAGGTTTTCCTTTTAAATGGGCTCTTCTAGAACATGTTTGGACGCTGATGGAAAAATCTAGTAGAGAGAAAGTGAGGTACAGAGAAGAGAGGGAGAGACAAGGAGGATGAGTCCCTGGGAAGGTGAGAAGGGTTGAGGGCAGGGGAGTGCAGAGAGCTGATGGAGTATTGAGTACGCTGTCGATCATTTTGTGGGTTCCCTAATGCATGCATGCATGCATGCATGCATTCATTCATTCATTCCTTCGGTTGTCACTGGAGACACATACTTTTGGTCGGTGCCCTTGGAAAACCCCTGATCTGGTGAAAGCCATAGTCACGTGGGGAGGGGAAAGATGGAAAAGATGTGCCAAGGTGCCAGAAGCCCATCTCATCTCCTCCTGTGTTTGAATGGTGTGCCCTGCGCCACATCCTTTTTCAGAGATCAACTTCAAGGTGCGTGTGGGGTCAGACCAGGGCTTCAGGCTGCACAAGGGGGCTGGAGCGAGGACTGTGTGGGTGTTGAGAGCATGGTAAGCCCCTGGCATGAGGTGGCTGCTGAGTGCCAACCGGGGTGGCTTCCCAAGTATGTACGTTGCCTAGGGTACCTGCCCTCATTTGAGATTCTGGAGGTGAGTGAGTGGCAAGACGGATACGATCCCTGTTCTCATGCACCGTAGCTCTAGCCTTTAGATACTGATGACAGCCACATCATCAAATAATCAGATAAGACAATTACAGATGGTTATTAAGGGCTGTGAAGGACATGGACAGGGGCCTGTGTCAGAGAGCAGCTGGCATGGAAAAGTGGGGGGTGAGCTCACATAGGGGTCAGAGGAGGCGTCTCTGAGAAGGTGACCTTTGCAGGGAGCCCTGGGGGATTAGAAGGAGCCACGACGGGTGTTTCAGGGACATTCTGGTTGGGAATAAGTCTGGCGTGTTTAAGGACACACAGGAGAGGGTGGGAGGGCCCATCAAACAAGGGGAAGGTGTTAGGAGAAGGGGCCATAGAAGCAGCCAGCAGTCAACTCCTGTAGGGCCTCGGGGCCCTGGCACAGTGTCCCGATTTTGTTTTAAGAGCCAGAGGAAGTGGTTGGAGGGTTTTGAGCAGGGGAGAGTGTGACCGTGCGGGGGTAGAGACTGTTGAAGGGGAAGAGTGACAGCAGGGAGGCCAGCTTGGAGGTAGTGGCTGTTTGCAGCTTAGAGGTGGCAGCTCCCTGTGTGCTGATGTGTGGGCATCCTGGGGTCACCATCCTGCCCAGCTGGCAGAGGCAAGGGGAGAGGCCAGCTGGTCTGGTCACAGGGCCAAGCGGGATAGGCGGCCTGGACTCCCCAGTGAACCCCTCGAGTCCCAGGTGAGCGTTAGGGCTGCAGAGGGTGTGTGCCCTTGATCTTTTCTCTGTTCGCCGATGCAGCATCTCAGCACCTGAAGAGCACAGGCGTGCACACAGCCATTCTCTGTTCCTGGCACGATCTTTGGAATTGATCAGGAAGCCGACACAGATGCTGTCGTTTCCCATCTGTTCACGGCACGATCTGAATGTTCCTTTCTGCAGTCCCGGGGGTCCCAGACGCGGGGCTGGTTCACCGTGGTCCTTGGCGTGCAGCTGCTTGTAGAGCTGGCGTGCTAATGGGCTGGTAGGCTGAGGTTGCCAGCGCAAGAGAGGTCCCCAGCCTCTCAGGTCCAGGTCCCAGCTCCCCAGGCGTCTTGTATCCCTCCCCTCCCCGCCAACAGCTGTCAAGGGAGACGGAGCTGAGTGACTTGGCTGGTGTGATCAGGGCGGCTCTTCCCCAGCCCCCTTGGTGCCTCAGCACCATGGAGCTATTGCTCCAGACGGTTTGTTTATAATGCTAAACATCTCAGATAATTGAAAGCTAATGCTTCTGTCTGGGTCACTAGACATAATACGCCTGGATAACAAATCCACTTCCTTATTGCCCTACAAGGCTTCGGAGCCCAACGCACGGTGCGTCGTTGTGTATGCGCATGTGTGCGCCTGCGCTCCGGTGCTGATGTGTTAAGGAATGGAATCCCAGGCTGGTTTCTCCAAGGTTCTCCGCTCCGTACTTCAGTTCGGGCCTACGTCCTTGAGTCAGGGTTACGGTGAGAAGGGGACGGGGGCCTCAGGTCGGATGGGGACTGTCTAGTGAGAAGGGACGTGTGTGCCCAGCCTTGTCTACTGAAGCTCTCATGGCCTGTGTTGTGGGAGCGGAATGCTTAGATACAGAGACATCTGAGAAGTGCGTGTTGAGCTGCCGAGCCAGGACACACCTCTGAGAGTGGGTATACATGGAACGTGATAGTCGTGACCACTTCGGTGCCGCCAGGAAAGTATGAATCGACTACACCTCTAAGAATTCTTCACTTTCCTGTCGACCTTAATCATCCAGAAAGGAGATTAGAAACAAGAAAACCAGGGGCAAACCTCTATGTGTGTGTATACACGCATGGGCACATGTGTGTTTATTTTTTTATATTCTCTTAGATTTTTTTTAACGTTTGTTTTTGAGAGCGAGAGAGAGACAGAGCATGAGTGGGAGAGGGCCAGAAAGAGAGGGAGACACAGAATCTGAAGCAGGTTCCAGGCTCTGAGCTGTCAGGACAGAGCCCAATGTGGGGCTCAAACCCACGGACCGTGGGATCATGACCTGAGTTGAAGTCTGATGCTTTACTGACTGATCCCCCCAGTGGCCCATATTCTTCTCTTAGATCTTTATGCAGATTCTATTTACGTTTACTTATATGGTTCCAACAGTAATATAGGAATCAGCTGTTAATCACTCAGGTACTATGCATCAACACTGAACTAGGACAAAGACATTGGCTTATTAAATCCTCATACCGACCCGATATCCTGTGAGGACACTGAGGACCCTAGAGCCTCAAGTAAATGGCTCAGGGGCACCCAGCTTCCCAGTGCCAGAGCTGAGTGTTGGCTCGTGGCCACCCTGCCTTCAGAGTGCCCAGCGCTCAACCTCTGTGCTCCCAGGGGCTGCAGAGCAGACTGATCGCAGTGCAGGGCCAGAGAGGCAAACCCCTTGGGGAGGTGTTGATGGGGTGATGGCCCACGCCGGATCGCAAAGAGCCAGAAAGCTGCTGAAAATGGATCCAAGAACCATTAAGATTTGGGAATCATGTTGGGGTAGGGCCATTTGGGTAGAGGTGTACACTCTGCATATTAAGGAGCCTCTGAAGGTGTCACTGTGTTATAGCTCAGCAGGCTAGCCAGCCTGGTCATGATGATCCGAGATCATCAAGAAAATGTAAGTCATGTTCTGTCTACTCTGCTTAAAAAGTCAAGGAGGTGTGTAATGCATTTTTGGGGGAAAAAAAGAAACATCTAGCAAGGAAGTTGAACATGCAGAGGTTTTGCATTTAAATTTAGTTGTCCAGAAAATTTGGTTATGAAGAACAGCTCATTAACAGCAGTGAGGAATCCCAGTGCAGATAATGGCAATCTTACAGCCAGGGAGGAGAGAGAAAAGATGGCAGAAATGAGGTAATGCTGGCCTTCCATGTGTAGAGGAAGAATGCTCACTTGTCCCGCCAGCCAACCCCCTGTCTTGCCCAATGTCCAGGTGATGAGGAGAGTTCTGTCAGGTGAAGGAAGACACCTGTCTGGGCCTCCCCATGGGCCTCCCCATGAACATCAGTCTTCTTATGATGGAAGGGGGTGGATGTCTCTGTGTTCTAGAGTTTTCTATGTATAGGACTTAAATATTGGAGTTATAAACAACTCTTAAACATATCCACATGACATGTTTTTAATTAAAATATGGACCACACAGTCTGTACCATCTAATTTTTATGTGCCTAGAGATTGCCAATTCATTTCCATATTGGCTCAAGCCAAACAGAAGGAGGGGGAGAAAAAAGCTATGGTACGAAAGCACAGTCAGATTTATTTGAGCACAAAGGGTTTTTATATTTTCTATGGATATTTTAATTAATATTTCACTTGTGTCCTAGCTCATCTCCCCAAAATGGATATGAAGCAGCTGTCTGATTTCAGGACTGGGTGGTGTTGTGAATTGCCTGGGGTGGCTTCATTTCTGATAGTTTTTCTCCGTTCCTGGAAAAGGTCACATATGTGCACAACCCCAGTCCACTGGACAGCAGCATGGCCTTGGACCACAGTGGCTCATGTAGATCTGGATGAAGTTTTCCGAGCCCTAAGCCCGGTTCTGGCTTGCTTGCTCAATGTTACCGTGAATTAAGCCTCACTTCCTCCCATCTTTTTTTTTTTTTAATGTTTTATTTATTTTTGAGAGAGAGAGAGAGAGAGAGACGGTGTGAGCAGGAGAGAGAGGGAGATACAGAATCTGAGACAGGCTCCAGGCTCTGAGCTAGCTGTCAGCACAGAGCCCGATGTGGGGCTTGAACCCAGGAACCATGAGATCATGACCTGAGCTGAAGTCAGGTGCTTAACTGACTGAGCCACCCAGGTGCCTCACTTCCTCCCTTCTCTCTGGAAGAGTGTTACACATTTGCTCTTGGCAAAGAGTTGTGATTCTGGGGTATTGAGGGAGGGCAGTGGCCTGGGGTGGGGGCAGGGCCCTGAGCTGACTCTCTGGATGGAGCATTTTCTGTTTCCATGTGGGACTAAGCCGTGTAGAAGAGGAGCTCTCAGTGATGAAGAGAGTCTTGGCTGATGGTTTCCAGGCCGAGGTGGACAAGAGGAGACCACTGTTGCTTCTGGGATGTGTAACCTGGATCGGGCCATGGTCCAGTGGGCCAAAGAGCCCCTCATTTCTTCTCAAGCAATGCCCTTTACTCTAGGGGCTCTGGGAGCCATGACTGATTTTCTCCTCTCACCTGGACCCAGGGACATAGAGGCAGGCTTTCTGGTTTTGGCCTAGGGCCTTTTAGTATTTGCTGCAAAGCACCATTATCAAAGTTGTTGCTGTTTGAAGCCATGGAATGCGTGCTTCAATGCTGATCTTAAGACAGAAGCCTTGGGGCACCTGGATGGCTCAGTCAGTTAAGTGTGCAACTTTGGCTTAGGTCATGATCTCAGGGGTTCGTGAGTTCAAGCCCCACATGGGGTGAGCTCACATCCCACTTTGGGTGAGCTGGAGCCCCACTCTGGGATCCACACTGCATTCTCTCTCTCCCTCTGCCCCTTGCTCATTCACACACACACACTCTCTCTCAAAAAGAAAAAATTAAAGAAAAAAAGAAGCCTTATATAATGAAGTAGGGCTTCCCAATATGGACATTTAGAGCCAATAATTCTTTTCTGTGGGGCATGTCCTGAGCATTTGTGGAACATTTAGGAATATGCCTGGCCTGTGCCCACTAGATGCTGGCATCATTCCCTGCTCCCCCTGCCCTAAGTCGTGACCAACAGAAATATCTGCAGACATTGCCAAATATCCTTTGGGGGGCGGCATAAATACTTTCTGCTGGGAGTCACTGTCAAGACTCTCCTGGAGGTGACAGAGTCAGGGTTGGAGCCTAGAGCCCACCATCTTGCCTCCTGTCTGCCCCCACCCCGCACTGCTTGTGATGGAAGCATCATACAGACTGAGCATAAGGCTACAGGTCTCTGCGAGCCCAGCCACCACCCTGTACTCTGTGCTTGGTGGACGGATTCAGTCTCGTAGTCCCACTGACCCATGTTCCTGGCACGGCTCTGAGTTCTTCCTCTCCCACAGTGAGGCGGGTTCCCGGAACGCCTCTGTAGGGGTGGCTGGCACAGCCTGGGGCCCCGGAACACAGTGACCTATGACTGCCCCGCCCAGGGTTCAAGTGCTTCACCTTCCCTTAAAAATTGATCATCATCGATGGTTTTTCAAATATTAAAATAAGCGCTCAGTCAAAGACATCCTGGGCACCCGGTAGACCACCATTTTAGGAGAAGCCAGTGTGTGTAGTCTATCACACTGGGCCCAGGTCGCTACTGTTTATCACCAACAAAAGCAAACCAGATTTGCTCTCCTATTTATTCAGTTGTCCTCTTTACTGTATTTTTATTCATAGATTTTTATTTACTTTTTTATTTTTAGAGCCCGCGTTTTCCACTCAAACTTTTAACACAAAGCATCCAGCGGCGTTATAGAACTGAGCCCCCCCACCCCCCCGGGGTCACAGAGAACTTGGCAGGTGCCCGCCACGGTTGTCCGCAAATGTCAGGCCGCACCTTTGCTTTGCCCTGCACTTCCTGGGAAC
Organism: Proteles cristata cristata; assembly: GCA_017311185.1. Lineage (NCBI taxonomy): Eukaryota > Metazoa > Chordata > Mammalia > Carnivora > Hyaenidae > Proteles > Proteles cristata. Next base: position 332,507 of record JAESUZ010000722.1, read on the forward strand.
CTGCTCCCAGCTGCCGGCTGTGCGTTCCCTGAACCTGCTCATAATTTCAGCTCAGACGGTTTTCCTGGAGGTCAGGAATGACAGATTTACTGCCCCTCCACTCTTCTGCCACATGGAGTTTTTATCAATGATTGCTGAGAAATGACAACTCCCAGCACATCCATGATGCTGTTTTTAGCCTAAAAAGACACCTCAGCTTCGGGGAGGCACAGGGGTAAAAATAGCCCTGCGGGCTAGCACTCCCTGAGGGCTTCCTGTGCGTCCGGGGCTGCTGGGCAGGGTTCCTGACCTGGTGCCTTCCATCCTCCTCTCGTCCGTATGCTGGGGGTATTTTATCACGCCGTTTGACAGATGAGGAAACTGAAGCACAGACAGGTGGAGTAGCCCGGACAGGGTCACCTGGACAGAGGCAGCCACGGGGCCCTGCTCTGCTTCCCGGCAGCCTTGCTCAAAGCAAGTGGTCGGTGGGCAGCCTTTTTCTATAAAACGCCTGGAGCTCTAGGCAGGTCTCTGCCACAGTTACGTCCATCTTTGTAGTTTAGAGGCAGCCACAGACTATAGTAAATGAACAGATAACGAATACTGAAATCTGAATTTCATGTATTTTTCACACGTCACAAAATTGGATTCTACTTTGGATTTTAAAAAAATCCGTAAAAGCTATTAGCCCTCAGGCTGAACAGAGACAGGTGGTGGGCTGCATTCGGCCTACAGGCTCTGGTTTGTCGACCCTGCTCTAGAGCCTAGACACAGCGCCGTGGCTGTGAACCGGCTCTTCCCCCATACAGGGAAACTCAGACCCAACGGAGGAAGCAGGGGCCATCGCCTTGCGACCAGGGAGCCTTTTGCACCAAAGAGTTCACCCCGTGCCCTGCTGTATCTCAGCGTGTGCCTGTGTCAAGGAGGGGTCGATCTGTGGCCATAAGGACATGGGGACCAGAAGGGTGAAGTGTTAGATTGCACTGATGATTGACGATTCAACCATAATAGAAACACATTGATGGAATTCTAATGTAGGCTGAGAAGAGTGGTTGCATTTATTGAAGCAGCTGATGGACAGCTGCTTGCTGGGAGCAGACCCTGGTCTGCAGCTGGGCTCCTATGAATGAGGTTGTCTGTAGGAATGGTGTGATCTACATGGTAGTTTACCTGGACTGATGGCCCAGTGAATCTACCCGGGGGGCACTGGCACAGATCATTTTATTCCTTTGGTCTTCCTGTCCCCCTGAAATGGAGCCAAGATCCCTACCCCGGCAGGACCAGACCAAGCAAGCTGCCCTGGGGCTGCGAGGCTTCTAGGGAGAAGACTTTGGAGTTGGAATTCAGCCCCGACCTGGCCACCTGGTCCATGTCCCCAGCAGATGCCAGTGTGTCTGGCTGCTCAGCAGGGGCCCCGAGAGAATGTGGTACAAAACGGGCTCTCCGCATACCTTATCACTATGCGGCTTTGAAATGCTTCCAGAGGCCCTGGCCACTGCCTCCCTGTGGCCTTCCTGGCTCTGGCTCCACTTGGTGACAGATGGGAGAGCCACGGGTGGGGCGGGGCCAGGGAGGAGGTGTCTGGGGAAGGTGGCTGCCCCTTTGCTGGCCTCCGTGCGCCTGGGATAACAGTGTTGCAGGATGAGCTAAGAGGGCGCTTTGATCTCGGGGGCCCCGATGGGAGCATCAGATCCCAGGAGGGTGGGTGGGCAGCAGAGGGCCTTCTCCCGAGGCCCCTTGGAGCTCCTTGGGACAGAGATAGAGGGACACAACCCTAGAGTTGGAAAGGGTTTTCACAATCAGTAGTTGGATGGCTGTAATGGAGGATGCCTGTCCCTGGCATTTGGTCAATATAAAAAAAAAAACAACAAAACAGTAATCAAACCCATGTATAACAAGCTAGCCTCCTGTGCTTACAGAAATTTCCAGTTCTTTGCTTTGGGCTGGGCCTTATCCATTGGGGGAGTTAGTCCTGGTTTATGTCTGTTGATAAAAAGCGCTGGTTAATGGTGATTTATATCTTCAATGAATAAATCGGAGAAGATGAATTAATTATTACTTTGTAAATGTAGTGTGCCTACTCCACGCAAGCCGCCTTAAACATGAGGTCTCTTGGGAGGAAGTTCTAAGTGGAGATCTTTGTGACGAGGAAGCAGAGAAACTGCTGATCTAGTATAAACTCTCTTCCTTTATCAGTGAAGACAAGGAGGCCCAGAGAGGTCACAGCTCTTGCTCAGAGCCATTGGTCCTTAGGTCCCAGAAGTGAAGCTAGAGCTGGGCTCCGTGGTCTCAGTTTCCTTCTGTGACTCCCTGGTCCCCAGCCTGTCCCCTTCCTGGAGTCGGTTCTTCCCAATCAAACTATTGGTGTCCTTGAACTCCAAATGGGCTGGGCTAGGGTCACCCAAACAAGGCGTCAAGTGTCTGGACCCCGGGGGACCCTGAATCCGGTGTGTGCTCCTCCTGGGCTCTTCCACTCAAAGGCCATGCCCACTGTCCAGCCACCCTACCCCTCTCCACCTTTTAAAACCAAATCCTTTGTATTGTTTTTCTGGACCACTAAGAAAATGAGCATGCCCTTAGAAGAAGGAAACCAAGTCACGATGCCCAACTAGGAAACTGGGTTTTGAATCTTTAAGAAAAGAGAGCTTTCTCGAGCTGAGAGGGGACATTAAATGCTGTCCCTGGGCCAGGTGCTGCCCATGACAATCTTGTCAGGTGGGTGGTGCGCATGCCCCCTCGCAGAGGGAGAAACCGAGGCTCAGAGAACCTTGGCTGCTTGGCAGAAGGCCTGGCTAGTGTATGGGTCTCTCTGGCTCTAAAGACAGCACCTTTCCAGTGGACCCCGGCCCACCTGAACCCTGTCTTTCCTCTTCCTGCACAGACACATAGAGAACTGGCGAGGCCTGCACACGCTCAACGCTGTGGACATGGAGCTGTACACCGGCCTCCAGAAGCTGTGAGTGTGCTGGGGGCTTGGGGGGAAGGGCTCCTGGCTGCCTCCAGGGCTGGTGGGGTCACAGGTGGGGGGCACTGCCAGCTGTCCTCCGTGCTTTCCCCCATTGTTTCTCTTTCAGTAGAGTCGGTACCACCCACTTGGGGGATGTCCCGGCCTGCAGAGCTTGTGCCCTTGCTGTTCCCAGTTTCTTCTCAGCCTGGAAGGCAAGGGCATTGGGTGGTCTCACCAGTAGCTAGGGTGTCAGGGCAGGACCTGAGCCCAGGTCTCTGGACTAGTGTTCTCGCTTCAGCCCCGAAGTTGACTAATGGTCCCCCCGAAGTGCCCATTTCCCAGCCACCTCCTTCTGTGGACTCGAGGTGTTAGTGGCTTGGGGCACTCGGGGTTGGGGAAGGGAGTAGGGACAGTCGCTGGACTGTCTTGAGGAGGAGACATGTTACCCGCTTGCCAGGATGCGGGGGGGACAGCTGTGGGCACCCCCACACTCCTCTCCTGGGTCCTGGTGGGGTATGAGCCCAGATACCGTCCGCTGGGCACCTGGTGATGCTGGCGGATGAGGAAACACGTTCAGTTCACAGGAGCGGCTGCAGGGGCCACCTTGGCATGCCCTCTCGTCAGCTCCTGTCCAATGGCCCAGTGCTCCGTAGGCTCTGCTGACCCTGCTTCTCTCTCTCTCCAGGACCATTAAGAACTCAGGACTCCGGAGCATCCAGCCCAGAGCCTTTGCCAAGAACCCTCACTTGCGCTATATGTGAGTAGAGTTGGGCCCCGGGCTGTGGGGAGTGGGAGGGGGCACATGGCCGGAGGGTCCTGGGCAGTGGGGCTGGAGACCTGAGGTCTGACTCGGCCTTGCCACCGTGCGCCCTGGACCTCCAACTTTACCTCCTGCAATGAGGGTTTGGGATTTGAGGGTTTCTAAGGTTCCTGGCAGAAGGAGAAGCCTAAACCAGGGCCTGGAGGGGAAAGTCTCCAGACTCCCAAGTTTGCTTGCTTTTCATTTCCAATTTAATGGGAACGTAAATAAGTTCCACTTCCCTGTACTGTGACGGCTACACTTCGGAGAGCATTTGAAGGTCTGTGAGTGTGTGTGCATGTGCGGCTGTGTGTTGAGGTGGGGCTGGAGAAAGAGGAAAGGCAGGGGCAGACCAAGTGTTCTGTCTAAATAAATAGGCTCTGGGTTCGGTGGAGAAGGGCTCAGAGAATGGAGATGCCTGTATGAGGCCCCACAACTTGGTTTGGGACAGTTTGCAGACCACATGGCTCTGGGTGGGATTCTTGTTGGTACCTCCCTCCACCCCTTCCTTGCCCCTACCTTCCATGTCTGATGGTCGATGGGCCTCCTCAGGGTTGGCTCTGGTTGGACCTGTCACCATCTTGGACATCTTGGACAGGGCACGCGTTCCCTGAGAGAGCAGAGATTCGAACCTGGGGGAGAAAGAGGGGTCTGTTGTATTTGGGGAGAAAATGGAGCAGTGACATGAAGGGGAATCTTTCCTTTGGCCACAGGAGAGTTGTACTGGCTGGGGTGTTTTGCATTTGATGACATGAGGGCGGCCCGCTGGATGGGAGTGTCCTGTGGAGAGGCAGAGCATTCAGGGGAAGCTCTCAGAAAGTGGAAGGAAGGGAGGAAGGGAAAAAGAAGAGATGGTGGTGGGTTGTGGTGGTGGAAGGGGATTCTCTTTGGGGGTGCTGCCCTCACCCCCTGTTCTCTGTGTGCTTTCTCAAGCCCATAGTGACTAAGCAGTAAATACACACACACACACGCACACGCACACGCACACACACACTTCTCAGTTATGGCCACCTTTGCTTGGCGCCCAACTTTCTTTTCTCCATCAGGAAATGGCATACGGCAAGGCCCTTGCACAGGGCCTGATGTGTTATCAGCTGTGGGGGACGAGACCTCCCTTCCAAATGTCCCATTTAGCTGTTGCCCCTTCTAGTCGAGCGTCTGTGGTGAGATTCTCCTAATATGTGTTCTTCGCAGCTGGAGGCGTAGCTGGGACCCGAGGAGGGCTTTGGACCAGATGCTCCAGGTGTTTATTTTATTGGGGATTTGAATTTCAGTGTAAAATATCCCAGAGGAAGAAGCTTTTGACCTCTGAGAAAGTCTTTCTTTTCATGCTCCCTCGTTCAAAGTTCACAAAGCTAACAGCCCATGGCAGATCACGTGGGGACAATGGAGGCTGGGGACCACATGTCCCCTCTAAAGGGGCAGCCGGCTGACGCTGCTGCCGTGTGGAGGTGGGGGCCTCGCCTTGCCAGACTTACTGTTTTTTCAAGAATAGCTGGAGGTCCTGTGAAACCGCTCAAGTTTTAAATGCTGGCAACTGAAAACAAAACCCCTCTCCCCCGTGGGCCAAACAAAATGGCTCCGTGGGCGGAAGATGGCACATGGGAGTGCCAGTTCGTGGGCTAGCGTCACACTTGGGGGAGAGAAGCCATCATCACAGGAGAAGCTCTGTCCCGTTTGAGGACAGTGGCTGGTGCCCATGCCCTAGAGACTTCCAAGGCATTGTGTTACCAGCAGCTCTCAGGGAAATCGAGGGGGCTTTGGGACCCCTCACGTTTCTTTGGGCCCCAGAAGTGGGAGCAGGAGTGCCTCTCTGAAGTCCAGTGTGCTGAAACTTCCCTTGACTTACTGTTGAGATTCTGGAAAAAGGTTGTAACCCACGGTCTCTTTGGGGATGATCTGGAGTCTGCTGGGTGGTGGCCGTGATAGGCTGGAGGGCCTTTAAGATTCCCAAGGTTTGGGAGCAGAACGGGTCTGGTTTGAGTAGCTCTGTTGATAACTGGGAGCCTGCCCATGACCTCGGGCCCTGCTTTCTCCTGGAAGCATTGGCCAGCTTTTGTCACAGTGCTTGCTGTTAGCAAGAAGGATGGGCTACTATCAATCCACCCCAGTTTGGGCCTGGCTGTACATCAGGGGCCAGTTAGGATCGGTATGTACATCAGGGGCCAGTTAGGTCGGTATGAGAGACTCCGCACCTGTCAAGCTTTGGTGGGCACTCCACAGAGGAGTCGGGCATCGGGGTGGGTTTCATCGATGGGTTTACCGACTGACTTTTCCCCCGTAACGAAGACACACCCCCTGATCCCAAATGAGTGAATTTCCCAGCAGCTTCAGGACATTTTTCTCCTGGCAAACGGGCCAGGTTTCTCTGCTCTCTTACAGCATCTTCTATTTCTGTACTCGAAATGCAGTTACGAGTCTCCGGGCCCCAGCTGAGCAATCACAAGATGATCACTTACTCCAGCACTAATTGCTGAGCCCCTGGCTTGGCGGCTTTTTTCTTTTTTTCTTTAGGGTGATGGCTGAGAAATCTTTTCTTGTCCCCTCTGTACGGAATAAGAAGCAGGAAGTGAAATCATCACCCTCTGTACTGATGTCAAGTTGTCTAAATTGCCTTGATTGGCTCCGCCCGCCCCCCCGCCCTCCTCCATCCCTCCCGGGCCCTTCTAAGCTGCTGTTTCATTACTCAGGGTCTCTGCTTCCTCAGGACAGAAAAATAAACCAGCGATGTTGAGGCCCATCATGTGTCGCAAAGAAGACTGGAGAGAGGACTCTTGTGTCCTACTTCAAGGTTTTTAATGAGTGACTGACCACCTTCTGACTGCTTCAGTTTTTTTTCTCTGTCCTTTATTGAGCATGAGAAAGGGAAATAGTGATTCATTTACACCAGGGGAGATAGTTTCTGAGACACTGGAATGCCCTGGACCCTTCGATCCTTTTCCTGCTCTTAAAGATTTTTGGATTAAGGATCCTTAAGGGTAAGGATCTTCCAAGTGGATAGTTGAAATAGCTATTTGCTAATCTGTAAAATGGGCGCACTTTGTGGATGGGATGTGGGGAAGATGAGGTAATAAGAGGCACACACAGCACTTAGCCCAGTACCCAGTAAATGGTCAGGGTTCAGAAACAGCAGTCGCTAATAATGATAGTAATTATTGTTGTTGTTCATGGTGGTGATAATAGAACCGAAGAGGGGAGACCAGGTGGCCTTGATGATTCTGACCATGACTTTGTTCTGGAAAAGTCATGTATCTGTCCTGCAGTGCAGTGCATCTCTCTGGAGACTGGGATATGCTTCTCTGCAATCTCTTATGTCTTTCTTCCTTGAATACTGATGAATGACCCCAGACAGATTCTGTTTTGTCCATTTAGTCGCCCTGCTCTAGATTCCCTGAACACCCCTCTCTGATGATGGTAGTTTCAGAAAGGACCCAAACAATTCAGCTGCTGAGCTTACCCTTTGTCTCCATCCGACTGGAGACCACATCCACCCGCACTGGTGAACTTGGATTATTTGCCAAGTTTTCCAGCCCCACTTCTGCAGCCAGCTCATCTCTTCCTTTTCTGGGGTCTATTTTCTCTGGCATGGCTCACATCGACCGGATCTCCACAGTCTGGGGTCCCCAGAAGCCAAATAATGTAGACGTCTGTCTCCGAGCTGCACTAAAATGGTGGTATTTACTTCCGCACTTTAGAGTTTTCAGAGTGCTTGCCCATACATTATCAGCTTCACTTCTGCGTACCATGCTGGCTGGGGAAGTGTGGTAGGCAGCACAGGAGGCAGGGCCAAAGAGGGTCTCACTTGTAAGCAGAAGTTGAACTGCCGTGAAGTCCTCTGATTTCCTTTCCAGGAATCTTTCCGTTATACCTCATGGGCCAGAATGGGCAATGTTTTCCACTGAAGCAATTAAAATTTTTTTTTCCCTTAAGATGGTTAGAAAGTTGCATAACATTGCTAGTATCAGGAAAGAAGAAGGAAAGGCTAGTATTGAGAACTGACTGTGCTAAGGAGCGTGCCTAGTGCTTTTGCAAATATGATATTCTTCCTCTTGGTAACTCTAAGTCAGGGTTCCTTTATCCCATTTGATAGATGGGAACACAGAGGCTCAGAAATCATAACTGACTTTTCTCAACATCACACAGTAGTTAGGAACAGCCAGGACCTGGACTCTGATCCCTAAGCCTCTGAAGTCGGTGTATTGTCCCACAGCCCAGGCGTGTCTGTGTGTCTCTGTGTGGTTCTGCCGCAAGAACTCCTTATGGGAGGAGTGGGAGTCTTTAACGTTTTATTAGAGAGAGCTGCTGTTTCCTCTGGGGGTTTAGCACCATCCATCCTCAAAGACCTCTGTTGAGAAAGTTCTGTTTAGTTTCTTTTCCTATTCGGGTCAAATCCTCTAACAACATTTCCATTACAACCTGACTATCTTTATTATAAAAGACTTCTTAGCATTAGCCTGTGGCTCACTCATTTCCAAGAATATGCAATGTGAGATTCCAGCAAGCCGAAGGAATTTATTTCATCCCTTAGAGTTGTTGTGGTCAGATTTCTCTCATGTTCCGTTGCTTGCTTTTTCTCACAAAGCCCTGGATGCCACGTTAAGTCGTGCCTCTCTGTCGTAAGCAGACACACTTGATCTTCAGCTGAGCAAGCCAGCCCTGAAGTTGACCTGTGTGGGAGCATGAAGGGGCGAGGCGGGGGTGGAGAATGGCCTGATTTGAGCATGATTGGTCAATTGTGTTAGGTTCACAGGGAGAGAAAGTCAACGGCTCTGGGTGGGCAGGAAAGAGGAAGTGGCCAGAGTCCCTGCCATTTCAGAACTTGACTGAGAAGGTAATACATTTCTCTCGAGGTTGTTGGGATGGAAACCTGGTGAGACTGATTTATTATGTATTGTAGATCACTCCATGCCTTTTCTCCTTGAAATAACCCCTGTTCTGGGATGTGAGACGATGTGTAGATATTTTATCTGTAGCCTTTCACCTTTCTGTCTGCCCCTTCACTCTGCACTGATTTTCCTCCAAGTCCCAAAGGGATTGGTGAGTGGCACACTTATGCCTTTACTGCTTCTCCAACATGTGCCCTACCTCCTCTGTTCCATGTGACATGTGCTCTAACTCTGCTGTTCCACGTGGAGGACTTAGCCATTGAGCACTGTGTAGCTAACAGCATGGAGAGATAGAAGGGCCAGGGGTTCAAATTCTGGATCCTCTACATCTTACGTAGTAAGCTTCCCTGTCTTACTTAGGCAAGCTGCTGAACTTCTCTGAGTTTTGAAGGGATTGTAAGAATTCCTACTTCATAGGATTGTCCTGAGCCTTCAGTAAGACGGTGCTTAGAAAGTACTTAAGACAGTGCCTTATGAAAGACAGTTTATTTTTTTGCTGTTGCTAATGACTTCTTCCCTATTAATTCGGTTCTGATTCCATACAATCATAGATAATTAAAGGTGGAAGGGGCTCTAGAGCTAACCCCCCAACTTTATATTCCTGTCCCTGTTCTCATCCTTGCTCTTTATTATTATTATTTTTTGTTTATTTTATTTTGGGGGGGGGAGAGAGAGAGAGAGAGAATGAGAGAGAGAAAGAGGGAAAGGGAGGAGCATCAGGCTCGAACTCACAAACCAAGAGATCATGACTTGAAATCAGGAGTCTGACGGTCAACTGGTCAACCAGCTGAACCACTCAGGCACCCCTCATACCTGCCCTTTAGATTCATATGTTAAACCACCTCTGTTGAATCTCCTGCTTGACGTCTCCACTTGAGTGGCTAAGATTTAGGTCACACTTAACTTGGCCAAAACAGAATTGTTGGTTTCGGTCCACCTCCTTCCTCCAAGCCTGCTTGCCTTGATGTTTCTTGTTTCTGTAAACAGTACCACCTGCCAGATCACTCACGCCAGCACCTTACAAGTCCTTTTGCTGCTTCTTTTTCCCTTTGCCTGCTTTCCTCCATCCTCCCACCAATTATCTGCTAGATATTTTGTATCCATCCCCTTCTCTCATCAGTTCCTTCACCATATGCCATCTTGGTCCACGCTCTGTGTCCACAGCTTCCTAACTGGTTTTCTTACCTTTTGTTTCTTACATTTCATTTCTAGCACCATTGCCAGAGTGATATTTTAAACACGTAAATCCAATTGTGTCACTCTGCTGCTGAAAGCCCTCCAATTACTTCCCACGTTACTTAGAATAAAAGCTAAACCCCTTACCATGGCCGCAAGATTCAGGCTTGGTTTTCCTCTCTCTGTCTCCTTTCATGGTACTTTCCCCCTTGCTGTCTGCCACAGTCTATTTTATTTTAATTTAATTTATTTTATCTTTTTTTTTTTAATATTTTTATTTATTTCTAGGAGAGAGAGAGAGAGACAGCGTGAGCAGGGGAGGGTCAGAGAGAGAGGTAGTGACAGACTCTGAAACAGGCTCCAGGCTCTGAGCTGGCAGTCAGCACAGAGCCCGATGTGGGGCTCGAACCCACGAACCGCGAGATCATGACCTAAGCAAAAGTCGGACGCTTAACCGACTAAGCCACCCAGGCGCCCCAATTTATTTTATCTTTTTAACGTTCATTTATTTTTGAGAGAGAGAGAGAACACGCACAGGGGAGGGGCAGAGAGAGGGGGATAGAGGATCCTAAGTGGGCTCTGCACCGACAGAGAGCATGACTTCAACTCTGGAACCTCTACATGATGACCTGAGCCGAAGTCAGACACTTAACCAACTGAGCCCCGCAGGCGCCTTATGAATGAACTCGCCTCCAGTTCCTTGAATGTGCCATGTTCAGTCCTCACCTTGGAATTTTTGTACTTGCTGACCCACCGGCCCCATATCTATGCGTGGTTGGGTCCTTGTCATCATTCTCTCTGATGTCATTTACCTCGCCAGACCTCTCTGACCACCCAGCCTCCGTGGCCTTTCTTCTCCCCACGCACCTGTCACCCAGTCACATCCTGTGACCTAACAGTCCCTTCTTACTCGCGACTTTGTGGAAATGTCTCTTTCAGTTATTTAGTTGTTTATGCCCTGTGTCCCCTACGAGAGTGTCAGTTTCCGTGGGGCAGGGACCTTGTGTTGTCCTTGCTGTAGCTCCAGCACTAGAATAATGCCTGTCCCATAGCAAGTGGCCCGTAGCTGTTTGTTGGATGTAGCCGTTTGTTGGCTAGTCTGACTTGATCATTCTGTGGACGAGAGGATGGATTTCTAGACTTAGAGAAGAATTCTTTTTTCTTTTTAAATGTTTTATTTATTTTTGAGAGAGTGAGAGAGCGTGAGCAGGGGAGGGGCAGAGAGAGAGGGAGATACAGAATCTGAACAGGCTTCAGGCTCTGAGCTGGCAGTCAGCACAGAGCCTGACGTGGGGCTCGAACCCACGAACCGTGAGATCATGACCTGAGCTGAAGTTGGACGCTTAACCGACTGAGGCACCCAGGTGCCCCAAGACTAGAGAAGAATTCTGACCAAGATCACATGGGTGGGAACCAGGTCAGGACTAGAACTCAGGTGTTGGTATTAGCAGTGTGACATTCTTTCCACTGTATCATCCTGTTGACCGTTCTTGGGTCCTGTCTAGCCAGAACTCGTCACACTCTGTGTCTGGTGGAAAACATTGCAGCTGCATTAAAAAGAAAGGCTAAACGGGTCAAATAACACATGCAAAATACCGGTACCATCTGAGTGCTATGAAGTGTACAAATAGGACATCCTGCCATCACACCACCACTCTGCTGAAATGTCACATGAAAATGAACAGCGAGGGCAACTATTCTCTTTGAGATTCCTGCTCCCACAGCTCTGTCTGCTCAGAAGCCTCCTCAAAGCTGGTGCTGAGCTGTTGCCTCTCACGAAGTCCCATCAGCCAGTTTGGGTGTTTGGATGAGTAGCTAAGAGTAGGTGCCCTTGCACCACACCAGCAAAGTTTAACCTCTGGCTCTGTCGCATATATCTGTACATCTTGGGCAAGTCACTTAACACCTCTGTGTGTCTGTGCCTGAATCTCCTCATTTGAAATACGGGGGTCATAGGGTTGTTAGCAAGATTACATGGATTAACGCATATGAAGTACTGAGATGAATATGTGCCCCATAGTAGGAAGGCGGTAGATATCAGCTGTTGTTGCTGTGAGTTTTGAGGTTACCGTGTGACAGTCACCTTCTCAGTATGCAGCCGAATAAATACGTAGAGAGTATGTATTAAGACTCTCCTGTGTTCCTCCCCTTCTAAGTGCTCCAGGCAAGGCACAAGTCCTTCCTTACCGGCTACTTGGGGAATATGAGGCCTTGGCATAGCATAGCCAGGAGAGTGGCTTTCTTTTCTTTTCTTTTTTTTAAGGATGTGGTTAAAGCTGTATAATTTCTCCTCAGAAAAAGGCCTCTTCCTCCTCCCCAGCACACCATTTTGCACACATTTTCGGAGATTTACAAATTCCCTTTGGACCTGAGTTAAGAACCTGTCCAAGAAGAGACAGGTGTGTGGTGGTGGGATGTGTGATTTATACCTAGCAGGCCACATCCATTAAAATTTGTTTTTAATGTTTATTTTTGAGAGAGAGAGAGAGAGGGAGGGAATGGGGGAGGGGCAGAGAGGAAGAGGGAGACAGAGAATCCAAGCAGGCTCCAGGCTCTGAGCTGTCAGCATAGAACCCCACGTGAGGCTCAAACTCCTGAACCTCGAGATCATGACCTGAGCTGAAGTCGGACATTGACTGAGCCACCCAGGCACCCCAGGGTGCCTAAAACTGCTATTCTAGACGTGACAAATGAGATTTATAGTACGCCATATTTTCCCATGCATAAAAGAACACCTTCATAACTTAAAATCTCCACTGTGGTTAAGAGAAGTTGGGAATAGACTGGGTATGGTATAGGGTTTCTTTTTTGGGGTGATGAAAAATGACCTCAAACTGGTTGCACAGCCATGAGAATATACCAGAAAACATTGAATTGTATGGTTCAAATGGGTGAACTGTATGGTGTGTGAATTCTCTATCAATAAAAACAATAAACACACATCTGTGTGTGTGTCTGCCCTTGTGCATTTGTGGTGTGTGTGTGTATGTGTGTGTGTGTGTGTGTGTGTGTGTGTGTGTCCCATGTCCCTCTCCAGCAGAAGCTTTTAGAGCCTGTGTAGAGCTTCCGTGTCTCTTTGCACTTTGTCATGGGACACAGGATGTTATGTTCTAGACAGAGGCTGCTCCATTAGCCTGACTCTCGCTGGGAAGCTGATGGGGACAAAGCCACAGCTGACCTGTGGACATGCAGTCTGAGAAAGAACTAGACATTGGCTGTAGTAAGAAAAGAAACAGATAAACCAGGGATGACGGTGACTGTAACCTGTGCATGGGTGGGAATGTACGGGGACTACCTAGCACTCCATGCTTAGCTGTCATTCTCTTCCTTTCTGGCCCCCTTAGGAAGGGGTCTCAGAGCACAAGAGAGGGGGGTGCTATTGCAGTGATGGCTTTGAACCTTCTTGAATTTATACGTATGAAGAAGTAAATTGTAAGCCAGTCATGGTTCTTTATTTTTCTTTTTAAAATTTTTAACGTTTATTTATTTTTGAGGAAGAGAGAGAGACCACATGAATAGGGGAGGGACAGAGAGAGAGAAGGAGACACAGACTCTGAAGCAGGTTCCAGGCTCCAAGCTGTCAGCACAGAGCCCAACGAGGGTCTTGATCTCAAGGACCTTGAGATCATGACCTGAGCCGAAGTCGGACACCTAACTGTCTGAGCCACCCAGGTGTCCCAGTGGTGGTTCTTCATAGGGATTGCATGTTATTTGTGACACAACTCACACCTTTGACACTCCGCACGAAGTTGATCTCCAGTCTTCCAATCCAACACAGTGGAGGGGCCACCTGCTTAGAATCTTAAATATGACTCTCCATCAAAGGTGGGCTGGAGTGGCTAGGAGGCTCGTGGAGCAGGTGACAATGGGGTTGGGCTTTGGAGGGGCTGTGGGTTTGGATGGCTACGTGTGGGCGCTCATGACACAGGCTGCTGCTCTCCGTGGCATGAGTGTGGCCCTTTTCCCACTTGGAATTCCTCCCAGCACTGTTGAGATACATGTTCATGGTTCCAGGGGCTATGCGGCCTGGCCAGCAGGTCACCTCTGAAAGACTTCCATGGGAACAGGATTTGGAATTGGAGCCATTTGTCAGTGGAGTAGGGTTTTCCCAGATCATTAAGGGTCAGGGTCAGGGTCAGGACTGTATGCCGTCATGTGTCTAGGTTGTGGCCAGGAGGGGAGATGTTGAAGTTGGGGCTCATGTGAATGTGGGGTGCAGTTTGATAACTGGATGGCTGTCATTTTGGGAGGTACTATTTGGCTATCATCTGGGTTATCACACATTGAACTTACTTTGTTCTTTTTCTGCATTGCTTTGTGACCTTAGATGAGCCACTTAACCTGTCAAATGTGTTTGTACATCTGTAAAATGAAGCAGTGATCGAGGTGGCCCAGGCCTGGCCTCAGCATTTTGGGAAATGCTTCTTGGTGGCATCTGGGATCATCAAGGGGCAGGGTTGGGGAAAGGCTACAGTCCTTCCCCTCCCCTACCTCCCTGCAGGGGCAGGCATTCTGATACAGTGAGTCCCACGGACTTCACATCCATGAAACACTCACCGTGTGCCAGGCTTTGTGTGTATTTTCCATGTCATTTTATGGCAAGTGGACATTGATGTCTCCATTTCATAGATGTGGCATTTGAGGCAGAGTTGTTAAGTGACTTGCCTACGTTGACATAGCTACTAAGTGGCAGAGCCAAGCCAACCCTGGATGGGCTGCTTCTGGATCTCCAGAGCCTTTCTTTTTTTTAATTATTTATTTATTTTTTATTTATTTTAATGTTTTATTTATTTTCGAGAGAGAGATAGAGACAGCATGAGCAGAGAACGGTCAGAGAGAGAGGGAGACACAGAATCTGAGGACAAGCTCCAGGCTCTGAGCTAGCTGTAAGCACAGAGCCCAATGCAGGGCTCAAATCCATAAACGGTGAGATCATGACCTGAGCTGAAGTCAGACGCTTAACCGACTGAGCCACCCAGGCTCTCCAGAGTCTTCCTTCTTAATAACTCCACTCTCCATCCATTGGCTGTGGCCAACTCAGGTACAGCCTAGGCAGGAGTCTGTTCTCCAGACCCCAACTGGGAAGGACAGATAGGCAGTAAGCTTCTGAGTGGCGCTTCTCAGAATCAGGGATACTTTGGAGGAAGGACTGTGGGAAAAGACTAAGGGGGGGTTATGAAACCAAGTCCTTGTCTACACCCTGTTGCCAGCAGGGTCTAGGTAAGTGGGCGATGCCTGGCTGGCACTCAGAGGGCAGTTAACAGAGGATCACACAGGGTGGGTATTCAATAAAGAGAATGGATAAACCCATGCTTATGATGTATGGATGCAGGAGAAGGAGGCTTTCAACCTGGATTTCCGGAGAGTGTGAAGCTACTTTGTGTGGCCTCAGCCCTGGCTGTCTTTGGCCACAGCCCCAGGAAAGACCATGTTTGTAGGTGGTGAAGCCCACTACAGAAATATGGAAGGATATGGACCAGATTAGATGAGCTCTAAGGTCCCTGCCTCAACAGCTCATGATTTTGTGCTGATGTGTGTGTCGCTTCAACACCTGACATGTCCTTGCGCCATTGAGTGGTATCATTTCTGTACATCTGCCTGGGTCTTCTTCCCATGCCCCAGCCTCTACAATATTTGATGTCCCTGAGTAGAGTGTCTATTGTTCCTCTTTCACATGGGTCCTTCTTGCTTCCATTGAACCCAAGTGTGTTTTGTATCCTAGAATTGGCCAAGCTCAGGATTTTCAACCTGGAATTTCTTAACCTTCACTTACTTATCTGTTGCTTCCTATTTCTAGTCGAGTCACACCCTCAGTCTCTGGGCGGTTGCCTCTCTGGAGCCCTGGAAAGAATTTGCATCTTGTTCCCAAGGGAAGTAGGTAGCCAGCTTCCTAAATTAAGTTTCTTTTTTCTTGCCCATTTGTGTCTCTCTTGCAGGCTCCCTGTGGTCCTGGGATTAAGGATGTCCTCGCTGATCATTTCTTTTTTGTTCACTTTGCTTTATGGACAATATTCTGATCCACGTAGGGAAGACCCAGCATGACCCAGACAGTGTGGCCGCCTACCTTGCTTGCCAGCTAGAGTGTTTGTGATGTGGGATTCTCTTCATTGAAGCCCTATGTTCAGCATAGAGCTTTTTCATTTCAGGTATCTCCGTTCTCTAGGATCCACTGGACTGAGCTTCAAGAGTTTTCTTGTAACCTTGTCAGCTTTCTCAAAGCTCAGTCTGATGCTGAGTAAACACTCTGGCCTCCGCATCTCCTGGCCTTGGGGATTAGACCATGTGCCTGTATTTTCCAGCCCTGATTTTTCTTAGTAGGTTTTCTTTCCCTTTTTCCCCCTCCCCTAAGGCTTCATTACTTTCCATTTGTCCACATCTCTTTTCTCCATTTTTCTTGTTAAGGACAGATTTAGAAAATGAGATTAGTCTCGTGGCTATTTTGGAGTCATCATTAATTTTCGTCCCCTTTCATTCCTTAGCAGGCCAGCAGTCTCGTGTCTTTTTCTCCCTGGTTTTTCTTCTTGATGGATTTATAGAAGTCTCTTCCCGGGTTAACCCCTTGGTCTCTTGTGACTTGCTGCGGTCCTCTGCCCTTCCCTAGTGGGCTTCTAGGTAATCCAGCCTTTGTGACTGTTCTGGATTAGAAGGGCATTGGGTCCCCTGGAGTGGGGCTCAGCCACGTGCTTTCCCTGACCAACCTTGTGTTTTAGAGTCTCATGATGTTCACTCATAGCGGCCCTTGGGGTCATGTGACATCTTGCTGAGATGAGAATTCATTAATTCCCATCAGGAACATCTGTGGAGGTCCTAGTGTATCCCAGGCAGAGCTGTGAAGATAAATTATGTTTAGGTCTTCGGCTTTAGTGGGGTGGGCCAGGGGCAGGAGAGAGAGGCAGGGGGTGGAGGGAGTGACTCTATGGTGTGATGGGGACTAAGGGCTCCCAGGGATCGCTTAACAAAGGCAGGTGTTGCATCTTTGGATGAGGGGGCATTATAGCAGGAAAGGTCCTCTGGGTGTTGACAGACCACCTGAAACTGGGGGTGGGGTGGGAGTCAGCAGCTGGAAGAAGCTTGGTGAGGGGTTGGGTGGCAGGGTATTGGGTGGGGACTATTCCAGGTGGAGGGAACTGTGTGCTGCATGATCTGGCAGTGTTTGCAGGACCATGGGCCCCTACTTAACCTGGAGTCAGGCTGACAGCTTGACTGCCATCACCATCTTGCCCTGAGGTCCTTAAGGAGGCAGGACAAAAAGGTTAGGATCTTGCTTCCAGCTCTCCTGTCTTCTAAGTTTGTCCTATGATCGGGACCTCTGTCACTAAGGCAGCAGAGCTCTGAGGAGCTGGTCATGTTAGGGAAAGCCAGAGCGGGACGGGAGGTCAGGGATGCAGGACAGGGCCCCCTCCCTGTGTCCCCACTTGCCAAGTGGTCTGTGTCAGATGCCGTCAAGCCTGCCTCCTTCCGGAGCGAGGTCTGGGTGCTTCCCTACACAGGACCCTGCCTCTTTGACATACCAGTGACCCAAGATGTCTTTCTAGAGCTTCCACTCTCCACCCCGTCCCACATTTGTATCCCATGCATCTGGCAAGTAGATTGTTTAGGCATGGCAATCTGATCCTCCTAAATGTGCCTTTGATGCTCTCAGGCCAAGAGCTGGACTCTGTGCTTCAATTTACCAGGTGAGTGTGCAGCTTGGGGCAGAGACCTGAGCGTGACAGCAGGGTGCAGGCCTGGGACCAGCCGTGGGGTCCATTCTGACTCTCCTCTACCATATCTCCCACTCTGTGCCTTCTTGGGTCCTCTGCTTCTGCTCCACTAACCTCCCTCCAAACCTGAAGTGTGCTGGGCCCCATCCCACCCACATGGCCTTTGCTTTTGTTTAGCGCCTCCTCCTTCCCCCCAGGATTCTTAGTTTCCTTTTTCTCATTGGCAGGTCTGATGCCCTGAGGCATCCGTGGGTGGGCACGGCCATGGGCAATAGCAAGTAGACTTCTGCCTTTGAGAGACTGAAGAGCCTCCTCCCCTGATGTGCACTGAGCTTGTTTCCATGTTGTATCGGGGCCACTTGGAACCAGGTGCCCCCAGCCATACCTGCTCCATGGGGGAAGCCAGGGGGATGGCCTTACTACTCACCCACCCAGTACCATTCTCCAGAAATAAAAGGGCACCTTGGTCTTCTTGTCCTTCCCCACATCTGGTGTGCCCCACTGTGCCTCGGGGGCAGGCAGCTCACCCCTCCAGGTGGCAGTGGGGCTGCCCCTTGGTGTGCCAGCTGTCTGTCTGCAGTCAAGAGCCTCTGCTGATGCCAGCAAGGGCGGTGTTTGCAAAGAGCAACCGTGTGCTCCTTATTTATTGTGCGGAAAAGAAAACAAATTAAGGCCTTGTAATTATACAGTTGGGCATGTTCTTAAATAAAGCTTAAGCAGTCAGAACTCCATTTAGAATATTAATCATTGCGTTCCCCATGCCTGGTTCTCTCTTTTTGCTCTTTCCCTCTTCTCTCACCCTTCCTTCCTCTGATCCCCCTTGTTTCTCTCACTGGTGTTCATCTGTGCTTGGACCTCAGGAATCTCTGAAAAGCCTCACTCACCGGCTGTGACTCGGCATACTTGAGAGCCCGTGTTGGTCTTTTCCAAGATCATGAACAGCATTTATTAGGTGATTTCATAGGCAGGGGGTCCTCCTAGGATTTTCCTGCCCTCCTCCCTCCCCTCCCTATTTTGGCTGAGCATGGAGAAGAGGCATAATGTTATGTTTCGGGCACGGATACTGGCTACTGGAGTCCATCAGAACTGGGCTCTGTCCCCAGCTTGACTGCTGAGCAGCTGCAAGACCTTGGTTAAGACACGTAATCTCTCCAAGCTAGTTCTTCCTCTGGAATAAAGTCCCTCCCTCCCCCCCCCCCTCCCCCCCATCACAGGCTTGTGCTTTGGGACTTGGACGAGAGAATGCATTTGGAGCCCTGACACATAGCAAGTTACTTACAGATGTTAGGCCTTTCCCTTTGTATATATTTCTAGATGATATGAGAGTTGTATGGAGTTTCTAAGTTTTGTTATCAACTTTCGTTGATGTGCCCTGAAGATGCTTGGCACCGATTCAGTCCTTCCTCTACACCTGTTAGGTCTTCTGTAGACCTGTGGAATGAGTGGATGCATCTGTTTGGGGCCCTGCATAGACATAGAGTGGGGGTGGCCAGTGTGTGGTGTGTTATAAGAGTGCCATGGACCTGTTTCCTCTTGTGACTGATGACTCATTCCCTGAGTAATGTGCTCACCCCCAGCATGGCTATAATGCTTTCTAAATCACTCTCAAAAGTACCATCTCATTTAACGTGCAGTACTAAGGTGAAATAGCAATACTCTCATTTCTATCTTATCATTGAGGAAATGAAGAGAGTGAGTTGCCCAAGGCCATGCAGCTAGAAGTAGGGAGTTGTAGGGCCCAGGATCCTGGTCTCAGACTCCCAGTGTCTTGCTTTCTCCACTATACTGGGCTATTCCCTAAATCATTGCTGACATCTGGGAGGAGAATTACCTGGTTTCTGGACCTCAGAGTTTTGATACTCCTCTGAGACTTTCCATAGATCCATCATCACCTTGATTTATTTTTTTTCTGGTTTTCTTTTCTGCTATATGGGAAATGAATACCAACACAGGTTTTCCTGGCAATATTATGGTAGTTAGGTCATTGTCAGAGACTAACTCAAAAATAGTCTAAAAATATTCAAATATTGTAGGATTCATAATCTATATCAGGTGATTGTATGGATAATACTATGATGAGCCTTGTTAAATACAGGTGAAAAGTACTTTGGAAACGTCTTCCCATGGCCAGTGCTGTGGTCTGGGAGGTGGTGCGGATGGAGATTGTAAAGTGGGATTTGGTCCAGGTGGGACTGGAATGTTCAGTCTAGTTGGGAAGGTAAAATTAGCTTTCTTAGACCAGAGATGCCAATATGTTAACTTCTGCTGATAGGTGCTGACCATACCAGACAGAGAGGTTCCTGTATTCCAGGGATGCTGGGGAAGGACATGGGTCTTCAATTTGTTTTTGAAAGAATATGTGCAGTGTTATATAGGAGGAAGGAGAAAACTCCTAGATTATGTGTGTGTGTGCATATGCATTTGCAAGCAAGCAGGGAACAAAGCCAAGAGAAAGAGAGAAGAAATATTTATTGTGTTAAGCTCCCTGCTAAGCACTCTTCCAACAGTAATCCTGTTCGAATAAATGACATTCTTCCTGTTTTATAAATGAGGACTCTGGGGTTCAGAGAGGTTATGTAACTTGCCCAGAGTCACACAACTAAAGTTATAGATGCCTAGCTATAAATGTCTGCTCCAGAATTCATGTTCTTTCTCTTGTATCATGCTGCAAAGGCTGATTCACGTCTCTCAAGGTGGTCAGGAGCCCAGCTTTCCAAAATGGAACGTTGAAAAATTGTTTCTTCTTGGCAGGGAAACTGATATCTCACTACCACTACTTTTATTTTCCTTAAATAGTTTATTGTCAAGTTGGTTTCCATGTAACACCCAGTGCTCATCCCAACAAGTGCCCTCCTCCATGTCCATCACCCCCCTTCCCCTCTCCCCTACCCCCATCAACCCTCAGTTTGTTCTCAGCATTCAGGAGTCTCTCATGGTTTGCCTCCCTCCCTCTCCCCAACTGTTTTTCCCCTTCTTCTCCCGCATTGTCCTCCGTTAACTTTTTTTTTTTTTTTACAAACAGTTTATTGTCAAGTTGGTTTCCATATAACACCCAGTGCTCATCCCCACAAGTGCCCTCCTCCATGCCCATCTCCCAAACTTAGCTCAGCCTCCATATTCCTCTCCCTGAGGATTCAGCACCATGGCCAGAGCCTAGGGAGCTCTGGGGGCCCAGTGAGACGTGAACAATTCCCCACAGAGAGGCTCCCAGGTCCTGGGCTCCCCATTTTCCTCTCTCTAACATCATCGCAGTTGCTGGTGGCTCATCTGTGCTCTTAAGTGAGAGCCAGGTGATGTTGAGGAAAAGCCTCACACATGGGGTGGACAGAACTCTGCTGGTCTGCCTGGTGAGATCCAAATGTAAATAAGGAAGGGCATGTGAGAAGGGTCTACTCCTTTCCATTCTCTCTTCCCAGGTCCAGGGCAGAGGGGAGAAGGATTATGCTTTATGACTTTGTTGACCCTGAACTGGAGAATCCTCTAGGTCCATGAGATGGGAACTGAACTGGAGTGGGGCTCTTTCCTCAAGGGCAGAGCTCCCAGCGTCTGGAGTCCAGAGTTGCCATGTTCATTCCTTTACCAAGCCTGTTCTGTTTCTGTTGAGTGGGGCTGAAAGCAAGTGGGTCTGCCACGTGCTTCATCATAGGAATAAAGAGGGGGACACGCTCTGGGAGCAGCAGAGCAGTGCTGGCTGAGTTATGGTACTGCTGGCTTTGTCCTTCGTGTCAGTGTGCCCACTTCATTCTTGGAAGGCTGTCTCTTGGGTGTATAAAACAGAGCTCTTGACTGGAGATCCAGATACCTTCAGGCTTACATGTGTGTGCAGTGCACACACACAAACAACACACACAGTGCACTCTATGGTAGTGTGCTAAGGTCATGAGTTCTGGAATCAGACACACTGATTGCAGCCCTTATTGTAACAGGAGCAGCACTGTGACCTTGAACTAGCTAGCTAACCTCTAAGCCACGGATTTTTTTAATCTGTAAAATGAGAACAAATCCTAACAATAATATGGGAACATAAAACTATTTGGGGGAAGATTCAATGGACTAATATCTTTAATATCTGATATCTAATATCTTTAGTAATTAGTTCCTAACAAGCACTCAATAAATGCTACTCATTATTTCTGCTTCTCAGAAAATTATTTCTGTATCCCAATTTTCTTTAGTTTATTCACATGATTATTGTTAATGATTCTGGAAAAAATCCCCATAGCATGGAACAAAGATTAGCAAATTAATTAATTGTTTGCACTTGTGTTCAAAGCTCAAGGTTTAAATTAAGTTGAGGTCAGTGTAAGTAGCACTGGTATAAGAAAGAATTAGTTTAATTTGGCACCCTGTTCAATGCACGATTTATGAAATTCAGACCATTCAGTGAAATTCACTTGCATGCTTCTATTTAACAATGCTTGTGATCAAAGTGCAAACAATGTCTTCTGTTCTGTGAAAAGAACTATAAGCAGAAACACAATTCACAAGTCCTTGTGTGGATGGTCACCCCTGGGCATACCAGTCTTTGCCAGGACCATGCTCCTGTGTGCTTTTCTATTCTGTTCTCCTTGCTCTCATTTTGCCCAAATCTCAGTCAAAAGTGCCTTGGCTCTATAGACAGATGCTCCCCCCCGTTTCCAGATTATATGATCCTCCCAGAACCTGTTGGGATGTGAAGAAACAACTCCTTGAGAATCTGCAAGGAACCAAGTAGGGCGGGGGTCGTTCTGGGCTCCATATATTCAGTATGAGATAAGAGGTCTTGCATAAGTCTCCGGGGACTCTGCCAGATCTCTGCAGGAGAAAGGCCGTGGGGAATAGGAATGAGCACTGCTTTCCCCAAACATTTTGCAGAATTGGACAACAGAGGCCAAAAGACTGTGCATGGTATAAATTACGGAAAACAGTGGTGTAATGACATTGTTTGGTGAATAAATTAAAGCCCTGAGTCATGAGGCCAATAACAGAGAGGGAGCAGAGAAGTGTAATTAAAAGGAGAAAAGAGATGTTTTCAGCTGACGTTGGAAGTGAGATTGAGATAGGAGTGGGGGTGGGAAAATGGGGGCAGCTGGCCCCTAACTGTGGCTGCAGCTCAGGAGAGGGGACGTGGCTGTTACTGGCAGTCAAAGCAGGTGAGAAAGGAGGCTAGTACCTGACATGGAGAAGAAGAGAGAGTGATGAATTTGTGGAGAATTTTAGTAGAAGCAAAGCCATGTGAGCTTTGGAAATAAAGATAGCTGTAGGATCCTGAATTCTGCAGGGATTTAGAATAAGCTGGGCTGGGAGAGTCTGTGTGAAAACAGATAAGAACCTGGGGAATAAGGAAGGGAATCAGGAGTGGGCTGGGTCTCCTTGAAGTCATGGAGTTCGAGGAGTTATTCTCCAGGGTCTCTCATATCTACAGCCCTGTGCTTTCTTGCAAATACTCTGTGACCTGCCCTTTCTAAGGATCAGAAATAGCAAAATATTTTATTTATTTTTAATTAATTAATTAATTTTTTTGAGAGAGAGAGAGAGACAGAGCATGAGTGCAGGAGGGGCAGAGAGATGGGGAGACACAGAATCCGAAACAGGCTCCAGGCTCTAAGCTCGCAGCGCAGAGCCCAACGTGAAGCTCAGACCCATGAACTGTCATATCATGACCCGAGCTGAAGTTAGAGTAACTTAACCGACTGAGCCTCCCAGGCTCCCAAAAAAAAAAACAAACCCAATCAAGATATTTTAGAGCAAGGCACCTGCTTTGGGTCAACTGACATGCATGGATGTAGGGAATGGCCAGCCTGACTGCATCCATCATTCTGTGGGGCCAGTAGGGGTTAAAGACTGTAGGGGGCATTCAGATTTTGAACCACATAGAGACCTTTGAGATGAGTCCCCTTCTCCAGATTCTTCTGGAAACATAGGCAGGGAATAGTTTCCATGGGAGAATATGTCTGATTCCCTTTATGCGCCGGTGCCTAGCCTTGCCTGACATGGACTAGGTACCAGATTAGTATGGGCTGAATGACTGAGGGGATCAAGTTTGGTAAAAGCTGGGATGGTACTAAAACTTTGTTTAGAGAATTTTCCCATCTTTGTTCCCATGCTGTAAACCAACAGCTGGAAGAGTGCATAGCACATAGTGGGAATTCAGTAAAACTGTCAAACTGGGGCACTTTTGAGAATGAAAGGGAACTTACTGGATGGGATTCTGGGACAACAGGCATGAGCTGGGACTGTTTGGGCAAACCAGGACGTGTGATCACCCATCATCAGTACTTGTTGAATGAATGGATCTTGTACCGTTGGAGCCATCTGAAGAGGAGTGAAGGTTTTATGGGGTTTGCCTCCTTTTAGCCAAAGTACTTCCATTTATCCTGGGATCATCCAGCTAATATTGGTGGGGTACCTACTCTCTACCAGGTATTTCGATCGTATCAGGGATACAAAGAGTTTGAGAAAAGCCTTGTTTTTACTCTTAGGGTGCCCACTGGCTAATAGGAAGCCAGACTGTTGACAGAGAATTTGATAGTATGACAAGTGCCGAACTAAAGGGATGGACAGACTGCTCTGGGAACGTGTGAGATGAGAAAGCAATAGTCAGGAGGAGGTAGTCAGAAAGGTTTTTTGGAGGAAGGATAGTTCAGGGAGTCCTGGAGGGTGATTAGGAATTTGCCAGAAATTCCAGGAGAAGCCAAAGTGTCCAGGAAGTCTGTTTGTGGCAGAATACTCCTTCCAGATTGACTCAACAACACTATGTTGCTGGATGCTTGGAGCCATAGAATGTGACTAAGATAGATGGGCCCATGACCTCCCAGACTGTCTGAACTGTTTGCCATCAGGCACAGTACCATGTAACTCATTAGGGCTGAGGGTGGAATTGCCATGTGGGTCAGGAGCCAGGAGGAGGGGCACCTACCCCATGTCTGGAGTGCTGACCCTGGTAGTGACCTAGGTGGGGAGAACGGCTTCTGGATACCCGCGTGGACTGCGAAGGGGGAGCTGATGTGCCCCTTTCCGCATCTCACTTTTCATTCGGTAACACGGGGAGCCTTGCACCCTGCCCTCCTTATTTTGCTGTTGTTACCTGGGTGAACGGAGCGGTCACAGGACTGGGCCAGGATAGCCGTGCTCCTGCACAGAGATGCGAGGCCCAAGGTCTCAGGATCTGGGTAGAGGAAGCGGCTGGGTGGGAGGGGGTAGGTAGCTAGGAAGCCAGAGGAGGTGGAGGGAGCTGGGGTTTGTGTAGCTGAGACCCATCTGCCACCCCATCCAGAGCTTTTGAGTGTAATATTAAAATGTTCCTCATTATTTTCCTTGGATGAGTTTGCTATCCTGATATATTAATTATTCTTAAAGGTCAACAGCGCTCTTTCGAATCCCCTTCTGTTCTATCATGTAATCAGTTAATTAATTGGAAACCATTTAGCAGCGTCTGCTGAGCGCCTTGTCTGGTGCGAGTTTTCTTATTTTGTTGTTCCTGCAGCGATGGCTTCCTCCAGGCGCCTGTTTTCTTAAGAGGATTTGGGAACTGGAGCTGGGCCCCGCCCCTCATCCCTCCCCTTCCCCTGGTGGGCGCTCTCACTTCAGTTATACCATAACAGTGGTGAGATCTCATCATCTTTTTTCTGTCTGAGTCTCCATTAGTAAGAAATGCCCATTTCCGTGGAGTGCCTATGCAGGACGGGCACTGAGTGGGACGCTCGTGTGTAATATTTTACTTGTGCTCTAAGCACAAGTAGAGCACAAGGAGATGTGCTCTAAGGCGCTCCAGCCCCGAGCATGTTGTTACGTGTGTGGCCCTGCCAGACCCCGCCCTGCCTGCAGTCTGGTCTGCAGTAAGGGGGGAATCCATAGGGGGAATGCATTGCCGGTTGAGGGCTCTCCATGCCTCTCCCTGTGGGCCCCTTGGTGCCAGCAGGTGGGTCTCCATCCTTCTTGGCTTTACGTATGGTCCCAGTGAGACTAGGGGACACAGTGGGAAATTTGACATGATTCCCCCTTTCAGAGACCAAGAACTCCAGTCTTCCCACACCTGGGTGGTGTGGAAGGTTTTCTAAATTCTGCTTAAGAGTGGGAGGATTTTGTCCTGGTGGGTCACAGGAAGATAGGGCTCATGGGAAGCACAGGAGATGGAACCCAGTAACACATCTCCTCCTGCTTCTGCTGGTTGGAGGTGAAGAACACAGACTGCAGTCAGGGTGTGGGGGTTCGAGTCTCGGCTCCACCTTACAGCAGCTGCTGGCCCAGGGTGAGGTCTCTAACCTTATTCCATGATCTCTTCTTTGGAAAGTGGCAGCAGAGATGATGATGATGATCATGATGATGATGATGTTGATGATGATGATGATGTTGATGATGACGATGATGGTAGCACATCCCTCATGCGGTTGTTATAGTGTTTAAATGAGCTCTCTTTTTTTAATGTTCTTATTTTTGAGAGAGAGAGAGAGAAAGAGAGAACACGAACAAGTCTGGGAGGGGCAGAGAGAAAGCCGGGTAAAGGATCCGAAGTGGGCTCTGCACTGACATCAGGGAGCCCATTGTGGGGCTTGAACTCAGGAACCATGAGATCATGACCTGAGCTGAAGTAAAGAGAGCTGGCCCAGAGTAATCACTGTGCGTTAGCTACTTTCATCACTACCACCTTCAATACCGCTGTGGCCATGCATTGAGTACCTACTGTGTGCCAAGCACTGGGTTGGGCACTTGACATCCATTAATTCATTTTAATCCTTAGAGCTGCCCCACAAGGCAGATACTATTATGATATCTATTGTCAAGATGAAGAATGGCCCCAGAGAGGTTCAGGATCTTACTTGGAGGGTGGGTCACGCAATTCCGGAGGACCAGAGCCAAGAGTCTAGCTTGTCTGTCTGCTGACTGCCACTGTTGCCATGGTCACAGCTAGAGCAGGGGCTCACATCGCCTGGAGGGTCCAGCACAGCGTAGGGTGCTGGGTGCACGCCAAACGGTTCTGATTCCGCGGGTCTGGGCTGGGGCCCTGAGAATGTGTATTTCTAACGAGCCCCCAGTGAGGTGATGCTGCCGGTCTGGGGCCCACATTTTGAGAAAACTCCTGCCTGCCCTATGGGACGCGGCGTCCCAGAGTAGCACAGTGGGGACATAATGTGTCTCCACCACACAGCCTGCCTGGGCTCTGCCTGCAAGGCCACTTTCCTGCACATTCCATTGTAGGAGCTAATCTGTTACCTACTTCCTCACGTGGTTTCCACGACCGGGTCTCCTGGCCAGCCCAGCAGATGAGAAGGCACCAGGTGACAGGGGCATCCCTGTGTCCTCCTGGCTGTGCTGGAAGGGAGGTAGACAGCAGTCAGCTACAGCCCTTTAAACACACAGACAGGCTCTGGTCTGAGAAGAGGCGGGGACACAGAGGCCTGAAGGGTTCTGTTTCAAAGGCACCTGAAGCCCTTAGGCAGCTGTCCCATAACTACTCTCTAGAAAGAGTGGCTTCAGTTAACCCTTTCATCCTAGTTGAGGACACCATGCTCCAGGCTCCTAAGAAGATATCTCAGGCCCTGGGCTAAGGTCTCTGCTCCTTGGGTGGCCTCTGGGGAACCCCGTCCATTGGGCCGCTGAGCCGGGTCCCAGCCTGCTCATGTTAGTCTGTTTCTAGCACTGTCCCGACCCTTCTCCAGACTGCCTACAGGCACCTCTCACACCGCAGCCCTCCACCAGGGTTCACACGGGGAGGCCAGCTCCCCTTTCTCGTTCTTAACAGTGGCGTCTGTTCCAAGGAGCTCGATTCATTGCCTCTTCTCACGGTGTCTCTTTACATCTGGACACATGGCTGTTTCATGCTCCTGTGCTTGTGTATTTGATCCAGGTTTTCAAGACGGAGGGGGTTGGTAAGAGGTGAAGCAAAACTCATTGAGAAGACAGCAATTCACGACTGTTGGTGATTCTGGAAGTGTGGTTCCCAAACTGGGAGCGTCACCATCACCCTGGAAACTGCTTAGCAATGTGAATTCCAGGCCAGACCTACTGACTCAGAAGCTCCAGGAGGCGGAGCCTGGTTGTCTGGCTTTTAGAAGTCTCCAGGTGATGTTCATGCCCAGAGTTGGAGAACCTGTGTCCTGAATGCTTCCCCCAAACCCACCCCTGGTCTGTGTTCCTTCCAACCTCTCATCACGAAGGAGGGACCAGAGGCAGTGTTGGCTAATCACATTTCTTTATAAACAGGCCCAAAGCCTCTTGGTGCTTTTACCATTTTGTTGTTTTGGGGAGAGCCATAGATCTTCCTGGAGTCCCAAAAGTAGATGTTAGAATGTAGATCTTGGGTGCCTGGGCTCACTAAACGATACTCTGCGGGAATATACATTCTGCATCTTGAAGAGCAGGGTGGTACTCAAGCCCCTGCCCACCCTCCTCCCTGCCCCCCTTCCCCGGACTCCGGTCCCCCCCCACCCCCCCGTCCTGACCGTGCACGTGGCAGTTCCGTCACCAGCCCCTCTGTGGCCGCAGCCGCACTCACTCACCTGTGGCTCCCTCCTCCCTCAGTAGCCCCTGCTTTCCTTTTAGTCTGTTTGTTGATTGTCCCACAGATGCTTTCTGCATCTTTGTTCTTCTCTTACCACAACAGCTCTTGAGTGAAAAATGAGTGTGATTCATTGGCCCCATCACTATGTCGCCATGGTCATGTACAGAGCCTCTTTCAGGCCATGGCTCCCGGAGCCAGACCCAGCCTGCTCTGCCCCTGAGGGGGACAGCTGGTAGGAACTCCCCATGTCTGTCAGGTCTCATCCCCC
The DNA here is from genome assembly GCA_017311185.1 of Proteles cristata cristata. Classification (NCBI taxonomy): domain Eukaryota; kingdom Metazoa; phylum Chordata; class Mammalia; order Carnivora; family Hyaenidae; genus Proteles; species Proteles cristata. The sequence goes on from JAESUZ010000722.1 coordinate 360,745, forward strand.
CCAAGCCCCCCGGGGCTCCAGACAGAGCTCTTATGCTTCAAGGCAATTAGTTTTTGGTTAATTTGTCTGAAAAGAAACTCCCAGGGAGCAAAACCCCTCAGAGTATAGTCTCGATAACAGTCAAGATCTGGTGAGAAGCAGACTGCAGGAAGGCTCAGAGCTGATGGTAAGGCCTTTTCATGAGCCTTACCTCCGGCCCCCAGGCTTCATGGTGAGGGCTGCCTGTTCCCTTGACCTGTGGGGCCTTCAGGCTCTGCTTGAGCCTGTGGCGGGTGGCCGGGCTGGGTGGGAGTTCAGACACCAGCACGGCTTCAGGGGAGTCGATGCCACTTGCTGTCTCCTTAAAATGGGTGGCTGTGTGTTCTTTGGTTGAACTGAGATTTTGTTGATGTCTGAGTTCAGGGGGTTATGCCTGGGCCTCTGGGACTTGTTTTAATGGGCTTGGGCCTGTTAGGGCTCTGGCAGTGACTGGAGATGGGCAGATAAGGGGAGAGGCACCATATGCGTGAACAATGATAGATTGTATTTATCAAGGGCCAGGCCTCATACCAGCTGCTTTCTGTGTCCCATTTGCCAGAGCCGTGTAATCCTCACCATAATTCATGGGGACAGGCCCTGCAGTGTCCCCAGTTTGCATACGAACAGAGAGGTCAGGTGATGTACCCAGGGTCACAGAGCTTGGGAGCAGCTCCCAGACCCATCTGATGCTGAGATTTTGTGAGAATGCAACTGAACTTGCTGTATATTTCTTGAGGACTTACGATGCTCCAGGGGCTATAAAGACTATTCAGCTGAAAAGAAGTGGGTTCTTCACCTGCAGGAAGAGCAGTCTTCTGGGGGAGGCCAGGGCCTACACAGCAGACAGTCAGAGCTGGAAGTCTGAGATGTGGGCTGTACATGAGGCCCAGACAGAGAGGAGAGAAGAGGAAGGAAAGGAAGGTTTCTGTGTGGGTGACACTGGCCATACTTAGGGCTATTTGAACTGTACTTGCAGTTCAAGGGCCATGATGTGGAGAGAAGAAGGGCCAGGAAGCTGTGAGGGTGTAGCCAGCCTGGTGATACCTCTCTGCTCATAGTGGTGCTGATGGTGAGGCCTTTAGGGTTAGTTACGAGAAGGGAGTGGTTGAGGTCATTGTGTGAAAAGACTTGAATTTCAAGGTGGAGTCTGGACTTGATTAGGTGGGTCGAGCGTTCCTAAAGTCCAGCAGTCATGCCCAAGTATAGTCTCTTGTGTGCTGGGCCACAGCCCTTCTTCACCCTCTCAGCATGCAGCATGTCCTGTTTCCTCTCTTTTCCTGACTGTCCTGGCTTCTCCAGCTTGAGAGGATGCTGGCACCTTCTTATGGGTGTTGCCATATAGCTGGTATAACAGGAGCGATTCCTTTCCATACGGCAAGTCACGTGACTGCCGGATTCTGGGACAGTTTGGCGTCTGGGGACTTTGGAGAACTTCTGGTTAGACTTCTCCTCTCCACTGAGGGCCCCAGTCAGTGCCTGGCTTTTACAGATGGTCTAGAGCTTCGTGAACCAATATGGTAGCCTTGGCCACCCATGGCTATTAAGCCCTTGAAGTGTGGCCAGTACAAATTGAGCTGTGCTGTGGGTGTAAGGCACACATGGATTTCAAAGCCAGAGCACACGCACCAAAGAATATGAACTATCTCCTTAGCATTTGTTATATTGATCACATCAATTGATGATATTTTATATTAAGTATGAATATAACTAGTTTCCTCTCTGCAGTTTTTAAAACATGACCACTAGAAAATTTGAATTAGCATATGTGGCTCACATATATTTCTGTGGGTGAGTGAGTGCTGGTACATTTTTTCTTTGGAGGTCCATGTACTAAATAATTTAGGCTTTGCAGACCATTTGGTCTCTGAGACACCTACTCAACTCTGCGGCTCTATGCAAGCTCCAGGGGTGTCTGTATTTTATTTATTTTTTCCTTTTTTAGTGTTTCTTTCTTTATTTTGACAGAGAGAGAGAGAGAGAGACAGAGACAGAGAGTAAATAGGGGAGGGGCAGGGAGAGAGGGAGACAGAGAATCCCAAGTAGGCTCCACAGTATCAGTGTGAAGCCTGATGCGGGACTCGAATTCATGAACCATGAGATCATGACCTGAGCCAAAATAGTCAGCTGCTTCACCAACTGAGCCACCCCCATATGGAGGCACCCCTCTTTTTTTTAAGTTTATTTATTAGGTTCCTGGGTGGCTCACTTGAAGCGTTTGGCTCTTAACTTTGGCTCAGGTCATGATCTCTTGGTTCATGGGTTTGAGCCCCATGTTGGGTTCCTTGCTGGAGCCTGCTTGGGACTCCCTCTTTGTCCCTCTGTCCCTGTCCCTTTCAGGCTTATGTGCTTTGTCTGTGTCTTTCAAAGTAAATAAATAAACTTCAGAGAAACCTTTATTTGTTTTGAGAGAGAGAGAGCACGCAAGGAGGGGAGAGAGAGAGAGAGAGAGAGAGAGAGAGAGAGAGAGAATCCCAAGCAAGCTCCACACTGCGAGCACAGAGCCCAATATGGTGCTTGAACCCACAACTGTGAGATCATGACCTGAGCCAAAACCACAAGTTGGGCATTTAACTGACTGCACCACTCAGGTGCCCCTTAAGAGGGTGTGAGTTTTCTGTTGCTGCTGTAACAAATTAACCCAAACGTTGTGGTTTAAACACGCACATTTCCTGTCTTGTGCTTTGTAGCTTAGAAGTCCAACATGGGCCTCATTGGGCTAAAATCAAGATGTCTACAGGGCTGGGGTCCCTTCTGGAGGCTCTAAGGGAGAATTGTGACATTGCTTCTTCCAGCTTCTAGAGGCCACACACATTCCCTGGCCTGTGGCGCCTTCCTCCATCTTCAAAGCCAGCACATCACCTCTCTTTTCCTTTCTTCCATTGTCACATCTCCCTCTGTCCCCCTCTTCTACTTTTGAGGATGCTTGTGATTGCACCGGGCTGTGGGGGAAATAAGAACAATTTTCTCAAGGTCCACACTCTACATCACATCTGCAAAGTCTCTTTTGCCATGGAGGTTGATCTATTTACAGATTCTGGGGACTAGGATGAGGACATCCTGGAGGACTGTCATACCACCGAGGACGTGGCCACAGACAACATGTAAATGAAGGGATGTGGTTGTGTTGCAACAAAAACAGAGGGCTGGCCTGCAGACGGTAGCTTGCTGACCCTGCACTCCATGATTAACGATTCTGCTCCCAGTTCCAATGTGTGGGGTTTTTTCCCCCTACACCACCACAAAATTCTGGGACACTAGCTGGGTATCCTACATTTCAACTCAGTTCTAACACTATCTACCCAGAGACAGCATCAGACTCCACAGGTGAAGGGCTCAGTGCCCACTCCAGATGCCAATCCCAAATCCATACTGTTGCTGGTGCTTCTCACAACCTGGCTGTAAATCAGAGCTTCCCATAACCTCTTCCTTGGGTTTGATTAATATGCTAGAGTAGCTCACAGAACTCAGGATACGAATGTACTCAACTAGATTACTAGTTTGTTACAAAGGATAGCAAAGAATGTAAATCCAGAAGCAGATGAAGAGATACATAGGGCCAGGTCCCCAATAAAGGGGCTATTGTCCTTGTGGAGTTTGGGGTTTAGCTTGGTAGCTCGTGGAGGTGTTCTGGTTCACCAACCCCAAAGCCCTATCTAATGGGGGCTTTGTAATATAGGCATGGTTGACCAAATCATTGCCCATTGGCGATTGATTCAATCCTCACTCCCTCTCCCCTCCCCAGAAATGGGGGTGGGTGGGACTGAGAGTTCCGATCCCCTTGTACAGGGGCTTTACAAAAGTCACCTCATTCTCTGAAGTAATTTTCAGAAGCTGAGGACAAGAGATCAAATATTATAACAAAAGATGCTCCCATTCAAGAAATTCCAAGGGTTTTGGCAGATGTGAGCCAAGAACCCTGTACCAAGAGCAAATACATATTTCTTACAAAAGCCATCATTTCCCTACGTTATGTGGGGTTATTTATTTATTTATTTTTTGGTGGGGTGATATCTTTACTAGATTATTCTGTGGTCTGATAAGTTTGAGATTCCATAGGTCAGATCCTTCTCTTAGGAAAGGCCCTGAGAAGTTCTGCAGTAAATAAGTCTTTCATTTTGTTGAGAACCACATTATTCAAGCACCATGAATATTTTCCCTTGGAATATCTGTTAATGTACTGCGGACCTCAGATTCCTGGGAACATACTCTGGGAAACCCTGGGTTAGCCCAGCCCAGGGCCCTTGTAGAATAGCTGTCTCCAGTCTCCTGATCTAAGGTCAAGACACCAGTCACGTCACTGGAGATTTGATTAGAGAAAGCATTTTGGCTTCATTAAAGTTCATTAAATGAGCCATCCAGTGTAATTTAGCTGAATAAAAATGGCTCAAATGGCTTTAACCCCCACCCCCTTTTACAGCAATTTAATTGAGGGAAAAGCAAATATATCAGTGATGTAGAAGAATATTTCTTGGTCTTCAAGAGGAAGGTTGGGCAGCAGTCCCTGCCTTCTGGTCACAGACTCTGGGTTTTAAGAGATTGGCTCATCCAGCAGCAGGCCTTGGAGATGGGATCGCATGGCACTTCCTTCCTCCCCACCCGTTCAGCCCAGGGAGTTTGGTGGCAGCCACCTTAATGGCTCCTCGTGGCAGGCTGTTGTCCCCTCTGGTGTGGGGCCACCTGTACAAAGTCTCAAGGTCAAGGTCAAGGATGCATACATGCCCTGGCTCTTGGAGAAATGGGTAGTAGACTGGCAGCTGCCACCTCCTCCTCTGTGGCTGATTGGCTCCTTTCCAACAAACTGTGGGGTTGGTGCTGTATCAGGGCGTTCTCCCTTCTTGACCTTTCCTCCAGGTTCTCCAGCAAGGTCAAAAGAACCTCTGGGCACCTGGGTGGCTCAGTCAGCTAAGCGTCCGACTTCGGCTCAGGTCATGATCTCATGGTTGGTGGGTTTCAGCCCTGCGTTGGGCTATGTGCGGATAGCTAGCCCAGAGCCTGGAGCCTGTTTCAGATTCTGTGTCTCCCTCTCTCTCTCACCTTCCCCTGTTCACGCTGTCTCTCTCTCTCTCTCAGAAATCAATAAAATATTAAAAAAAAAAAAAAGAATATTGGCAGGGAAGGGAGTTGGCTGTGTCCAAGAAGACCCGAGGAGATACTTTTATGGGGCAAGGGAAGGAGGACAGACAGATTGTCAAGGGGGCATTGGCTCTTACAGAAGAAGCCATTGCAGTTTTCTTCTTTTTTCCTTAAAATATTTATTTATTTTGTGAGAGAGATAGAAAGTGAGCACATACACCAGTGAGGGAGGAGCAGAGAGAGAGGGAGAGAGAGGATCCCAAGCAGGCTCCGGGCTTAGCGAGGAATCCCATGTGGGGCTTGAACTCACAAGTGTGAGATCATGACCTGAGTTGAAATCAAGAGTCAGATGTTTGGCTGAGCCACCCAGGTGCCCCAACAATCACACCTTTCAAAATGTTACCTTCTTGGATGGAGAAAATGAGACTTAGATGATGATGGACGCAGCCAGCAAGCCTCAGCTCCTGGGATCCTACATGATGGGGAGGGGCTTGACCTTTGCTACGTTCTGGGTAGCTGTGCTTGGTGCTTGGAGCCCCGATGGGGTTCAGAATCATGCCTCTTGCAAATGGCTGAATGGGCCTCTGGGAAAAGTCAAGGGGCCGTGGCATCCGTCTTTGGGATGCAGCTGAGCACACTCCTGGTTCTCAGCATTATTTTTTTTTTCTTCCCTTACTCCAAAGAGTTTGTTGAGACAAGTTTCACATCCAAGTCCAGGGCAGAGGAGATGGGGCTTCTAAACAGGAATCTGGAAGGTGGCCAAAAGGCTTGGGGTGGAACCCAAAAAAGAACATGAACTAGAGAAAGAGAGTGGTTCAGGGAGAGGAGATGTAGACTATCACACAGTGATAACGGGGGGGAGGGGGGCATTAAAATATACAGGGGAGCTGTGGGGGAGCCAGAGGACCCCCCTCCACCCTCCAGGCCCCATCTTCTCCATGGGTGACCGTGGATGCGGTGGTGGAGGTAGGGGTGGGCACCTCCTCCGAGGGCATCACCAGCTCCCCACGCAGTTACTGGTCCTGGAAGCGCTGGGTAGTTTCTGGAAAGCTGTTTTGAGAGAACGAAAGGGGTGGATGTGGATCGGGCATGCTTCTGGTGTGGGCCGGGCTGGGCCTTCCCCCTGAGGACAGCCTGGGGTGCGGCTGGCTCCATGGCTTCCTGAGGGACCCAGAGCAGGGGCAGCTCGCATGCAGGTCCGAGAAGCTGGAGAAGGGGCCTGGGGCTTCAGAGGGAGAACCTGGCTCCTTCTGGAATCTTGGAAAAGCTGATCCCCAGGATGCTCAGCCCTGGTTGTGATGCTTCCAAGAAGGCAGCTCAGATACCAGGACTATTGGGTGTCTGGAATCAGAGAAGAAATTCCCCGAGGCTATCGGGGAGGGAGATTCCTGAAGGAGGCAGTATCTCAGGCTGGAGGCTTCGGGAAGGGCAGGCAGTGGGGGATGGCGTCCTGGGGGCAGGGCGGTTAGCACGGACAGGCTCTGAGACAGGCAGGAAGAGGCTGGGCCTCTGAGCCTCCAGATTGAGGCTGGGAGTCACCGCAGTCCCACCTGCCCAGCCCAGCCCCCCAGTTGGCGTGGCAGCCAGGGCGGGGCCAGGTGGGCATCACACGAAGCTCAGCTTTCTCTTTTCACAGCCTTTTGCAGAAAAACAACTGCGTGTGCCTGGGGGCACCTGACCTAGTGAACAGATGCCAGGTTAGATCTTAGCAGCCGGAACCTGATGGGGAGGTAGGTTCCTAGGGCTGGGCATAGAGAAAGGGAGTGACTGGAAACCATGGCTTGGAATCCTTCAGGGGTCACAGGTGGGCAGCCAGCTCGGCTGTCAGGGTTTGGGGTAAAAGAGGCGCTAAGGATGGGGCGCCCGGGTGGCTTAGTCGGTTAAGCGTCCGACTTTCGCTCAGGTCATGGTCTCGCGGTTCGTGGGTTCGAGCCCCGCGTCGGGCTCTGTGCTGACTGCCAGCTCGGAGCCTGGAGCCTGTTTCAGTCTGTGACTCCCTCTCTCTCTGACCCTCCCCTACTTACGCTGTCTCTCTCTCTCTCTCTCTCCTAGAAATAAATAAAAAACATTAAAAAAAAAAAAAAGAGGCGCTAAGGACAAGTGTATAGTTTGCTTGAGCTGCTGTAACAAAACAGCAGAGGCCTGGGCGGCTGAGACAACAGAAAGGTATTTGCCACAGTTCTGGAGGCTGGAGGTCCCAGGTCAAGGTGTTGGCAAGGTTGGCTTTTTCTGAAACCTCTTTCCTTGGTTTGTAGATACAGGTCTCTCCCCATGTCTTCATGCGATCTCCTTCCACACACATCTGTGTCCTAATCTTTTATAAGCACACCAGCCCTATTGGATGAGGGCTTCTCTCAGTGACCTCTTTTAACCTTAATTACCTCCTTAAAGGCTCTTTCTTGAGGTACAGTCACTTTCAGAGGTACTGAGTGTTCTGATGTCAACACACGGATTTAAAAAATTTTTTTTTGATGTTTATTTTTGAGAGAGAGTGTGAGCAAGGGGAGGGCAGAGAGAGAGGGAGACACAGAATCCGAAGCAGGCTCCAGGCTCTGAGCTGTCAGCACAGAGCCCGATGCGGGGCTCGAACTCCCAAACTGTGAGATCATGACCTGAGCTGAAGTCGGAGGCTCAACCAACTGAGCCACCCAGGCACCCCAACATATGAATTTTTCTAAATGTTTTATTTATTTTTAAGAGAGAGAGAGACAGAACAAGTGGGGGGAGGAGCTGAGAGCTTGGGGGACAGAGGATCTGAAGCAGGCTCTGTGTGGACAGCAGCAAGCCCGATGTAGGGCTCGAACCCACAAACCTTGAGATCATGACATGAGCTGAAGTTGGTCGCTCAACTGACTGAACCACCCAGACGCCCTCAAAATATGAATTTTGAGGGGACACCATTCAGCCCATGACCACAGAAGACAAAACCACAGTGAGAGGGATTGAGGAGATGGAGGGGTAGAGCCGAAGTGGGGGCAGGGCAGACCTGACAAAGGTCCACAGTGTGGACGTGAACGGATGCGGGATGCTGGGCTGACTGAGGCTTTGATGGGACATAAGAGCACAGGGATAGTGGGGCGCCTCCCACCAAAGGTCCCTTGCACAGCTCAGTCCTGAAACATGACCTGCCCCGTGATCCTGCCTTGTGTCCATGACCCCTGGTCCTTCCCCGGGGTCCTGCCTCTGCCGGCAGAAGAGGGCGCACTTCCAGGTGTCGGCCGTGTGGTGAATCCAGGAAATCTATCAAGTCCCCCACCTTCTGGACCACTTATGCATGGATGGAGCTCCATGTCCCTTCTCAGGTCTCAGCCCCCAAAGATATGGTGTCCTTGGGGCAACACAGGAATTCATCTGGCTGGATTTTCTTGGCAACAGGGTCCATCTTGAGTGACCTTCTCCTTGGACAGTAGGTTTCCGAGGGTGGAGGGGGACTTCCTCTGCATTCCCAGGATCCGTGCTGCTGCATTTGGACGCCCCCTTTAGGAAGATCATGGGACTGCTAACCACACCAAGGTTCACCCCTGTTCACTAAGCGGTTAATGCAGAAAGGGCCATCTCAGCCCTATCCTTCCTCAGGGTCAGATTCTGGCCATCTGTGTGTCTGGCTCCCTCTCCCCAGAGCACCCAGTAGCGGCAGCATCATTGCTCATGACTCTGGGCCACAGAGTCTGGGCTGTGCGAGAGCCAGTAGTGCAGGACAAAATTAATGGCTTTGTTTGGTCGTCTCAGATGAGGGATACGGGGGCAGTGTCACAGAGCTTGATTTTGGGAAAGTGTTTGATGCATTATCTTGTAAAATTGTGCTCACCAAATGAATTCCAGTGGCCCGGTGGCTTGGAAACTGGCCATTGACCCAAGCAAAAGTCAGAGACGGGTGGTCATGGGTCTGTTAGGGAGGAGGGGCCAGGAAGAGGCTGCTGTGGGGCCCAGAGGCAGGATGGTGCTTAAGTAAACCGTTGTCTGAGGATCAGCATAACCGGCCCATCAATAACTGGTGAGGGGTGAGTACAGGTGAGGCGCTAGCCAGAAGGACTCTCAGGGGCAATGAATTCCGAGTGGGTGGTAAGTCTCTTAAAGCCCTATCTCTCCGCTTCCCCATGGGCCCCGCGCCACAAGCATTGATAAATGCCTGTGTGGCCAGGGGTGTGCCCTGCTTGTCTCGTGGTGGCCGTGTGTTTGCCTTACTTGTCTTTTGTGTATATATTTGTCTCTGGGGCCGGATGGTTCTCTTGTGTGTCTCTGGTGAGGCGCTGTGTACAGTTGCATGGGTTGCGCACACCGCACTCCTCCAGGGACATGTGCAGCACAGTGTCGCTGTCTCTGGCAGCACCTACTGAGGTGTGTGTTTGTGTACCTGGGAATTTACATGTCTGTGTGTTGGTCTCAAATGTCCCAAGATGTGTCATGTGTTGCTTGTTGATGGGATCTTTGCATGAAGGCCACTCAGACCTCTTCAGCTTTGGACAGTGACCTCCGAGCCCCAGTTTCCTAATGTCTACCACAGAGGGAATAGTAATAGGTACTGGTACGGTTGCTGTAGATAGTAAGTGAGGTCATGAGTGTAAAAGTGCTTATTAACACAGTACCTGGTGCTTAGTTAGCCCTTGGTGAATGGCAGCTGTTGGTTGTGGTGGCAGGGCAGGGAGGCAGGAAGAAGTGCAGACGGGAGGGGAGCTGGTCTGTAGAGGGAGTGAGGGCGGGCTTTCCTTCCAACAAGAGAGGATGGTCTGTGTACCAGTGAGGCACCTGTAGTCCTGAACAGAGCCTGTGACCGTGCAGTGGCCACTCCATCTGGCCCACGACCTGGAAGAATCGTGCTGGGTGCAGGAGGGGCAGGAAGGAGAGGATGCCAGGATGCCTCCGGGGGTACCAGAGCCCGCCTGCCCCGTACGGGGTGTCCCAGGCCCTCTTTCCCATCCATCTTGTAATCAGGAGATGATGCCGTGTCTTATTCTTTATTTGCTGAGAATGCCCGTTATTTTTTATCTTTCCGAATCCAATTTGCTCATGACATTTCTGCCTGATGTAGCATAACGTGACCTTTGTGAAGGGACATTGCTGACAGCCTGCGCCCTGCCTCCGGCTCCCCAGGAACCCCTCGCACACGCCCTGGCTGGACCCCCTCGGGGATGGGCAGGGTCCCTACTTCACCTGGATCATTTCTTGCTGGGTGTGGAGTGGTGATGGGGTCAGGGACAGACCGGGCCTGCTTCCGAGGGCTCCCTGACTCCAGGGTTCCTGGCTGCTGACTCTTATGGGGTGCTGCTCCGTTCTAGAACGGGGGGTTCTGTTCAAGGCCATGCTGCAGGGGCGCAGAGACCTCAAGGTGGGCGGGCCTTGCCTGTACTTTTGCTGCCACCGCTGTTGTGCATGGACAGTGATCTGGGAGAACCACAAAACAAAACAGGAGATTCTGCCTGGATGAGTCATGCACATTTGCTGAAATGTCGTAGAGGCTAATGGTAATGAGGACTCGGAGAGGCATCGAAACCAGTGTCTTTGACCCTGAGGTCTGAGCTCTAGGTGCAAAACCTAGTGTAAAGTCAGCCACTAGCCCACACAGCTGCATGTGCATCTGATCCACACTCCACCCTCCTGCCCAGTGGGTCCCAGGGCGCTTTGCCCCAGAGGTGTCCTCACGTGGCTACTGTGCAGGTGCTCCTTTATCACCCGTTTCCTGAGGGCTGTAGGCACAAGACACACTGTCGGCAGGGGTTTTGTGAAGCTGAGCATGTGGAATGGTTACAGTTTATGAGCTTTCGGTGAGTCACGTGTATTCGAGTTCTACGTCCCCCAACCACCTACCCTAGACAGCGCCCCACGGGCCGGAGGACCCTCGAAGGACTGTGCTGGCTTCAGGGGGAGCAGAATAGGAAGCTGAGGGACCTCTTCCTGCCTCTGGTCCCCCTTTTTTTGCCCACCAGTCCCCTGCACCCGCAGGAAGGGGGGTGCCTTTCTTAACATAGTCACAGGCTGTCACCAAGGGTAGGGCGGCCTCAGATGCGAGGGGGAAGCCGCGTCCCTTGGATCCTTGGATCCTTGTGTCTGTCATCTGTCCCCGTGAAAGGTGTGAATACTGTCTGTGATTTCACCGGCCTGGACTTCCCCCGTGATCTCTAGCCCCATGTAGCCAGCAGGCTAGTTGATTTCTCTCCCTAGATATCTAACAGGCATCTCTAACTTTGCAGGGGACGCTCTTGATCTGAACCCCACCCCCAGATATGACCCTTTTACAGCCTTCGTGGTCTCACTAAATGACACAGCTGCTCACCTGATTGCTGGCGTCTTCCTCCCTCCTCTCCCAGACCCAATCCAATAGGAGGCTCTGGTGGGGCCCCCCCTCCCCTCCTCCCAGCCCACCTGCTTCATTATCTCTAATCCCCTTCCTTAATACAGAAGCCTCCTAAGGGGTCTACCACCTTCCAGTCTCAGTCTTTTACTTTTTATAAAAAATGGTAATCAATGATGTCACTTCCCTACTTAAAGCCATCCACTGCCTTCTCATTGCTTTTTAAAATAAAATCCAAGGTCTTCAGTATAGCCAGTAAGGTGGGTGCGGCTGTTTCCTCTTCTCCTTACCCCCAACCACTCTCCCCTGCGTCCTTCCCCACTGGCCTCCTGTCTGCCTTTGCTCTTCCTGGCATCCACTGCCCAGAGCGGCCCAAGCCTGACACTGGTTCCTTCCCACTCCTACCTCAGCTCGATGTCACCGTCTCAGAGGGCACCTAAGCTCCTGCATCGAGGAGCTGTCTCCCTCTCCTGCGTCGGCAATGGCATCACTTTGTCCCCTTCCTTCTGTTCATGGCAGACTGCAGCTTACTCATTTATAACTCGCATAAAAGTGTCATGGGGTCCTTCTGTTTCACCCGCCCCTCATTCTCACTGTAGCCTGTATTTGGTTCTCTCCAAAGACGTGTTGTAGAAATCACCTACATAGGGGTACGCGAGTGTAAGCATATACACGTGTGTAGAACAGGAGTGTGCATTTGCATTTATTACCTGTGTGTTTGATGGACACCAGTACACACATGCTGTGTGTGTGTGGGTTGATATTTACCTACATGGCCTCCTTACAGCCATCCATGCTCATCAGTACGTGGGCGCATTGTTCCTGGGATCCTACTTCAGTTCTGGTGGTGTCTAACTGCCTCCTGTAAGGAGCCTGGCAAAGCGATAACCGTGGGTGTGTTTCTTCTATTATTTGGAAGAGTAGTGACTACTCCTTTCCCCTGTACATCCTAATGAGAACAATTAAATAGCCATTAGGAGGAGAACAGAAGTGTGAACAGAAAGGCTGATGTCTTGATCATTGATGGGCTTCTTTGCTGGGGGAAGGACTGGATGGAAGAAATTGTAGGTGACCCGCAGAGTTTTTTCCCAGTATTGTGAATGTTAAGAATGCTTGTTGGTAAAAGGGTGCATAGTTTCACTGATGTGAGATGAGTAAATCCTAGACATACTATGGTATGGCATCGTCCATTATTGAGACCATATTATATTCCTAAAAGTTGGTTAAGAGGATATATCTTATATTAATGCTTATCACAAAAAAAAAAGTAGAGAGAAAGAGTAGGCTACTTTCGTTAGAGTTGATGGTTAAGTTTATGGCATCATTTATGGTGACCATTTCATGATTATATACTTACCCTGAAATTCATCAAGATGTATACATGAAATACGCACAGTTATTTTTATGTCAGTGATACCTCAGTAACAGAAATGAAAAAGAATGCTGTTGGCTTGTGTTACCCCGAGAGATCTCTGTTCTCCTGTAGGAGAGTGGCTTCCAGAAGGTTCCCTGAACCCTTATCATGGTGTGGGGATGTGGGAAAATGACCAGGAATCCAGACCTGATCTATGGCTATGACTACTGGCAGTCATGTATTGTTAGCAGAATGGAGCCGAGGAGAAGAACAGCACAACCACACTCCCGTGAAATAATCAAGCCTATTTCCCTGAGTATTACCTGATGCAGATCTGTCCCTTAATTTCCCCTTTGTCTGTCATTCTTGCAGAAACCTGTCGAGTAACCGGCTTACTACACTCTCATGGCAGCTCTTCCAGACGCTGAGTCTTCGGGAATTGTAAGTTTGGTCTTGAAATCCATCCAAGGAGTAGAGTGGTGGAAGAGGCTGGGTGGGGAGAAGTGTCAGGCTGTGGAGCCGCCGAGGTTGGGTGTGTGCTTGAAGGGGCTTCTTGGCTTAGGTGACACAGAGTATACCATGTTCAGTGAGAGTGAGTCACCCTGTCGCTTGATTTCTGAGGCTCTTTTTGGCACAGTCCATTTCAGAAGAAGATAGGAATCTTATCCCTGAGCGGGGCATAGTTTTGTTATCTGTATGTAACTGGTGATAATAGTATTGATATTTATAATACTAAAGAGTATTTATGAACTTATGATAAATCACATTGTTAGGTGATTTTGTAAATTATTAGGTGTGCTTTCATTTATGTGACTTTAGATTTATCATCATGAGCATCATGGGAGATGAGTGTTATTATGTATCCAATAAAAAATGTATTTTTCCATTTTTAAGATGAGGGTTCTGAGCCTCCAGAAGGCATGTGAGACACAGCCAAGATTGCATTATTAAGGACTGGCCAACCCGGGACTTGAACCAAGGCCTCTGACTTCAGGCTGTGTGTCCCGTCCATCACTCATAATCTTTTGTCAGCTTATTTGTCTTGGGTATGGGCATCCTGATGGTGGGGAATGGTGGGAGGCAAGTCCATGTATTTATTTAATCTGACCGAGGGCTGTTTGGCCTTGGTGCCTTCATGGCTGATGGATTCATCCCTATCCCCTTCAGCCATTTATTATTATTATTCATGGCTGATGGATTCATCCCTATCCCCTTCAGCCATTTATTATTATTATTATTATTATTATTATTTTTTTTTTTTTTTTTTTTTTTTTTTTTACAAACCCATGTTGGATGGATGAGTGAAAATTCCTGACCACTGCTGGAAAAATAGCTCCTCTTGATGTGTGAGTCTACAGGGTCATCTCTGTGCATAAAGGACAACATATTATGTTGAGGGAAGAACTCAAGGAATAAATTGGAAAGGAACTGAGACATGGATGAAATTAGGGAGTGAGGGTTCCAGAGACACTGCTCATGTGTTCCTTTTTACTTAGTGACTCAAATCCACATTCACTGAATGGAGAATGCCTAGCATCTTTACCAAGAGGCAGTGGCATTGGATCTCTGCCCATGCTGTTGGCCTTTCAGCCTGTCTTCCCGTCACCTGGGAATACCTGAGTTCATGGATGAGTCATGATCTTAGCTTTTCCAACTGAGCTGCTCAGGAGGGGAATATTTATATCCAGTGACCCATTAGCCCATTACCCCCATAATAGCCTTGTATACCCTACTTGTCCTCATGGGCCTGAGTTCCCATGAGTCTTCAAAGGCCATTCTAGGGTCAGGGAGTACAGAGATGATCCCTTTGACAGTGCTGGAGAGTTTAGACAATACTGCTGTGATAAGACTTCCTTTCTTAGGATTTTGCCCTTTCCTCGGGGCTGCTACTCTGGCCTGAGCATAGTAGACATAGTGATCAACAGTTCTCAAGCCACATAGAGGGCTGAGCTCCTGATGTACACTGATTAAAAACTACCTGAGCTTGGAAAAAGGTAAATACGTACTTATTTGTTTATGTAACACTGAAAAGCTAGACGATGTTACAGACCGCTAAATGCCAGACTGTTAGACTTGATGCATTGTATTCATTTCCATCTTTGTAGGTGGAAAAAAAACCTTAGTGGTAAATGAACATGACTGCTAAGGTCACTACCAACAACAATTTCTGAGATCTAATGCCGTGCCAGGCACTGGGCCAAGCAATCTCTGGAATTGTGTACATTATTTAATTCTTATAATAATTTATCAGATAGGAATTATTACTGTCACCTCACATTCGGGGACACTGAGGTACTCGGCAAGGTTAAGTATCTTGTTTCGGGTTACCCACGAACCAAGTGGTAGCATATGGACTCAGGGTCTTGACCATTATGCTTAGCTGTCTCCCAGCCTCTTAAAATCTCTTTCTAATTCAAGGATCGGTTCTGCAATAGTTTTCAAAAAGTGCATGATTGTAGTTCTTTCTTGCATTGCCCTAGTGCTGATCAGGGACTCTGTCATAAGGAGCTAATTCGGGGCTCTCTTTTTTGGGAGTCTCACGTCTGGTTCTCCCGGAATGCCTGCCCCTTCGTCTGTAGGAGGCGAGGGACAGCGTTTCTCTGGGAGACATCTGGGGTCTGTAGTTGGCTGAATTATTGAGAAAACGTTCAGTGCTCCTTCAAAAAAATCATTGGATGCGAAATCAATGGTGTGCTGCCCTGGTGACCTGTTTCATGGAGTTTTAGAAACAGTTGTTCTGTGGATATATATTTAAAGAAAATGTCAGATTTATCCTAGAGGATCATGGGATTCTGCATTCATCTTTGCCTGGGATCAATATACTGGTGAGCTAGATGTGACTTATGGAGGAATGAAGACGTTCCCTCCAATATGAGTCAGTGTGTGAGAGCCACCATGTCCCAGAGTATTTTATTTCTGTCGTATTGTTAAATAAGAAAAAGTTACATCAGAAAATAACGAAGCCCCCCTCCAAGGAGCAGTCACCCTGGTAGGGGTCTGTTTTTTGAGGAAGAATTGAATGTTGAAAGTGGAAAATTTATCTTTTGGCTTGGAGGGACCTCATGTTGGCTCTTTGCTGTGGCTATGATTAAAATCCAAACAATCCCAGTTCCTGGCACATGGAAGAGAGGGTAGTATTTTCTTGTCCGACTTCCTGATTAGTCCACATGGCACCATCTGCCACGAGCCTTCTAGACTGCCAGGGTCTGCCCAGTGGAGCCTGTGGACTGGGGTGTAGGGCTGGGTTGGGTATTTCCAGGAAGAAACAATCTTGGCCCTGGAGGAGAGAGGCCAAGGGGAGATGGCTCTCTGTGCCGTGGCAGCCGGAAGATCACAAAGCCAGAAGTGTGAGGCTTTGAGCCGCCTTCTGTAGGAAGGGGTAAACTAGGGCACTCAGGGATTTGTCAGCACATTTCATTCTGTCATTGAGGATGTCTGCCTCCTCTAACCAGACCCTTCCCTGCAGCCTCCCTAGAAGATCCTTGATAGGAGAATGCATGCTGTTGGGATTCCCCATTGGGAGGACTGAGTGTCCATGACCTTTCCAGCAGTAGTAGAGGAGGAGACGAAAGAGCTATAATATTGAGCACCTGTTATGAACAAAGTCCTGTCTCATCCTTGGAGCAACCCCACATGGGAGGTATCATTATAACCAGTTTTGCAAATGAGAGGTTGAGGCTTAGCCAAGTTAAACAACTGGTCCAAGATTAAAGAGCTTGTAAGTGGTAATGGGAATTGGTATTATGAGAATTAGCATTACCACATCCAGCTCTGCTGTTTTCAGAGACCAATGCTCTTTCCTTGAACAGCTCAGCAACGCCACCTCCCACCCCCTTACCCCTCCCATACTTAACTGTCTCCTTCTGGAAACTGCTCTCAAGATGGTTATCTTTCCTAGTGGAACCACTGGGGGGAAAGCCCAGAGAGGTTAGCATCTCGGAGCCCTTGTCATGTGCTGGAGGTTTCCTTTACTCATTTCCCACTTACTCTTGTCAGATGAAGGGTATGGTCTAGGCTTTACACCTGGCCCATCGTCCCTGACCAGTCCAGGCTGTGTTTCTCTTATTGGGAGAACCGGAAACATCTCTCAGGACTCCCTCTGGAGTCCTCAGTCCCGTTTCAGTGGCACGGGTTTGCGGAAATT
Organism: Proteles cristata cristata; assembly: GCA_017311185.1. Lineage (NCBI taxonomy): Eukaryota > Metazoa > Chordata > Mammalia > Carnivora > Hyaenidae > Proteles > Proteles cristata. The sequence goes on from JAESUZ010000722.1 coordinate 377,623, forward strand.
TGAGTTGACAGTGCACAGTTGCTCTGAGAAGTTTCTTCTATGTCAAGATGGTGTTTTTTTCCATACAGAGAGGACTGGAACTGTCTGTCCAGAAATCAGAGCGAGAATCATAGAGATTGTCTTCGAGATAAAGAATGAATTAGAAAGAAAAGAAGCTTGGATTCTGAATCCCATGACACAGTTTAGGCAAAGGCAAGAGGCACCAGAGGATCTAAACCCACAGCACAGAAAGCTTCCAGAAATACCCTAAGGACCATTAGTGTATATTGAACAGGCTTCTCTTAATACCCTGCACGCACAGAGCAGTCATGATTAAAACAGATTGGAGTATTTCATTCTCTTAAAGCAAAGTGATAATTACCTCTGGTATAATTTGCAGATTTAATCGACTTGGTAAAATATTAACTCGGTATCGGGGATGGGTTTGGGCTGATCCTGGCACTTCCTTTCTCCTGGTCTTGGGCATGATCACTTCCCATAGTTCCCAAAGAAGTCCCTGAATGATTGTGTTAATAGTAGTGTTACTGTAATAATAATTTCTGGCCTCTTTCCAGCCTCTTTCAATTCACAGAACACGTTAGTGTGTGTTATCACGAATCCTCATCGCTTTGTGAAGGAGGGTCGTGCGCAATTACCCCCATTTGACAGACATTAGAGTGGAGTCTTGGAAAAGCAAGTCACTTGACATACTCATTTCCTAGGGTTGCCTTAAACCTCCACAAATCTGGAGGCTTCAAACAATAGAAAATGACTCTCTACTCTTCTGGGGGTCAGAAGGCCAAAGCTAAGGTATCACAGGGCCCCTCTCCCTTTAGAGGCTCTCAGGAGGAATCCTTGCACGTCTTTTCTGGCTTCTCGTGGCTCTGTGGCTCCTGGTGTTCCATGGCTTCTGTCAGTGCCACTCCAGTCTGTGACTCTCCTCTTCACATGGCTGCACTCCCTGTCTCTCTGTCTCTGGCCTCTCCCTCTTCTCTTATTAGGACACCGAGTCATTGGATATAGGGTTCACCCTGAATCCAGAATGATCTTGTCTCATGACCATCCCATGATCCTTAACTTGATCACACCCTCAAAGACTCTTACTTCCAAGTAAGGTCACATTCGCGGGTCTCGGAGGTTAGGACTTGAACAGATCTTTGCCGGGGGAGGGGGAGGGGAGAGACACAGTTTAGTGCACCATCTTTGCTCAAGGTGACAGCTGGCTCAACCCAGATCTTTGGTTTGTATACTTCTTCCACCATTGTGTTACCTCTAGGAGGCCAGCGACACTCACCTGGCCCTCTGGACGTGCTTCCCTCGTTAACAGCAGGTCTGTGTCCCTTCTCCATTTTCCGTTGCCGGCCCCGGATTGCCATGGGCAGCTCTGTGGAGGGGAGAAGAAAGCCAGAGTGACGACTGGAGGGAAATCCGTGTTTTCTGAACACCTCATTGTAGCCTTGGGGGGTCTGTGTGTGCATGTGCTCGGGTGGGGCTGCGTTAATCTGTGGGAATCCCTGAGGGCCCTGCGATTGGGCCCCAGGCCATGTTGGGGTGAGGGCTGGGTGTTGCTAAGCTCTGCCCTGGAGCAGCTGTTGCTGTATTATTCATGGGGCCGCCTGCATTATTGATGGGGCAGGGAAAGCCTGACTTCAGGATCCCTGAGACAGCCCCTGATGCCTGGGCTGAAGGGCCCTTCTCCAGAGACCTGACATGCGGGGACAAGAGACAGCATCACGTAGACTGAGGGCTGCCCTTCTTTGCTTCTGGCCCATCTCCCCCAGTCGGGGTGCGAAGACAATGGTAGGTTTCCTCTGAGGATGCCCAGGGCACCCCTGTTTGGAGACTCAACATGCTTTCTGTTGTGTGTGTGCATCTTGCCCTCAAGAAGGAAAGTCCTAGGGATGCGAGGAAACTGAAGGTTTATTTTGCAGCCTCCAGGAGACTCTGGAATGGAGGAGGGGTCTTATAGCACATCCTTTCTATTGGACCACGTCCTAGAGGAAAGGGATGGAAGGAAACAAAAAGCCATTAGTGTGCTTGTGCATGACAGTGTCGTCCCACCCAATTCTCTCACCAGCCTCAGGATGCTTTGGCGCTATCGACCCTTTGTGGGGAGACACTGAGAAGTCCGGGTACACAGGGCAGGACTGAAGAAAGTGCATGTGGCCCCAAGCCACCCAGCCCAGCCCCTCGCTTGCTCATCTCTTCCACCCAGGTGGATAATTTGTATTTTTACAACTGCTTCATAATGAATGACCGCATCTTGTCAAGCGAGCACCTGGGGAAGACAGGGCTGACCTGGTCCAGTTTGCATATATATGGGAGCATCTGGACCCTCGCTACCATCCCGGGCCTGTCCTCACCTTCCCCACGACACGAATACAAACGCTGATCCACTTCCTTTGGGCTTCTTGCCCTCCACATGCTGAGCAGCCAGTCTGACCCCCTGCATTCCCCAAGGAAGCCGCACACGAGGGTTACACGGGGGTGATGCACGTGGGGCGTTCAGTGTAGTGGTGGGTGTGTGGTAAGTGCGATGCAGATGTTACTCCATTTTTATTTCTCAGCCCTCATTTCCTCCTGCCTACTTGTCTTTCCTCTCTATCCATTGTCTCGGCCACGGTGGCCTCTAGCCTTAATGCCAGGGCGGACATCTCCAAGGTCTGACCTCACCATTCACTTTGCTCCTCTAGGACCTCATCCTGATTCCTAATACACTGAACCTCTTCCTTTCCACTGGTTCCTTCTCTTCTGTTTTCAACTAAAGACCCTTCTCTCCGTCTTCGATTTCCTGTCTCCCAGAGCTTCAAACCTTCCCTTCCTTCCTTCTGCCTCCAGCAAAGCCCAAAATACCACCTTGTCTTCCTGTACGGTGCCTGCCCCGTCCTCCCTCGCCCCCCCACCCCGCTCTTAACCAGTCCACTCTAGGCCCTTATCAACCAGGCAGCAGTTCTCAAATGGGGGTCCAGGGTCTCCCGTGGGGGTCTCCAAGACCCTCTTGGGGAGATCACGAGGTGCCATCTGACATGTTCTTTGCCCTTACCACTTCCATTCTCCTGTGGGGGGTGCCGTGGAATTTTCGAGAGCCCATGTGCCACGTGATAACATCATTGCTCTGATGACTGAGGGAGTTTATGCTAATGCAGGGTCATGTTTGAAAATTTTCTATTTGAATTCCAAAATGGGAAATAGTAATAGATATAATCCACACACACACAAAGGCTCTTTGAGGCCCTCAGTAATTCCTTTTAGAAGGTTTAAAGTTTATTTATTTTTGAGAGAGAGGGAGTGAGCAGGGGAGGGAAAGAGAGAGAGAGAGAGAATGAGAGAATCCCGAGCAAGATCTGTGCTGCCAGCCCAGAGCCCGACACGGGGCTCAAACTCAGGGATGGTGAGGTCATAACCTGAGCTGAAACCAAGCGTCGGAAGCTTAATCAACTGAGCCCCCTTAGTAATTTTTAAGGGTAAAAAGGAGTTCTGAGACCAGAAAGACTGAGAACGTTGGCCTCGAGCCTGTGGCCTCCATGTGTCCGTGCGCGAGTGAGGAAGAGAACTCCCCTCTGGGTGCAGAGAGCCCCACACCAGGCTCTGGGTCTCATCAAGGTGTGCAGACTGGATTCCATGCCCCATTCATCCTTTCATCCCTTTGCCCGGCGCTTTGAGAAATGCACGGACTCCATGGTGACTCCGTGTTTGGAAGACCCCCTCACCCGTGCATCACTCCGGCCCTCCCCTTCCCCAGTCTGTCCTGCACAGACCTGCTTTGTTCCCATCATGTTGGGCTCTCACTGGTTCCCACTGCCTCCGGGGTGAATTCCAGACTTCCTGATGTTTGCTGTGGCCCTGCGAGTCCTCCTCCACGTGGCCTCCACTCTCCCAGCTTCATTTCCCGGTGCCCCTTGATGTGAACTCTGTGCCCTGGCACAGCCTTTCTTCCCTGTTTGACCATCTCAGCCTCCAGCACTGCTTTGGACTCTCCCCCTGGTCTCTCCCCAGGAGCCACGAAGTCGGGGGCTGCCGACTCCTCGGGGTCTCTGCTCACTCCCAGACAGGTGTGGTGGGGTGGAGAGGGCACGGGGTTTGGAGTCCAGCAGTGAGAGGAGGTCTCTCTTCTCTACGGGGACAGTGCTGGCTGTCTCCTAGGGTGGCTGTGGGAAGCAGCTGCTCGGGGAAGGTTCGGGCTCTTCTCCTTTTCTGAAAGAGAGCAGCATACTTTTATTTATTTAATTTTTTTTTTTTAATAGTTTATTGGCAAGTTGGTTTCCATATAACACCTAGTGCTCATCCCAACAAGTGCCCTCCTCCATGCCCATCACCCCCCTTCCCCTCCCCCCACCCCATCAGTCCTCAGTTTGTTCTCAGCATTCAAGAGTCTCATGGTTTGCCTCCCTCCCTCTCCCCTACTATTTCCCCACTTCTTTTCCCACATCGTCCTCCGTTAAGTTCCTCCTAATCCTCCTATACGTGCAAACATATGGTATTTGTCCTTCTCTGCCTGACTTATTTCGCTCAGCATAACACCCTCAAGGTCCATCCATGTTGCTACACATGGCCAGATTTCATTGTTTCTCATTGCCATGTAGTACTCCATGGTATAGATAAACCACATCTTCTTGATCCATTCATCTGTTGATGGACACTTAGGCTCTTTCCATGTTTTCGCTATTGTGGAGAGTGCTGCTATGAACTTTGGGGTGCATGTGCTCCTATGCATCAGCACTCCTGTATCCCTTGGGTAAATTCCTAGCAGTGCTATTGCTGGGTCATAGGGGAGTTCTATTGTTAATTTTTTGAGGAACCTCCATACTGTTTTCCAGAGGAGTTGCACCAGCTTACATTCCCACCAACAGTGTAGGAGTGTGCCTGTTTCTCCACATCCTTGCCAGCATCTGTAGTCTCCTGATTTGTTCATTTTAGCCACTCTGACCAGCGTGAGGTGTTATCTGAGAGCAGCGTACGTTTAGACCACAGGGCTATCATGCAGAGGTGCTGGCATATTCTACCTGCGGCCTCCCATGGGCTGGGAAACACGGATTCCTCCTCCAGGAAGGCTTTCTTCCTGAAAGCTGATCATTTCAGATGTATGCTTAACTACTTTGGAATCCCATCACTTGTCCAAAATATCCTGGTTATCCAAGTGCCCTTCCTCTGGGCACCAACGGATTTATCTCCTTACTGGTCCAGAAAGAGAATCATGTCCTTCCTACCAATCTAGGCATTCAGATTTATCGGGTGCCCTTTACTTGAAGAGTCTTACATCAATGAATGCCATTCATTGTCCCCCTAATGAGATAACCCCTTTTAGAAGGGCAGAGACTGGCTCTAAGTCACAGGGAAAGTGAGTAGAGAAGGAAGGCCTTGAACTTGACTTTTCCCCATCAGACGCTCTTCTTCACTAAGCTGAGTGCCCCTGGAGAACAGAGACTATGTCATTCACCTCTGTATCAACAGCATTCAGCCCCCAGCCAAGCATGAACAGGTGCTTAGGAGAATTTTGTTGAATGAAAGAATTAAGCTGGTCCCAGGATGGGCTTTGAGCGGATCTTGGAAATAGCTAACTACTTACTCCCCAGAGAGAGTAACTTTCCTTCCTCCTTCCCTCCCTCCCTTCCCTTCTTTTATTCATTCAACAGGAATTTATTTGCCAAGCACAGTTATAGGTACTGGCGATACAGCAATGAACCAATATCTCTGACCTCCACGGAGCTTAATTTTTATTTGGTGAGACAGATGATAAATAAGCAAATAATTATTTATTTATTTATTTATTCATTCATTCATTCATTCATTTTTTAAAATATTTTTATTTATTTCTAGGAGAGAGAGAGAGAGAGAGAGAGAGAGACAGCGTGAGCAGGAGGCTCAGAGAGAGAGGAGACAGACTCTGAAACAGGCTCCAGGCTCTGAGCTGGCAGTCAGCACAGAGCCCGACGCGGGGCTCGAACCCACGAACCGCGAGATCATGACCTAAGTGAAAGTCGGACGCTTAACCGACTAAGCCACCCAGGCGCCCCAGCAAATAATTTTTTTAAAGTGATGCTGGGCAGTGATGAATTCTTGAATGAAGAAAATAGTTGGGTGGGTGACTGGGCTGTGCTAGGGCAGGGGTTAGTGACAGCTCACCTATAGATGTGTTTGGAGGAGACCTTACGATTCTCAGAGAGTCAGTCTGGCAGATATGTTATGGGCTAGAACTCTGCAGGAAGAAGGGGCAGGCAATACGTGCAAAGGCCCTGAAGCAAGAGCAGGCTGGTCATGCTACTGACCTTGATGGACAGCAAGGTCAGTGTGGCTGAAGACGAGGAAAGGGGTGTGAGGTAGGAGATGGTGTCAGAGAGGTGATGTAGTGCATTGCAGACCCCGTGGGCCTTTGACTTTGACTTTCAATGAAATGGGAGGCAGCTGGAGGGTTTTCAGAACCAGAGTGGCCAAGCTGACATATTTAATAGCATCTTGTTGCCGGGTAGGTTAAGTGGAGTGGATTTCTTTTTTTCAAATGAGTTTATTAGTTTAAAAACTAGATACATTCGTTGACTTGTAAGTATGTTGCAATTTCTCTGCAGAGCTTGCTAAAGCCCTTCTGTCCTTGTCCCTGGAGAGCAGCTGGGGGCCTTCCCCGCCCTGGAGGGAGCTGGGCCACCTTGGGTTCAGGAGGTCCCTTCCCCTGTCATCTTGCTCACAGGAGGTTGGAGCAGAACTTCTTCAACTGCAGCTGTGACATCCGCTGGATGCAGCTGTGGCAGGAGCAGGGGGAAGCCAAGCTCAACAGCCAGCACCTCTACTGCATCAGCGCCGACGGCTCCCAACTGCCCCTCTTCCGCATGAACATCAGCCAGTGTGGTGAGTGAGCCGCCTGGCCCCAGCCTCCAGGAGGCAGCCCTCGGGCCCCGGGGATGGCCCTGCGCAGTACCCTGGAGCCTGGGCCTTCCCTCCTCCCCCCGCCCCCACCCATCCCTGAACTCCTCCTTGGGTGCAGACCTAGCGTACCGTTTACTTCCTCGGTCGTTCCTGTTCTTGCTGAGCCAGCCATGGGAAGGCTAGTTTTGGGAATGAAGACAGGGGTTAAGGGTGCCCCTTCTCAACGGACCACAGTCATCCTTTCTCTCTTGAGCTCCTTGTCAACCAGATTCGGAGGCGTAGGTCTCAAAGTGTGGTTTCTAGACCTTCCTGTCCCAGGACCATCTAAGGTACTTGCGGATAGCAGGTTCCTGGGCTCAGCAGACTTATGAGATCCCAGAATGTCTCAGGATGGGTCTCGGGAAGCTGAATTTCTAGCAAACTGCTCATGGGAGTGAAGCCGGCTAACGCTGAGAGCGGCCAAAGTGGAAGGTGCCTTTTGACATGGTTGCTGGAACTGCCCAGCCTCCACCCACGAGGTCCGACATCTGCCGGGGAGATGGGGGGCTGGGGCCTTCCCAGAGCTCAAGCGGGCCAGCATCCAGCCCAGGGACAAAGTTTTGGTATTGAGTGTTCGCTTCCCTTTCCCCTCCTCCTGTCCTCCCTCCCAGACCTTCCTGAGATCAGCGTGAGCCATGTCAACCTGACCGTACGAGAGGGTGACAATGCTGTCATCACTTGTAATGGCTCTGGATCACCTCTGCCCGATGTAGACTGGATAGTCACCGGACTGCAGTCCATCAACACCCACCAGGTAGGCGACGGAGCCTCCGGCCCCAATGGGAGGCTGGGGAAACCTCACCTCTTAGTCCAAAGGAGGTAAATCATGAGCAGAAGCAAGGCTCGTGAGAGTAAGGAAGGGGAGGGAAGGTTGGTGCAGACTTGGTTTTCATCCAGCTGCACTCTTTCTCGCCAACTTGATCTTAAACATGCCAATCAGTTTCTCAGCACCTTAGTTTTCTCATCTGTAAAATAGGCATATGCTACCATTCACCTTCTAGGGTAACTGCGAGGATCTCCTGAGCTCTTGGCTCTAGAGAGCCAGGCACTTAGCACAGCAGCAGGAAACACTTCCTTCACTTGCTGCACAGCTTTCTTTTTGGTTCCTGAAGGTGTTTGGGAGGTGGGTGAGGAGTCACTTTGTAGAAACTGACTCCTCCTTTTTGTCGGGGCCTTAGACCAATCTGAACTGGACCAATGTGCACGCCATCAACCTGACGCTGGTAAACGTGACAAGTGAGGACAACGGCTTCACCCTGACGTGCATTGCGGAGAATGTGGTGGGCATGAGCAATGCCAGCGTCGCCCTCACCGTGCACTGTGAGTGGCTGCCGTTGGGGAGGGCGGTGCAGGAGGCAGGGGCCGGTATTGTAGGAGTCAGTCCCTGGCCAGTAACTCCGGAAAGGCTGCCTGTGTCCCTCAGAAGGTGGTGTGCTTCCACCTCCTCTGTGTCTTCGGGACACTCCGAAGCTGCCCCAAGTCCACCTTCTGTTACCCCCTTAGAAGGTCACGGAAGGAGCCCTCCAGGTGTGCTAGACCCAGGAGCCTTGGGCAAAGACAGCCCTCCCTTCCCCTCCTGTCTCCCCCTAGTCTTTTCAGAACCGGGTGGGGAAGAACTGGGATTGCCATCCCAGTGTGTCTGGAAGGCTGCCCTGGGACGCGGGAGACTCTGAGCCCGGGGGTCAGCCGATGTATCCCTCCGCAGACCCTCCCCGCGTGGTGAGCCTGGAGGAGCCGGAGCTGCGGCTGGAGCACTGCATCGAGTTCGTCGTGCGCGGCAACCCGCCGCCCACGCTGCACTGGCTGCACAACGGGCAGCCGCTGCGGGAGTCCAAGATCACGCACATGGAGTACTACCAGGAGGGCGAGGTCTCCGAGGGCTGCCTGCTCTTCAACAAGCCCACCCACTACAACAACGGCAACTACACCCTGATTGCCAAAAACCCGCTGGGCACCGCCAACCAGACCATCAACGGCCACTTCCTCAAGGAGCCCTTCCCAGGTGAGGGCACTGCGGCCTTAAGGTGCATGGATTCCTTCCGGGAGCATGCGCGGTGGGGCGTGGATGGATGGATTCCTTCTGGGAGCATGCGCGGTGGGGCGTGGATGGATGGATTCCTTCTGGGAGCATGCGCGGTGGGGCGTGGATGGATGGATTCCTTCTGGGAGCATGCGCGGTGGGGCGTGGATGGATGGATTCCTTCCGGAAGGATGGGAGGGGAGGGGGCGGGGCATGGACGGCTTCCTTCCAGGAGGGGGCGGGGCAGTGGTAGAGAGAAGCCTCAGCTCTTCATCTTGGGTCACCAAACTCACCCTGGGGCATAGTCAGCCCCCACCAGCATTTTGTGTAAATCAGATAGAGCTGCTGTTTCTTATCAGGTATCACAGAAAAGCCAGCCCCTGTCAGAAGTGTGCGGTTGTGCGCCTATGGACGTGCCCCGTTATGGTAGAGAGAGGGACTCAGAGTTGGACAAGAAAGACGGAGAATCTCTACCCAGCCCTTTATGGGTTGTGAAATTCAGGGCATGATAGTTTGCCTTTTTGAGCCTCAGCTCCCTCATCTGTGCAGTGGGCATGATTATACCACTATAGGACTCCTGTAAGAATCGCATGGCTCTTAAACGACTTAAGGTGTGCAAAGCTCATGCCATAGGCTTTGTCCTGTAGTGATGGTTCGATGACCTCCCACTGTAGGGGCTTCAGGGCCTCTCCAGTTCCCCTCTACATTTAACAGATGGGTGCACTGAGCCTCCCGCTTGCTGGTTAGTAGCAAGGCGGTGAGAGTGTAGGCATCCAGCCCTGAGCTTTCTCTCTCCTTCTGTGGTGAGCTCATGAGGGAGTCCCTGAAGCCATCAGCTGGTGGCGGTGCTAACGCTAAGTGGACCAAGGGGTGGTAATTGAAGTATTGAAGGAACTTTGTTTGCTCGGAAGGCGACTCTGTCTTTTTCTGCCTGGGCTACTGTACTTCAAATACCTTCCTAAGTGGGAGGAGCAGAGAACACCCAAAGAGTTTTGTGCACATGTTGGTAGCATCTGTTCGTAGGTTCAGAAATTGATGGGGTTCTGTCAATGACACCTGGTGTCTTTGATGACCTTGGTGGTTTCTGTTGGGAACAGACTGGATGACCTTCAGTCTCCAGATCTCGGGGGTTCTGCTGAGGTTAAGGGGAGTGTGAAGACTGTTCTCACGTGTGTGTGCACACACCCACCCACCCACACACACGCACACATTGTGCTGCATCTGCTTACATGCAGGTGACTTCAGAGACCACACATAACAGAAGTCTCAGCTCCAAGAACTCTTTTTTATCTCAGTGCAGGGAAACCCCCGCTGGAGGCTCCAAGAGGGAAACTCTGGAGAAATGAAGCTGCGTGGGAGGCCACATTCTTGCCGCTGAGGCCCCGGGGGAGGAGGGCGGTGCACGGTGCTCCAGTGAGGGTCCGGAACACACTGGCATTTAAGATCATGGCGGTCCTGTTTGGTCCGGCACTTTGAGCCTCACCCCCGGCGTGCCCAGCAGAGCCCTTTGGGACTTTTGCCGCCATGGGCCACACCATCCCTGCTTCCGGAGCTGGAAAGTCCCAGGGGCACCGTGGAAGCAGCAGCTTTCAGATGCAGAGATACTTAGCTCTTAGGGGCCACACAGTCAGGCCAAGCCTTTTGCCCTGCCTGTGTGTCTATTGATGAGAGAATGAATTCTAGTTTTTAAAGAGGAGAGTGCACGCTCCCTGATGGGCAAGGAATGAAGTTCCCTGAAGCAACATCTTTCCAAAGAGAAGCTCCTGGGCCTAGAGAGAGCGGGGAGTCCTGGAATGCTCAGGAGGGAGGGTGAGTCACTCTGGGCTTCTCCCCAGGGATGCTGTCTTGAGAGCAGTTCTCTGCATCTTCCCAGCTGTACAGATACCCTTTCTGTCCCCAGGAGACACAGCAGCCCCTTTTCAAGGTCTCTGGAGATGCTTGCCACCTTATCAACTCTCCTTAGGCCAGTGGCCCTTAAAGAGGGGTCCCCGGACCAGCAGCATCACCATCGCCTGGGCGTGTGTTAGAACCAGATCCATGAGTCCTGCCCAGACTTGCTGAACCAGAAGCCCTGGGGTGGGGCCAGAACAAGCCCCCGGGCGACTCTGTGCTCCCTTATTTGTAATCCACTGTCTTGGTGTCTGATGGGCTGTGGCCACAGGAGGCGGGAGGGAGGAGAGAGTCACAGAGAGGCTCCAAGAGAAACCGCCCACCCAGAGGCACTTCCTCAGAGCCACTTGAGCCCTGCCAGGGCCGCTCTGTATGGAGGTTTGCTTGTTTTTTTTTTTTTTTGCTTTTTTTTTTTTTTTTTTGCAATTGTGAATTTCCACTTTTATTTATTTTATTTATTTTTTTATTTTTTTTACAAATAGTTTATTGTCAAATTAGTTTCCACATAACACTCGGAGGTTTGCTTGTTTTATGAATCTAAGGGAATCAATGCATGATGAAAAGGCAGTGACAGGGAAAAGATGGGCCAGCCGTGTCAAATGACAAAACGTCTTAAACGTTCAGGAGAGTAAATTATATGGAGGAGCGGGCAGTCAGCCTTGTCTGTGCTGAGCCCTGGCTATAAGGCTGTCTGTGGAGTCTTGCTCTTCTCTTTTGCGAAGAGGGTGTTGGGATGTCCTATTTATACTTATCACACAGGTAATCCTCTCTCACTCCCCGGCAAGCAGAACATGGAGGTTAAGAGCGAGGGTTCTGAAATCAGATAGACCGAGGTGCAAATCCCATCCAAGACCCTGCCAGACAGATGGTCTGTGCTCCTAGAAAGGAGCCGGCGTGGTATGTGATTGGCGTGTCATGAAGGATGATCACAACCCTGCCTTTACTTCTTCATCTGTAGAATGGGCACAAGAACACTAGCTTCCTGCCTAGGTGGCCCTGAGGATGAAATGCAATGACCGTGTGCCAAGGGTTTAGCTCTGCCTTATTGGCAAGGGCTCAACAGTTGTTAGCTCTTAAACTGGGGTTCTTGGGATGTGCAAGGATGCGATGGATGTAGAAGTTTTAGAACCAGCATTCTTTGGTCAAGCCTGTCAATTCTAACGGGTAATCTCTAGGCAGTGTCGCCTGCAGGCTGGTGGAGCCCTGCTCCCAAGGGTTCATGGTCTCCCCGAGTTGATCTCAGGGAGATTACTCAGCCCCCTGCTTCTCCCTCAAAGGCGGCATTGAAGATTAACTCACACACAGTGGATTAATCCACCTAAAGTACTGATGACTGTGCTTGGCACAAAGTAAGCACAAAGTACCATTTGTTTTAAAATTTTTTTGAAAGCCCACAAAGGTGACTGAAAGGGGATCTGTTTTGAGAGCAAACCAAGATCTAAAGGTGAGGGTCTCTTTTCCTGACTCCCTAGGGTCCTGAGACCCACAGAGAGATTGGATTGGAATGAACATATTTAACGGAGCATTCTGGAAATGCAGAGGGTTCCGTCAGTAAGGATTTTCTGAGTAGGACATGAAAACAAAATTGTTCTGGAAAAGTTTTGTGTTTTTTGCCTTTTTCAAACTGTCCATGCTGTGCAAAGAGAAGCACTAGAACATTCAGCATGGCATCCAACCTTGGTAGAGGAGGTCCCTGGAAGGATTGATGATGGAGGCTAGGTCAGGAAGCATGGGGCTCAATCCTCTTTGGGGGTCTGGGACCTGAGAGGGGGTGCCAGAGGGGATCAGAGTGTCAGAGTGGCAAGCCACGAGAAATCAGGGGTTCAAGTGTCAGGAGCGGAGGTCACAGGAGACGCTGCGGGGGGGGAACGGCAGAGTGGGAGGTGGTAGCTAGAAGGCTGGCGTCGGGGAGAGAATGTGAAGTTGGAGACCTTTAGATGTGATAGAAGGCGAATGTTGTCAAAGTGTGTGTGTGTGTGTGTGTGTGTGTGTGTGTGTGTGTGTGTGTGTGTGTGTTTGCCTGTACATGTGCAACGCATATACTTGACAGCATATTTAGGAATACATGAGCCATCATAGCTCTAAAATTCTCATTCTTTGCTTGGCCAGGGACTCTGGTTCCTTCACTGAGATTTTTACAACAGCAGAAACCAGAGCCCCCTCGGGACACGGGGCACAAAGGGAGAAGTCATTGCCCCTGCGCCCTCAGCCCCTGTCTAGGCTGGTTTCCTTCTCCTAAGGAACTTGTGGAGACCGGCATGGGGTCCCAGGCTGCTGGTGCCCAGTCGGGGAGGGAAGGGGGTGTTTCTCCCCATGTCTGAGTGTCCAGCAGCTGAGCGCAGGGGTGCAGAGACGGGGCTCCTGGGCAGAGGGAGGGATGGCGTGGCCTCCCCCCTCCCTTCTTACATCTGAGGCTGGGGCCGATGTTCTCGCCAACACGTCTCCGGCTGTCTCTTTGTCTGGATGCAAGCGGCTGCTTCTCTCCTCCCTTTGCTGGGCCCTGCTGGCTTTCCCCACAAGGCTCTTCTGGATGATTTTTGGGACCGGGGGAGGTGCGTCTGGGACTGGGGGAACACTGCCCTCATGCCCACACCCGCTGCGTTCACGTCCAGATGGCACTGTGGCATATGTGAGTCCAGTCACCTCCCCGGCTGCTTGTGGGGTCAGAGGTGAGGACCATTCCTGGGCACTGCCGTCCTCCTCCAGTGCAAAATCCCACAGGTTAAAGGGGACCCACAAGGTCTCCCTGGTCCAAGGCTCACGTGCTTCCTGGATGGAAGAATGTTCCCAGGCTCCAGCAAGGGAGCTGAGCACGTAGGCTGACTGGGAGATTGCAGGGTTCACAGACACGGCCAAAACATTTGGCTGACGTGAGAATATTCTCTAATAAATAGGGGCCTTATGAGAAATATGCAAATAAGTGTTAATTACAAATTGATCTGGCACCTCTCTTTCCTCGGGCTCTGAAGCCAAGGCCAGGGCTCCCTCTCCTCCGTCCTTTCCACAAATCAGGCATTTGGTTACCTGCAGTTTACAAGAGGGTAGTAGCATGAAGGGCAGGCTCAGGAATTTGGAGAAAGTTCCCTTGGTCTTCCCCAAATGGTGCAAAATGGACAGTAGACAAGCCGTTTATTTTTTATTTATTTAAATTCCAGTTAGTTAACTTGTAGTGCAGTATTGGTGTCAGGAGTAGAAATCGATGATTTATCACTTAAATACAACACCCAGTGCTCACCAGAACAAGTGCCCTCCTTAATCCCCATCAGCCACCTAGCCCATCCCCCACACACTGCCCTTCAAGCCTTCAGCTTGTTCTCTGTCAGTAAGAGTCTCTTGTAGGCTGTTTTTCTCTATTCTCTTCCCCTCCTTTCCATGTGCTCATCTGTTTTGTGTCCTAAATTCCACATATGACTGAAATCATACGGTATTTATCTTTCTCTGATTGACTTATTTCACTTAGCATAATACATTCTAGCTCCATCCGTGTCATTCCAAATGGCAAGATTTCATTCTTTTTGATGGCCGAGTAATATCCACACCACAGTATCCGTATCCATTCATCAGCCAACGGACATTTGGGCTCTTCCCGTGGTTTAGCTATTGGTGATAACAGAGGCCATCTATTCATGGCAGATTTCCTGTAAATAGGACTTTCTCTAGAGTCCTTCACAGAAAGCATCACTTTCTCCACAGCTAGTTAGAGAAGAAGGCTTGCTGGTGCATGCTTCATGAGCCATAATCACAATGACCGTGAGGATTTAGCCAGTGAATGAATGAATGAATGAATGAATGAGTCGTTCTTGTTGTTCTTATTGTTCAGGGTGTGGTAGGCTTGGGGCAGGAGTAGATGTAATATGTGGTGATTCTCAGAGACCGGCGGCAGCAGCGGCAGCATCTGAAAACTTGGTAGAAATGCCAATTCTCAAGACCCTCCCCAGACCTCCTGACTCTGAATCTCTGGGGTGAGGACCAATAATCTAGGTTGATTGAAAAAAATATTTTTTGGAAAAAAAAATTTAAGATTTTTAACTCTTCATTTTGAAACCGTTTTAAGATTTACCCCCAAAAACGACAAAATAGCATAAAGAACTTCCTTATACCCATCACCCAGCTTCTCCAAGTGTTAGCATCTTACATAAACACAGTCCCATGTGCAAAAGCAGAATATTAACACTGACACTCCTATCAAATCTACAGACTTTATTTTTGTCCACTGGTGTCCACTGTCCTCCTAGGCAGAATCATCCACTGCACTTAATGCTATGTCACCTTAATCTCTTTCAGTCTGGGATGGTTCCTCAGTCTGTCTTTGTCTTTCCTGAGCGGCACACTCTTAAAGAATACTTCCTAGTTATTTTGTGGACTTCCCCACAGTTTGGGTTTGTCTGCTCTCATCTCACAGTCGAATGCCAGTTCATGCATTTTTGACATAAACACCACAGAAAATGATGCTGTGCCCTTTCGGACATCGTATCGGGGGCATGTTACCACTCTCTTACCACTGGTGACGTTAATTTGGTCAACATGAGTTCTCCACTGCAGAGTGATTTTTTAAAAAATTTTAATGTTTTTTAAATTTTATTTTTATATTTGAGAGACAGAGAGACAGAGAGAGGGAGGGAGACACAGAATCCGAAGCAGGCTCCAGGCTCCCAAGCTGTCAGCACAGAACCCGATGTGGGGTTCGAACCCACGAACCATGAGATCATGGCCTGAGCCGAAGTCAGGAAGTCAGGAAGTCAGATGATTAACCGACTGAGCCACCCAGGCGCCCCGCAAAGTGATTTTTTTTCCATTTGTAACTAAATGAGTATAATATTTTGAAACTTTGTAAATGTCTTGTTTCTTATCGTGTGTTCACACATTAATTTTAGCATTCATTGATGATTCTTGCCTGAAATAGTTATTACAGTGCTTATTTGTCAGTGGTAACTTTTCTATTTCCATCATTCCTTCTTTATTTATTGAGTGGAATTCTACTGTAAGGAAGAGCTTTCTCTTTCTCCCCGTTCGTTCAATTATTTATTTATTTTGGTATGGACTCATGGGTATTTATTTTGTCCTGTGATTTATGATCGTGTAGTTTGTTCAGGTTGCCAGAAAAGAGTATCACAGATTGGGTGGCTTGAACAACAGACATATGTTTTCTCCCAAGCCTGGAGGTTAGACATCTGCAGGGTGAGGCCTCCCTTCCTTGGCTTGCAGATGGGTGTCTTTTTTTTTTCTTAAACTTTTTTTTAATGTTTATTTATTTTTGAGAGACAGAGACAGAGCACGAGCTGGAGAAGGGCAGAGAGAGAGAAGGAGACACAGAATCTGAAGCAGCTCCAGGCTCTGAGCTGTCCACACAGAGCCTGATGGGGGGCTCGAACCCACGAACTGTGAGATCATGACCTGAGTCGAAGTCAGACGCTTGACTGACTGAGCCACCCAGGCAGCCCCAGATGGATGTCTTCTTTCTGTGTCTCCACATGGTCTTCCCTCCATGTATGTCTGTGTCCTAATGTCTTCCTCTTACAAGGATGCCGGCCATACTGGATTCATGTCCATCCTAATGACTGTCTTAGCTTAATTACCTCCTTAAAGACCCTGACTCCCAGCACAGTCATCTTCTGAAGAACTGGAGGTTAGGACCCCACTGTTTGAATTCTGGGTGGATATAATTCAGCGCCTAACAATCCATGACTATATTTATATTATTGCTTCAATTGTCCCAAATTTGGTTATCAGAAGCTCCTTCATCTTGGCTCCTGTGTTTTTTCCCCATGCCCCCATCAATTTGGGGGCACTTTCTTACTCTCTAGTACTATAAGGTGTCCCAGGCACATCTTGTAGCATCTCCAGCCCAGGCCTGAAATTATGCATTTCTTCAGGAAGCCATCATTCCTTCGGTTGGAGAAAGGGAGTGATCATGCCCTAGATGATTCTATTCCCTGCTAGAATTTGAGGATCTCTGGTAGAGTGGTTAAACGCTCAGACTTGGCTTTGAATTCAGCTCACTCTGTGCCCTCTTGGATGAGTGAGATGCAGTTACCTCCTTAATCTCTGTAAGCTCGTTTCTATTTCTGTTAAATGAGGAGAATGCTCTCCACCTACTAGGATGGTTATAAGGATTGAGTGGTGTCTTATATAAAGCATTTAGCTCAGCCCCTGGCTCATCATCAATGTCTAATAATGACGAGCTTTCACTATCAGGTGAGCCGTTTCTAGGGGCAAAGATCCAATGACACGTTTTCATCCAGGGGACGGGCAGGTTTATAGAGGGATTCCCAGGAACCCCTCAGGGACCTGGCAGAATAACCCCCGCGTATCAGTGTGAGGAGTTCTGTCTTAGGGTCATGGCTACTGGCCTTTTCGAGAAAGGTCTGGGGGGGCCCACCCCTGCAGCCTTTCTTGGCTCTGAAGTACCACCAACATCCTTAGCCTTCTGGGCACCTGAAGGATAGCAGATTGTGGATGAGACATTATGTCTAGTTTTAATTTTCCATCTCCTAGACCCCAGCTGGGCCGGGCCACCTCCCTCGAAGCTGGGAGCTTTATCATTCCTTCTTCACTTGGAAGACCACCTCCTCAAGGGGTTGTGTAGCATGGAGGAAGGGTGGTCATGTCAAGGATTTTAGTTTTCAGTTGCTAGGGTAATGGGAGAGTCCTGGCGAAGGGGGGAGGTCGTAGCTATTAGGAAGATAGAGTGCATCTGTTCCGGTTTTTATTACACTTGTTAATTATCTCTTTGTCTTTTTTGCAGAGAGCACGGATAACTTTGTCTCTAGTAAGTCTGCTTTCCTTTTTGCTTTGGAGCTGATGTATTTTGGTACTTTCAGTCATTGTCGAATCCACATAGTTCTATTCCACGGCCCTCCCCAGACCCATGGCAGCAGCTGAGAGCATCTGAGTGAACTGTGAAGGGTAGCTGGAGAGTAGTAATACCTCTTGGGCAGCTTCAGGCGCACACTTCTTGGGATCTGTGCCTCAGTTTCCCCCAGGGAGTTTTCTGAGATCTGAGCCTGTTGTGAGTCTCCCTGCCTGGATGGGAAGGAGGGGTGTGGGGGTCTCACATGCCCATGGGAGACCCCTGTGGGTCAGCCCTGTTGTTCTTGTGGAGAGGACGGGGAACGTCTATACCTCTTCTCCTCACCTGCTCGAGGACCTGGACTCTGGCTGGGACTCATCTTGTGAGTGATTTATGAACTCTCATGATAACACTTGTGTGTCCTCACATGGAATTATCGAGGCTCAGGTTATAAGCGGTTTGGGGCTAGGACTAGACAATCCTAAAAGAATTTGGTGTTTTGCTCATGGCTGTGGGGAAACCTGTATTAGCTCTTCCTTCTCTCCCCTGTGGGAGAGCCAATGGTCATTGTCATTGCTGCCCCGTGTGTGGGCTGAGATACCGGACAGTCCTACTGAGGACACCCCTTATATTGTTTGGCACAGATAAGAATGTCATCTGTGATTCCTTTATTTGTCCTTGGTCTGTGAGGACTTGTCATCTCACAAGATGTCCCTCCTGAGATATCTGAATTGGGGCCATTTCCTTGTCAGGAGGTGATTTGAGACAGAGGAAAAATTGACACTTGGCTTCCCATCCAGGCTTTGCTGGGAAAAGATGGTGCTTCCTGGTCAGGTGGACTTACATTGTACCCCAAGCTGTTATCGTGTCCTGACATCTGCGGTGGGGGGTGGGCAGCGGGTTGTTCCCGGAGCCGTGGGCCTCCTGGGTCTCGCCAAGGAGTAAAGGGAGAGAGGAGGGCCACGGGAGAGCCAGGGATGGGCGGAGAGCCCACCGCAGAGGGTAGCCAGACATCAGCACAAGCTGCCATCACCACCGAGCTGTGCCCAGTGCAGACCCTAGCCTGGATCCCAAACCAGTTTTTCTACACTTTTGTACCTAATAGTTCATGGCCCACGTTGCTCAGGTGACATTATTTGTTCTGGGGTGGGGAGGAGGGATGGCAGTGAGGCTATTTTATTCCTTGTGGAGTTTGCCCTTGAGCTTCAGCGCCAGCAGGCGGCCAGACGGGGACCTGGTTTCTAGAGACTCCCGCGAAGCCTGGGGAGGTCCTACAGTCAGGGTCTGGTGCTAAGGGACCAGCAAAACACCAGAGGGGTCCCTGAGATTCGGGCTGGGACGGTGGCTGAGGCCCTCGTGGCCACTGAGAGCCAACCTCTTCCTTTTCTGTTTGGTTTTCAGTCTACGATGTGAGCCCCACGCCCATCACTGTGACCCATAAACCGGAGGAAGACACTTTTGGGGTGAGTCACTTCTTGATCAAGGGGAAGGTGTTCACTAACGGAGTTGTTTTCAGGGTTCGTTTTGGAAGCTGATGCCCTGGAATTTTACCTTGCTTGGAGCCCAGTGTATACCACACACACACCCACACACCCACACACCCACACACATGCCCTGGAATTTTACCTTGCTTGGAGCCCAGTGTATAACACACACACACACACACACACACACACACACAACCTGTGATGAATGGCCTCCTTTCAGGTGTTTGAAACCTTCTTTGTTTGATGAGAATAAGTCATTGTTTGAGGAAGTCTTTGAGGATCGGCTCCAGGCCCTAGGGTTTGGAAGAGAACGGTTAGAAAACCCGCACTCTCTTAGGAGCCTGGATGGGCCTAATTTGAAGGGCAGGCTAAGCACACAAGTCTCTTAGAAAAGTCAGAGTCGCTCAGAACATACCCTTGGGTGGGGTTTTCAAGCCCCCCACCTCCCCTGCTTGACTCTCAGAGCCAGAGATTTCCCTGGGGAAGAGAGTAAAGAGGCTTTTTGAGAATCCAGATCTCCTAGAACATTCTGGATAAGAATATCCTGTAAAGAATGTCAGTGTGAAGGTGTATAGGTTTTTTTTTTTTTTGGCTAATTTAAATAACAAACAGGGGCACCTGGGTGGCTCAGTCGGTTAAGTGTCCGACTCTGGATTTGAGCTCAGGGTGTGATTTTACAGTTCATGAGTTCAAGCCCCACCTTGGCTTCCAAGCGGACATTACATAGCCTGCTTGGGATTCTCTCTCTACTTCTCTCTCTGCACCTCCCCTGCTTGTGCTCTCTTTCTCTCTCTCTCAAAATAAATAAACTTAAAAAAACAACAGGAAACAATAGACAAAGCCCTCTGAAATCCGCCTTGGAATTGCTGACACTGGCTCCCAGATGAGAGGCTGAATCGTGGAATG
Organism: Proteles cristata cristata; assembly: GCA_017311185.1. Taxonomy (NCBI): domain Eukaryota; kingdom Metazoa; phylum Chordata; class Mammalia; order Carnivora; family Hyaenidae; genus Proteles; species Proteles cristata. Next base: position 397,592 of record JAESUZ010000722.1, read on the forward strand.
TTCCCTCATCCAGTTGGGGAATTAATTTCCTTTGAATGCTCTGAACAGCTCATGAATTACTGCTTCTGAAGACTTTACTGAGTCTTCGCAAAGTCCTGAATGGGCCGCAGCTGTGCCTGCATCGGGGCCGCTTTCCTTCGGGCGCGAGTGGGTTTCCTGTGACTGTTCTCAGCTGTCTGCTCTCGGCCCCTCCAGGTATCCATAGCCGTCGGACTCGCTGCTTTCGCCTGCGTCCTGTTGGTGGTTCTCTTTATCATGATCAACAAGTATGGCCGCCGGTCCAAATTTGGAATGAAGGGTAAGGTGGGATTTTCATTTGCGAGGGCCTCGCGGTGGGGGGGGAGGGATCCTTTGATCAAAAGATGCTGCTTTAAGTCCCCCTTTGCTCTCCAAGAGGGCCTCTCTGGTCGTGCGTTTGAGTGGTCCTGGGGAGACTCCTGTCTACACCTTATCATTGGTACTGCTGGATTGGAAGCGTGTTGGTGTGTACGGGGGCCAGACTGTGGGCTGCCTGGTTTTGCCGACTGCTGACAGCGTCGTGTAGCTGGGCTGCTGTGTGAGGGGGTGTGTGAAGGCAGTTGGTGAGAAAAAGGACTCCCTGTTGGAGGAACCTCAGTTTCTCTCTCATCTGCATCGAGCCTTGGGTTTGGGACGAGAAGGTATCAGCACAGCGAGCTGGGGGGCGGTGGATCCTGGCTTTGGGAAGTTGCCCGTGCCGTGGCATTTCCGCACGTCACTCTACATGGCGTCCTGGAAGCGATGCCAAGATCAACACGATTGCTGAATCTGCTGGCCAGCTTCCATGGTGCCGGGCACTCGGCCCGCTAGGGTGGGGTGGACAGTGCCCTGAGGCTTTCCACCAAGGCTCGGGGTGGGGGGGGGTTGGCACAAAAGGGGTTAATACGGCGAATTCGCATCTATCTGCCCGGTCCCTGGGACGAGCTGACCACTTGGCTCCCTGGAGGCTGGGTACCAGTCCTCAGGCAGAAACTTGAATTTCAAGACCTACTCTCCTCTGGGGTTTCCATTTAGGGCTGGTGTCAGATGAGTGGTGGGTCGGGAAGGATGATGGAAAGATCCGACAAGCTGTGAGGTTGCCGCGCGAGGATCCAGGTTGGGGTTTTCGGGGGAGAGTATGGCATCCAGAAAGATGAATTTCAGCAGTTTGTGCACATGAACTGGTCTCTGTACTGAGGGTCCTGACCCCGGGACTCCGGGACTGAAGGGGAGAGGGCACAAGAATGATCTCTACAGAGACGGTGGTCCCCTGAACTCATGCACGTGTTTGAACGTACGTGGCAGTGGGGCCGCGGGGTGGTTGGGAATGGAATTCGTCCTGCTTTTCTGTTACGTTCTCCAAATATCCTGTGACTGCCCCAAAAGTTGAGAATGTGGACGCTCAGCAAAAGACACCTGTAGAGAAATAGAAAGATGGAAAACAGAAGGGCAGACTATGGGCTTCTTAGACGCTCCCTGCCTCTGTACACTCTTTCCGTTCCTGATTGAGCTGAACCAAATCACAGCGAGGCAAGCCAGGTTTCATTGAATCCTATGAAATACCTTGACCAAGGGATACATGCGCAGGCCAATTATAAAAGGGGGGGGGATAGAAGTTTGGCCCGAAGCCCCCTGATCAGACCACTGTGAGGCACCTTGATTGGAGATGTTTCATCTGAAGGGGCTTCCCTGTGCCGGACAGGGCTCCGCAGAGGTGGAGGAAGAGAACCACCATGGGAGCCCCAAGCGTTCGATCCCGGCACAGACTGTGGCTTGTGCAAACTTTTCCGGTTGTGGGAGGAACCTTCTTCCTAGCTGTTTCTTCTCCCACCTGAGAAAACCTCAGGGCCTTGAGCAGAGGGACGAACGGGGCATTTTTGCTCCTCGCTGAGGAGGCGCGCCACCAGCTGAGACCCTGTGACATGCTTGGCAGCACTGAGAGAGCAGGTTTTTCCTATTAATTGTCATCCGGTTGCTGGAACGGTGTGTGTCCCCATGTCGGATGGATTAGGCAGCATCGAGGGCGGTGCCTTCCCCTCAGCTGTCCACGGAGCCTCTCTCAGCCCCTGCTCCCCGGCCGCCGGGCTGAGCTGCCTCCTTGGATGGCCCAGGAGGACATGTCCCCATAGTGGGAGTGACACATCCCCTACTCCAGCGCCAGGCAGCCTGAGGAAGTTAGGCTGTACTCAGAGGCCAGGTGTGGAGGTGTGTCCCGTGCTAACCTTGTGGAGGATTCAGCCTGCATGTCTCTGTGCTTATTACTCCTGATTACTTGGGTTTGTGCCTCATTTTAGGAGGAGTAAGTAAATGCCTCAGGCTGCATACACCCTGATCTTTTGTTGCGTGTAGGCATCCCGGTCCAGGAAAGAGAGTGAAGGTGTGGGGACCAGGAGCCCCCCGCTTGGACTCGGGTGAACCTCCGCCTCTTGATGTCCACCCCATCCTCAGCTTTGAATGTTCAAGTCTGGGTTAGACCCTGCGATGCCACTCAATTGCTCTTTGTTTTCTGCAAAGTTACTTAACCCCTCGCAGAGAGCCTCTTGCCTGATTGGGTTGCTGTGAGTATTGAGATTTATGTATAATTGGCACATGAAAGGGGCTCCGTGGTTATAATTTCCCTCCTTTTCTTTATGTACAAGCCTTTTCTGGCTCCTTTTATTGCCCTTCTACGAAGGGCTGTCCTCCTCAGTCATGCCCTCCTTTGTCGCACACGGTATTTAGTAAGGATGCTTCTATTCTGTACTAATTCCAGTGCCTTCTGTCTGTCCTGCTGGACCAGAAACCGCAGATCACTCAGCCCGGGATGCCTGAAACTTGGCACAGTGTCTGACAAATGCTCTTTGAACTTGAAATGGATGACTGTCTTTTTAATCATAAAAGAAACACAGTGTGTTTGTAACTCTGTAGCGGGCTACTAAGGGCGACTTTGGCGGTTGGAGGGGTCAGGGCAATGGGAGATGGAGTGGGGATGATGGGGGGACTCAGAAATCACAGCAGCATCCACACCCACGGGCCTGGAACGCATCGGGTGGATGAGGAGAGACTGTTAACAGGAACCTTTCTTCCTCCGGGAAATAAAAAATACAAAAATGCAAAGGTTGGTGTAACAAATACTCCTGTTCCCACCACTCAGAACAAGTAACTCTTACGGTTTGGTTTTTCTGTCTGCGTCTTAATGTGTTATTCCTAGAACAGAGATAGGAGACATTGCTGGTCAATGAAATCTGCTTTAGCTGTCACCCCAGGTCACCCCCCCACCCCAACTCACACCCCGCAGGCTGCCTCTACCCCATGGTGATGCGAGTGGCCAGGCTGGCAGCCAGTTCATTCTTATGCTTCTGTGTATATATACACATATACGTATATATTTTGTTTTGTTTGTTCTTTCACGGGTCGCAGATTGCACTCCTAGACATCTAGAAATCAAAAGTCTATGTATTTCTTATATAGATCCTATTAATGAACTTCATTTGGACGAGAGAACTTGTGCCATAACAGTTTTAACCAGCATGATTAATGACTGCAACACACCCAAGAGTGGTCACGTACAGAATGTGATACAAACCGATACGTACTTTATACGAGAAAGTATACACATATATGCATGGGCAGGTTTATGTGTGCTTATAAATGTGTACATTTACAGAACATATTATTTGTGTGTGTGTTTAAAGTTTATTTGTCTATTTTGTTAGTGTGCGCACATTTGGGGAGGAGAGAAGGAGAATCCCAACAGGTTCCTGTGCTCTCACACTGAGCTCGAGCTCACAAACCGTGAGATCATGACTTGAGCCAAACTCAAGAGTCAGATGTTTAACCAACTGAGACACCCAGAGGTGCCCCAGACACCTCTTTACTTTGATCACCTGCTGTCTTCTTGATCAGCATTGGGTTGAAGAGGGGTCACATTAGTACAGGAGGGCATCTCTTAGAATCAGGAAGGTTTTGAAATGATTCTGAGCTAGGGCAGTGGGGGTTCCTTTGGGCTGTTGCTGAAGCCCAGTGTGACCTTAGAGCGGGGGGGGGGAGGGGGGGTGATCCTTGAAGTGTTTGGTGTGGTTTGCTGTGGGAACTGGCTTTCAGAACGGAACACAGTGCCCCCAGCAGGAGCAGGGAGCCTCCAGGTCTGGGGTTTAACTCTTGGATTGCTGGATCCTGGGATGGTTGGGAAAGGCAGGGCAGGGGCCATTTACTGGGAGGTAAATACATACAAACATTTCAGTATTTTAACAACTAATTCTATTGTGCCAGGGCATCCTGGGGCTGGGAGTGACGTGGTTCAGAGTTGACACCAAGCCCCCTTTCACAAAATATTCTTAAACTGGACATGAGGAGACCATGGCCATGATTTAGCAGTGCTTAGTGGCATCTGCATTTAAGATGCAGGAGCTGTGGCTCAGAAAAGGGGACGTCGTACTGTGGATTCAGGGTGTGGTTAGGCCAAGTTGGGTTTAGAACTCTCGGCTCACGGCCCCAACCACTTTTCATGGCCAGGGAATGAGGTAACTCCTTGGTCTGGGCCAGCCCCTCGTGAACATCCACAGTGCACCTGCCTGTCTTCATTTCACATGGTTGTTTCAAAAATGACCAGCTAAATGATGCAGGTATGTCTTTAAATAGTAAGACAGGTCCTGTACTTTTCATATAAGGTACTGTAGTTATTTAATAGAGAAAGAAGCAGGTTTGTGGGTTTTTGTAGCCACTATTTTGCCTCTTACCTCATGACTACTCTCCAAGTTTCCTTACACGCTTCTAGACCAGGGATGCCATAATGGTGTACTTCATATTGTTTGGCTTCTTCTTAACTCCCTCCAAAGAGATAGGATACTGGTTTCTTAGAGCTGAAACAAACCTTAGACTTATTAGGCGAATGCCCCCATTTTGCAGGAAAGGAGATAGGTCAGAGAAGTGCACTAACACGCCAGAGCGCACAGCTAGCTGATGACCGCGCTGGCCCTACTTGCCACATACATGATGTGTGCAGAGAGCCCGAGGGGCTGTGGGAGACTAACTGGGACATCACCTCACTTCTCCCAGCGCTTTATCTTTGAATGCTATCCTGCTTGAATGGGGTTTTCAGCAGTGTGTCTTGTTACTCTCCTTCTCTCAAGCTGGGGCACACCTGGCCTGGGGGAAAGATGGAGGCTTGTGTTTGATGGTCTTGTTATCCCTCTGGTTAACCTGCTGGTGAAGGGGGACAGTTGGACTTGGAACAGAATCATTTCTGAGGTGTTTCCTAGGCTCAGAGTGTTGAGTTCTGCTTCCCTGGCTAAGGGGACGTCCTGTGTTTCTGTCTGGACATGTTGGAGACCTCACAACAGGGCAGTGGAAGCCGGAAGGCCGGGGAGGAAGGTAGTCTAGCGCTGTTGCTGGAGCGTTTGGTAATATCTCGAGTACCTCATCAGCCTGCGCTTGCCGTTCATCCTAATGGTTAGACAAGGCCTGGTGCCTGTGGATGGGCACTCCAGGACTGTTCCATTGTGAATTAGCGTCCGTTAATAGCTACTTAAAGTAAAGTGGTTGCCTATTTGATTATGATTGGGGGTTATTAACATTTTTTTCCATAAACAGATGGTAATTGTCCTCTGAGTGAATTGTAGAATCCTGCCAGAGTCTTGATTTGGAGGGGCTGGCTCCTGCCAAGTCATATCGGGGGGCTGGGGCTTGTATTGAATGGTCTTGTTATCCCTCTGGTTAACCTGTTGGTAGAGGGGGACGGTTGGACTTGGAAAGGAATCATTTCTGAGCTGTTCCTTAGCCCCGGAGCTTTGCACCAAGAAGGACTTCTTCTAGCTAGGGGGAGGCGGGGCTGTGAGGGGTCTTGGACTCCCCAGGTTTGATGTTCTAACTGGCTTCGTTTCCTCCTCAGCTGGGATAGAGGGTCTGTGTGTTCCCTGCTGTGAGCACACTGCCCGGGAATTGACTTCAGGGGAGTGGTATGGAGGTAGCAGGCTTCTGAGACCATTGGAAGACAGTGTGGACCGTAGGGGAGCACGGTGTTGGTGCCACTGGATGGATGCCTTCTTTTGCCCTGAGAAACGCACTTATTCTGCCTCTCCGTAACTGAATCAGAAGCCAGGAGCAGTATGAGGCAGAAGTGAAACCGGGCAAAGGACTAGGGTTTCCTGACTTTCTCAGATACATTCATCCTTTCTTCTCGCTTGTTCTTTTTTTTTCTTGACTTCTTTTACTGGTTCCTTCTCTGAACCAGTATCCAGAGGTATCCAAAGGAAGAAGGAACCTTGGACCCTGTAATGGTCCTGAACGAGGAATTCTTGGCTCGGGATTGCTGGTGGACAGTGGTTCTTTGAACTTAATTTTGAGAGTACTTTTTGGATTCATTTCCTATATTGTTATTTTAGTTCCTTGTACTCTCCCTTTCTCTCCTTCTGGGCTCCTCGACAGGCCCTCCTACCCCCAAGAACACTCCCAGAATTTGCTTCAGTTCTTGTTAAATAGGTGAGGTATGTGGCCAATCTGCAGGCAGGACGTAAAGTAATTGAAGCCAGGAGCCTTCAGCTTCTCTTCCTGTGCTTGGACTTCACTGCGCATTCCTGGCTGCAGATGAAGTCTCACCCCACTTGGTGACTGAATTCTCGGGTGTGGTGCCCAGAGCTTCGAGAAGAAGGCTGGAAGGCAGTGTGCGTTTTTCTAGCGTGCCTCTGCCGCCCCATCTTTGTGAGGATTTTGCAGGTTCTAGAAGCCCCTGTCCTGTTGCCATTGGTCATCTTTGGACTGGGGACTGCTCCTTGCCTCTGGCAGGGCCTCAGGGAGCCGGCTGCTCTCCAATGCCAAGTCCTATATTTGAAAAAGGAACCCCCTGGAAATAGAGTCTGCTACAAAATGTTTTTCCTCTGTCGTTACCTGCTAGCTGGCTGTTCTTGGCAGCCCCGCATCCTGTTCAGGAGGGCCAAGCATGGCCAACATGTTTGGCTCCATAGCCAGAGTCATTGCCTCTCTGACTCCTTTGACTTTGGGCAGCAAAATACAGTTCTTACTCATCCGTTTTGTTCAAAGTGGTTCCCACAGGGTTAACATCGTTCAACACCTCAGTCTAGAAGTTCTCGGCCTTTTGTCCCATAGGACACATGTGACGGTTGACAGTCACATGCCTTACACATTCCCGTAGGTGCAAACAGGTTTTTGGACGAGTGCTGGCCCTCACAGAAGTTTCACACCTAAGAAAAATATATCAGGATATGAGTTTGCAAAAGGGATTTTTAAAAACTGGGAATAAAATCAAATTGATACTAATTCTGAGTCTTGAAAAATTCACCGGTTTTCAGTATTTTATTATTTCTCTAAAGCTCTGGCCACGCACTTTCTCCCCAATCCAGACATCCTACTGTATCAAGAGACTGGGGCGGAAACTCACATGGGTGGAGGTGGCCAAGCTGGACTTTCTCACATGTCTTTTGCCCAACACTGTTTTGCCCCCGTCAAAGTCAGGTTGTAGACACTATTGCAGCAGAAGCCTCCACTTTCTCGTGGCACATTCTTTCCACGTCTGCGTCTTCTCCTGTATGTCCTGAGGATGCCCAGAGGATGAGTGGCCATGCACTGTGGCTAGTGCGAAGCCTCCATGTGGCCGCCGCACCCGAGCCCTGTGTTTGTGCAGCCTGTTCTTCCATGAACCGCAGAAGGCTTTGGGGAGTCTGGAGCCTGGCCCTCCAGACCACAGGCCGCAAAGCAAAGAGATCAAAACAACTGTCGATCGAGAGATGCGCTTTTGGACGAGGGGAGAAAAACCACATGCTGAAAGCAATAACCGACCAGCTCAGCGCTGTGGATCCCTGGCCACAGCTCCTCCTCACCGCCTTGCCCTGCCCTTGGTGCTGCCTGCCTATCATTGGGGCTGAGGCTCAGGGGTGATGAAGCGGTGTGCTGAAGGAGGAAGAGTGGACCCTCCCCTCTGCTGTGGCGTGAAGACCAGGAGAGTCTGTCACCGCTCTGGCCCCAAGCTTGGAGCAGAAAGGAAGGGGAGCCTCAGGTCGGCCTGCTCTCTTCCTGGTCCTTTCACACAGAAGGTTGCGAACACTCTTCTCCCTCCCGCAACCCTCTTAGTGCATTTAGAGAGTGATCCACCCCATCACTGTGGTACAAGCCCCTGCATTCTCTTCTCTTGTGTTAATGGGGCATCCGCAAGCCAGAGAGGGATTTCCTGGCACGCCCACACCAGCTTCCCTAGCTTCCCCCTCGATGGGATTGGCTCCCTAATTGGTGGGACCCAGTGCAAGATGCTCAAAAAGTGTTAAGAATTTCAAGACTGCGGGGCGCCTGGGTGGCTTAGTCGGTTAAGCGTCCGACTTTCGCTTAGGTCATGATCTCGCGGTTCGTGGGTTCGAGCCCCGCGTCGGGCTCTGTGCTGACTGCCAGCTCAGAGCCTGGAGCCTGTTTCAGACTCCCTCTCTCTCTGACCCTCCCCTGCTCACTCCCTCTCTCTCCTAGAAATAAATAAAACATTAAAAAAAAAAAAAGAATTTCAAGACTGCGATGAAAAGGCTTCCTGCCCCGTGCCTGGGGCTCTCCAGAGCATGAATCTGGGGTGCATGAAGCCCAGCTCTGCTCCCTGAATACAGGCCCCAGTGACTTCACCTTTCCCTGAATGGTGTTGAAGGAAACCCATTTCTATGCCTCCCTTTTCCAGAGAGGCTGGGGTTTGAGGTAAAAGGCAAGAATATTAGTTGATTACTCACTCTTTTTTTTTTTTTAACGTTTATTTATTTATTTTGAGAGAGAGAGAGAGAGAGATTGAGAGGGGAGAAGGGACAGAGAAAGAAGGAGAGGGAGAGAATCCCAAGCAGACTCTGCACTGTCAGTGCTGAACCCGACACAGGGCTCAACCCCACGAACCGCAAGATCACGACCTGAGCCAAAATCCAGAGTTGGACGCTAAACCCACTGAGCCACCCAGGTGCCCCCTTTTCACTTCTAATCATAGCAGAGAGAGAGCATGGTAGGTGTTGAGTGTACGTTGAGTGCTTACTGTGTGCCAGGTGCCTATCGTATCTTAACAGTCTTCATAAGTAGCTATTCTTCCCGTTCTAAAGATGAGAAATCTGCTCAGACTGCTGGGCTTACCCAACTTCATGTGGCCGGGAGGTGGAAAAACCAGGTTTTAAATGAGGTCACTTCAATCTGTGGTTCTTAATCTTAGCTGGACATTCCAATCGATGAGTGAAATCACATAAATCCCTCAGCCCAGGCTGCACCCGAGACCCATTAAATTGGAACTGGGAGGTGAATACTAGGCCCAGGCACACTTTTTTGATTCATCCGTGCAGTCGAGGTAGAAAACCAGTGGTGTCCACATCCAAGATGCAGTCGTGTATGTTCTGCTCGCTGCTGGGTCTGTGTGCTGTGTGCAGACCAGCTGGTCTGATCGCTTGGGAGCTTGTTAAACATGCGGACGCCTGGGATTTGCCCCACACCCGCTGGGTTACAACCTGGAGTGGAGCGGGGGACAGGCAGTCTCTCCAGGCATTGTGATGCTCCCTGAGTTTAGGAACCATTGCCAAGAAACAATGGAGGATGATATGGCCCGTGGCCAGTACCTCTCAGACTCTAGTGTGCAGTCGAACCTTAGTGGGTGCTGGGGAATCCTCTGAAAATGCAGATTCTTTTTTCTAATGTTTATTTATTTTGAGAGAGAGAGAGAGCGAGAGCGCGCATGTGAGGCAATGGGAAAGGGAGAGAGAGAGGGAGAGAGAGAATTCCAAGCAGGCTCCACACTGTCAGCACGGAGCCCAATGTGGGACCTGAACTCGTGAACTGTGAGATCATGACCTGAACTGAAATCAAGAATCAGATGTTTAACCAACTGAGCCCCCTGGGTGCCCTGAAAATTCAGGTTCTGATTAAACAGGCCTGGAGAAGGATTGAGAGTCTGCATTAAGAAGCTTCTACATGTGGCTCTGTGGCCCATACATCCAGTTACAAGGGACTATTCCACTGGGGAAAACCTCCAGCCTGTGACCTACGTCCCATCTCTGCTTTCCATTTCATCCCAAGGCCCTTTCTCAACACTAGCCCCTCTCAGAGGCTAACTCTCGTGGCTGGAACTACGGGATGAAAAGACTAGAACATCTAACCAACACAGGCCCCTCGTTTGACCGTGCTCCACACACATCCCGCATGTTGTTTGCAGATTAAAGGTCTGTGGCAACCTTAACATCACACAAACCTACCAGTGCCATCTTTCCATTAGCGTTTGCCCACTTTGTGTCTCTGTGGTCACGTTTTGGTAATTCTCACAGTACTCAGCATTTTTGTGATTATCTTTGTTCTGGTGATCTGTGGTCGGTGATCAGGACTCACTGAGAGCTCAGGTGAAGGTTAGCACGTTTTCGCAATAAGGTGCTTTGTAATTTAGGTGTATGCGTTATTTTCTTAGACATCGTACTATTGCACACTTCACAGACTATGGTATAGTGCAAAGGTAACTTTTTTATGAACTGGGGGGACCAGAACGTCAATTTGACTCCCTTTATTGTCATTTGCACACTGCTGCAGTGGTCCGGAAGTGAACTGCAGTATCTCTGAGGTATGCCTGCACTACTTTTTTAATTTTTAATTTTTTAAGTTTATTTATTTTGAGAGAGAGAAAAAGAATGCAAGTGAAGGAGGGACAGAGAGAGAGAGAGAGAGAGAGAGAAAGAGAGAGAGAGGGAATCCCAAGCAGGCTCTGCTCTGTCAGCACAGAGCCTGACATGGGGCTGGAACTCATGAACCATGAGACCATGACCTTTGCCAGAGTCAGACACTCAACCGACTGAGCCACCCGGGTGCCCCCGAGGTGTGCCTGTACTTCTAAGGCATTTCAGTGTTACCCAATTTGGGTAAATAAGCTTCTCCTATTTCCTAAGGCAGTTTCTGTGGCGGCCTCTCTGGTTCAGACCAAAGTGCCACCTCTTTCGTGCAGAGGCACTTGTGAGGACTGCTGCCTCCTCCGCTCATCTCAGTGACCAGTGTGAGGTCAGTGAACACTGACGTCCCCTTTGACAAGAGCCAGCAGCAGGGCCCCCAGAGGCCAGCGGTTAGCTGGCAGGCTGGCATTCCTGGCCCGGGGTCCCTCTCCTCTTCTAGAAGCTTCTTTTGTGTCCTGTTTGCTCCTCCTCCCACAGCTGAGCCTGGGGGCGACACAAAACCAGAGACGCTTGGACTTGCAGGCTCTAGACTGGGTCGGGCAGAGCTGTTGGGGGGGGAGGCCCCATGGGCTGAGCTGGTGGTGGCCCAGGCTGCCTGCTGCAGGCGGGAATTGCCTTCTCAGCTGCCCCAGGAGTCTGTATTTGCACAGGAGGCCTGCCCTGCCCCCTTTCATTGGGGAAGAATTACATATAGTTGGCCAAAGACTGCAACAGTTTTTGGGTGTTTTTTTTTCCCGTAACTAGTCCCAGAAATGTCAAGCCTGTCTACATGACAGGCATCTTGAATTCAGAGGGGCCTCTGTGCGGTAGCAGCCATGCAGACCTGTTCCAGGCAGGGGAGAGGAGTGCCAGCGTCTGCCCGCCTGCCAGCGGGACCCAGCGTGGAGCCCCGGGGAGGGTGCCTGGATGGTTCTAGGAACTGCTGTTCAGAGTGACTCCTTCCACAGAAGTAGAGTTTGGCCGCTTGGCCTCAGACCCGCAGAGGGGGTGCGGAGCGCCACCCCATCGTTTGCTTGGCCTCCAGGAAGAGCAGGCAGGGTCTGAGTGCTATTATTAGCCATTACTTGTGGAAATGGCTCCAGCGTCACTGGTCTCCACCTGGGCTTGCTTTGTGGGGGCTAAATGCCTTCCCAGTGGGGCTGCGTGTGGGGCTCATGGGCTTCGGAAGAGAAGCACTAGGAAGAATTAGGGCCGTTTAAGAAAATGGGGAGGGGCTCCCAGGTGGCTCAGTCGGTTAAGCATCTGACTTCAGCTCAGGTCATGGTCTCACAGTTTGTGAGTTCGAGCCCCACATTGGTCTCTGTGCTGACAGCTCAGAGCCTGGAGCCTGTTTTTGATTCTGTGTCTCCTTCTCTCTCTCTCTGCCCCTCCCCTGCTTTCACTCTGTCTCTGTCCCTCTCAAAAATAAACAAAGATAAAAAAAAAAAAAGAAACAAAATGAAGAAACAGTTGCACATGTCTGCTGTTGCTGAGTGTGTGGATGAGGGGGAAGCCATTCTGAAAGTGGCCTGGCATTTTCATTAAAAGGCTAAAATCTTGAGAAGCCCGTGTCCCGGTCGCTCCACTTCTGAGAATTGAACCTGAGGTGATCCTCACGAATGACTACCCGTATTTACATATCTGGACATTCATCCCACTGTGGCTGACCCCATCAACTTGGTAAAGTGAGAATTGCTTCAGCATCTACTGATAAAAGGCTACTTAAGCACATTCTGGTCCATGCATATGATGTAATTCAATGCAGACAGTAAGAATGACAATTTTCAAAAGTAGGTTTTTAATGTTTCTGAAAGGATATCCATGCAAATAGTAAGAAAGCCCAATAGCACAGAAAATAGCGTAGTGACAAGCGCCAGTCTCTTCCTGATTTTCTGTTCCCAGGGTCACCACTGTTAGGGGTTCTTGCACATCCTTCCCAGAGATAGTCAATGCTGTACCAGGATTGATGTTTCCCCGCTACTTTTGTACACACGTCAGCTTGTCTTCACATTGTTTTGCACCATGTTATTTTTGCCAACAAGCTATCCTTGAGATCGTTCCCTATCAGCTCATAGAGATCTACTGCGTCCTTTTTTGTTTCCAGCTTTATTGAGATATAATTGATGTATAACATTGTAGAAGTTTAAGGTTTACGGTATGATCATTTGATACATGAATATATTTACTATGTTCCTTTTTTTACAGGTGCATATTTAAAAAAGTGACACTTTAAAGCAATATTTGTTGACATTAACTGTACATTTCTAAGTGAGTGAAGACTGCAAGCAGCTTCTCATCGTGTTTTTCCCCCCTAAAATAGAGGGGAAGTATTTTCATATAGATACCTAGGAAAAATACCAGACCACAGAGACAGATCAGAATGGAAATAGTAGCTATTTCTGGGTGGTGGGATTATGGATGCTTTTTTATTTCCTCTTTCGTGATTTTTGTTTTCTTTGTCTTCCAAGTTTTCTGCATTGAACCTTAAAATGAAACGAGGCAGGAAGCTGCTTGGGGGGAAGGCTGCACTCTTTCCTGGAGGCAGAGTGCTGACTCACTCCCCACCGAGGCTCCATCTGCCCTTCAAGGGGACACCCTGGGCTCTGGTGTCACTTAGGATCACTGACTGCACAAACCAGGTCTCCTTCCAGTGTGCCTCAGAATCCTTTATGGTGGTGGGGACTGATGAAAACGCAGATTTCTGGGCCACGTCTCCTGAATCTCCTGAATTGTGGTTCCACGTCCTAGGAATCCGTATTCTTAAAGAAACATGCTGAGTGATTATGGTGCTCATTAATGTTTGGCAAACTTGATTATAATCAGAAATTGGCAAACTTTTTTTTTTTTTAATAAAAAGGCCAGATAGTAAATATTTCAGCCTTTGCTGGCCATATGGTTTCTGTTGCAATCACTTAACTCTGTGGTTATAGCAGGATACCAGTCATAGACAACATGTGAATGAATGGGCTTGGCCGTGTTCCAATAAAACTTTATTTACAGAAATGGGCAACACACCGGATTTGGCCCACAGGCCATCATTTCAGACCCCTGACGTAGATTGACGGGATACCCTAAAAAATTAATCAGAAGATGGGAGAGCTCTCCAAGATGGGAGAGCTCCTTCTATTTGAAGAAGCAGGTCATATTATCGTGACCATTAATAAAGTGCTTGTTACATGCCAGACACTTTTCAGACACAAGCGAAACCTTAAAACAACTCTACATAGTAGCTATTATCTGTATTACCCTGACAAGGCAGTTGAAGAGATGAAGTGATTATTAGCCCAAGATTCCATCGTTAGTGATGGCAGGTTTGCTTGAATACAAAGCCAAAGAGTTAAGTTGTAGTGTGACAGTCCAATTTCTCTCTAGGCTCTGGGGAAGAATAATTTCAAAGTCTGTTTCCGGGACATCCGGTGTCCCCAAGTGTCTCTGAGCTTCTTCTTCTTTTTTTTTTTTTTTCATTTTTTTTAAATGTTTTATTTATTTCTAGGAGAGAGAGAGAGACAGCGTGAGCAGGGGAGGATCAGAGAGAGAGGGAGTCACAGACTGAAACAGGCTCCAGGCTCTGAGCTGGCAGTCAGCACAGAGTCCAACGCGAGGCCCAAACCCACGAACCGCGAGATCATGACCTAAGCAAAAGTCGGACACTTAACCGACTAAGCCACCCAGGCGCCCCAAGTGTCTCTGAGCTTCTAAACTAAGGAGGAATAGCCATGACCATGCACTTGATGGTGTACCAAGCCCTAGGATCCTTCTGCACCTCAGCCACGTGGGGGCCTGAGCAGTCTTAGGGTCCCCAGGCCCCATGGGCATCAGGAGACTTTCTTGTGGCCCACCTGTGATGATTGGTCAAGGTTGCAGGTGGCCCACGTTTACCCCACTTGGAGCCCATGGAGATAGGCCATCTGAGGTGGGTCTGAGCAGGAGTGGCACTGTTTTGCTGTCCAGGCTGTTTCTTCCATCCTTGCTTTTCCCCATCCCAGCCTGCCTGAGCCTTGGCCACCTCACTCACTCCAGCCCCTCGGCTGGGGATGTGGCTCAGCTCTGAGCCTGGTAGTTCAGCCCGATGGCTTTGCCAGGGAGCAGGGAGGGTGGGTCAGGACCCACCGAGAACACCAGTAGCTGCCATTTTTTGAGAGCCTAGTTGGCCTTGAGATGTGGCTTCAGGACATAAAGTCTTGAAGGCTTGGCTTAGTCGTCGAGGTAACTGTGATAATTTACGTAATAATTTACACCAGAACCAAGAGCCAGGACCCAGAGCAGAATAACTGCTCAACCAAACTGTAGCTAATTACACAGTCATTGTCATCGTTCTGACAGTCAGCACTCCTCTGAGGTTGACGTCATCAGCCCATTTTCTACAGACAAGAAGGCTGGGACTCTGGTATCTCCGGTAGTAGGGTCACTGGGTCTGTGTGACTCCGGGGCTGTGTGCTCTTAACCAGTGTTGTGCATTTTAAAGTCAGAGTGGAAGGGGCTTCAGGGCTGCTGGGAGCCATGGCATGTCCCAGCCTGAGAAACTGCAGAAAGCCCTTGACAGACCCTTGACTGGGTCTTTACTTCCCTCCATCATCTGAGAGCCTCCTGCCTGCTCACAGACCAGCGGCAGACTCCCCAAGCTAACAGCGCGGACTTCTCTCTCATCAGTCAGTAAGCTGTTCATCCTGCATCAGGTAGACACTGGGGTGCAGCTTAATCGGGTGCAGATCCTGGCCCCTTAATCCCTGACCCCCTCCTCCTTCCTGCTCTCTCTTCCTCCCTCTCTCCAAGTGCACAGTGACTCCCAGAAACCACATAGCACACTCCGGCAGAGACCCCGTTTCTAGATTCCACCTGAGGGCTTGGCTCAGGTTCAGAGATGTGGCTGAGACAGGTGAGAAGCAGCAGCCTCGGCCACCATACCCCAAACCATGCTCAGGGGTGACCTCCCTCCCCCATCATTGTACCTCAGCAAACTGTCCTGTGACCAGAGATTTAAGGGTCATTCATTCTTGACACCTGTCTCTCTCCTGCGTCTCACCTGTGTCTGCTCCGGGACAGCCCCGGTCCTGTGGCTGTCACTTCTCAGATAGCTCTGGGAGTGTCCCCCTACGTCTTGCGCACTGCCAGCCTTCTATTCCAGGCTTCCTGGTACGTGCCCCGCACTGCAAAGTAGCAGAGCCACACTGGACGATGGAGATTTGCTTGCATCTCGTTCTGCGTTCCAGAAATTCCAGGCTTCCCCCTGCTCTTAGAAGAAGTGCCAACGCCTCTGACAGTGTGTCCTGGGCTCTGCTGCATGCCTGGCCTCACCTTGCTGCAGGGTTTCCACTCTTTACCACTGGGGCCTTTCCTCTGCCCCCCACCCCTCTGTTCCATGCTCCCCGAGACTGCAGTGCCTCTGGACTGCCTTGAAGCATCCAAGGAGGCCTGCCCTGGCCATCCCGGGCTGGGGGCGGTGCACCTTCCTTCTGTAGCACCTTGCACCGTTTTCGAAGGCGTGTTTGGTGAATGCTTGCCTCTTCTGGGAGACTTGTTGGGCTCGCTCAGCTTGCATTACTGATGTCAGCCGACTGCCTAAGGCAGAGGGGTGCACGAATGTCCTCTGACCACCTTGGGCTCTATACCCAAAGGGTGGGACCTGGCCTCCCCAGCCTCCTTCCTACTTAGCACAAACCCTTTGGGAGGTAAAGAGATGGGAGGGAAAGCTCTCATTTATTGGGTCCCTACTGTGCATCAGGCACTGTGCCTGGCACTGAATCTACACGTTCTTATTTTGTTTTCACTGTGAACTTGTGATACACGAATTTTTGTCCCTGTTCCTTCCATGACCTTCAGGAAGGATGTGTGTGCTTGCTCAGTGTCAGGCATTGGCTGACTTAAGGATGAAGGACGGAGCGATGAGTGTGAGGCTGGGGTACCGTCCTAACGTTCGGGTGCCTTTCTCCCCTCCTTCCTACGCACTCCTTCTGCAAGGTGGCCGGCTGAGCACCCGGTTTTCACCCACCCGCTCTGTGCCTGCGCGTGGGGGCCGGCTGCCACACCTGTCCACCTGCACTGCTTAATGACCCAGCCCACTTGCTGCTCACCGGGGCCCTCGCCAGTCATCTGCCACCTGTTCTTCTATGTGCGGTCGGTCATGCTGTTTGCTTAACGGAGAGATTTAAGTGCCTCACAAAGGCTCCCCGCGGATGAGAGGAGATGCATTCGCTGAGTAGAAATGGGAGCATTGTTGTTGTTCTGTTTTTATTGCCATTAATTTCCAGGTATTCTTTTGGGTTTGGGAGAAGTGAGGGGTGGGGTGGGCACAGAGAGGGAGGGGCTCCTCCTTGCCCGACAGCACAGGTGGACCAGAGAGGGAATCGTGTAGTT
This sequence comes from Proteles cristata cristata, assembly GCA_017311185.1. NCBI lineage: Eukaryota > Metazoa > Chordata > Mammalia > Carnivora > Hyaenidae > Proteles > Proteles cristata. The sequence goes on from JAESUZ010000722.1 coordinate 414,568, forward strand.
CAGAGCGTCTCAGACTTCATTGTGCACAGACACAGTGGTTAAAAGTGCAGATTCTGACATGATGGGTCTGAGATAGGGAGTCCGCATGTCTCATGAGCTCCCGGGTGAGGCTGATCTGAGCCACACTTGGCTTAGCAAGGCTCTAGCTTCCAACGGAGGACCCACGTCTATGTTCTGACCCTTGCAGTTTCGCTTGGGAAGGTGTCCTGGAATGATTCAGGACGGGGGGTCTTAGCTCTGGCCGTACTCTGACTTACCTATGGACACCTTAGGAGCTCCCCTCTTGTACTCCATAGGAGGATTTGGATTAAGTGGCTTTCAAGGTCCCCATTCTGTAATTCTCTCCAGTGGGTTGGAGTGTGAGAACAGGGTAGACCGGAGGGAGCACGGAGGACGGAGGACGGAGAGGAGCATCCACTGCACTAATTAGTTTTTCCTCTGAGGTCGCCACACCTGGGTCAGAGGTTGGGGGAAATGGGCAGTGAACCTTCGTTTATGCTGCGTGTACTCAAGAGCCTCGGGGTACACAGACCACGTGGCGGGTAGGGGCCAGTCGCTCTTCCTTCCTAACTCATCCTGGGCTTCTCTGCATGCCAGGCGTGTGTTTGGGGACATCTCCCATTCTGCAGGTCCCGGAGAGGATCCTCTCTGTGTGGGAGGCACAAGTCTAGGCACCGGAGGCTGCACAGGGAGCCCTTTCATGTCCTGAACGGGGACAGAGTGTGAGAGGTGTGTATCTTACAGAATTCGGAGTCTTGTTACTTTTTCCAGATTGGAATCCCTCTGTCTGATCTGCCAGTCCCCATATCGGCTGCAGGGCTGTGGGCCACCAGCTGGGATCGCTTCCCATGCGCTGCTGTCAGATTCTCCTGTTTCCTTGATGGTCAGCCTCTCAGGCCCACAGTGACCTTGCCTGCCACCGCATCTCTAGGGTGGCACTTTCTCTTTCTGCTCGTCTGTTCTTGGGAGCTCCCCGGTCACCTGCCCCTCCCCACCGCGTTGGTCTGTTGGATCCCCAGCTTCTGACCCCTTCCAATTTGGCCTCTCCCGCCACCACTTGGGACTCCGTGATGATACCGCCCTCGATTCGGTGACTTCAGGCCTCAGGTTCTGTAATATTTTTGTTTCACCATTTACTTTAGGAGTCGTTGCACATAGTAGGCCGTATCCGTCCTGCCCAACTGGACATGTCCATCTGCAGGTGGATAAACTCGGGCTCCCGTCTCTGTGATTGCTCTTGGCAGAGGTAGGATGGGCCATGGTTGGGCCAGAGAGGCCAGAGAGGGCTTTCAGAGCTGGTAGTTGTCTCTGCCTGGCTTTCGTCAGGGAGCATGTAAAGCTTGCGGGCATAGTTCTGGTGTGTGTGTGGGGGCAGCTGCTGGGGATGGGGGGCACTGCTCTTCTGGACCAACAGAGGCTCTGGACACTGGAACCTTTATTTTTTGTATTTTATATACTTATTTTTATAAAAGGAGTATAACTGCATCATAGAAAATCTAGAAATTATTGGGGCACCTGGGTGGCTCAGTAGGTTGGGCGTCCAACAGTTCGTGGGTTCCAGCCCCATGTCGGACTCTGTGCTGACAGCTGAGAGCCTTGAGCCTACTTCGGATTTTGTGTCTCCCTTTCTCTGCCCTTCTCCAGCTCGTGCTCTGTCTCTGTTTCTCTCTCTCATTCTCTCAAAAATAAATAAACATTAAGATTTTAAGAACATCTAGAAATCACTGAAGAAAAGTCAGTGGTAATCCCGTTATTCAGCAGTTATCAGTGTGAGCATAATGCGTGTGAATATGTGTATGTGAACACACACTCAGGCACACACGGACTCAGATCTGTGTACCATCAGTCTCTACCTGTCTGTATCAACATACATATTTAACACACATATTTAAATGAAGATGGTCTTGAATGGCTCATGCTGTTTTCGGTTTTTGACCTTTTTTATTTGCACTCAGCAGTGTTTCCTAACCTCTCTCCATGCTATTTATTAGGCCCAGATCTTTGCCTTTTCCAGTGCTCCACAAAGCTGATTCCTCTCTCTTGCCTCCTTCCTTTTACGTTGCTTGGATATTACACCATTTCATTTGGTTAATGCAGAATTGCGTCCATTTGCCCTGAGGCTCCACAGCAAGGGGGCAAAGGGTGTATTTATAAAATGTGAATGAGCATAAGAATGACCCAGGCCCTGCCTCCCCAGCTTCTCAGCTCCGCTGGGCTCCCTCTGTGCCTGTTTTCAGCCTGGCTTCGTCCAGGAAGCATCAGGTAGGCGAGGCTTGGTGGAAGCTGACTTAACCTTCTGTCTGCAGCAGCGGCTGCAGCATCAATCTGCAGTCTGGGACCACCCACCAGCGCGGGACGTTTCACAGGCCTTGAAGGTTCACCTCCTCCCTGAGCAGAAACGGTGTGGGAGCTGGGGTGGGCTCGCATGAAACGTGTAATCCTAACAGCAGAATCCTTAATCATATGCACATCCAGTTCACCCTTGAGCATTGTGGGTTTGAACTGCAGGAATCCCCTTAAATGCGTGTGATTTTTGGCGCTGCTAACATATTTTCTCTTCCTTATGATTGTTTTTTTTTTTAAAAAAAATTTTTAACGTTTATTTATTTTAGACAGAGAGTGTGTGGGAGGGACAGAGAGAGAGAGAGGGAAGCACAGAATCCAAAGCAACCTTTGCTCTGCGCTGATAGTGCAGAGCCTGATGTGGGGCTCGAACTCACAAACCGCGAGATCATGACCTGAATAAAGTCAAGTGCTCAACTGACTGAGCCACCCAGGCGCCCCATCCTTATGATTTTCTTAATAATCATTTCTTTTCTCTAGCTTCCTTTATTATGAGAACACAGTATAGGAACACATGCAAGATAGGTATTCATCGACTGTTTACAGAAGTGGTAAGGCTTCTAGTCAGCAGTCAGTTTACTAGTAGTTAACGTTTTGGGGGAGTCGAAAGTTATGTGTGGATTTTCATCTGCATGGGATTGGCGCCCCAGCCCCTGAGTTATTCAGGGGGCAGCTGTATACATACCAGCAAGTGCTGGTAGAGGGAGGTGGTGCCATGGGATATAGTGGCTGTGGGCACAAGCTCCGGCCTGAGATGGAAACCAAAGCCATAGACTTGACATTTTGTGTCTTAGGTCACTTAGACTCTCAGCATGTCATGTGTCCTTCTGTAGGTCTGAGTGGATCGTGCCTACTTGGAAGAGTTTTGGGAGCATGAGTTGGGCATACAAATGGGAAACACTCAGGGCAGTAACTCACACATGGTCCGGGCTCATCAGGTGGCCACTGGCATATTTTTAGGAGTTTCAGGGGTAGGAGAAAGGGTGATACTTCCCTGTGTGGGTGTGGTTCCGCTCATGAGGTCCCTTCCTTTTGATGAACTTAGACTATCTTATAGTTATTTTTATCCCACCTCTGTAGGAAGCACAGGGAAAAGACATAGCCCTACTGTCATTTTATTGGAAGATTAATTCGGACCCAGAGAAGCAGCAGCTTGTCAGGGCTGGTGGAAGGAGTGTGAGGCCAGGGGTAAGGAGCTGCCGAATGGCTGTGTGGCTTGGGCAGTCTCTGCTGTCTCTGACTCTCTATTTCCATGACTGAGAATGAGCCAGCTGGTTGGGCCCTCTCATCACTGCAGCCTCTCCCACGCCCAGCCTTTTGGGGTTCTAAGGTGATGGTCAGTGGCCCCGCCTCGTTCTGGGTGGACATTTTGGAGGCACGAAGCATGGACAGCCAGGCCAGTGCCTGCTAGTACCCAGGAGAGCCATGGCAGTTGCCTGGACTTGGCAGTGTTGAGAGAACACTGTGGGGGCCGCAGTAATCATCGTGTCCGTGGCCTCACCAGAATGCGCTTTGTCTCTCTCTGTGTAGTTCAGTTTGAATTATTTATGATGATCCTTCCTAGTCATTTGGGAAGATGAATGAAGTCTTAGTAATTGGAGCCCTTGCACAGCCTTCTCTTGGCTAACGTCCGTTGAGACATCAGCCCCCCGGGGAGCTCCAGGACTTGGCTCACCCCGCAGTCAGGTGAGCCCCAGCAGAGCCCCAGCAGGCTCAGGTACCCCTCCCTCCCCTCCCCCTGCAGTGGCAGAGCACAGCTAAGCTCTGCGCCCTGCATGAAGGGCAGGTGACCAGAGAACGGACACCTTGACTCTGGCCTCGGGCCCCTCTGGGTGGATAACTTATCCCCTGTGTTCGCTTCCCCCACTCCCTGCCCAGGCCAGTGAGCTATTTAGGAATGCTTTATTCTCGTGATGTAGCCAATTGGTTTTCTTGAGCTTGCTCTGCAGAGCTGGCCTTGGGAATGAGGAGATGGCCCTGCGAAGCAGGAGCTGAGGCTGTGGAGAGGGCAGTCAGCCAGGCAGTGAGCTCGCGCACACACATGCACACACACACACACACACACACACACACACACACACACACAGTTTGAGGCAACTGAATTTCAGCATCGATAGCTGGGTAGTAGCAGCAGTGTGAGACTGTCAAGGGCAACTCACCGAAAAAAGTCAAAACATTGGGTTGATGACAAAGTGAGAACCCAGCAGCTGGAATTTTGATGCTAACAAAAGATTGTAAAGGAAGGAACAAGTGACCAAACATTGTGAAGACATGAGCTCGGAGTGCAGCAGGGAAGGCAGAGCTTGTACTGAGGAAATGCACGTCTTCATTAGAAACAGTAGAATGGATTTCAAAAGGAGGTTGAGAAACACCTTTTCTGTGTCTGAGCTGTAAGGAATCTCACGCACAGCTCTCTGGGACATAACCTGCATGCAGCAAAGCGTCACTGTCTTTCAGTGTTAAAGATGGATATGTGCCTCAACACCTCACACCAAACCTTGTCATGGAAGCCAGCAATTTTAAGTTAGTGTTATTTGTAGCTAAGACATTCTGTAAAGCGGTGTTCTCTATCCCAGGATTAGCCGTGTGGCTGGAGGCAGAGCAGACATGGCTAGTTGGGGGAGGAGGGAGTCCATTGTACTAGGGGTGCTAGACTGGAGGGGAAATCGAGGAGCCTAGGAAGCCAGAGTCGGCAACCAAGTATATAGGAGTATGTCTGTCATCTGGAATTGTCCAGTGGTGCCCTGTAGAATGGAAGCCACGCTCTGCCACGCCCACTAGGGCCTCTGGGATGCATCTAGTCTTTCAAAGAGGATGGAGCCCATGGTCTCTGGTTAGGGTAGGAGCTGTGCTGGGGAAGGGAGGCTGTGGATGAATTTCCATATGCCTGTATCCCCCCCTTCTTGTGGGGAACACTTAAGGCCACTGAAGGCTTGTGCCTTGTAAAAGTCTCTATCCCCTGGGTGCCTGGGCAGCTCAGTCGGTTGAGAGTCTGACTGTGGCTCAGATCATGGTCTCATGGTTCATGAGTTCAAACCCCACATCGGGCTCTGTGCAGACAGCTCAGAGCCTGGAGCCTGCTTCAGAGGCTGTGTCTCCCCCTGTCTCTGCCCCTCCCCTGCTCATGTTCTCTCTCTCTCTCTCTCTCAAAAATAAATGAATAACCCTTAAAAATTTTTTAAAGTCATAGGATATCCCCTGTGATATCCCTCCCAGTGGTTTTACCAACAGTGAAAGACTGGTATGGATAGACAGGGTTTTGATGCAAAGAAGGAAAAAGGTTTCTATCTTTGTACAATCTAATCTGTCTGCCTCTTCAGTCCATGGGCAGTGTTGAAGCTGTCCCATCTTCTCACCACTGTGTCGAATCAGAAAAATTGTACTCAATCTGCCTCCCCACACCGATAGGATGCATATATATATATTTGTGTGTGTACGTGTCTGTATATAAAGAGATTTATTTCAAGGAATTGGCTCATACGGTCTTGGGGGCTGGCAAGTCTGAAGCCTGTAGAGCAGCCTGGTAGGCTGGAAACTCAGCCGGGAGTGAGTTAATGCTGCAGTCTTGAAACAGAATTCCTTTTTTGAGAAACCTTGGATCTTTTTTTCTCTTGGAGCCTTTCAACTGATTGGACGAAGCCCACCCACATTATCAAAGAATCTCCTTTACTTAATGTCAGTGGATTGTAGATGTTAATCATGTGCATGAAATATCTTCACATCAACACCTAGATTAAGTTTGGTTAACTAAGCAGGTACCATAGCCTTACCAAGTTGACATGTAAAACTGACCATCACATTGCATAACCTCCTTGAGCCTCAGCATTCCCCATCTATAAAATGGACTTCTGATTATCTCTGTGACATAGGCTTGTTGTGAAGATGAAATGTGCTGATATGCATATTTTTAGTCTGTCCCCAGTAGGTACTTGTAGGTCACTGTTGGTTTTAGTGCTATCAGCAGAGGCTATGGGAAATGTGCCCAGAAGCATAAGAATGCCCTCCATCAACCGTGCCTGGAAGGTAGCTGTACCTGCGTGTAGCAGGCCTTCGAGCTAGTGTAGACAGTCCTTGAAGGGCTGTGGGATTATGGAAGGTGATCCTCAACCTGGGGTGGGGATACTCCTCAGCTCTTTGGAGGATGCTGATTGAAATGCAGCTATTCGAAGAACGGCAGCAGATTCTTCTGAGAGCCTTTAAGGCAATTCTTGATACCCCCCCCATTTATTTATTTATTTATTTATTTACTTACTTACTTACCTATTTATTTATTTATTTATTTATTTATTTATTTATTTATTTATTTTATAGTTTCCCTAGTGTGTAGGTTTGTTTTGTTTTGGTATAACTGACTAGAGATACTTAATTCAGATCTAGCGGCTCATGAGAGTCAGACCTCTTCTCAAATGTCTTCTCAAATGTCTCTTCCTCCAAGGGCATCACCAAGAATCACTTCTACTGTTAGTCTCCTGTCCCTGTCCCATCAATAATCATGTTGCACAGGACGAGGGGGGATGGTGTCCTGGCACAGTGGCCCCAGGCAGGTCCTGGTGCTGGTGGGTGGGGACTCCTCATCTCCTCTCCCCCTCCAGCCTGTCCTTCTCCATCAGGAGGAGTTTTTAGTCTGCTTGGAGAGAGTCCTGGACGCTCATTACCTGACTGTGTGTTACTAGGGCTCAGGGTTCCTGTACCTGACCGGTCAGCCATAGAGGGTACTGTTTCTTGTGAAATCCTCTCTTATATCCTTTGGGTCTGCCTCCTTCTGACTGCTGTCAAGTGGGCAAGGTAGGCAAGGCCTACTTCAGTTCATAAAAGGCAGAGTAGGAAGCTCTCTTAGGCATGTGAGGTTTACCAGAACCTTCCCCTGGGGTAGTTGGCTGCTAGCTCAGTGATGAACCATGTGATGCTTGGTTCCCATCCACCACTGTTTCTTGCATGGAGTTCTCTAGGTGGAAACCCTGTGAGGCTCGGGCGTAAATGGTAGGATGAGTCCTTGGCTCTTATCGTACAACTACAACAGTACCAGCACCCCTTAAATTGTTCTTTGGATAGAATTTGATCCCTGTTTCACCTCTTTCCCATGTGTCTCTCCTTTTCCCAATAGATTCTGGAGAGGTTTGCTGACTGCAGGGTGGCCAACATTGGGGCTGGGCATGGGGGTGGCCGGGCATGGAGGGTGAGGGGTGAGCCTCAGGTAACTCAGTGTTGACATCTCACCATCGTCTCTGGAAGAATAAGAACACACAGTCTGCAGTTAATAGGCTTTGTCCAGCATTGCTGCCTTGGACGGGAGCTCCCAACTCCGGAGCTCTCAGAAGGCCACAGAAGCTCCACATCATCCTGGCCAGCCGTGTGTTCCCCTCTCCAAACCCTGAAGCCTATAAATATGTGCCTGTGGGACTGAATTCCATGCTTTGAGCTGATCACCTCACTGCAGCATCCGACTTCTTAGTTTTAGTGTTTGTAGCCTGTTCATATGAACACTCAGTAACTATTAGATCAATGTGGGGATAGGGTAAGAGACAAATTGTTATTTTTTAAATGATTATTTTTTTAGAGAGGGGGGTGGGGGGAGAGAGAGAGAAAGGGTGGGGGGGAGAGAGAGAGAGAGAGAGAGAGAGAGAGAGAGAGAGGAGAATGAGTATCTCAAGCAGGCAGTGCAGCGCCCAGGAACCTGAGATCTGAACCAAAATCAAGAATTGGACACTTCACTGACCGAGCCTCCCGGGCACCCCAAGAAGCAAATAGTTTTAAGTCCTTCCCTCACTCCCTGGTTTTGACACAGAGTTGGAGGCTGGAGAGACATCAAATGGCTTCTTGGAGAATAGTGTTGGTTGGGGCAGAGCCAGGCTACACCCCAGTCTCTCGATCCTTGATGCTGTGTTCTTCCACCATGACATTTTGCATCTCTGAGCTTAAATTCTGGTCTCCTTCTCTCACGAATCCTTAAGAATTTGCAGGAAACACTTGGGTAACAAAGGACTGGGGTAGACTGGAAAACTTAAGGACCCAGCCTTGGAATTCCTGTTCTTCTTCAGCACATACACCCCTGCGGTCTTCTCCCTCACCAGCGTCCGGTGGTTACAGCCCGTGCCAGCTTTGCACGGGCACCGCAGGCAAGGTGCCTTCTCTCCCAGGCTGCCCTCTGCATCGTCTTGTTTGCTTTTCCTCAGAGGGGCCGTGTTTCCCTGTCCCCTTCCAAATCCAGTCATGCTTCACGTTTTGACTGCCATCCCCTGTTCTGTGGACTAACTCCCTACAAGATGCTGCCGCCTCTTGGCTAACAAGCCGCCCACTGTGCTTCCTCCGGGCACCTCCCGGGAGCCTGTCACAGCCTCCCACCCAGGTTTCGGCCTTTATTCCGTGGTGTCCGGGCCTCAAGCCACCCAGCGCACGCTCCGCTCCTTCAGCCATCTGCTCTCCGCCTGACCCTTGTGGTCACACCTTGTCATTCACACAACCCTCTCCCCTTTTCTGAGCGTCTTTCAAGGATTACAGTGAAGTGAGCGAGGCCTTGGGCACAGAATGTTAAGAAGGTACCAGAACCCCCAGTAATCAAGGTTAAAAAAAATCAATACGTTTGTGGCATTAATTTTGATTTTCTTGGGGCGCCTGGGTGGCTTAGTCGGTTAAGCGTCCGACTTTCACTTAGGTCATGATCTCGCGGTTCGTGGGTTCGGGCCCCGCGTCGGGCTCTGTGCTGACTGCCAGCTCAGAGCCTGGAGCCTGTTTCAGCCTGTGACTCCCTCTCTCTCTGACCCTCCCCTGCCCACGCTGTCTCTCTCTCTCCTAGAAATAAATAAAACATTAAAAAAAAATTTTTTTTTTTATTTTCTTTACGGCGTTACTTGTCAGTATGATGTCTCTTGGTCCCTGAGTTGGGGGCACCTCTTCCGTGTTGTCCCCAAGGCGGGGGTCTCATTTGCTGCACCCTGACCCAGCCCGGTCATTCACACTCCACTTTTCCCTGCCCCCCCGCCCCCTTCCCAGCTCTGCCCCTCACCGTCCTTCACTGTTACTCTTCGAGTCTTCTGGTCCTTGCAGACTCATTCCTTGAGAATTAATGTTCTGTTTACATCTTTTTCCAGACTGTTAGTTAATAAAGATGTTAACACGTTCCATAGGTCTTAATGCAGCCTCTCCGTAGCCTGCCCACTCACTGGGGCCCTTCGCCCGAGAAAAGACACTGCATTTTGTCCCGAGTTCTGTTGTTCACCGTCTCCCAGGGAGTGTGACCATCACACCCGGCAGGCCTCAGTGGCTCATGTGCCCCATTTGGTTCACCTCCAGGAATGGCATGAAAGAGAAGCCCCTGTGAATAAGGCTTAGGATCCTGTGAATGTTCGGGGTGAACTATATGCACGGTCTGGCCAATCTGCAGTAATTTTTCAGGGAAGATTTTGTAGAGGCTACATCAGTAACTTCTCCGAAGCCCACTCTCTCATCTCACCTCCAGCCTCCTTGATTTTTGTCAATCGGGAAACGACCTCCCTGCCGTGGGCAGGGGCAGCTCGCTGCTCTGTGCTTAGAATGCATCTGCCACGCCATGTGGCTGCAACTGGAGTTACCTTTGTTTCTGCTTGTCAGAGGAAAGGATAGATTTTGTAAGATAAATATGACAAAATGGAAGGTTACCGCAGGATGATACATCCTTTGCAAACAAGCCCAGGCTCACAGGTAAAAGAAGGGGCTGTTGTATTCTTTGTTCTTTGTTATCAACGTAGCAACTGCCCATAAAAATAACTGGGGAAATAGAGACAAACATTAAGTTGTCCTTATACCCCAAAGTAGTCACTATTTACATAATCTTGCCACATTTCCTTTTGTTCTTTTTACGTATTTACTGCGCCATGGATGTGGCTTACGTCTTTGCTTTCACATAGCACGGTATCATAGTCTGGGTAGACTTACGTAATCATTACTACTGTCATTTTTAAGGATTGCAGGCTCCTCAGTCCGAGTCAATGTATCTTTCTGTATTTCACTCTTCCCCTTTCTGTCGGTCACTCAGGTTATAAATACAGTTCTAAGTACCAATGGGGTGAACATCTTTTGTGCATAGCATTTTGCTTAGTTAGGATCCATCTCATCACTTAGATTCCTGATGATGGAATTAATCCCCTTTGTGAACAGGAGGATGAGCATGTTGCTAGAATGTTTTAGAGGAGAGTGTCACTGGTCGACAAAGACATGGTCCACATATAAAAGTCGGCATTCCTGTTCCTCTGCGTGCATTGGGGAAAAGCGTTAAAAAAAAATGTTTATTTAGAGAGGGAGAGAGAGAGCTTGTGTGTGAGCAGGTGAGGGGCATAGGGAAAGGGAGAATCCCAAGCAGGTTCCTCACTGTCAGAGCCCCAGAGCCCGACATGGGGTTTTGAACCCATGAACTGTGAGATCGTGACCTGAGCTAAAACCAAGAGTCAGATGTGCAACTGGCTAAGCTACCCAGGTGCCCCTGGGTAAAGGCATTTTTATCCATGAGTTACTGTTACCCTAGGAGTCCCTCAGATAGACATATAAATAATTGTGTCACTTTTCATAGTACTCTGATCCATGTATTTTCTCATGCTAACAGCATCAATGATAGAAATAATATCCTGACTGCTACCTGACATATTCCTTCCACTGGCGCCGTTTGATAGAAATCTATTTGAGTCACGTATGTAATGTTAAATTTTCTAGTACACCTATTAATCAAAATAAAATGAAACAGGTGAAAGTAATATTAATACTTTATTTAACCCAGTATATGTGAAATATTGTCATTTCTGCCCATAGCACTAGCCACAGGTGCTTAATAGCCATGCCGCCTTCTGCCAGATAAGCCAAAAAGCTCTAGCAAACTCTCTTATTTCTTTTAGGTTGGCCATTAAAGTCTTTCCTGTTTTTCAGTCTCAAGTTCAGGTTTACCCAAAGCTGACTCTGAGGCAAGGATTGGCTGGGCAGGCAGTTTATCTGGGAGGTGATTCCAGGAAGCGTATGGGAGCAGGTGGAAGACGTGAAGGGAAGAGGGAGTTTTCCGAGGACAGCTGTGACATTGCAGGATTACTGCTGCGGACCCCTGGAGCTCCACCCTGCTGGGGAGGCTCTGAGGAAATGGGTGGACATGCCTCAGAATTGGCCCCCAGGGAGATCCAGGCACAGGGACATCTACTCACCACCCCTACTGTCCATTCATTGGTTGTGCTTGTCTCCGGGGGTGTTAACGACCCCACTTCAAGTGCACCTGCTCAGGGCCAGGCATACTTCTGTGGTTCTAGAGGAAGCCCTCAGACCAAGAAGTAAAATGCAGGCTCTCAAGGGGGATTGTAGTCAGGGTGCTGAGACTGTCTCGCATGGTTGTTGGTAAACTCAGGATCTGCCTCCGGGTCTATGTCATGGCCTAGTTGGGTCTTCTTGGATGGGCGTGATCCCAGCCCAGGTCATTCTCTGTTGATAGCAGTCATGGGTGATTCGGTCTGCATTCATGGATACAAGCAATAGAAACTGATTTTTGCCCCACAAGGCAAAAGCTGGTTGACAGAAGGATGTTGAGGACTCTTGGAATGTAATAGGACCCATGGAACATGCTGGCTTGGGAAGAGGTAGGAGTATGATTTTGAGTTCCGGGACGTAGCAAGCCAGCAGCACAGTTCATAGCTTCTAGTGGAACAGAAGATATTGTTTCCGAGTGTGGAATGGAAGGAGGTCACTCTGACTTCCTTTTGGAAGGTCACCACCTAAAATTATCTTTCCAATTATACTACGTATGATAAAAGAAAGATGATTCCCCTACAGGAAATTTTTAGCTGCTAGGCAGCTAAAAATGGACAAATGGCCACTTGCAGCAGGGGATTGGGCTTCCTGGTGAAATGAGTAAGACTGCCGATCAATTTTCTACTTTTGGTAACACGCTACGGTTATGTGAGAGGTCACTGTTGGGGGAGGCTAGGTGATGGGTATGTGGGACCTTTCTGTGGTATTTTTGCAACTCCTTGTGGGTCGATAATCATTTCTCAATAAAAAGTAACAAAAAAAAGGAAGGGGAATTTGGTGCTTTGGGTACGTGGATACTTTGGGAGTAAAATTCAGAGATATTGGAATATCCAAACCTCATGTTTTCTCCTGATTCATCCTTAAGGGCACCAAAATACCAGAGTTAAACCTTTTTTTTTTCTTTTATAGTTTATTGTCAAGTTGGATTTCCATGTAACACCCAGTGCTCATCCCAACAAGGGTCCTCCTTCATGCCCATCACCCCTTAGACCTCAACTTACTCCCCCTCAAGCTTTCCAAACCCTGAGGAGGGTTAGGTACCCATGTATGTGAACTCTCATGGGTTTTTTGCTGTAGCCAATTTATCGTATTTTTTGAAGTTTATATTTGGAGTTTTGATGATGATCTGCAGTTAATTGGATAGGATAGCAAATAGGTCTGGGAAGGGACTGGGTTAATACAGCTTCTCAGTCCCATTTCAGTAAGAAGGAGGGTGGGGGGAATAAGATCTCTTTTGTTAAAACATTCCCTCCAAGTAACAGCATAGCAGCTATTTCTTTATATGGCTTCCCTGCCAAAGCATATTCTGAGGGGATTATTAGGTTCTAGAATGTAACCATTGGTATGAAGACAGTCAATTCTCAAGAGAACGTGAATACTTCCATTCTTTGTTCCTGGGATGCTCTAATGTGAGTGGAATCGAAAGAGAACATGGGGCCGTGGTCACGTGTACTGCCCATGCCGGAGCCGTGTGTCACCAGTATGGATTTATCCACACCTCCCAGTTACTGGGTGTTGGGAAGCCACTGCTTACCTAAACAAGATCTGTGGGACTTCCACCCTCATTTAGCCATGAAATTTCTACTAATAATTCCACGATAAGCATTTGGCCAATCAGATACGTTCTTTTACGATACGTTTGGACAGATTTAATCTAAGCAGCAGTAATAATTCACAATGATAGAAAACACTGAGCCATATTCTTCCTGCTAAGTTATTCCCTGGGAGTAAATCAGCTATTGAGAGAGGGAGATGCATTCACGTGTGCAGGCCACTGGAGGCTTGCTCAGTAAGTTAGTTAGGGTTGTGGGGTGCTAGACAGTCCCACAGACCTCGGTTTCTGACTCTGTGCACAGCCCAGCCCTCAAGGCCGGGGTGGGCATGCTCACAGCCTCCACGTAATCCTTCTTCCCGGAAGGCAGAATATTTTATGGGTATGATCTCATTCTTCCTCCCAGCCATCTCTGGAGGCTGGGAGGGTTCTGCTTTGGGAAGCTCCTGGAAGATTTCCTTCTTTCTTCCCAGACCTTTCCACAGCTCACTTTCTTCCAAAGGCTGCAGCAAGACAATCCCTCTCCACTGGCTTTTTCTAGAGTTTCCAAGGAGCCACACTGTCCTTGTAGGGGAATGAGAACGTGCTCTTTCCTTTCGTCATGGGGTCGGGAGTCATGGAGGGCTCCACACAGTCCTGGCTCCATGGCGGACGTGATCGGGCCCAGGCTGTCTGCCCTCCGCAGCCCTCAGTTTCCTATAGGAATGGGGAGGATACCGCTTGTAATATCGAGACTTTCAATAACGGAGAGGTATATACACAAGGTAAGTAGAGGACCTATATTATTAATATTAACTTCATAACCAAAAATACTGGGGCGCCCGGGTGGCTCCATCGGATGTGTCCGACTCTTGATTTCGCCTTAGGTCATGATCTCACAGTTTGCGAGGTCATGCCCAACATGGGAATCCGTGCTGACAGCAAGGAGCCTGCTTGGGATTTCCTCCCTCCCTCCCTACCCCCCCCCACCCCCGCTTCTCCCACCAAGAAATAAATAAATAAACAAACTTTAAAAAAGAACTGAATCTCAGAGAGAAGGTTAGAGGGATCCCCCCTGAGTCATTAGCCAGAACCCTGCCTTCTGGTCCAGAGTGCCCATGCTGATGCCTGTGCTGTTGTGGTTACGGCACCGGCTCTCAGATCAGACTGCATGCTCACCATCGTAGTGACCTGTTGTATCACCTGAGAACATGAGACAAATACACTGTAGTGGAAACAACACAACTTTCCGATGCAGACAGAGCCTGTTGAAATCCTGACTCCAGGGTCTTTTGTTCCTTCTGGTCCCTTCTCTTCCCTGTGCCCCAGCTGTGTGCCCGTTTGGTGGTGACACGAGGATGTCCTCCTTGGTTTCCAGTTGTCCCCAGAACTGGCTTTTTAAAAGAGAAGAATAGACCTTGACTTTGGGATCCAAGTTGAGGTTCCTCCTTGCCAGGAAAGGCTTCCCCATCTGTCTGAGGTTTCTTATCAAGGGGAGATGATTTTCTGTTTACACTGACAGGAGTGGCACTCGGTCTTACCTTCGGTGGTGGGCAGAATGATGCCACCGTCACCTCCTTCCTCTCTAGAAAATGTCAGGTCCCCGTCCTCGGAACCTGTAAAGAGCCCTTATAAGGGAAAAGGATCTTTGCAGATGTGATTAAATTAGGGAGTTTGAGATGGCGAGGTTATCCTGGATTCCTGGGGCGGGGCCTAAGTGCAGTCCTGTCTCATGTGTGTGTGTGTGTGTGTGTGTGTGGGCACGTGCGCGTGTGCCTGCAGAGAGCTTTATTGTTGCCACGGACCACAGGCCCTCTCCCAAGGTCCAGGGACATCAGAAAGCTGCCTAGTGGCTGCAGGGAGAGATCAGCCACGAGCCTTGGCCCCAGGGGGATGCCAGAGGGGCCCCTCAAAGGCTCCTGGGCTCCCGTGTGATCCTTTGGAAGAACAAAGGCCGGCTGGGGGCCAGCCAGCCTGCGGATGTAGGCGGGGGTGGGGTGGGGGGGATGCTTGTCTCCTGTCTCCTCAGTGAATGTCTCCTCCTCATCCAGGAGGTGGTTCTCCGGGAAGCCGCTGTGCGGGCAGGACCCAGGGCATGCAGACCCGGAAGGGCCTGGTTCAGGTTCTCTGGGACCATGGCAGCTACTGGGGCGTCCAGGGTTTTACCCCACTCGTCTTGGGACGGCTTCTGCGTGGTTCAGAAGAGGGTGTGGCCACTGTGCTGGTTTTGCGTCTTCAAGAGATGCTCAGCATCCTTGTACTTCCCAGCTGACTCCCAGAAGGGGAAGCAGCCCACCCCCTCCAGAGCCACATGGTAAGGGGTGGAAATAGAAGCCTGGAGAGAGGTAGGTATAGGAGAGGCCTGAAGATGCATGTGGATCCGGTGGTTGACAGAGGCCTCCACCTCGCTGGAAGAATTCTGACAAACCTGGGAGCTCCTGGTTGATGGGTAATAAGGAGCTAAGCTTGAAACATGGTGTTGGCTGGTCCCAGAGGCAGAGGATGGCCAAGAAGATGGCTCTAAAGGTTGCGACTGGAAAAAAGTTTGGAGGGTGGTTGGAGGCTGGAAGAAAGGGCATCCTTGGGGTCCATTCCATCCAAACACTATCGAAGGAAGAGACAGACTCGGGGGACCAGCAGGTGCATGGGCCATATGTATCCTTTCAAGAGAGAGACTGAGAGCAATTTGACCCCTCATGATGGGGGGATGGACAGAGAGATTTGAAGGCACTAGAAGATTGGAGTGATGTAGTCACAAGCCAAGGAATGCTGATACCCTCCCAGAAGCTGGGACAGGCTAACACTGGATTTTCTCCAAGAGCCTCCAGAAGGAGCACAGCCTTGCTGACACCTGGATTTGAGCCTTGTGACCCTTGATTTCTGACTTCTGGCCTCCAGAACTGGGAGACAACAAATGTTCCTTGTTTTAAGCCACTGAGTTTGTGATAGTGTGTTAAGGCATGAAATCGACATGCCTTCCTCCTGTTGGGGCTGATCCTGGGTGGGGACGAGGGTGGGGTCAGCCCCGCCTGAGGGCATGGTTTCCGCAACATGAAGAACCCAGGTGTGGGAAAGCAGACCTCTGCCTGCTGGAGATTGACCCAAGCTCTGGTCCTGCTTATAGCTCAGACCTGTGGCCATCGCTCTAAGTGATCCAGGGTCAATGGTCAAAGAAAGGTGGTTTGATACAGGACCTTCAGGCCCTGGCCTTCGAGGCCATGCTGTGGGAGCCTCTGTGGTGGCCTCCATGACCAGAGCTGGGACTCATCTCCTCATCTGTCTGTCAAGGAGCCTGGTCTGGGCTGGGGGCAGAGCAGACACAAGCTGCTCCGGAGTCTATGCAAGGTGGGAGGGCGACTTTGAGTCGTGGTTCCCGTTCGCCATGTTGTGATGTAGGACCCACTGGGAGACAGGATGCATGTGATCTGCGAGCAAGGTGAGAACGCTGACTTCCGCAGGAGGTTGAGGTTTTTAGTAAATTAGGGGAGATTCATGGTTCTTTCACTCACATGTTTTCTGATATGTTCTCTGGAGTAGGACAGAGAGGGGCGAGCTTTAGTTAGCTCACCAGGAATTGCTCATGATTTGGGGGACACTTGTCTGGCAGGTGAGTCACGGAAATAAGAGTCCAAGAGCCATGACCAAGGAATGGTTTCCCCACCCTCTAGCCACACAGTTATGTGATCGTCCCACTGTTAGGCGCATGGCAGGTATCGCTCATTGATCACGGCCCTGTAAGGCTTGGACTTGGTCACGGAATCCCCCTCAACACAGTGCTTTAGTTTCCCATCACCACTGGATGAGGTTTGACATTGAAGTGACACACATTTGCCATTCCTGCTAATTCCTTCCCCAACTTTGGGATGCCGTGAATCTGCCCTAATTCCCAGCAGAGTCTTTCCAAAGTCCCTGTATAGGCCTCTGTTTAATGAGAGGTCTTTCCCCTCACTCCCCTGCCTTCTTTGATCAAGGTAACTTGCAGGTGATAAAACCAGTTCCCAGTTTACCAAGGTTCCCCATATAGAGCCTTCATGGGTCACAGATCACAGATGTGGCCTGGGGACTAAATTTGGAAATCAGCAGCTTGTCCTGTGATGGGTGTTGGCTGATATTTTTTAGGGTGAGAGTTTTGGTCAGCACCACCAGCATGCAGCAGGCTCGCAGAGCGCTAGGTGAAAGCACGACTGTGCATTCCGGCACCACCGGGGCTGGAGGCCATGGTCTTGCTACCCAAGAGGGGAGAACAAGCCGGCTGCCAGCTAGCACTTGCCCCCTGGCCTTGCCAGCGTCCGTGTCTGGGCAGCGGATGTACTGGGGCTGTGGGGGCTGGGCAGTCAGAAGCTGTGGAGGTTCTGAGGGGCTGCAGGGAAGAGGAGAAGGTCGAGGAGACAGTTCAAATCCAGATCCTGAAAGTTACCGGCCGGTTGTTATTGTGAACGTTTTTTTCTGGTGTCAACTTCCTGGGAACCCCTGGAGAGAAATCTGCTGTCATGTCATTTCTGAAGGAGAGACGGCCATGGCTAGATGTGCAGTAAGGATTTCCTGTGTGCAAGTGATTTTCTGATAGAGCTTCTAAGCAGACCTCACTCTTCCCTCTTCTAGGGCGACTTGGATAGAAGGATGGTTATGTGTGTGGCCTGGGTGGGTGAGGGGTTCCTCCCTCCCTCCCTCTTTCCCTCCCTCTCTCACTTTTCTTCCTCCATCCTTTTAGAGCATCCACTATGCACCAGGTACTAGTTTACACATTAGGTTTTAGCGGTAACTAGTTTCTGCCCTCAGGAAGCTTACATTCTAGTGGGGACGGGAGGGCCAGTGAGAACACCAGCAAATCTGTGTGGAATGTGTCAGGTGCAGATGCATGCCAAGGCGGAGAAGAAG
Organism: Proteles cristata cristata; assembly: GCA_017311185.1. Classification (NCBI taxonomy): domain Eukaryota; kingdom Metazoa; phylum Chordata; class Mammalia; order Carnivora; family Hyaenidae; genus Proteles; species Proteles cristata. Next base: position 432,575 of record JAESUZ010000722.1, read on the forward strand.
ATTGGGACGGTACAGCCAGGTAGAGGGGCTGAGGGGCTCTGCCCGATACGGAAGTGTCTAGAATGTGGGCCAGCTGAGCAGAGGGAACGTGCCTCCCAGACAGTTTAGGGAGGGAGTGTTCCTGGAGAAGGAACCAGAGCGGAGGCCCTGGGGTGGATCTCGAGAAGTTGGCAGAAACCTCACGGGTGGTGACCTACATAGGAGGTCAGTGACAGGGAAGTCTGGTGACGAGACAGGTCTGTGTCCTCGGATGGGTCCCCCTCTGCCTTCCGGGAGGACGGGGGGACAAAGGAGGGTCTCAGTGCTGGAGACGTTGGGGACTCGGAAGGGATTTTGCTGTGGTTTTGGCTGGTAAATGGACATCGCTTCACTCTCTTTTGTGACCCCCAAAATAGCGCAGCAACTTTGCCTTCCTAAAGTGCTGTGTCTGGATTAGAAAAAGGAGCCAGTATTCCCTCGCCACCAAATGGGAAGGTTTGTCATAACCAATGAAAACTAGTGCCCTGGCTCTTCTTGTTTTGAAGGCTATGGAAGTACATAGTCATGTCGAAGTTTTGGAAAGTACTGACAAGCACACAAAGAGAGCAAGACGTACCTGCTTTCCTACTATCTTGAGATAATTGCTGTCAGTGTATTGCTTTCTATCAAATCAGCATGGGATTATTTAACAGAAATCTACGAAGCACCTATTATTACAATACAGTACACATGTACACATGTACATGTTATGTACACATAACAGACCAAAAAACCCTGTCCTTATGGATTTCACTTTATAATACGGAGAGATGGACAACCCAGTAAGCAAAATACGTTAACATGCCAGATTGGTGCTAAGCGCTGAAGGAAAGGAGCCAGGAAGACAGGGTGTTAAGGGGAGGCTACAGTTTTTGAGGTACTGCTGTGAAAAGAAGTCCTAATTGGATGGGTATCGTTTGAATAAATCTGACCAGGTGAGGTGGTGAGCCATGTAGATATCTGGGGAAGCACGTTCCTGACAGAGGAAACTGCCAGTGCAAAGGCCCTGAGGTGGAGCATGTCTGATATGTTCAAAGAACAGAAGGAAGACAGTGGCTGGAGGGAGGGAAGGATTGGGAGGGTCATAGAAGATGAACTTAGTGAGACTGTGTGGGACCAGACCACACAGAGCCTTCTAGGCCATGGTAGAGACTCTGGTGGCCATTCTGAGTGACCAGGAAGCCTGAAAAGATATAAAGCAGGGGAGGCACACGAGCTGACTTGTCTTTTAGAAGAGGCTGCCTTATGGGACATAACTACAGGCATCTGGGGTAGAAGCAGGAAGGGCTGCCATGTCCAGTAGTACAGATTGTGCACTGCTCAAGGGCAGGTTGTGGAGGCTGGAGATAGGATCAAGAAGTAGCATCCATTAGAGCGAGAGCACCTTCCTCAAATTCACCCAAGGTGCACTCAGGCCAACAGAGCTGGGTAGTCTCACTTTTTTTTTTCTTAGTGTATGTCGCTAACATTTCGCCCATGTCTTGAAATAGTCTTTGACGGCATGTTTTTTAGCGGATGAACAGTATTACCTCATTTGGCTGCACCATAATATAATTAACCACCTCTATTAGACACTTCAGTTGTTCCCGGCTATTCACTATTTTTAAAATGTGCTGATGGATGTCAGTGTACATAAATCTCCATGTACATCTCTGACTATTTCCCTGGGCTAAATTTCTAGGAAACGAGCAATCAGGTTAAGTAATATGCATTTTTAGGCTCTTGGTTGTTAACTTACTTTTTAGAAAACAGAGCTGAGCTCGGAAAGGCTGAGGCCCCCAGGTAGGTAGCTAGGAGCTAGTGGGGTGGGATGTGGATTCAGATGTGCTATTTTCCAGACCCATCTTCCCCCTCTCTCACCATACTTAGAGACCACTTTGTTGTCACACAGCCACGGGCAGGGGCCAAGTGGCCTCATTTTGGTGGCTTTGATGATGATGGTGGTCAAAGAGATGAAACTAGCCAGATTTCTTTAATCAACTCTGTGCCTGGGACTGTGCTCAGCATAGAATGTGAATATTCCCTTTGGACACTCAGAGAAACCCTAAGGGGCAGAAATAGATTTCGCTTCATTTATAGATAGGGACACTGAAAATCAGAGAAGTTAAGCAGCCTACCTGAGGTCACACAGCTCCAAAGTGAGAAAGCCAGGGTCGAGCCCTGACACTCGCATTCTTTGTTTCTTAAATTTGGTTTATCTACCTTTTAAATTATAGCATAGTTAACATATAGTATTATATTTGTTTCAGGTATACAATAAATATAGTGATCCACCAATTCTATACGGTACTCAGTGCTAATCAAGATAAGTGATTAAAAATAATTATATAAAATTTATTATATAAAAATAATTTTTTTTATGTTTATTTTTGAGAGAGAGACAGAGCATGAGCAGGAGAGGGGCAGAGAGAGAGATACAGAACTTAAAGCAGGCTCCAGTCTCCGCGCTGTCAGCACGTTGCCCGATGTGGGACTCAGACTCACAAACTGTGAGATCATGACTTGAGCTGAAGTCGGATGCTCAACCGACTGAGCCCCCCAGGCGCCCCCACATATGTGAACCCTTTATCCCCTTCACCTGTTTGATGCCCTCCACCCACCTCCCCTCTGGTAACCAGAAGTTTGTTCTCTGTAATAGAGTTAATAGTCTTTTTTTTCTTTATCTCTTTTTTCTGTTCCTTTATTTTGTTTCTTAAATCCCACATGTGAGTGAAATAATATGGTACTTGTCTTTCTCTGACTGACTTCTTTCATTTAGCATCATACTATTGTAGCTCCATCCCCACTGTGGTAAATGCCAAGATTTCATTCTTTTTCTTTATGGCCGAATAATATTACGTTATAAATACATATCTCACGTCTTTATGCATTTGTCTATCAGTGGACATGGGTTGCTTCCACAGTTTGGCTGTTGTAAATAATGCTGCAGTAAACATAAGGGTGCACATATCTTTTCAAATTAGCGATTTCATTTTCTTTGGGTAAATACCCAGGAGCTAACACCTGTGTTCTAAACCAGACTGTGCTCCCGGGTCTTCCAAGAGAAGTTTCTTGAACGATGAATACTGGCTCCTGTTGGCTGCCAGTTCATTTTATAGCCTGCCCTTGGGCTGAGAGCCTCTATGCTGCTCTTGCTGTAATAACTGTTATCACTATTATTATTACTGTATCACTTTTATTACTATTTATGCTAATACAGTGATACATTATATATGCTGGTGTACGTATAACACTAGGTGATACTAACCAGTACGTGTATGATATTGCTATTACTCTATGCTCTTACTATTACTACTCTTCCTACATAGTTACTATTAATCCTCTGCCATTGCTATTACCGTGAGCCACGTTTCTCATGCTGGACCCTGGGCTGAAGAGACGGAGCGTACCGTTACTACAGCAGATGATAGAGACCCAATATCATGAGCAGAAACCTGTCCTACCTCTTAAGTTATTGCCTCATGTTATTATTATTATTGCTGTAATTATTACTCTGATAATACTGATCATTAATATCACTCCTAGATTAAACACAGGCGCTGATATTTCCAAGCCAGCCTCTTAGCTAAGTGTTTTGCTGGTTTTGCTCACGACCACCTCACTACAAAGCCGTGTTCTTTTACTGTGCGCCTTTTGCAGTTGGGGAAACTGAGGACTGGAAGGTTTCACGACAGCTCCGATCTTTTTCTGACGGATTTACTGAGGTCTGAGTTACACACACCAATCTGGAACTATTTGAAGTGTACAGCGTGGGGCTCTGACTTTATACGTAGCCCTAAAACCATCACCGCAGTCAGGATGGGACGCGTCAGAGGTGCCTGGGGGGCTTGGTCGGTTAAGTGTCTGACTTCGACTCAGGTCATGATCTTGAGGTTTGTGAGTTCGAGCCCCATGTCGGGCTCTGTGCTGACAGTTCAGAGCCTGGAGCCTGCATGGGATTCTATGTCTCCCTCTCTCTCAGCCCCTCCCCTGCTCATGCTTTGTCTCTTTCTCTCTCTCTCTCTCTCTCAAAAATAAGTAAACATTAAAAAAAAAAAAAAGATGGGGCGTGTCAGGATGCTCCGGGGCTCTGATGACACTGACATCAGGGGTCTTGTGTAGAGCCCCCCCGCTGACTGTGGGTGTCTGCTACTGATCAGGCGAAAGTCTCAGCCTTTTCCACTGCTTTTCACAGCCACATGCCACTGCCATTTTCTTTCTGCCCCCACTTGCCGCAGTGCTTTCCGTGGCCAACGACCAGTATTCTTGAGTGACAGTAGACCTTTATTTCCAGGGAGGGGGTCTCTGGCAGGAGGGATTCTGAAAGGGCATAATTCAAGGTTCTGGGGACGCCCCCCACCCAGCATTCCCCTGGGGCTCTGTGCAGAAAACAGAAGACCTCTCCAGTCGATTGAGTCGCTGTGGGGCCCCGCCACCTCCCACTCACTCCGCCAGCTCTTGAACCTTATTCACTCTACAGGACCAACTCTTGCTTCCCCATGCAAACCAAAGGCATTTCATGACTCCCTGGGGTGCACACTTTGCCTCTGGGGAACTCTCTATGCCCTGTTAACTGTTACATTATCTACATCACACTCAGTTAATATTCAGATGGACTGTGTGGGCGAACTGACTTTAAGGTAGTGTGTGTGTGTGTGTGTGTGTGTGTGTGTGTGTGTGTGTGTGTGTATTCCATTGCTAGAAACTTCTCTGTGACCTAAATGTGATGAACTGGTCTTGCTCAGGTGCAAAGCAGGAAGCCATGTGCACCTTGACTGAGGCTTGGCCCCCTGAAAAATCCACTGTCTTGGCCGAGGCCAACAGAGAGCAGCTCTCCAGGAGAGGTACCCTGCCCACGTGTGCCCTAGGGCCGAAGATGGGCGTGTCTCTCCATTTCTCCTTGAAATACCTCATGTGGGGGGACAGCTGTGAGAAGCCAGCCCTCTGTGCCCTGTGAACCAAACACATTTGTACTCATCACCATCTGTGGTGACAGCCAGCAGTTACCACATCTGTCTCCTCCCCTTCGCTTTTCCTGGAGCAGCGGTTCCTGAACTTGTCTGCATATTAGAATCGCTTGGGAGCTTAACAAAATGCTGTTGCCTGGTGCTGCCCTTGGGATGCTGATTTAATTGATGTTGGAGGGGGCAGCCTAGGCTTTAGAATATTTAAAGACCCTCAAGGGATTCTCATGTGTGGCCAAATTTGGGTCTAGAGCCTAGCGCGGTAATGTCTAAATGAAATACACTGAGAGCCACATATGTACTTTGAAGTTTCCTAGTATAGCCATATTTAAAAGGAATAAAGTAAAAAGAAATAGGTGAAATTCTATGGATATATTTTAACTCCATGCATCCAACATAGTGTTATTTCGACATGTTTCCAATTTAAAAAATTTTATGAGATGTTTTAGTTCTTTTTATTTACTTACTTATTTGGTACCACGTCTTTGAAATCCAGTGTGTTTTTACAATTACAGCGCTTCTCAACTTAGACCAGCCAGCTCTGAAGCTCGCTACCAAACTGGAAGTGCAGGGCAGGCACATAGTAGGTGCTCAAGAAAAGTTTTCGAACACGTGAACAGGTAGCAGGAGTCGTCATGGTCCTGTCTGTAGCAGTGAAACGGGGCTAGTGTGCCACAGGTATGCCGTTGCGAGCTCCCCACGGAGAACAGTGTTGCTTCTCTCTTAGGATTCAGGCCTCAGACACCAGCACTACCCGTGAGATCCTCCCTGGTCACCCCTTTGTTCCACCCCTGCACTCTGCTTCCCACCGCAGGTGGGCGCACCCCTGACACGGCAGAGTTTTGACATCCCAGGCTCGTTCTGCCATCATCATTGTCTGGGCCACCTGTGCCGTTCTTCCCTGTGCCTCCGTCACATAACCTATAAGCTCTTTAAAGCCCCAGTTATGTCCTGATTAGTCTCTGTTTTCCTAGCGGCCAGCACAGTTTGGATCCAGTAGGTGTTTATGGAATGAAGTCATGAACTAACAATGGGAGACATTTGAATTGCCACAGAGATCAGTTTCTTGGAGTAAGACTAGCCCAGGCAGGTCTTACCCAAAAGACAGAGCTGACTCCACTGCTTCTTCATTGTCTGGTTATTGCTGATCTTAATCCTGTGTCTCAGTCAGCGATGGCTGCATACTGCTGAGTAACAAACATCTCCAATCTCCTGTTGCTTCCAACAAGTAGTTATTTCTCATCCTCAGGCCTATGGGTTGGCTGGCATTTGGCTGATTCCAGCTGGGGTTGGCTGAGTTCTGCTCCAGGTTGTGGGTTAGGTCCTCCACGTTTCTGATGTGGGGACCCTGGCTGAGGTAGCACGGCAGATGGCAGATGGCAGGGAGTGTGAGAGGATGAGGAAACACATGTGCCTCTTAAAGCCTTGACTTGGAACTGTCACCATCACTTTCCCTACATTTTATTGCCCAAGGCGAGTCACCTAGCCAAACCCAGAGTCATCGGGGCATGGAGTGGGCGGGAAGCAGATATTCACCATCCAAACGACTGTGTGGTAATATTCTTCCCTGGCTGTGGGTGGTGGTGCTCCTGCCTGAAGGCCCCCCTCTTGTCTTGGCGATGTTTTACTTTAAGCCTGTTTTTCAGTGTAAGAAGAGAAGAGGATTGGTTTGTTTGTTTGTTTGTTTTTTTCTTCAGTCATAGCTTCTTTGCTGCCCTGAAGTTGCCTCTGCCTTATTTGACACTGGCTATTGTGTTTTCTGCCCTTTGACCTTGTGAATTAGTTAACATAAAAATTCATGCTAAATTCTCTTCCTACGGGGCGCCTGGGTGGCTTAGTCGGTTAAGCGTCCGACTTTCGCTTAGGTCATGATCTCGCGGTTCGTGGGTTCGAGCCCCGCGTCGGGCTGTGCTGACTGCCAGCTCAGAGCCTGGAGCCTGTTTCAGTCTGTGACTCCCTCTCTCTCTGACCCTCCCCTGCTCACGCTGTCTCTCTCTCTCTCTCTCCTAGAAATAAATAAAACATTAAAAAAAAATTTTTTTTAATTCTCTTCCTCCTCCCCAGGGAAGCAGTCAAGAATTGTCAGCCCCTGAAATAGAGATTATCCGACCCTAACAATGCTGTGTGCTCTGTGCACAAACCCTGTGCACACCCCCATTGGGGCCTGCAGCCGCTGTTGATTCTGCAGCCTTCCTCACTCTACCCCCAGCTGTTGAGGAGAGGATGTGGCTGACCAGAGCTCATGGTGGCCCCTGGCTTGTTTTTGTTTTTTCAGAATCTCTGCCTGTATTTCAAGGTGTTGCTGAGGCTTAAGGAAATCAACTCACTCATGTGGGTTGGTAACCTTGAACTCTGCTGGGCTGGAGGGGAGAGAGGGGTCTCTGTGTGTATAGGCAACTATGGAGGAAAGTCAGCAAGGTGAGGGAACAGGAGAGGGGACGGGAGGCTGGACAGCATGTCACCCTTCCATCCGTCTGGTTTGCACCTTCCAAGTTCACTGCTGTTCCCGAGACCTTGCCAAAGCCCACAATTGAGCTCAGACCAGGGGCCCCGGATCGTTTCCAGAGGAACCTGCTTGTAAGGGATTCTGTTTTGAGTAAAGATGCTACTTCTAATGAAGCAGAACAGAACTCCTGGCCGATTTTCCCTCCCTCCTGCAGGCTACAGGCCTCCGTGGGCTCTGAGGAGCACAGGCCTGGCTGTTAACAGAACATGTTGACCCTGAAACAGTCCAGTGCTGCTGCTTTCTTCAGGCTTCTCCTGGTCTGACTGGGCTGCTTCTAGGATCCCTGCCTCCCAGTGTGGTGCAGGGGAGCTAAGAGATAGCAGAACACCCTTCTCGTTGGTTGGGGTCTCTGGGGAGGCTGGAGCTTTGAACCCAGTTTGAACCTCTGAGGGTTCAAGTTCCTGTTCTCTCGCACAGTATGATTTCCTGTTTCGAAGGAAAAAAACCCAAGGTTTTAAGAGTTTAAAAAAAAAAAAGGCACTTGGACACAAAATGGCTCTTACGAAACAGCATGTTGATGAGTTAAGTATAAATGAATCAGAGACATATGGATTAAATTTCCCTTGTAATCCACTGGGGTTTCACAATTAGGGGAAGAGTGTTTGTCAGAATGTGTGTCTGTCTCTGCCAGGGTCTGGGACAGAGTCGGAGGCTCAGCAGCCTTGCCTACCTCTGAGTGCCCATGTCCCTTCTCCCCCAGTGCCAGGGCTTAGAGCCAGGGGAGTTACCAGAAAGTCTTGGGTTAGTTCTTTTCACCCTTCCAGCCCACATTTTTGCTCTCAATTGAATTGTTCCCCACACGTCTCCCCTGCACCTTCAAATGGGGGAAGGGGCCAATGTCTAACTCCAGCAAAGACCTTGCACCCGTGGGAGGATCAGCCAGAGCCACAGTGACGTGTGGGATAGCACTGCCCACTCCTTGATTAGGAAGCACCCCATGTTGGCCTATACTATCTCAAGCCTTCTCGGCAACATGAACATCTATTGGCATTCTAGGAGGCTACTAGGAAGCTCACCTCCGATGGCCAGGAGAGGGAGCACCAGAGAGAGGGTTGGGATGGAGGGTTGGCAGCTTCCATCTTGGATCTCCTGGGCTCAATTCTTATTGTCAAAAGAGGGCAGGGAGCTGGGAGGTCTTCTGGTCTCATGATAGGAATAAGGGTACCTGAGGGACGATTAGCTTGTCACTCGGAATCATCCAGATGTCCCAAAGTGTTGGCCATTGTATTTTTATCTGACTCCCTTCTCCGGTTTTGACCAAGGAGCAGAGAAACATCATATATTTGGAGAGATTCTGAGCAGTTTCCGTTACTATATTGTCATTTTGCCTTCAAACCCTTGAGGCAAAAGAAATCTTAATGGAAACCCCCTGTGTAATGCAGATAAAGAAAGAGCTTCCTCCAGCGAACCACTGGGTAACTCACTTGCCCGGTTACACCCCTGCTCCTTCCTCCCCTGCTTGGTGGGGCCCCTTTGACTCCTTGGAACACAGTCTGAAAGCACAAACAGGGTTCTAGAATCGGAATTACTAAATTCTTTGGCCCTTAGTGCCAGCAGCAAAGTTAATAAACGTCTCAGGGACATTATGTGGAGTGAAAGAAGCCAGACGCAAGAGAGAACATGCTATGTGATTCCATTTGTATGGAATCAGTTCAGAAATAAGCAAAACTAATCAGTGCTGATGGAAGTCAAATAGTGGTCACTTCTAGTAATGATTGTAAGGAGACATGAAAGGCTGGAAACGTTCTGTATTTTGATGTGGGTGATGACAAGACAGGTGTATACCTATGTAAACATTTCCTTTCTTATTTTAAAGTTTATTTATCTTGGGGTGGGGGAGAGCGTGCGCGCAAGCAAGCAGGAGTCGGGCAGGGAGAGAGAGAGAGAGAGAGAACCCCATCCCAAGTAGGCTCTGCTCTGTCAGGGCTTGACCTCACAACTGTGAGATCATGACCTGAGCTGAAATCAAGAGTCAGATGCTTAACTGACTGAGCCAACCCAGGCACCCCTAAATGTTTTGTGAGCTGTACATGTAAGATCAGTGTCTTTGATTCTCTTAATTGTACACATATGATTTGTTAACTAAGAAATAGAAAAATCCTCATCACCTCTTTCCCACCCCTAAAGGCTGGGTGGGGGGTGGAAGAGGGACTCCACTCTCCAATGGCCCTTAGGACACTGACTGAGAATCCGAGCTTGGAGATTGGTGGTGGAAGGCAGAGCCCAGAGGGAGCAATACACAGGGAAGGGTCAGCCTCAGAACGTACAAGCGAGGTCTCCCACTCAAAGCAGGGCTTTGGTGACAAAGAAGGTCACTGTGGAACTGAGCGCACCCAACTGGATTCTGATCGAGTAGCCTCAGTCTTATCACAGAGGTGAAACTCAGGCTGTGGATGGGGCTTGGCCAGCCCTGGAGGGACCGCAGTATGGCGGAGCAGGTGGGCATGGGAGCCCCGCCTCGGGCACCTCTTGCCACCTTAGAGGAAGGCCCTGTCTTCACCCTTTGGATACACAGAGGAATGTGGGGGCACTGAGGAGGGAGGGCACTGCTTACACAGCCCTTGCAGATTCAGAGGGTCTTGGCAAGTCGGAGGTGTGCGAGGGGATGGAGGGTTCACAGCCAACTTGCTGGACTTCCAGAAAGGGGCCGCGCTTACCACAGGCAGTTATACGGCTGCTTGAAGAGATGGACCGGCCTTGTTGGGCCAGTGTGAGTGGATCCTGGTTGGGAAACCTAGCCGGTCAGCGGGATTGAGGAACGTGGCCTGGACAGAGCATGGCAGCACATTGCTTGGGGTGAAGGCCCCAATGGGAGGCGGGAGGCCCTTTGGGCTGCTCCTTGCTGTCCAGCAGGCATGGGACATCCCCTGCCCCATCCCCCTTCACCCACCCACTCCCCTCCTGAGCCTCTGCACCCGTCATTGGATCCAGGCCCTGAGGCTTTCTGTCTCATTTCTAGGGTCCACATGTGGAGGCCTGAAGGTCTGCCAGGCCAGGCACACTCATGCAGGAGGGAGGTTGCAGTTCTCTTTTGGAAAACAGTTTTCTTTCCAACCCAAGCAGCTGCCCTCTGCCAATCAGCGCTAGAAGTGAACTGTGCACAGCTCTCCTCAAAAATCCCCCTCCCAGCTAATGTGCCCCAGCCTCTTTGAGTTAGTGCTAAGGCTAGGGAAAACAGACCCCGTGGCTTGCAGAGACTTAACACCGCCTCGTACTGACACTTTAATTCCTGAAAGAGAAGTCATGTTTTTGAACTTGAATGATTTGGAGCAGCAGCGTCAGCCAAATCTCTGCATGCCTACTTTTTTGTCTTTCCAGTGGAGATCCCAGATGTCTGTCATGTTGGAGCCACCAGTGCCATGCTTATGTCCCCAACTTATTGCTCTCTACCTCTGGAGAGAGCCAGGCTGGGGACTGACCTCTATTTTTTCAGCTCTGGCTCCCAGCTCTTCCCTTCAGCAATGTGGGGTCCTTTGGCCCCAAGGTTGGACGATCCAGGTCATCATAGGCTTTAGCCAGACCTCCTAGAACTGATGTTTGGTCCTCGGGCCCATAGTGGCTTTTGGAATAACTGCTCCTTATAAATTGCCTTTCGGTCTAATAAGCTCTCAAAAATCAGCATGAAGAAGATAAACAAAAGGCAGGAACAGGCAATTCCCAGAATAAAAATAAAAAAGAAAGAAAAAGTAAAATGGTTAATAAACATATGGAAATTTGTTCAGCTTAAGTAGGGATCAGAGAAACGCTAATTAAATCAGTTACAAGATTCTGTTTGCCCCTATTAAACTGGTGAAAATGATAATACACAATGATTAAGATGTGGAGAAATGGGGGCTCTGATTTCCTGCTTTGGGGGGTATAGATTGTTATAACTTTTCTGGAGGGATGTTTGACAGAGTTTTTAAAAAACATTAAAAATGTATAGTTTCTTTGACTTGGCAATTCCATGTCTTGGCCATTTGTGTTACCTTAAGAAAATAATCAGAGATGCTCACGAAAGTTCACGTACAAGGTTGTGTACTAAAGCCCTGTTGTAGTAGTGGAAAATTCGAAGTGACTGAAACGTTCACCAGCACGGAATCTGTTATATAAATCATGCTACATTCAAATAATGAAACACCATGAAACCATTAAAATATGTTGTAGAGCAATATTTAATGGCATGAAAATATTTACAATATTTTCTACATAAAATAAGTCAGATTGTAAGTATTCATTATGGTCCCAACTTTATGTTAACAACCAAAAATTCACGTAGATGCATAGAAAAAAAGTTGGAAAGACACACACCAGTAATCTGATTGTGGTTATTTCTAAGTATGGATATTATGGATGAATTTTATTTTATACCTTGTGATTTACTTTTGCCCTTTGCAAATAAGGGATTTAATGTATCCTTAATTGTTTAAAGCGTGGGTTGTTTCCACTTTTCCGTTATTTTTTTTTAAGTTTAAAAAAATTTATTCATTAGAGAGAGCATGCACATATGCGTGTGGATGGGGGAGGGACAGAGAGAGAGAGAGAGAGAGAGAAGGAATCCCAAGCGCCATGTCAGTGCAGAGCCCCATGCAGGGCTCGATCTCATAGGATCATGAGATTATGATGTGAGCCCAAATCAAGAGTCATATGCTTAACCGACTGAGCCACCCAGGTGCCCCTACAATTTTCCATTATTGATAATGTGTTGATGAATGTCCTTTACTTAAAGTTTTGCACAGACATCTGCCAATTCATATAAGTAGAATTTTAAGGTCAAATGGCATGTCCACTAAATATGTGTTACTTCTATAATTGAAAACAAAATTCAAGGGCACCTGGGTAACTCAGTTGGTTCAGCATCCAACTCTTGATTTCGGCTCAAATCATGGTCTCATGGTCATGAGATTGTGCCCCAAATCAGGCTCTGTGCCGAGTGTGGAGCCTGCTTGAGATTTTCTTTCTCTCTCTCTTCCTCTGCCACTCTCCCCTGCTTGCATGCACTCTTTCTCTCCAAAAAAACCCAAAATTCAGCGCTTTGAAGGTCCGTATTAGAATTCTGACCCCCTACTTCAGTCTGTATCAGCTGGCCACATTTCATGTCCCTCTCCATCAAGCTGTGGACCGAGAGCTTGTGATTGCCAGTGCCCTGGGGTCAGGAATCATTGTTGACACGGCTCTACCACTTCCCCACCCCACCACCCCCGCGAAGTTCTCTCTGCCTCTAAACTTCTGGACCCCAGAGGCATCCTGGTATCCCTGTCCTGTACCATCATGGCTGCTGGCATGTGGGCTCAGGAAGGGAGAAAGGCCCCATTGCACATGGAGCACCTGCTCCGTGCTGGGTGCTGGCTTAGCTGTTCCCTGATTCCCGTAGCATCCCGGTTGACTCTCACTGCACATCTAAATCCAGTTCTCTTCGCTTTGCCTTCAGAGCGCGTCATGGGTCCTAACTGTTTGTCAGCTCTGCTGCCAGCATTGCTGGTCTGTGCGGTCTTCCCTCTCACTGTGCGGTTGCTATGGCCTCTTGCTGGCCCCCTGTGCTCCGCACCCTCCAAGCAGCCTGTGGAAAGCCCAAGGCCCTCCACACCTGACCTACATCTCTGCCACATTCCCCCCGTAGTTGTCCACTGGCCACCCTGGCCTCCTGCTCCCCTCGTACACCCGGAGAACATCTTCCCTGAGGATCTGCTCTTTGTTCTCCCCTCTGTCTGGAATGCTGCTTCCCCGGGCATCGTCCTTGTGTTTAGGTCTGTGTTCTGAGCTCCCAGGATTGCGGAGGCTTTCTCTGACCTTGCTTTCCCCTGACCCTGCCTTATCTGTCATTGTACTGTCACCACTTGCCATGTGAGATACTTGCTTCTCCTGCCCTGGTTAGAGTGGAAGCTTTCTGAGAGCAGGAACTTGTCTGTGTTGCGACAGCCCTTCCCAGCACCTTGAGTGGAATGTGAATTCTCACCACAGCCCCTGAGCGCCTTGCTAAGATGACAGAGCTGAAGGTCAGAGATGTTAATGGGCCTAGCGGTTCGGGTTCAAGGTCGTGACATTAACACATGGCAGATCCAAGCTCTCTTCAGCTGCCAGACCTGTTTTCTTCCTCTTCTCTAACGTGCCACCCCTGGGCTGGGGGCTGCTCTCTCCGCTGCCTTTCCCCAAACAGCGGGAACTGCTGGGTGGGTTTCCGTAATCCAGGTAGCCCTGGGAGGCCCATCAGGTCATGCTCCCGGATTCCCCACCAGATTCTTTTTCTTCTGCAGCCTGGCCCATCCTCTGTCTGCTATGCTGTGTTGTTGTCGGTACCTGTGTTCCTGAATGATGCATGTGTGGGAGGGAGATCTACCTGCCTTTTGCCAGGGGGCTAAAGCTCCTTGACCTAGTGGGATGCTCCAGCCGGGACTCCGGTTCTGAGGTGCCTTGAAACGTAGACAGGCAATGAAACCACATCCCGTCCCCCATGTGCGGGAGGGAAGTTTTTGCAGAGTGTTTTACTCCGTTTTCCCGGTGGCTGCCTCATCTCGGTTGCTGTTTACGGTTTGCTGAGTGCCCCTACTGGGTTTAGCATGCCAGGAGATAGGAAGTCGTTGTTCCCTGCCTGAGGCCTTCCAATCAGACAGATGACTCAGGCCTCAGCCCCCCTCCCCAGAAGGAGCTTACCACTTCAGGGCGTCAGGTTTGTCAAGGTTTTATTTGCACGTGGCTTTCCATTTTTAAACTCTCCCTGGAAAAAGTGGCGACAACTCTGGGGTGAAGGCAAGGGTTGGAGGCAGGACTGAGAAGGCAGAATGGAAAAAGCTGTTTGTGTAAGGGTGTTTTGAGAAGAACTAGCATCCCAGGAAGCAGTTGGAAGGCATACAATCTGTGACTCAGGACATGGCATCGGGGTGGGGCCGGTAGGGTACAGGGAAGTAGAGAAGGTGAGGGGCAAAGCCCCATGAATGGAGGGACCCAAAGCCCATCCTTCTGGTCACTGAAGGTGTAGCAAATGTGTTTCAATCCATTCCGTAACCCATTCCTTCAGCCATCCTGTAGAACACAGTCAGCCTCAGTCAGGAGCGCTGCTAGATCTTGAGAACTGGTCTTTGTCTGCCCTCCGGAATCTCAGAGTCTACTTGAAACACAATTTCATCCTCAAGAGTGTTTAAAAACCTGTGATTCCCTGACTTACTGGAGTGTGTTCAGTCCCCTCTGTGATTCCCGCTGATGGTGTTCTTCTGCCATTGCCTTTATCACAACGTTAGATGCTTTTGTGTGTGGTGGGTGTGCTTGCCTGTTGGATAGTCAGCTCCCCTTCTGGAAGCGTCGTGAGGATAAGGACCTATTTATTTTGTTCATGCATCCCCAGCCTGAGGGTAGTTTTTGGCATATGGTAAGCATTCAGTTAATATTAATTGGGTCAGTGAAGCCATGAATGAATCAATGAAACCATGAATGAATCAAGGAATGACGCTTCATAGGGTATATTATGGGAATAAAGGAGGGTAAAGTGAGGTCTCAGGAGAGGATTTGGTGGAGGAAATCCCACGTGACCTGCTCTCTATGCTCCCTGTATAATACCAGCAATACCGTCATCAACCACAGAAGCTGGTTCTTCCATACGCTGAACACTGGGCATGTGCCAGGCTCTGAGCCAAATGCTTTACATGTATCATGTGATCTGGCATAAGTACGACTGTTTTTATTTCGTGGGTGAGGAAACTGAGGTCTTAAGGAAGCTAAATAATTTGTCCTGAATAAGCTGCACAATGGTTGGCAATAAGACTGGGATTTTCCAGTGAGCCCCTTCGGTGGTGCTCAGCGTTCCTCTATCTTATTTCCTGTAAAGGAGGTTGACTGTTCCTACAGAGAACTCTCACAAGACCAAAGCAAGAGAGAGTCCAGCTGGGGAGAGGGGACTTTGGGGGGTGCATGGACCTTTTTCAAGAGAGAGGGAGTTCAGGATGGTTAGCATGAAGTGGTTCTGTGGGTCCTGCTTCAGGGACAGAGAGATTCTCCTGGGGTTCCTTTGAGGGCTCTTTCTGTCACAACCATTAAACTACTAATGGAAGGTGACAGTGCTTGACATTTGGTAATTAACATCCACTGATTAAATAATAACTTTTTATTGACAATCATATTGGTGAGGGTGAAATTAATTTGATTTTAGACATTCTAGCCATGGCCTCCTCTGGAGAGGGGCCAACATAATGTGAAGGAGCCCTGACCATCTGGATGGTGGCAAGGAGCTCTCAGGTGACCTCAGTTGAGGACACGCTTGAAGGAGCCTGTGTGGTCCAGGTCAGGATAGGGACAGCACACTGATGTAGGCAGCTGAGAGGTGCAGCCTGTTGGGGCGCTCGGCTACAGGTGACCATACAATTGCTTGTGGATTCTGGACCCTAATTCTGGAAGGAGTTTGGAGAAATGTCATCAAAGGCAGAGGTGTGAAGTGTCTTATAATCGACGAAGAGCCAGAACAACCCCCTAGAAGGCGGGAAGAAGCCTCACGTCTGAGAGGAATGGTGTGGTGAAGCACAGGGTAAGGGAGAAAGGTTGTCAGGAAATATGGGAGGTTCCACACATCGTACACCTGCTCATTTCATCCCAGTGAATCATTGCAGGTCCCATCTTTACTGAGAGGGGAATAGTCTCCAAGAACTCTGCAGCTCGCATGAGGCTGTAATACTGTTTGAAGACTGTGGTTCATTTGTGACTAGGACTGGTCGGATCTAATCCTGGGAAACCTTTAGGTCAAGGTGAACTTCTCTAGTGTGAACATAGAATGATGACACCCCAGGAAAAGAGGGGTTTGCTTTCTAAAAGCCACAGGAAGACTGGGTATGTGTGGTCATTGACATCACCGTTCACTAGCAAGAGGATGCTGGCTGAAGGTGATCTAGACTAAATGATGTTTGCTGCCATGTTCTGTGACTGGAGCCTGGGCTAGAAGTCTGTCCCCACTTCCCTCAGAGCTTTGAGCACTCAGGAGACAAGGCCCAGCCCACAATCAGAGATGGAAGACTCACCATTGGTCTAGACCTATACTCTCTGATGCAATGACCACCAGCCACATGTAGCTATTAGAGTCAGTTAAAATTAAGTAAAATTTAAAAGCCAGCACCTTGGTACCACTTGCTACATTTCAAGGGCTTAGTAGTCACACGTGGCTATCATATTGGATAGCGCCAAATGCTTGCCTTCTTACAGATGTTCTGATGGACAGTCGCAGATCAGAGGCCACTTGGCTCTTGCTGGCAGCAAGCAAGAGTGGATCCAGTTCCTCACTTTTAGGCTGTGAGACTCTGAGTAAAATACTCACTTGCTCAGAGCTCCCATCTCCTTCACTGTAGAAGGGAAGGGAGGTTGTTGTGGGCACTACACCACGGTGTGCGGAAAGCATGCTCGTTGTGTTCATCAGAGCCTGGCCCTGTCAGCACAGAGCCTGACGCGGGGCTTGAATCCACGAACTCTGACATCACAACCTGAGCTGAAACCAAGAGTCAGACACTTAACCAGCTGAGCCCCCCAGGCTGCCTCCTGGACCCTCCCCATGGCACTGAAGCCACTTCCCCTCCTGGGGGACTGTAGCATCTAGACTTTTCCCTGGGTCTTGCATCTTAACATTTTTTCTCTCCCCTTCTTCTCCTCCTGTCCTTCATGCTACTGTAACACATTGAAATATTTACTTCCTGGAGCTTGGTAATTAGTGACAGAATGCCCATCATTTTGCACTTGGATAAGCTGAGGGTGTCTGTCATCGTCCCACTTTGCTTATTCTGTCCTGTCCTGTCTGAGGAAGAGGCAGCAGAAGGTGAAGCAGTGAGTGGTTCTCAAACTTGGGCGTGCATCTGAATCACCTGGAGGGCTTGTGATACTACCAGTGTCTGGGCCATATACCCTGGGTTTCAGATTCAGTAGGTCTGGGATGGGGCCCAAGAACTTGTCTTTCTTTGTTTTTAATATTATTTTTAATGTTTGTTCATTTTTGAGAGAGAGAGAGAGTGTGTGGCCAGGGGAGGGGCAGAGAGAGAGAGAGAGAGAGAGAGAGACTCAGAATCTGAAGCAGGCTCCAGGCTCCGAGCTGTCAGCACAGCCCAACACGGGGCTCAAACTCCTGAACTGCAAGATCATAACCTGAAGTCAGACGCCAACTCGACTGAGTCACTCAGGCACCCTTCATTTCTTTCTTTCAGTTGAAGTGTAGTTGACACACACGATGTTATGTTAGTGGTGGGACAAGTATACACATTAGGCTGTGCTCACCACAGTGTAACTACCACCGGTTCCTATACAGCGCTCTTCAACTACCACTGGCTATATTCCCTGTGCTGTTACCTTTCATCTCTGTGACTTACTGTTTAGGTAACTGCACGCCTGGAACTCATACTCACTCACGTTACCCGTATCCCCACCCTCCACCCCCCTCCCCCTCCCCAAGAGCTTCCATTTCTAGCAAGAACTTGCATTTATAGCAAACCATATTCGAGTCCCTATTTAGGGAATTCCTCTTTTATTTGAAAAACTTTTTTAAAAAGGTTTATTTATTTTGAGAGAAAGACTGTGCGCTTGAGCAGGGGAGGCGCAGAGAGAAAGGGAGAGAGAGCATCCCAAGCAGGATCCGTGCTGTCTGCACAGAGCCTCGTGTGGGGCTTGATCTCACAAACCATGAGCTCATGACCTGAGCTGAAATCGAGAGTTGCATGCTTAACCAGCTGAGCCACCCAGACTCCCAGGGAATTCCTCTTTTTTTTTTTTTTTAATTTATTTCTGAGAGAGAGAGAAGAGGAGAGTGAGAGAGAGCAGGAGACACAGAATCTGAAGCAGGCTCCAGGCTCTGAGCTGTCAGCACAGAACCCGATGCGGGGCTCGAACCCACGAACCGTGAGATCATGACCTGAGCCGAAGTCAGACACTCAACCCACTGAGCCACCTAGGTGCCCCAGGAATCCCTCTTTTAGGCTGTGCCTGTCTGTCTGCTAAACAATATCCGTATCTGCGTTATCTGGGAAGCTTGTTAAAACACGGATTCCTGGGCCCCATCCCCAGAGTTTCTTATTCAATTAAGGGGAAGAGGGGGGAGCCTGATAATTTCGCCTTTTTAAGTTCCCAGATGAGGCCGCTGTTCCTGGTCTGGAAGCCACCCTTGGAGAACCACGGGTGTCTTTATGCCAGTGTTAGCTCTAGGATCTGTCAGACGTGGGGTCAGAGCCCGTCTCTGCCACTCTGTGACTTTAAGCTCTGTGAGCCTCATTTTTCCCATCTGTCAAATGGAAATGAAGGCCAGTGCTGTCGGGAGGGAGGATCAGATAAGCTAATAGTCGGTGCTGAATGAATGTTTGATTTCTTTTCCCCTGAATATGAGCTATCCTGACGGGGCCACCGTGAGGCTGCCAGAAATCAGAGCAGTCATCGCTCTGGGTTTGCCCATCTTTGGCTTCCTGCTGTTCCCCTGCCAGCGCATCCCGCCCTCCCCGCCCCGCCCCTCCCTGCCCCAGCCAGGCTGCCAAATCCCTCAGCTTTTAAACGCCCACCCCACCTCCCTTCTTTTGCTAATGCTTCCCCAAGTTCCCCAAACAAATTGTGTGTCCTACCAGATTGTACGCTCGCTGTGTTACAACAAGAATAAACCGTGTTCATTTCCAGATGACCTGAAGCGTTTGGCCACCTTGCCTACGTGCAACTAAAAGCAGTTAGAAGAAAATAAAGAGGGGCGCCTGGGTGGCTCAGTTAGTTGAGCATCTGACTTTGGCTCAGGTCATGATCCTGTAGCTCATGAGTTTGAGCCCCACGTGGTGCTCTGTGCTGACAGCTCAGAGACTGGAGCCTGCTTCAGATTCTGTGTCTCCCTCTCTGTTCCTTCCCCATTCGCATTCCCACTTTCTCTTTAAAAAATAAATAAAAACCTTTAAAAAGTTAAAAAAAATTAAAAAAAACAACAACAGATAAAATAAAAACAACAACAGAAAGTAACAGGCAATTTTGGCCCAATGCACCACTTGGAAAATGGACACCCCCTGCCCCTTCCCCCGCATAAGTCGCTAGCTGTGTGGCCACGTCCTGTACAGTAACGGATCCAGAGAACCACAAAACCAGTCTCTAGCTGACCTGGTCTGGGGCACGTCACCTTCTTTCTTCTCGGGACCCCGAGAGCCCCTGAAGGGTGTGTGATGTGGAGGGTACGTTTGGTCCTGGGATCTGTGAGAACGAAAATGACTGCTCGAGGGTTCTCCGTGGCCTGCGCTGGTCAGCTGAGGCAGGAGCGGTCAGGATCCCGGGCACAGAAGCAGGACTCAAGAGCAGGGCCGGGGATAGGGGAACGGATATCATATGTAAAAAAGTAAGACGTATGCTCCTGCTAATTCTTGGTGGTAGAAGCCCTGCTTCTAGTATAGCAGGTCGATCTGTTTTCTCCAACTTCCTCTCATCAGGACTCCTGGTGCTTTCCGGCTCTGTGACATGGAGTGTGTCACTTGTCTCCCCCAGCTTCGGTTTTCCCAGCTATCCAATGGGAATAATGTTAAGTCACAGGCTTGCTATTCAAGTTTAGTGACACCATATTCCTAAAACCAGACAGCGTGGTGCCTAATGTAGAATAAGTGCCTGAAAAATACCTGCGTCTGTTTCTTCATCTCCACGGTGTCAGAAGCACTGATCTAGATGTTCAAACATGAAGGCGCTGCTCTTGGATGCACTGGCTGGTGCCAGCCCCTAGCGTCCTCTGGCATCCAGCCATGGCCAGCTCGGACAGACATCGAAGAAGAGAGACCCAAGTAGAAAGGACAGGCTGGAACCGTCTAGGTGGTGGGCCCTGCAGTTTCTTCATTTCCATACCCATCGTGTGCTCAGGCACAAAGGCGGGCTGCCCTCTGCAGAGCCTACCAGGAGCAAAGCAGCATCCAGCCCTCTCCCTCATCGCCGGGATGTGATGTGGCCCTGGGCCTCAGGTGCGGGGAGGCGCGTGCAATCCCCAGCTCATCGGGCCCTTGACTTAGTCGGAGCCGCCTCCTGGATGATTGTCATCCATCTTCCCGAGGCAGTCGAGACTCCGTAAAGATGAGTTAGGACGTGAAGAATGCGCTTGGATTGAACCCTAATCAGATCATTACTGCAGCAAGAGAAAAAAAATCATGTCAGGCTAGGCTCATGTCTCTTTCTGTATCTTTTATTTATTCCCTAATAGCTTTTATTTATCTGTGTTTCTGCTGGAGGGTTAGGAATCTTTCTTCTCCTCCTCCTTTTCATCTGGGCCCCCTTTTCTCTCTCCTGGGTTTTTAGCCATGGCTTTGCCTCCTGGGTGTCAGTTGAAAGTGGTCCTTGGGCCCCTGGTTGCTAAGAGCATTGCTCATGGACTTGCAGTTCAGGAGAAGGGGAGGAGACCTGTTACTACTGCTGGCCCCAGTTCTTGCTCCCAGGCAGCCCTGCAGACCCCCAGCCTCAAGTGCATAAGCTTGTGTTTCACAGGGTCGGGGGAGCACTGGTGATCAGGGAGGAGAAAGGGGGCGTGAATGCCGAGATGGGATTTAGAGCAGAAAGAGCAAGGATGCATGGGAAGGCCAGGGGTTGGGCTGATTGTTGGCCACCTGACATTTAACAATCCTTTAGGTCTGACCCTCTTCAGTGGAAGTGAGAACACTCGAAGTGCTCCCCCTACCTCCCTAGTCACGTTTCTCTGCCCGCTCACCATATTGGGGTCATCTGTGACAATCCTGTGTGTCCCAGCCTGCTTGAGGGCTAGCCTGGGTGCTCGCAGATACTCAGAAATGCCCTCAGTGGTGCCATGCCCCTCCTTGCCCTCCCGCTGGGCTCCGGTTGGTTGGTGATCAAGGCGGGAGGTAGACGGGAAAGGGGAGGGCTCATGCACCCTATGGCGGACCTGGCACAGGGACTTCTGAGGAAGATGCCCAAGGCTGTTAGACCTCAGGGCACTGGCTGCCTTCTGGTTCTTCTTGTAGTTACTAACCTCTCCTCGTACCTCTCAGACTCCTTTTTGGAAGAGGGCTGTCCATGGAGACAAGTTTTCTGTTGAATTTGCTGATGGGGGAGGGGCTGGTTTCATTTTTTCCCCCCTGTCGATGGTCCTGTGTCATAAGCACTAAGGACGATGTGAGGAGGGAAGAAGAAAGCAGGACAGAAAAGGCTGCGAGGTGGGTTGGCAGCAGCTTGAAGCTGCTCCAGGCTCTGCATGGGTGGGCGTGGCCCTGGCTATGGCAGCCTGGACTTTGCTGAGATCTCTCCAGGAGATCTCTATCTACTCTCTATACAGTGACCTGTGAATTCTGGCCTCCTGGGTGTATGCCGGAGAGGAGGCATCTTGCTTTTCTGAACTCTTTGGGTGCTGAGGTCCCCGGCCTCTTCCCCAGGTCAGCTTCCTTTGCTGAGGTCAGCAAATGCATTTGCACACGTACCATGTAAACAGTGAAACACGAAAGGAGAGGACGAGAAGAGGCAGATGGAAAGCTGTAGCTGGCATCTGGTGGTTTGGAAGCAAAATCCCTCATGTTCTGTGCCAGCTTCCTCCATGGCATGGCCCCATCTGTCTGCCAGCCCTGTTAACATAGGCCTGGGCATCGCTGGGTCCTGAGTGTCCCCGTCCTGCTCTTAGTACGTGTCATCTTGAATGGGCATGACTCTACAGAGAGCATGCCTCTGCATGGAGGACCCAGCATGGCTCTGTCCCCACCTGGACCCCACAGACACTGCTCCCTTTGACACCACTGCATAGTCATTGGAATCCCAGATGTTTGCGTGTTACCCTCGGGTCTCTAAGTTGGGAGATTTGGCTAATACCTTTCAGTTCTTTCCCTTCTGGGTAAACTTGTGCAGAGTTACACATGAGTTATAAAGACTGTGTCAGTACAAGGACTTGGAGTATCAATAACAGACCACAGGGTGCTGTTCCTTGAGCTTCCTGAAAGCATCTTCCCCTGTGATGCATCTTGGGTTGGGGATGCAAGGTCGTTGCCCAGAGATGGTCATGATGGCTCTCTTCCCGCAAGAGTGTTTCAGAGGTTCAGTCTTCTGCTGTAGAACTCGAGAGCAGGACTGAAGTTCCCTAGTCTGATGCAATGCTGATGATCCTTGACCCTCCACATGTCACTATGTCATTGACCTGTTACTCATGAGTGACCTTTACTTCCACTCCATTTCGACCATGCACCTTCTTGGCTTGCCCGTGGCTTGGAATCTAACATCCAAACTTCTCTACCTCTTTCTTTTCCCTTCTTCCCTCTGTTCCTACCCTTGATACCCCACCTTGGTGTCCTGTGTCTTGGCCCCCTGTGACTCCTGGGTCCTCAGAGGCTGCATTTGGTTCCTCATCTGGACCAACCCCATCGTTAGCCATGGAAGATGTCTCTCTAGAACCTAGACTTCCCCGCCTCTTGCTCCTCTTGCTGTTACAGCACCCACTCTGCTGGTCCCCATCATGTGACTTTCTTTTCCCAGTCCTGGGATGCTGAGCGGCACAGCTGTAGGCCCAGGCTCAGTGAGTCCACTGCAGATCTGGCATTCACACCCCGGCAGGACCCTCACTGCTTTTTGGCAGGCCTTTGATTTGGTTCCTGCTCACCCCACAGCCGCCGTCCCAGGCCCCGTCCATCCCATTTAAGCCTCATAGCTTAGCTCTTTAACCCTCAGTGGAATATCCCACCTGCTTTGTGGGGCTTAAAGCTTTTCAGTTCTGTATGTGCAGGATTCTTCCTCCTAAATCTCACCATCTTCTGTATCTTCATTTTCCCTCTCCTGTGTCACTTAAAGAAAGAGCCCAGGTAGGTGTGTTCATTCATTAAACGTCCATTATCCACTCTGTTCCTAAAGTACGGATATACGCGTCAATGTCTCCATCCTAACACCCTCACAGCCTGCAAGGTGTTGACTCTCTTATAAATGACCAACATGGTATCACAGCATAATGGCAATGATAATGCTAGTGAGAAGAGCAGTATTTTCACTAATGGGCACTTACTTATGTCATGCCTTGCATCAAGGATTTTTTGTGTGTATATCACACTTCATCTCGACCCTCATCCCTTGAGTTAGGGATTTACAGAGCTTCTCACTATATAGAATGAGAAAATTGAGGCAGAGCACTTCAAGAAGAGGTAGAACTAGGATTTGAACCCAGAACGTGCCTCCAGATTCTTCCATTCTTGCTTTCTTTTTACCGTGGTCTCCTTCATCATGGATGGACTCACCCAGGGGTGGGGGGAGGGGGTCTTGGCGAGCCTGCAACCCCCTCCCATATCCCCTGTGCCCTCTTGGCTTTCTAAGCCCACGGCTTTCTGCTGAACAAGGGCTGCTCCTCTGACCCACCACGAATTCAGCTGCCGAGCACGTGTACAATCACATCGTGCTTTTAACTGCAGGCAAAGCCCATCCCCTTGGGAACTGTCCCAGTTTGAGGGTTAAAAAAAAAGGCAGTCATGTTAAAATAGAGATAAATACTATAGACAGACAGAGACATGAAAATAGATCCATGAGGGATGGTAGATACTCTATCTAAATAGATACCAGAGATAAATACATGGAAACCATAGATAATTATTGTAGGGGTTTTGCTCAGTGGGGATCTCTGTGGGTAAATGTGTAGAGCAGGCATAGTGGAATAATTGAGAGGAAGTGGAATGAAAGCAGCCGTGGGAGTCTACAACTCCGAGGGGCTGCACAGGCTGAGCCGAGTCCTCAGTAGCTCACACTCAGTGGAGCTGGTCCAGGAGAAGATCTGAAACACGTAGGTGGGCTGCAGACTTCCAGGGGCCATGCGGGATATTGAGTGGAGTGAGTGAGTGGGATTAATTGGGGAGTATGAGTGGGGCTGGGAGAAGGGTTGGGGGTGAGGAAGGCAGACTTGCAAGAGAATGTTCAGCTGACACAGAGATGTGACAGGCCTGCTGGAGCCTGGGAGGAAAGAGCCTAGGTGGAAGGGGCATCAGGCCAAGGCCCTTCCAGGGGTCCTGCTGAGGGAGGTTCAAGGCTTCGGTCCTTGTGGGCATTCAGAGATAGTGTCAAGAACCCCAGTTAAGCAGGCTGTCTGCACAGGAGTGTGGTCATCTGTCAGGAAGCCTGCAGTCCAATGTCATGACCACACAGAGAAAAATCCATCCCAGGGTAGCACTGTTCCTTGTTCTGATGATTGTGGTTCTGTTGTTATTATAGTCAGGGAAGATTATAGAAAGCTGGGGTGAACTTGGGACAGACAGCCACTCCCATGTCCTTCTCTGCACCCTGGTCTTTGCTTCTTCCCTCCCCTGTGCATCCAGAACTTTGCAGATCTGTTAAACAGATGTTCCTGACTGTGCTGTTTGGCTATAGAATTTTCTACTCAAGGGCATACAAAACAGGATGGAGGGGGCTATGATTTAGGCAGGCAGGACAGTGTGTCTGTCTCTTTATGAGCCTTCAGTCATTCCTTTGGGTGATTGAATAGGAATGGAGTCTACAATTATTAGATGTGGGTTTTTATCCTAGACAGCGATCTCATCTTCATATCCCATCCCTCTTTTCTAGACACAAGAGGGGACTGCTCACTGTCCTTGTGAGGCACCTTGGCTTTGATAGCCAACTACCCATCACTCTCCTGTGCATGTCTTGGGTACCACTGATTATCTTTCCTTGTTTAGGGGTGGGTTAGGGGCTGCAGAGCATGGGAACGCACGATCTTTACCTTCAAGAAGTTTGACATCAGAATAGATCATGTCAGAGAGTCAAGCAGTGGTTCTTTCTTCAGTGAGGAGAAATAGCCCACATGGTTGGTTCCTTTATATCAGTTTTGCCTTCTACACATGATTTAGCTGCTGTGGTGTTCTTTCAGATATCCTAAGATGCAGATGCACTTCTCAAGGGGTTCATCCTGATGGTAGGCCATGTTGGGGAACTCACCTCTCCTCCCTGAATCAGGGTCTCTCTCCCTCTGTTGAACGAGAATTATGGTGGTGTGACTCGTGGAGGCACGAATAGAGTCAGGCAGGAGTACACTGGAGTAGGCCAGCAAGCCCCGAAGCTGTCTGATTGGAAAGTTTTAGATGGAGTTTAATGGAGAGCTCAGAGTACTGAACCTCTATTGGGTTAAAATTCGTGCCCCGTTTATAGACAAGAGAGGTTTCCATAAATAAGAAGGGGAATAATTCTTAAGAGAATGAGAACTTTTTCAGGAGGGATTTGGCTAATCGAGTCTCTGTCTGAGCTTATCCCTGAGGATTCATGAGAATAAAAATTGAGGGGACAGGCATCCAGATGGCATATGGTAGGGGCATAGGTTCTGCTCCAGCAGTATTCTGGGGTATTTGCCCAGTCTTGGCCGTCTGGAACACCCTTCTCTCCATTCCAGGCAGGGGGGTGTCCCAGAGAATGGGCAGCCATCTGGTCACCGGGCAGAGCCTCAAACCACCTGACTTGGGGACAGGGACCATATGGATTTCTCAAGGTTCTACCTTGTTTACTTTTGAATTTGGTTAAAATTTTTTTAAATTTATATATTGAGAGAGAGAGAAAGAGAGAGAGAGCATGCACATGCGTGCATTAGCATGTAAGCAGGGGCAGGGTGGAGGAAGAGTATCTGAAGCAGGCTTCCCACTCGAGTGGAGCCCTATGCAGGGGCTCGATCTCAAGACTGTGAGGTCATGACCTGAGCTGAAATCAAGAGTTGGATACTTTACCAACTGAGCCACCCATGCACCTCGTGACTTTAGTTTTAAACTCCTTCTCAACTAGAAACAGGATCAAAGACAAAGTTTTCTTCTAGACAGCCAGAAGCTATGATTACCATGAATCTGTTCCCCACCCCCCCACCCCGGCAATGGAATGGTTAGACTAGTAGGCAAGATAATGATCCAGTGGACAAAGATGGGGATAGAACTGGAAAAACCAGTCTTCTATGCTAGGTAGCTCCTTATCAATAGTGCTAAGCTAAGATCATCTGCGTCTTCTCTGTATAATGGGTAGAGAAATTACAGTCATGGAGCATGGATCTGTAAAATTCATGGACCCCATTGAGTCTTATTGTTATAGTAGTTAAAGTTACTGAGGTTTCATAGCCTTTTAATGAATTACAGAAAACTTTTATCAGGCCTGGGTTATGGACCCATGAGTGTGTCAGGCATTGGAGAGACTGAAAAAACCAGATGAGGATCCTGCACTTAAGGGGCTCTCAGTGTAAAATACCTTATTCTCATTCATGATTCCTCTTTCTCAACTTTTGGGAAATACTGTGGTCCATTGTTGTGGGTAGGGGTAAAGGGACCATTGAGTTCCCAAGTGAAAGAGTTACCCAGAATCAAGGATAGGACTTGATTCAGCAGCAGAGACCTCGGAAACCTGTTTTGAACTGAGTTTGGGCTCTTACAGGGCTCTGGGGCTCTGTCTTCTTCAGCCTTTCTTGACCTAGACATTCAGCTCTGCTGCTGTGGTGCAAGTGGGGGGTATGGATGGGGAGAAATGACAGTATGGCAGTTGTGAGTGTGGAAGTCAGACAGACCTGGGTAGGAGGCCCAGCTGTGCCTCCCAGAGCAAATGATTCATCTCCATAGGACTTCATTTCCTCACCAGTGGAACAGGGATAATAATGGAACCCACCCCAAAAGGCCAGGGCCATGTTAATGAGACAATGCATGCAGCTTTCCTGGTATTTTAAAAAAGAAAAGGAGAGGAATCAAAAGAGGATGTAGAGGTTGTGGATGTGAAATTTAGATCTGGAGTAAGGTCCTGTTGACCTTGATGGACTGTCTGTAAAAGCAGTTGGCCCATCCCTAGGTTATATTTGTTTCCCAGGGCTGCCATACTGAATTACCACAAATGTAGTGGCTTGGAACAATGGAGTTTTGTTTTCTTACCCTTTGGAGGCTAGAAGACCAAAATAAGCTGTCAGTGGGGCCACGCTTCCTCCATGGCTCCTGGGGAGAATCCTTCCGTGTCTCTTCCAGCCTCTGGTGGCTCCAGGCAGTCCTTGGCTTGTGGCTGCGTAAATATACTTTCTTCTTCTGTCTCCACATGGCTGGCTTCTCTGTCACTATGTGTCCTTTTCTGTCTCTTGTAAGGACATGTGTCACTAATCCAGTGGGATTTCATCTCAGCTCTTTAGTTAACGTCTACAAATAGTCTATTTCCAAATAAGGTCATAATCTGAGCTATAGGTGGCCATCTTTCTTTTTTTTGGGGGGAGGGCACTGATCAACCCACTACATTGACCAAGACAGAAGCAAGGGAGGGTTTTTCTCTTTTCATCCAACTCATCAGTTTCTTACTTCTGGGCTCCTGGTTATTTGGACTTTGACGACCAGAGTAAAGTAGCTGTAGGGAACTCATTCATCCATCTGCCCCATCAAGGGGTTATTTGTAGGGATGCTGTCACCTGTGAGATGGATATTATGCCAGGTGTTGAAGTCTGAAGATGAGTAGAAGGATGCTGATGATGGGGACCAGCTGGGGGCCATCCTAGTGCTCACTGCCAAGTACAGATTCCATGTACATGCTTGCTGCCCAGGGGGACCTCAGTCTTCAGGGGAAGGTGGATGGGCCATGAGTGCAGGAGCAGTCTGGGGTTATGGGAGCACAGCAGGGACACCCAGCAGAGCATGGGTCCCACAGTCCTCCTGAATGAAGTGGCACCTGAGCCGAGTCTTCAGGGACACATGGGAATCAAGTAGTTGAGAAGCTCTTTCCGGACAGATTGGAAATCTGTAAAAACAGACTTGAAAGAACAGGCCAGTCCGGAGAGCCACCAACAGCTCTATGTGTCCCTGGGACATGCATAACTTGGAGGTGGGGGAGCACGAGAGGAGGCTGGACCGACAGGTCTAATCTGGATTATCATGCCACCATCGCTATCATCATCGCCACCATTTATGGACCAGTGGAACCCAGCTTTGAACCCCAGCCTGAGGAATTTGGCCTTTTCCACCCAAAGCAGTGCGAGTGTGTGTGTGAGGGAGATGGGAAGGCACCGCATTGCACTGAACATCTTTATCTGGAGAAAACAAGTTCTAAATGCCTTGGGTTCTGGAAGTGGAGGAGAATAGGGGGCCTTAGGCCTTTGACGTGGGAGCTGACAGAGCTGGCACACTGGACGGGAAAGCCCAGGGCCGATGCTTAAGAGCCCAAGGGAAAGAGGTCCCCACCCTGCTGACAAAACCAGTACTGAGAACAGTGATAGGAATGATAATATGACAGAGTCAGTTTGGCTGTGAGTAACAGAGCCCACCCTCCACCAAAATAATGATGGCTTAAAAAAAAATCAACACTTATTTCTCTCTTGTGAAAAGAAAATCAGGATATAAGCATTCTAAGATTTTTATTTTGGTTCTTTAATCCTCAGGGTCCTTCTGTCTTGCTGCTCTGTTGTCTTTAGTAGTTGCTTCATGGGCCAAGTTGGTGGCTAGGGCTCCAGCCATCACATCAGCATTTCTAGGGCAAGAGGGAAGAAGTACAGTAGGCCTAATCCCTTCTTTTTAAGGAGACTTCCTAGGAGCTGTTACCCATTGGCCAAATTATGTCACATGACCTCTGCCTTGCTGCAGGGGGATCTGGGAAATGTAGTCTTTATGTTGCAAAGACCTACACCCAGCCCCAAAATGGGTATAAAGGGTAGGCAACTATTAGTGCCAGAAACCGTGTCATATTTGGCCTCTTTGCTTTGCCGAATGCTTTGGCCCTTACAGGGCACTTATGTGAAGGTACTATTATCATCATTCCCATCTTACCGACGAGAGAATCTGAGGCTCAGAAAGGAAACCGAGGTCACACGGTGAGGCAGGGGCAGAGCTGAAACTCCAGCCCAGCTCTGAGTGTCTCCAGAGACTACCGTCTCTCCCACCAAGCACTCCTGCGTGACAGCCAACTCCAGGAAAGAGGTGTGGGTGTGGGGCCTCGAAGCCCTGGAACCAGCCCAGCCTGTGTGACATCGCCCTGGCAAGGACTCGCCACCCTGCCAGGCACCAGCTGAAGAAGCAGGAAGTGAGGAGGACTGGCCTCGTGGGGGAGTGAGAATCAGTGGGGCCTGTCGTCTCCAGCCGGGCACACGGCCGTGGGTCCCCACTGCCGTCCCCCGCTCTGGGCTGCTTCTCTTAATTAATGTCAGCATGTCCTGACCCATGTGGGCACTGAAAGCAGAGCTCTAAGATGCTCTTAGCAGCCGCGGGCCGACCCTCGCCTCATCTTGGGGAGGGCGACACGAGCATCGTCTGTCCCTTTGGATCATGGGCGGCCAAGAAGGGGGTCTGTCAGTAGTGTGAAGGAGGCCTTGGGGGGCCCCCTTTTCACAGCCCAGTGTGATCATTAAATATTCCAACGTGACTGAGCTGTTTTTACTGTTTTCAAGTACAGACTTCACGGTCAGACAAAAGTTAAATGTATTCATTTATTTAATCTTTATTAAAGGCATCTGTAATGACTTATTGATTTTTTTTTATTAGTTGGGGGAGGGGGACGCACACTTTCTTGGCAGGCACGTTATTACCCGATGCCAGATTTGAAAGTCGCAAAACAAGGGGTCTGTTTTTAAACTATTAAAAGAAATACTTAAACATAAAAATCAATGGAGGTACATGGAAAGAATCGAAATGGATGAGGGAATTAAACACAGTTATTTTTCTCTTAATGAAGATTGCTTCACATGTATTTTAAATTTTTTTAACTTTTTTAAAAAAAATTTATTTCTTAGCGTGAGCAGGGGAGGGTCCGAGAGAGAGGGAGACACAGAATCTGAAGCAGGCTTCAGGCTCTGAGCTGTCAGCACAGAGCCCGACGCGGGGCTCGAACCCACAAACTATGAGATCATGACCTGAGCCGAAGTTGGATGCTCAACTGACTGAGCCACCCAGGTGCCCCTAGATGTCTTTTTAAAACAGATAATACAAGAAAGAGAAGAGAAATGCTTCAGCTGCTGGTCTGATAACAAGGTGCAAAACTCAGCCACTTGGAAATTGTGCAGAAGAAATCTCGAGGTGGCCTTCCAGCGGCTCCTTCCTTCCACTCTGTCTCCATGCACACACAGCGGCCCGGGTGGTCCTGGGGAAAGGACCCCCATTCCCGAGGGCTTGGCCCCCGATAACATCACCTGCAGGACAGAGTACTCACTCTTCCCCTGCCACATGGATGTGTGTGGCCTGGCATGGAGCCGCCTCTCTGCCCTCCTCTCCCTCTCCCCCCCTCCCCCCTCCATGCTCTTCCTGACCATGCCAAGCATGCCGTTCCGTCGGAGACTTGACACGAGTTGTTCCCTCTGTGTAGCCCAGACAGCCTTGTGGCTCTCCTGCTGCATCCTCTGCTCAGAGGTCACCTGCTCAGGGGGCTCCCTAACCCCACATCATACCTGGCCCCTTCGCCTGCTTCACGTTCCTCCACAGCGCATAGCAGTCCCCACAGCACGTGTTCCCCCTTTCTCTGTGTCATTGGTCTCACCCCTGGGAACCAAGCTCAGTGAGGACAGATTTGGCCTTCTGTGTGGCCAGTGCTGGGCACCTGGTGGGCCCTCCCTTGGTATCTTCCATACAGCCCAGCCTGTGGCATCTCATCGGGCCTCACAGTAACGCTGAGAGGTGCCAGGGCAGATCTTCCTTTCCCCGCTGGGGAAACTGAGGCTGAGAATGTTCAGATCAGCAGCTGGGCCAGCCTGGGACTAGACCCAGGGTCTCTGACCTCAGCAGCTGCTCAAGGGACAGCTTGACTTTTGAGGCCACATCAGTACCTGTTGGGAACTAAGCAGATCCCTGGCTGGGTGGGCCAGACGTTTTCCAGCACCTTCCAGAACAGGGCTTGGAGAAGAAAACAAACACAGTCAGTATTTGTGCAACTGAACGGACCTTAAATTATTGTGATTCAGTCAGGGGCTCAGGTCCCAGGTTGTTACTTGCACAATTCCTTCAGTCTCTCTGAGCTTCAGTTTCCTCACCCTCACAGTGAAGACAGGAGTTGTACTTAACCTTCTGGAGGTAGGATTGTTGGGAGCACTCAGTGGGCTGACACATCACAAACGCTTAGCACAGGCCTGGCACACAGAACATTTCAAAAATGGTGGCCATTTACTGCCATCACTGTTATCCTTCAGCTGTGGCCCTTGGACACTCTGGGAATACTGAGACCTTGACCTTGAGTTGGGTTCCCACATTCCATAGTAGCTGTAGAAGCAGCAGGAGGAAGTCTTTGAAAGCACAGTCGAATCGGCAGATCTTTCTAACAGATATGCCGTTATTATACGGTGGAAGACCAGAAGGGTTCTGGGGACAGGTGTCCTTGTGCAGAGGTTGACCAGCATTTAATGACAGAGACTGAGCCCCCTTTATGGTGGCTGTGTGATTCTGAGCCCACCTGCTCCTGGCTTAGTTTGCTAGGGTTCCTGGCTTTGCTGTAACCAAGTACCACAGACTGCGTCGCTTAGCCGACAGAAATCTCCCCGCAGTCCTGGAGGCTAGCAGTCCAAGATCAAGGTGTCAGCTGGGTTGTTTCCTTCTGGGGCCTCTCTCCTTGGCTTGTAGAGGGTTGTCTTTTCCATGTGTCTTCACATGGTCTTCTCTCTGTGTAGGTCTATGTCCTGATCTCTTCTTTTTCTTTTTAAATTTTTTATTTATTTTTGAGAGAGAGAGAGACAGAGACAGAGACAGAGTGTGAGCAGGGGAGGGGCAGAGAGAGAAGGAGACACAGAATCTGAAGCAGGCTCCAGGCTCTGAGCTGTCAGCACAGAGCCCGATGTGTGGCTCGAACTCGTGAACCGTGAGATCATGACTTGAGCCTAAGTCAGACACCTAAGCACCTGAGCCACCCAGGCGCCCCCAATCTTCTCTTATCAGGGCACAAGGTATGTATTAGTGCTAATCCTAATGACCTCATTTTAAATTAATTACCTCTATAAAGTCCTTGTCTTCAAATATGGTCACATTTTGAGATGCTTAAGGTTAGGACTTCAACGTATATTTTTGGAGGGATCTATTCAGCCCATAGCCTCTGCTCTTCCCTCCTCCACTGTGATTCAGAGTGAAGGTAGCTCTTTCTGCGGACATGGTGGGTGTTCTGGAAAATGAATGCTGGCACTTACCACCTTGTTCATTTCCCCGTGTTGGTTGAGGTGCCTGGGACACTCGGCCAGGGGGTGTGTATATGTGATTGGACCTGTGGTCGGCAAAAAATGGGCGTGAGGCATGTGCAGAGGTGGGGCATGCACGGGCTGTGTGCTTATGGGTCTGGGGTAGTGTGCATTGTGTTTCAGTTTTGTGCCTGTAGCTCAGGGTGTACAAGGGATGGAAAGAGGGAAGTGACAAGACCATGAACACAGGACACGTGTGCTTTTAACCAAGTGAAGTCCCTGGCTCTCGGGGCCTAGAATTATTTTATATTCTGCACTCCCCTCTCCCAGCAGAGCCATCCCTGATGTTTCTGAATTACAGATGAACTAGCACCAAAGGGACGGCCATATCCATTGAAATGAATAGCTTTCTGGGGGGAAGGTGCTGAGAGAGAGGGAGACACAGACTCCAAAGCAGGCTCCAGGCTCTGAGCTGTCAGCACAGAGCCCGATGTGGGGCTCGAACCCACGAACTGTGAAATCATGACTTAAGTCGAAGACGGACCCTTAACCAACTGAGCCACCCAGGCGCCCCAGCTTTCTAATTTATTAAAGGGCTTATTTTCGCTGCTGGTATCAGGCACTCATCAAATTCTTGGAGTGGTACAGTCCCCTCTCCTGCCCCCTGGCCCATTGCTTCTGGAAGGTTTTACCTTTTCCAGGAGAGCTCTGTCGGGCCTCTCAGACAGAGCTGCGTGTGGCTGGAATAGAGGGGCTGCGTGCGGTCTGAGGCCCGGCTGTGGCTCTTGTACATCAGCAGTTAGCTTGCTGCTGCCGAAGAACGTGTGCATCGTTGGGGGAGAAGCCAGAGTCTCACACTGCTTCCTGCCGGCTCAGCGGAGAATACAAGAGGGCACCTCATCGACGACTAGACCCTTTGCTTATCAGCATCCTGTGCCTGATGACGTTGAGATTTCCAGAATCTGACACAGGACTCTGGAGTTGCTCTCCTGAATGTGACCCCACCCCACTTTTCCCGCCATGTGGTTTTGGTCAGCTCAGAGGAGGGTGGAGTAGCTGGAGACTGTGAATATGCAGGAGGTTTTCTGCCGCGTTAGCTGACAGGTTCTTAGGGATAAGCCCTGGGCTGTGGCGGAGGTTAACAGTGCTAGGGTAGCTTTGGGGCAGAATTTTGGCAAAGAGCTAGAAAATGGCCGTGTTAGGAGTCCTTCAAGACAGAAGAGAGGCTCCCAGATAGAGCTTCTCCTGTTTGACCTAAGGTTTGTGCTAATCTTTGACCTTTGGAAGAAAGATACTCCATTCCCCTTAAATACGAACCTAACACGTGCCAAACACTTTTCATATATTAATCCGTGTCACAACCCCGTGGCTTTGGTTGTCTTCTAACTTCCATTTTACAGGTGAAGAAATTGAGAGAGAAGTTAAGTCAGGTCTGCAAGGCCACTCGACTAGGAAATGGAGAAGCTGGGATGTGAACCCAAGAGCCCTCTCATGTCAGAGTCCTGTACTTAACTGCCGCACAGGACACTGCGGTTCGCCCCTTAGCTCAGAGTCTGGTTCCTGCAGCCCCGCTTCTGACCCTGTCAGAGTCCAAGCCCTGGGCCGTACTCTCTGCCATCTGCTCCTGCCAGGGAGAGGGATGGGCTTGGAAAGCGTGTGAGATCTCACCCAGGGGGAGTGAGCTTTGTCACCCGCGGCTTCTGGGGTCCGAGCATCTGCTCGGCTATTCGTCCCTGGCCCTCCTTATTCATTGCAGGTGATTCACTGTGTCAGCCCCCTGCTGACAGCAGGTTTCTCCTAGCGCATCGTCAGAGATGAAGGAAGAGCAAGACGGAAGAGGTCAAGCCTTCTTTCCCAGCAAGATAATGGCAGTGGGTTTGAGAACGGGTTGGGCAGTAGTTGCCCCGGGGAACCAGCATGGGTGCAGCCCTAGCTTGCTGCGTGCTGCAGGGCTGGGACCAGGGTGGTGTCAGCACCTCGCAGCCTCTGGGGGCAGAGCTCAGTGCTGGGAGGACAGACCTGAACTCCTAGGTGCTCTCCTGAACTTCACCTTGCCTTGGAGGTCATCAGAGGCTTCCTGTTCTTGCACCTTCCAAGCCTGGCCAGGGAGCCTGACTTCCAACCATTGGTCAGGACATGTTTCTTTCTGTTCCTGATGACCACCTGAGGGAGTTCACGCTCAAGTGCGAGGGTTAAGCAGCAGGGGCTTCGTCCCTACCCTGAGCCTGTCCGCCCTCTCCCTTCCCAATGAGAAGACACCAGAAGGGATTATACCCACACTGGCTCAGTGAGAGATTTTGTAGCCACAAGGAAGCCTGTGAAGGTTTCGTGGAAGTCGGCGATGAGCGAGCTGCACATTTTGTGAAAACGCTGTCTCTGTCATATTTGAAATTTGTGTGAGATTATTTTAATTCTTAAAACAAGTTCTTCCCAGCTCCGAATCATGATCTCATTGTTGAGCCAAAGCAGTGTGTTTGTTCCCAAGTGAAACCAAGGCCCCGGGGCACATGACAAACTGTAGAAGTATTGCCAAGCTGTAGGTAGGGTATTTACCGTATTTACTTTTCTAAGTTTGGATCACGAAGAACAACGACAAAAAAATCACAGAAATTTTATCGTCTCCCTTCATCTCCACCCTCCTGCCCTAAATTTTTTTTACTTATTATTAATATTTAAGAGCTATCACTCTGTATGAATCATTGGCTATAAAAAGACATAAATTTTGCTCTATTTCCATTTTCTACACATATTTCTTCAACTTCCTACCATATGATCGAGGTTCCACATTAAAAATACATATATATGAAAAGGGTCGGTGCTTACATGGCGTCCCCACCTTGTCTTCACCGATTTGTTGAGTTGAGGGCTCGAGGAAGCTTTTACCACCAGAACCCAGGAGCCTGACACTCTCCCGTTTTTTTCTCTCTGGTTTGACCACAAGCTATGCCTTAACCTACATTCTGGGCATTCTGCTGCCGGGGCACTGTGCTTTGCCATTGCAGTCTTGGCCGAAGTGTGGTTGTCTCCTTTCGGTGGTGATGGGGGACATACAACGTGAGCCCCTTTCCGTCTTGCCCTCCATTCCTTATCAAGGCAGCCTAAATCCTAAGTCTATTTCAGTTGCCAGGAGGGGAAAACTTGGAGCACACTTTGTGGCTGCCGTGTTTACGGCCTTCCTTTTGCAGCACGGAATCGAGGTGGGACGGGACCACAGCGTGTTTCTGTGGCGGCAGAAATCCTGGGGTCTCACGTTGGCTGGTTATGGGGTGATTTCGGGCAGTTCCCTGGGCTCTAGTTTGCTCCCAGCCTGGAAGGGTGGGGCGTTTTCTGCCTTATGTGTGTCAGAGGGTGATCGGGAAAGGGAAGCAGATGAGCCAGTGGTTTCGTAAGTGCTCGGAATTCTAAGTGCCGTGCCCACATAGGCACGTGCTGTGATGGTGATGATGACCGTGATGTTTCTGAGGGTCACTGGTTTAATGTATCTTCTATTTCCAGGAAATACGTTATTTGGTTGTTCTTATAAAATTGCATTATTACAGTCTGGGCTTGAGCCCAGTCCAGAATTGGGAAGGGCTTTCTCTCCTAGAACTGCCGCTGATTCGCCAGTGGCATCGGTTGGATGTGGTCACTGAGACGCCACATGTCCCCATCTGCCGGCTCCTCCTGCTTTAATTTTTTTAAGTGGCACAAATCTGTCTTTATCTCTTTCCTATAGAGAGGTGGGGAGGGCTGACAAGGATTGTTGGCAAAGAGCACTGTTTGTCTACAGAATTCCAGGGGCTTGGGGTTCTACCATGGGGGGTCTGCGCATTGTATTCATAGCCAGCATCTAAGCTCACAGGATACACTACACTCTCAGATACACCACCTCCCTCAACCCTCTGCCGCCTCATGGCTTTGTAAAT
Source organism: Proteles cristata cristata (assembly GCA_017311185.1). NCBI lineage: Eukaryota > Metazoa > Chordata > Mammalia > Carnivora > Hyaenidae > Proteles > Proteles cristata. The sequence goes on from JAESUZ010000722.1 coordinate 468,908, forward strand.
CACAGGAAGTATTTGGGCTGTGAAGTTAGACACATTCATGTTGAAATCCTAGCTCTGTTGATTTCCATCTGCTTGATGTGGGTCAGGGACCACATTTCTCTGAGCCTCAGTCTCCTCCTCTGCAAAGTGGTGATATTAATAAGACCCAGTGGTCTCATTGAATTGCGGGAATCCAGTGGGATTATGTGTGCTAAGAGCACAGTGTCTGGGACCTAGTAAGCGCTGCTGTATTTTCAGAAGCTAGGGGGAGATTTTGTGGATCCTAACAACCCAGGAGGAAATAGAGCCCCAGGAGTCTTCCGGCTGGACCTATGGGGTTGACACCATAATGGCAGCTGCCAAGTACTTTCCAGAACTGAGAACTGAGATATGATGTACGTCCTATTTTGCATGATCTATTATTCAGTCAGTCATTGATCCATTTAGCCATATTGGATGCCTGTCGATGCACTATTCCTCCTGTGGGACATGGGCATGACTCCCACATGTCCCTGCTCTGCAGGGGCCTCCCATCAGGCAGGGCACCTGGGACCCCATAACCGGCTTCAGGGCAAGGAGGACTGTGTCCCATGCAGGGGAGTGGGGTTCAATGCCAAGGAAGGAGGGGTTGGGTGGGTGAGTACGGCGGGGGCACGTAGCCCAGAACTCCTAGAGGAAGAGGCTGTGAGCCAGGTCGGTAGGATATATAGAACACCATGCCTGGCTTATATTATGTCCCCAACAAATGGTAGCTATTAATGTTATTATTTAATGCTTTGCTCACAACGGGCATTCAGTATATTTTTTTTTTTTTTGGATTGACTGGCTGCCTAACTGGCAGTACAAACAAATGAGGCAGATTTTATGATTCCCATTTCTTTTTCCCCAGAGGGCCTCCAGCTTGTACTGAAGTGGTACTCCATCAGTCATGGGGCGAGAGCCCGAAATACTGCCTCGCACTGAGTTCTTAACCTTACTCTGCTCCCCCTGCCCCCCGACATGTGGCACATCCCGTCTCCCTTAGCACAGAGGGGGGCAGACCTTCCTTCCGTCAGCTTCCTGTAGCATCAGATTAAGTAATCAGTGCCTTCTTGTGGAGCCCGATTTCAGGGAAGAGATGTGAACGTCCAATTCCTAGCAGTTCCGTTAATCACAGAATACATCTCAATCAGCTATTCATACATGTGTCCAACACTTTGTAACTCTCTTAATAATAATAGCTAATATTTATCAAGCCCCTACTGTGTGCCAGGCACTGTGCTAAAGTCTTTTCCTCAATTTTCTTAATTTAAATATCACAACAGTCTTAGAATCTTGAAAGGTAGGTCCTATGGTTTTTCCCATTATTCAAGATGGAGAAACTGAGGCACAGGAGAGCAAAAAACAGCTTGCTCAGCTGAGACCCAGAGAGCCTAGATTTGAATTTAGAGGCTCTCTCACCACAGTCCTTATCCTTAACCAAGATACCTGACGGTCTTACTGTATATTGGGAGTCAGGCCCATAGTTGGTCAAACTCCGGGTGAATTCCAGGCACCTGTGGTTACAGGCTTTAAAGACTGTTCCTGAAAAGCACCCTTTACAAGGATTTTGTGTCTCAGTCCCAGGACTCCCACAGCTCAGTGCTTCCACTGTTGACTGGATCTGAGGTCTTCTGCCTCATCCACCTCATGGAACATCCACGTACTACCTATGGGCCAGGCCATTTGTACCCATGGGATCCTGTAACCCTCATGACCACCCTGTATGCAAATTACCTTCCATCACTCTCCGTCCACCTGATGCTGCCGCATCTCTGTTTATGGCTCTCATTACCATTTGAGGAGTGTTTAGTGGTTTACTTCTCTGCATATGGTCTGTTGCCTCCCTCTGGAATGTTCACTCCACAAGACTAGGGCTTGGTGCTGTCCACGGTCGTCTTTCTCATCCCTGGAATGGTACCGGGCACATAGTAGACTCTTAATAAATGTCAGATGTGGTGAGTGGGCTTATTACTGAGTTTTACTGATGAGGAAAGCAGAGCTCAGAGAATAAAGTCATGCAGCTGAGGCCCCCATGACTGTCACCTGATACCCTCGGGCCCCAGAGTAGCTTTAATTTTCCAGCTCCTTACTGGTCAGATACCTGGAGTATGACCTGTTGTTCCACAGGCCAGTGCTTCTGTTTGGGTGGCACTTGGCCGTCTTGTGTGCCAGCAACTTTCTGCACATGTGTCCCCCTCCCCGCAGCCCCTTCCCCACACTGTCCTCGTTACTCAAAGGCTTTTCACCTTCCCATCTCATTCTTCATTGATCTATTAGCATAAGCCATTTTTAGCTCACTATTATAATAAATCTATTAATTTCTCGTGATTACAATCAGCATTAATTACACTTAACCTTACAGTATCATACAGAGCCTGGCTGGAGTCGGGGACCACTGCCAGGGGGAGGCCGGATGCCCCTTCAAAAGATGCCCATGGGCATTCATATGTTGAGTTACAGCAGGAGGGTGCCTGCCCAAAGGCTAGAGAAGTGGCTTTTGAGTCCAACAGATGTGAGTTCACATTGACATTCTCACTTTCTAGCCATGTATACCTGCCCCCCTGAACTACAGTCCTGATTTTTTCACCATGTCGTTGGGAAATAAAACATAGCACCCATATTTCTTCCTACATCAGCCTCTCTCTGGGACATGATGTGGGGTGAGGGATCCCCCACCTCAAGTGGTGTGCCCTTCAGATGAACACCTGGAAACACTTAACTATATCACTTTGCACTTCCCCTTTATGCATGGAATCTAGGGAACTGTGTGCTTCCACTGGGTAGAGTCCGTAGCACTGCCCTTTAACCTTTATTGAGTCCCCACTAAATTCCTTAGTAGCTAAAAAATCAGGTGAAGACCCATGGAAGCCAAAAAGACTTTGTCAGTGGACTCTCTTTTCTACCTCTAACAAAGTTCGTGTCTTATTTGCATCATTAAGTGCTCTTTCTTTGATCAGACAGGAGAAGCATTAGTTAACTCCAATTCCCTAGCATGGAATGGGAGACTTTCAGACATGCAAATGTTGCCATTAGCAGTCATACTAAAGTAAGAGGCTCTCAGGGGGCTCCTGGGGGGCTCAGTTGTTTGAGCATTTGACTCTTGATTTCCTCTCAGGTCATGATCTCTCATATCATAGGTTCAAGCCCTACATTGGGCTCTATGCTGGCAGCACAAAGCCTGCCTGGGATTCTCTTTCTCTGCCCTTCCTCTGCTTGCTCACACACACATGCACACACTGTCTCTCAAAATGAAAAGCTGTCATATCGATAATTGGCATGGGGCTTAAAAGTGTGAACAACCAAGGTTTTGAGTTAACTAACTGCCATTTATTTTTGGTTTTGCTTTATTAGTATTATTATGAACATTTCCTGAGCACTCCGACATGTGGTCGACATATATACTTGCTTTAATCCTAATAACAGCCTGATGAGGCAGTTACAATGGTGAGCCTCCAATTTACTGATGAGGAAACAAATTCTTAGAGAGGTAAAGTGACCTGACTGATTTCATAGTAGTTAACAGAGAGTGGGAATATGCTTGTGACATAGACGTTCTCATCATCACAATGAGCACTGTTGTCTTTTCTCAGTCAAGAGGAATAAGGGGGTGGTGTCAGAACCAACTCCTCCCCTTTTATTTAAAGCCTTATTCTTGGGTTGCAGAGAACAAGGATCAATAGAAGGAAACAGAGCAGTGACAGGGAACCCTTGATCTTCAGATGGGCTGTGAGATTTAGAGGAGGAAGTGACTGGGCAGGCAGGATGAGGAGAAAGGAGAGGGAGCGGCTGATACAAGCAAGCCTTCATGGTGGTGATGGAATTGAGCTAGCTTTCAGAAAGTGCAGAATTTGACAGCCAGGCTGGGGCACAGGTATGGCAGAGATCGAAATGTACATTGTACATTTGGGGGATAACCAAACAAGTCTTTTTACTCAATTAATGAATGGTAGGAATGGTGGTTGGTAGGTCATTAAGTGATGATGGGCTTTCAGTGTCAAGATTAAATCATACATATTTGTAAATCAAGACATACCTAAATAAAATTAGTGAGTGGATTTGAAGGAAACTCTGCCTGCAGACCCAAGGAAAATGTCAAATATGCCCTCTTGCTCTTCATATGGCTTTTTTAGGTTTTCTTAAAATGATAGCTGGTGGCAGGCAGTATGCATACTGGCCTTGGGTAGGAGATGATCTTGGATTTGAATCCCAACTTCACCATTTATAGCTGAAGGAGTATGGGCAGGTTAATAAAATAGTTGTGAGTCTCTGTTTTTTTGTCCTTAAGATAGAGACATCATTGCAAGGTTGTAAGGGTTAAACAAGGCAATACCTGTAAGCTGCTTGGGACAGTTCTTGGCCATAGTAGATATTCGTCTAACACTAGTTTGATTAATGAGAGAGCTCAGGAAAGCATAGCCCAGTGTGTGGGATATAGACGATTCTCCATAAATAACATCTAGTTCATGTGAGTGTGTGTGTGTGTGTGTGTGTGTGTGCGCACGTGCATAATCTATGTAATATCTATTGGTCATTCAGTCTACCTAGTGGAAACTTTATCTATGGGTTACTCAGTCTATCTAGCAGAAACTTGGAAAAGACATGTATCATATCTGAAATTGAAAACATTCCATATGTAGAGTTTCTGTGAACCTAGGTCAAGATAGGAATGATACCTGGGCTTATTAGAAGTCAACCATTTAAAAAATAAGTGCCATTTACTAGCTTAAGGATTACACTGTGGTGACTTGTAGAAGCATCTTGTTTGGGACCCATGAGTTCCTCTCTGCTATGATAGTTGTTTTCCGGGTTTGGGCTGCAGCAACACATACCTTCAGATTCATGCTGACAGTATGGAAGGACAATGAACAAAGACCCTGATATTAACACTTCCTTTAGTTCTCCTTGGAAGTCTCTTGTTTATAATATTTAACTGCCGTTGAAAAAAAAATTCTGCGGTAAATTGTTACCATGAAGACCTCCTGCCTTCAACAAAGATAACATATCAAGCTTTCCCAGTAGATAGGTTTCCAAATTGTTGAGTGTAAAGTACATCACGTTTGGGTCTATGAGCATGAGAACAATGCCATGTGTGTGTCTAACAAAAGTTCTTTACTTTCTTAACACTTCCCTAGAATTTTCTCCACCAATTCCAAAGATGCTTAGTTATGAATTCTGAACCATTTTTGATGAACAGGGGCTTCTAACACTTCCAATTTCTCTGCCCCAACCTTTCCTTCCATTGGTTAATGATCTTAAAATACCCACATCTCTACTACTGTGCCTTTAAAGGGCCTGCTATTTAAAGGCACCTTGGGAGATTCACACATTTGCATATTAGGCCAGTGTTCTAAGCGTGTTTGGGAAGTCAGCAGTTCCAGATAATATTGACAACCACCTCTTGGCCAGGATTGACATTACCCAGCTAAGGCTTCCTATATACTGATCTTTCCTGTCTATCATTTTGCTTGGCCTAACTGCTAAGGTTAGCGTCAAGATCAGCTGCTTAATACTGGCGTTCACTAACCCCACAAACACACGCATTTTCCAAAACGGACGCTTGAAAAGAGAATGAATTTAAAATTCCATTATGAAACACTGTGGGGTTTTTAATAGAAAGCTAACAAACAATATTGTTAGGCAATTAAAAAATAATAAAGCAACCTGCTTAAATAGCTGTAACCTCACAGGCTTGTAATTATGCCGGCTGCCCTGGGAACGTAAACTCAGGAGAACGAGGGGAAATAATCTGTTAACCTAGAGGATTTAAAATAGTCCAGGCTGACTACCGAAGGAGTGTGCGCATAACATCCTTGTATGGGGCTCACTTAGCAGGAGTCAGACTCGCTTTTTTCTCTTCAGTACCATCACCACGTCTACTGAATTCTTAGTTCCAGGGCTGTTTCTGTGTATCTCTGTCAAGCACAAGGGGGAAAAAAAAAGCAATTTCTGCCTACCTTGCCAGGTCTGAAACAAAAATCCTCTGATCCTTCTGTTGCCCTTGGTGCTGTTGACATTTCATTTCTTCCTCCCGCTGCCACGTAGCGGGAGGTTATGGTTGACCTTACGTGAGGCATGAAGCCCCAGAGAAATAATGTGACCGCTTTCCCATCGCCTGCAGTTGCATTCACAGCAATGCTGGGGTAAGAACCTGGATTAGAATTCAGGACCCTAGTGACATCCATCTGTTGGTCTTACCTTCCATGACAAATCCTCTTCCCTGCTAGGATGGTTTGACTTTTTATAAGATCTTGATTTCCATTTTAATAATCCCAAGCCTTCCCTCGACTCTGCAAAGGAATTAAATTTAAATACGTAGCCTACATTTTATCTTGACATTTTCTTTAGAAGGCAGGGGGAAAAAAAGGAAAACAAGGGCCAGATATTTAGTCTTCCCATCACGTGAGCAAAGTCCTCCCGTTCGGTGGAGCCCTTTGTGCAGATTCTCTCGGGACAGGTGGAGGGCCAGAGGCTACTTTGTGGGCCTCCAGGCTCCCTAGTTACCCCTGGAGACACCAGGAAAACTCTTCATCAGTATTCCAAATCTCTGTGGGAAACATACCAGTGTCAGCATTAAGTGATATGGCTTAAAGATAGTCTTGTCAGTCTAATTGATCTTGAGTCATTGCCTTTCCTGTCAGAGCTGTCTGTCTCCTTACCCATAATCCTCATCACTTTGATAGCCCGTCAGGAATATGGGACTTGGCCCAGCCTTGCCTTCATCCAATAACATTATGAAATTGATACTGACACTTCCATTGGCACTAATTTCTCTAAGAGATTGGAGCCAGAGGACAAGTGGTTTAGCTTCATGGCAGTTAAGCTTTCCAAGTAGATCAAGATGGCCTAAGATTGATTGACCTGTACCCTGAGGAAGGGGTGGAGAGAGAAGGGAAGAGAGGAGAAGAAGGAAGGGAAAATCAATGGTTGCATCATCATCATCAAGTGATATTTATTGACCACCCAAGAAGGACAATGTCTTATAGGAATATTTGGAAGATATGTGGCAGTGCCTCTGAAGGTTGCTTCATGGGGAGTTTAAGAAAGTTATGGAAGCATGTTGGCTACACTGCCTACTTCTGGTATTGCCTCTTCGTGTCTAGAGTCCAAAACAGCAGTTGAGTCTACCCAAGACTCTCATTTCTCCACTCTCCACCTCCATACCCAGGAGGCCTAAGTTATTTTTTATTAGGGTGACGGTCATTTTTTCATCCCAAGTGAAGGAGGCACTATGGAAAATTATGCTGGAGCAACAGGTATAAATAAGAACTACTCTAAGAAAATGAGGATGTTTGGTCACTCTCCTTTTGATAATTTCGAAATATACGTATGTAAACTGAACCAAGAGATACTTTGACAAGTTTTACTTCCTTACCTGAATCTCCTTTAGGTTAATGGATTCACAAGGAAACTGGGTTTTATGAGGGGGTTCCATGAAAATGCAAAGTTCTTATGACTTGGTAGGTTTAATAATGTTACTTGATCTGGAGGTCAGTATGAGAATAGTACCTGAAAAGTGATTGCAGGAAGTCACAAAGCTGGAGAAGAATGTGCATTTTTAGATTAGGGGGTTAAGTCTTAGGACTTTCTCCCTTTGTGTCCATATGTATTGCCCATAGGTCCATCTTTAGAAAAATAAATGACTACCTCGCTACTATTAGAATCTCCCTCATCTCCATCTACCTCACTACCCCTTTGTGGGGCCTTTGGTTTGAGTGTTTAATATTCTCAATGTATTACACTTAAGTATATTATTATATATTACCCATGGGAAAAATTGTCTGCTGAGATGGAGAAAGGGTGAAATTGTAAAGAAATGCAAACCAGTAAGTCTTTTTCCATTCCTGTTCGATGAGCAATAAACTGGTGTTACTGTATGTGTGAGTTTACATGTATTCCTGCTGAGGGGTGCATCTATGTGATCACACACGGGATTTCCAGCACGTCTGTGACAGTCTGGTGGAGAGCATGCCTGTGATGACATTGCCTTGATGTGACTCAAGGGGCTTCTTGAGAACAGAACTGACTACGTGCTGGCCTGGCCGGGGGAGCCTCTGCCCCAGGATGGGGGCAGGTGGACAAACACGAACAGGTGCTACAGTATATAAAGCTTGCCATACAAGGGAAGAGATCACAGAGCTGATACAGTGTTATTTTGATTGATTTTGGTATCGTATTTATGCTTTCACATGCTGGAAATCAATAGACCCTCTGCCCCCTTCTCCATTCCTGCTGTAGCACTGTTCGAACGAAATGCTTATATCACTTTTACAGCTTGTCTGTGAAAGGGATGAGTGAGCCAAGAGATTAATAGGGGCTGCCGAGGCCCTTGCCCAACTGCTGCCCAGGTGTGTGTGGAGAAGAGGCAGTGGCCAAGGTTCAAGGTGCCTTAGAAGTGACAGCCACCAAGTAAGCAGAGATCGTGGTGTCTGTGTTTGCAGGGATGAAAGGCGATGGACCTCCAGGCTAGAGTGTTTGCTGGGTGGGTGTCCTTGTTAGGCTGACTTTGTTTCTCTCTCCTGCCCTGGCTCAGTGTCTCTCCCTTGTGCTGTCATACTGCCCTGCGCACACCTATAATGTGGTCCTTATCACACGCGCCATCTCTCCTGGTTTATTGTGTGTCGCATCTGTAGACCTGTGGGCCTCTTCACAGCCAGGGATATGTCTTCTTCTCTCTACCTAGTCTCTAGCTCATGGCTCAGCCTGCAAGGCAGTATTTGATGAGCATGTGGGTAAGAAGACCGATTTGAGAAGCATGGCATGCATCAGGAGCCAAAATGTTAGCATTTTTTGAGGATTCTGGAGTGGGCTTAGTGCTACAGTTCCTGGTAAGTTGCCCTTGCAAGGCGAAATGCCTGGGGAGTGCGTTCCCAGGTCACCCCAGCTAGTCTTCTCACCATCCTTGTAATGCCGTTCTTCCATCCCTTATGCCTGCCACTGCTCAGGGCTAAGGTGGCAGAGTTGTGTTGTGGGTTGAATTGTGTCCTGCAGAAAGATATGTGGATGTCTTAACCCCTGATGCCTGTGCAGTGACCTTGTTTAGAAATAGACTTTGCAGGTACATTTAGATGTGATGCTGGAGTAGAGTGGGCCCTTCATCCAAGTTGACTGATGGCCTTATAAAAATGAGACATATGGAGACAGACACAGACACACAGACACACACAGACACACACACACAGAAGGCCATGTGACCAAGAAGAGTGTTGCATCTATACACTATGGGATGCTCAGGGACTCTACCAATAGAAGCTAAGAAGAGGCAAGGAAGCATTCTGCTTAGAATCTCAGAGGCAGCATGGCCATGCTGACACCTGGATCTCGGACTTCTCACCTCCAGAACTGTCAGGGATTAAATTTCCATAGTTTCAACCCACTGAGCTTGGGGTATTTTGTTACAGCAGCAAAAAGAACTTAATACACTTTGGAAGGTAGTGCCTACTGATATCTGGGACAGCTCTCAGACAATGCATTTTTTTTTAAGTTTATTTTTTTATGTTGAGAGAGAGAGTGTGTGTGGAAGGAGGAGATAGAGAGAATCCCAAGCAGACTCCACACTGTTACCACAGAGCCTGATGTGGGTTCAAACTCATGAACAGTGAGATCATGACCTGAGATGAAATCAAGAGGGGGATGCTCAACCAACAGAGCTATCCAAGTGCTGTAACAGTACATGTTTTCTAATTGCCTGAGGTATTAAAGTCATTTTACTAGAGTCTCAAAGAAATTCAAAGATATACAGGATAGGGTTCTTGGCCATTAGGAATTTATGATCTAGAATTCAGCTGAGGACCTTGAATTTGGGATGAATGACAAGATGGATCAATGTTGGCCCCAGGACAATCTGACCAGACAAGTTCAAATGAAGGGGTCAAATACAGATAAGATTTTCTCATAGTTTTTCAAAGACCTGGTGTTCCTCATGATCGTTATAACAGAAGCTAATGGCATAACTAAATTACAAAAGGAAATGCCCAAGGACCGCTCTTTGACTTGTTTATGTTGGTACCCTGGCCATGGATACAGGTGGAGGGCTGCTGTTTCAGGACTCTCAGACCTGGACATACAGTCCCTGTGGAGGTAATCCTTGCCTTGACAGAGAGCTGGGCCTGGGTGATGTTCAACCAAGGTGGGTGGGGCCCAACCCCCAGTGCAGTGAGCAGTGGGTGAGAGACCACAGAAAGGCCAGCAAGCCCACCTACAACAGCCTATCACCTCTGTAAGGGCAGGGCCCTCAGCAGATGATGTTGAGGGCCTGTTGAACTCTGTGGGCACCAGAGAACTCTGGTTTCTTGTCTCAAGACTGTAGAGAAGACTGGGCATGTCTTCTCTGCCCTGTTGGACAGAGACAGGACAGTCCTGTTGTCCCTTCCAGGGACAATCACAAGAATCTGCCTTCTGTGGCAAAGTTTTTGCTGGATGTTCATGGGGCTGACTTTGGCCTTGCACTTCCTTTCCTGTGGCACACTTTCCCCTTTGTCTGGGCTCATCTTGTGTGGTAGCCTTGTAGTTTAGAAGTCACTCCTTGTCACTTTCAAATCATAGGTAAGGGATTCACAACCAAACTCATGAAATCCCCAAACAACTTCCATAGAGATCTATTTGGTGGAGATTCCTTATGGCTCCCAGAAATGCCATTTTGGGTATTATTCCCAGATGGAGAACCACCCTTTACTTCTCTAGAGGAAGTAAGTTTGATGTGAACTCAAAAGAGCACTGGTTTGGGAGTTAGAAGAGCTGAGATCCAGTCAGAGCTCTCCCCTGATTCTGTTGTCAGTGTAACAACTCTGAGTCTCTGTTTCTTCATTTTTGAAATGGGGGATATAGTCCCTGTGTTGAGTATCTTGGGATTGCTGTCGTGATTAAGTGAGTTCATGGAGAAGAAATCAGGGACTTCCTTTGATGTTAGATTATGGGTTTTAATGCACAAAGTCATGGGATCCTCTTTTTTATTGAGGTATAATTGACACGTAACCGTATTAATTTCTGGTATACAGCATAATGATTGAATGTTTGTATAGACTGTGAAATGATCACCACAGTAAGCCTAGTTAACATCTGTCATGGATCCCCCATTCTAAAAGGATCTCAACCCTCTCCCTATTTGAGGTTCTAGGAGGGATCTAGGAGGACTTTTATCTTCCCAGTGAACATTTTCTAATAAAGAGAAATACCTTTTTTGTCCATCCTGAGGTGATGGGCTCTTTGTCAAGTCCACGGGGAACTGGGTATGAACACAGGATTCCCAAGGCTTAGGGATGAGTTTACAAGCTCAGAATGGAAGAATCGGACTTCCATGGCTTCTCTCCATCTATAAATTTAGGCCTCATTTCAGTATCTTAAGATTTAGGAGCACTGTTGTTCTGGAGAGTTTTCATTGTAGACCTCACCAGCTTGAGTCCATGTCAATTATATACCAAGGGGACATAGGGGAGTGATTAAGAATATGGGCTCTGGAGTCTTACGGGTCCATTTAGAGTCACAGTGCTGTCACTCACCAGCTGTGTGTCTTGGGCAGCCTACCTGACTTCCCAGATTCTGCTTACAGGACCCATCTGATGTAGCCTCTCCAAGCACTGAATGAGATCATATGTTCACAAAGCCCAGGACAGTGCCTGGTGGTCAATAAGTGCTCATCAAGCATTAGCTGTTATTCTGGAAGCTCGGTTTTCTACAGGTGACGAGATGCTGTGGCAGCACTCCACGTGTACTCTATGCAGAGGGCTTCCTTCAGGCATACCTGGGCAAGCTGTTGCCTGCAGAGTAGTGTGGGAGTCCCATGCCACTGTTGATAGGCCCGCAGGGAAGCCCCCCATCAGCCAGCGCCGGCAGGGCCTCCGTCTCTCCTGACCTTTCAACCCATCAACCATTGGGGTTTTAGATACTGCATTTCCCACTTGCAAACTAGGTAAAATCAGAGGCATGTGGGCTTTAGCTCATACAAATTTTGCCTTGAGCGTGGTGTTGAAATGACATGCTACAGATTATACAGAATAGTTCCATTAGTGGAAAAGGTGACATGAGTGAATGGGGGGAAGGGTGTGGAGACGTCACTCATCCAACACGCTAGCATCTAGTACAATATGCGATGTCTCCTTCTTTTCACCAGAAGACCCCACGAGGCTGGGGGGGAAGCTATGCATAATTCTTTGGGGGGAGATGCGGGCCTCTGTTCTGGGTTAACACTGACTAGTCCAAGTACAGTGGCCAAAGATGAACTGAGGAATGTTGAGACTTGAGCTATAAGCTTCTTACGGGGCCCTGGACCAAAGCACCAGCATTTTGTATTCCAGTGGTCTGATATATGCAACTGGAAGGTAATTACTTGCATCCTGTTTATGCCTGGAACGTTTTGAAATGCTGTCTGTATAGTCTTTGGAGAGAGCTGATGATGTTCGCCTTCCCTGTAGGATGCATATTTCCTTGTTCTTGGGCCCTTGCTGCCTGCCACTCTTCTGCCTGGGATCTACCTACGAGTTGCTCCTTTTAGCCACAACATGGTGCACAGGTTCTGGGTCTAAAGTTCTCTGGAAATGGCATTAGCTCTGCTCCTGAATGGAGCCCATTTTCTTACAGATACACCTCAAAGGTTAAAGATTGCGAATGGGAGGGCCACTGTGCTTAATCCATTATAATGTGTACCAAGTGTCAGGAAAATAGTCCTGGAAGGTCAGGAAGGCATCATGGTGCCATGAAACGAGCCCAAACTGTGAAGTCAGATAGATGTGGGGTTTGTCTACCATTTATTAACTGTGTGACCTTGGACAAGGTCAAGGCCCTCGAGCTTCAGGTTCCTCAGTGGCATTACTATGATGACAGGATCTACCCCCAAGGTTGTGGTGATGATTAGCTGAGGTAAAGGAAGCCACTGTTCTTAGCACCATCCTGCCTTCTCTTTCCTTAAACGTGTGCCCTTGGGCTGCTTGATCAGAGGCATCATGTTCAATCACCAACGATACCCCCCAAGCTAGGGAAGCCATGAGGCATGAACAATGCCTTTAGTTCCTATAAGAGGCTGGGAGGGAATTCAAGCCAGAGATTGGAGCTTATCTTTTGGGAAATGATTCAGGAAGGGGCAAGGTAAAGTGAGGAGGGCATGGCTTCTTGGACAGCCTGGAGGGCCTGCAGGCCCCTGAGGTCACAGTGGCAACATCTGTCTGGAAGCTGGAGGGCACAGAAAGAGGAGGGACAACAGGGGGTGGCCCAGGAACAGACAGTTGGTGACTTGTCTCCAGGTATGCTCTTGGGCACAGCCCGTGTTCGCTTGGCCTCTGTCCCACATCTGCCAATAAAAATTAAAGAAATTGATTTCCTTTTGTTTGCCTCTGAGGACTAGGCTCTTTTTTATGAGACAGTAAATGGAATCCCTCTCTGAGCGTGGCTGGATTTTTAATTGTGTTTATTGTGCTTTCACTTTACTCCATTTTATGAGTTCCTGCTCCCAGATTTGTTGATGGGAAGCTCTCACCCACCAGGGACACATCAATATTTGATTTTTATCAGTGGGAAAAGGTTGAGGTTTTTAAAAAATCATTTTCTTAATCCGAAGCTTGGCTTGTTTGCTTCATTCTGACACATTAGAAACACGAGACCCATTCAGGGTTGCTTTCTTTTACTTTCCAAGTCAGACATGTGGTAGAGGGAGAGTGTCTTTCAACAGTGGAGGTCATGTTCTGGCTCTAAGTGGAACCAGATTAGATTAGATTAGAGTAGAGCTCAATTTTGGGACAGAGAGCTGGGAGGAGACATTTTAAAATGGATTACATCATTGAGGATGAAAGGAGTATCCTTTGCATGGGACATTTGTGTAAAGATTTGTTGAAGATGTTGTGAAGGAAAACATTCAAGTAACACTGTTACATGTGGGGATGGTTTCATTTCTGTATTAGTCAGCACGAACTAGGTTATGCTGTGATAACAAGCAGCACCCATCAGTCTCAGTGGTTTCATGTGACAAAGCCATATTTCCCACTTGCACCACACATGCACCTGGTGTCCACTGGAGCCTCTTGCTCTGTGTCAGTCTCACCCAGGGACAGAAGTTGCCCCAGACTCTGCCTCATGCTTCCACAGTTGCCAAGGCAGGAAAAAGGCGGGTCACACACTGGATCTTAAAGCTCCCGTGTGGAAGTGATGCATGTCACTTCTCACTTTTCATTAGCCACAGAAAATGATGGAGCACCACCCAACGTTAAGGGGTACAGAAAACTGCCCTTCTGCCAGCACCTAGAAATACTTGGTGAACAGCACTCATAGCAATCACTGTTCTAAAAGGGTTTGCTGAATTGGTGAGATTGCCTCCACCTTGGAAGTGAGTACAAAGATAAATGAAGGAATATAGAAATGGAGGGATCCTGGCCCTAGGATTTTACAGTTGAGCCATAAATTTGGCCTTGACTGCCCAAAGTTATCTTATATGGATTTGTGCTACCTTGAAGATATTTGGTGATCTCTTTCTCGATGCCTTGGTTCAGGTGTCCCAGCTTCTTACCAAGTTCTGCTCGTAAGAAATATTTCATGTTAGCGATACCATTGAAAACATGGGTAGTTGGGTGGGAAGAGTAAGAACTTTGGAGATGAACAAGCATAGATTCAGATACAGGCTCACTTCCTACGTAGGCAATTTTTGGAAAGTGAATTATTAAATTTACTTGCGAGGTCAGTGTTCTAGTTGGTCAGATGGGAATAGCAGTATATTTTGAGGGTCAGATGAAATGAGAATAATTGTCACAATTACATCCTTGGGTCTAGGAGTCATTCCTCTGGAAATTGGAGAACCACTTCTACGTACTGGCTGAGCAAATGCCATTGTGTTGAACTAGTGGCTGGATTTTCTTGGGGACAAACTTCTGAGAATCGTCAATGCTTTGAAAGTTAGGGAGTTGGTGGAACAGAAAGGGACTTTTGTGACAGAGGCAGGACACTGGTAAAGTGACTCCAAAGAAGTCTTCCCCCTGATGAAAAGGACAGTGAGTGTTTATGTGTTAACATGTTATCAGGGAGACTGTTGCTTTCCCTGGATCATTTTGTGCAACGTCCCCTTCCCCCCTCCCCTTAATCACTAAGGACCCTGACTCCCCAGGGGCTTCTGTAATATGTCTTGTCACCGCAGACCTCATGGTACCTTGCACCCCCAGTTCCTCTGTGATGGGGCCTCTGCCCACCTGGGCCAGAGTTCACTCTACCACAGTGAAATTCCATCTCATGTTTTCATCAGAGACCTTTGCTTTCTGAGGGAACCCAACCCCACACTGGAATCAACCACTTACTGAAAATCTGAGCTATTTCATTTTGGCTTCCCTTATTTTTTCCCATTGAAAGAGAAAGACTCTGTAAGGACAGCTTGCACCATTCGGTGGTCACGACACCTACTGGGGCCATCAAGCTTTCTCTAATTATCCAATGGTTCTATTATGGTATATGGTTGGAAGCACAAAACCTACCAGATATCTAAAAGAAAAAGAAAAGGGGCCCTAGTTTGGGGAAGGAATTATGTGATGAGAATGTCTGAGCTCTGTGCTCTCTCCTGGCTCTCTCTCAAAAGCTGGAACTTAACCAGCTAGGCTGCAAGCCTGTCTCCCTTCCTTTTTGTTCGCGCTGTATAACAAAATAATTGTGTACTGGTTTAGGGTTAGTGCAGCAGAGAGGCCTGTCACAGGTACTAGACTCTCTTTCTGTGTGTGTGTGTGTGTGTGTGTGTGTGTGTGTGTGGGTGTGTGTGTGTGTGTGTGTTGGAAGACAGCAGGCTTGACTCCTCCTCCTGACCTGTCTTAGTCTTTGGTGACATCAGGAAAATAGGGGAGCTCCCTGGACAGATGAGATCTCCTGCCCATTACTCTTCTTCATATCTTCGTGCATTCTTTGTGGTTATTAAGGTGAGAATAAATACTTTTTCCTCCCAGGGCCCCCAGGTCTGTGGGTTTTCCCCTGAGGCAAGTGATGTGAGCAGCGGCCAGGGATGGCAAGAGAAATCAGTTCCTAGAGTGACTGCAAGTGCCCGTCAGTGGATCTCAACCTGGGACAATTCTGTCATTCTGGGGGGTTTTGCAGATATGTTGCATATTGGGTGGGGAGACAGGCTTTCTTAACATTTGTTTTTTTAAACATTTTTTAATGTTTACATTTATTTTTGAGAGACACAAAGCATGAATGGAGGAGGGGCAGAGAGAGAGAGAGAAACACAGAATCTGAAACAGGCTCCAGGCTCCAAGCTGTCACCACAGAGCCTGATGCAGGGCTTGAACTTGGGAACAGCAAGATCATGACCTGAGCCAAAGTTGGCACTCAACCAACAACCACCCAGGTGCCCCTAATTTTTATTAGAACATTTTTAGGTTGACAGCAGAATTGCGTGGGAGGCACCCAGAGAGTTCTGCACCTCTCCCCTGCCCTTTCTCCCCCATTCATAGCCTCCCTCACTATCTGCCCATCACAGGGTGGTGCATTTGTTACCACTGATGCACCTGATACTGGCTTTTAATGCCCAGGTCCAGGGAGGCCACACATCTGGCCATACCCAGAGCAGCCCTGTCCCAGAGAAGGGACTTAGTTAGCACTGGCTGCAGCCAGGGACGGTACTGGACGCTGGTGCAGGTGGGCAGGAGCAAGCTCCAGGGGTGTCCATTCCCGTTCTTTGAAGCGATGGGTCTCTGTACTCTTCATTGGCTTGTATTGTAAGGACTGTGGCTTCTGGAGGAGCGGAGGTGAGTAAGAGGGCCACAGACACTAGACAGCGGTCTGACCCAGTGCTCTTTTTGATGTGGATGTAGCTGAATGCAAGCGTACAGCAGCTCTGGGACTCAGAGCTCGTGATGAATTATCTGTAATCTATCTTCGTGAGTCTAATGAGGGATTCACTCTTCTCCCCTTTCTCAAGGATCAAGAGGAGCCTCTTTAAAAAGGGTCTCGGGGACCTGCAATCGAAGGCAGGTGCTCACGAGGAGGATAATGTACCAGAATTGACCAAGTGTCTCTTTGAACAGACCATTTTGCCCACAGTCTGCACTTTCTGGGGGGAGGGGGCAGTGCTGTGTAATGGTTATGAGCACAGGCTGCAGACAGACTGGTGGTCTGTATCCTAGCACCAGCTTGGACAGGTCATGGCTCTATGCCTCAGTGCTTCCATCTGTAAAATGGGGGAAATAATGGTACCAACCTCACAGAAGCATTATACAGTTAAAGGAGTTGTGTTTACAGAGCCTCATGCGTAGAACCCACTTATTAATAAAAATTATTATGACAGTGAAAGTATCTCTGATTTACTCCTCAACCTGCTTTAATTGAATGTTCTCTTCCTGTCACTTCTCTGTGGAAACTGCTGTCATTAAGGCCACCTTCTCGTTGTCGCATACAGCGGCCTACATTCATTCTTTACCCTATTTGGCCTTAGTATAGGATGCTCTTGAACTTGTAGAAATTCTCCTCCTTTGGCTTCTAAGACAATGTCCTTTACTTATTCTCTTCTGCTTTTCTGGTTGTTTCCTCTCATGTTCCTTTCCCTGCTCCCCTTCCTCTGCCCACATTTTAAGTATTGGCTTCAAAGTCTGCTGTGTTCTTTGATTCCTGTGAAGTCTTCCTGGGTAACTCCGTCTGTCCCTTCCGTGGCTTGGGAGCCTGTAGCAGGACCCTTCTCATCCCTGTGGCTCTTACCTGGCCCTTTCTGATCCTAGAATAATGTTGAGAAAGCAAAGAATGTTTTAGATCCCAGGCTTTGGAACATTCTCTTGACCACTCTCTGTCCATTGAGTCATTGAGACACAGATTGAAAGAAATAGCCTTTTGTAAAAGGCTCACGTCCCAACATTCTGTCTTCTCCAAACTCTTCCTGATTTGGTGTCCTGCCTCCATGTCACTGTAACAACCCACATCCCGTGATGCTGAGAACAGAAGGGGGCGAGGTGCGGGGTGGGGGACTTCTGTCATTTGATCTTTCTGGAACTGTATCTTCTATTTATTCCTTCTCCACTTGTACCTTTGTCTTGCCAAACGGTCCCCTCCTCCTGCTTCCCAGGAAAGGGGGAGGTGAATATCTACACACCTGCAAATGCCTTTCTTTTGCCCTCTACAATGAGTGGATAAACATTTGGGGGTAGAATTCTAGGCTGAAAACTTGTTCATCAAAGTTTTGAAGGAATTGCTCAGTGAAGCCACAGCAGGTTGTAATGGAGAATTGCATTGTCTTTCTGATTTCTGTTCCTTTTGAAATGTGACCCATCCCTCCCTTCTACAGGCTCTTAGCATCTTCTCTCACGATTCTGGCATTTCATAACTTTGTGCCTTGATGC
Organism: Proteles cristata cristata; assembly: GCA_017311185.1. Taxonomy (NCBI): domain Eukaryota; kingdom Metazoa; phylum Chordata; class Mammalia; order Carnivora; family Hyaenidae; genus Proteles; species Proteles cristata. Next base: position 487,189 of record JAESUZ010000722.1, read on the forward strand.
GTGTATGTGTGTACACGCACACTTATACCATATGCCCACATGCGTGTGTTAATTGTGCTGGAAACTGAGAAGACAGATCATTTGGAGAAATTTTCCCCTAATTTTTTATCCTCCCTTCCATCTTTTCTATTCTCTCTTCTTCTTCTCCCTGCCCCACCTTTCTTTTAATGAGATATTGAGTCTCTGGATGCAGTCTTTAATTTTATCTTTTCTCTCCTATTTACCTCCTCTTTCTTTTTTGTTTGACTTTCTGGAAATTTTCCTTGGCTTTATCTTCCACTCTTCTTTGGCTTTTGAATTCTGATGGTCATAATTCTCAAGGACTTTTTCTTACCCTTGAATTGTTCACGTTTTAAATATCATCTTGCTTTATGGATGTGATGTCTTCATTGGTCTCTCTGGGGACGTTAGTGATTTAGAAAATAAAAGTCTTCTGCTCCCTGCATTGCCTCTGTTTCCTGCAAGTCCCTGATTGTCTGTCTGTCTTTCACTCTCTCTTTCATGCTGCAGCTTTGCTGAAGTCTCTGGTGATCTGGGCTGTTTTCCTGCATTTAGGACTCGAGTACTAGAAAGCACTTTATGCACGCAGACGGCTTGTCAAGTATTAGCCTTCATAGTGGCATGATCACAAAGTAAGCGTGACTTCATTGGGAGACCATCACATGTCAACATCTAGGTGTTTTTTTGTTTGTTTGTTTTGAGGTATTCAGTTCCTACAGAGAAGCATCCCCTGAATGTCCTTCAGAACAGACTAGAAGTAGGGTAGGTGTGGGGCATGGTCATTCTTGGTTTCTTTCTTCTAGGAGCAAGAAGAAGGAGACCATTCCTTCCCCTGAGCCCTTCCAACTAATTTTCTCCAGGAAAAAACCCACTAGACTGGGAGCAAGGTGATGTCCTGGGTACCTTGTTCGAGCCGAGCCTCACCCCAGCCTTCTGGGTGACCCCTGCCTCTTCAAGTACTGAGCCACCTCACAGAGGTGACCTTCTGTAAATATTCCTCCTGCAGCCCCTGTAACCAAGCTCTCCTCATGTCCCATTTCATCTTCCAAAACATTGACATATCTTATTTATTCTCATCTCCCCTCTTCTTGCTCTTTGTGTACAAATATTTATTATTATTATTATTATTATTATTATTATTTTATATTTTAGAGACATTGGGGGAGGGAGGAATGATAAAAATCTGTGTTCCACTTTCACTGGTTAATTAGAATCACTGTGAAGTTTTTCAGAGTTTACAAGGTGTTTTCAGGCATTGGCCTCTCTGATTGTAGGGCAAGCGATTATCGCCACTCATTGCTGCTCTTCCATGTGGGCTCCAGACCCCATCAGGCATTTGTCATGGACTGGAATAAGCCTGTCTGTGCCGGCAGAAAAGAATTCAGGGCCCTCAGCTTGCATTTACTAGTCTCCCTTTTAGTTCTGCCTCATTGGTGCTTCCCCTCGCTATTTGATGGGAAATACTCTCCTCATAAACTTCAGTAGATGTAATGGATTTCTGTAGTGGAAATATTGTTCAAGTCGCAAAACCAAATCACAGCGGGCACTTTGTCTTGGGACCATGTGTCTTGCAAAGCAGCCGTTTCAAACACTCTGATTCACTTTACACGAGTTGTGCTTGTATGGACGGGAGAACCGCACCGCCAGACGGAACCATTGCTCTGCCAACATGGCGGCAGTAACAGTCGCTGTCAGCTTGTGTTTGCAAATAACCTGACTTACTGGGTTTCTTCTTTGGGTTAGAAGCTTGTGGAGTTGGCGTTAGTGAAGATGCAAATGATGTTCCCTGAAGCCACTGGGGCAGGGTGGATCCCTTAAGAGTGGGATGCTGACCCCATTGCCTGATGGCTAACAGTGATGCAGACAAATTCCTGTCACTTAGACAGCTGGCTCAGATTCTGTCTGGGCTCACATTGGGCTTCTTCCCCTGCGGACTGAGAGGTGGAGGTGATAGCAGAGTCCAGCCAAAGCTACGTACATTCCTGTAGGAATCCAAAGGCCACTCTGGAAAGGCTCTCAGCCTCCAAAATACTGGCTCCAGTAGAGGCTCAGCCTCCAGATAGAGGCTCTAGATACTGGCTGTGCTGGGGACTCACACAGAATCTCTTTAAATCTTGATGCCCAGGTGAGCTCCTAGACCAACTGAATCAGAATCTGGAGGTGGGACCCAGAATCAGGAGTTTTTAAAGCTCCTAGGATGCGTGGGTGTCGCCATCAGTTGAGCGTCTGACTTCAGCTTAGGTCATGATCTCATGGTTCATAAGTTTGAGGCCCACATCAGGCTCTTTGCTGACAGCTCAGAGCCTAGAGCCTGCCCTCTCTCTCTTCATCTAACCCTCTCACACTCTGTCTCTCTCTTTCTCAAAAATAAATAATAAAACATTAAAAAAATAGTTTTTAAAGTTCCTGAAGGGAGGAGGGACAGGGTGCAAGTTCCTGCTATATAATTTTTTTTTATTCCATTGTTGCTACATAAGCCAAGAACTCATGTAAAATTTGCATTATTTTGAACTAACTTGGATTTGGGGGAAGCACAGATAATTCACGTCCTAATTACTTTTTTTTTTTTTTTTTTTAATATTTTTATTTGTTTCTAGGAGAGAGAGAGACAGCGTGAGCAGGGGAGGGTCAGAGAGAGAGGGAGTCACAGACTGAAACAGGCTCCAGGCTCTGAGCTGGCAGTCAGCACAGAGCCCGACGCGGGGCCCGAACCCACGAACCGCGAGATCATGACCTAAGCGAAAGTCGGACGCTTAACCGACTAAGCCACCCAGGCGCCCCACGTCCTAATTACTTTGATACACTCCTATTTTGCAGTTGTTTCCATGGTGTGATTGGGTGGATGTTTCTCTCACAAAAGAGAATGCAGTGGTGGTTTTTTGAATGCAGACTCCAGAGGGTTCAGGGAATAGTCTTGCAGTAGATTCTACTCTTGGGGAAATGTGGTGGCTCCAAATTGTCTGTGGGCAGTGCCGGGCACTGGCCAGACATGACCTCACTGTAGTTCTGTGTCTCTCCCTGTGTGTGTAGGCCCCGTGGCTGTCATCAGCGGTGAGGAGGACTCAGCCAGCCCACTGCACCACATCAACCATGGTATCACCACACCCTCGTCATTGGATGCTGGGCCAGACACAGTGGTCATCGGCATGACCCGGATCCCAGTCATTGAGAACCCCCAATACTTCCGTCAGGGACACAACTGCCACAAGCCAGACACATGTGAGTACTTCAGTAGAATGTTGTCCCTCCTGGGGAGGGCCGGGGAGGGGGGCATGGCAATAGACCACCTAGCTGGGGTTCTGGAACCTTCTGAGGTGACCTGCCACCTGCTAACCTCCCACTCTCTAAGAGACCCTCCCTGTTTGTCTAAAATCTTGAAAAAATAGACTCATCAAGGGGTCTCCACTGGGGCAGAGGGGGCTCAGGGTGGGAAGTATCCCGGAAGCAGGAGCCCCAGCCCCACATGGAGAGGTGCTCCCAGTAAGGCAGAGGGCACAGACCAGGCTGGTCTTCTCTATAGACCTGGCCTATGCATTGAGGAAATGTAACCTGGCTCTGTCCAGACAACAGCCCCTGAGGCTATCAGACCCTCCGCCCAAGCCTCCTCTGTGAGAGGGGAAGGGAATGAAGGGTGGTGAGTACCGCTTGAATGGAAACATCTCTCTAGCTGCCCCTCCAGTGCCCCGAAGTGAGCACTTTCTGAGAATCCGATCATGGCCCCAGCACTTGGACACTTCACCTCCCTCCGCAGATGCCTCATTGAGATCAGAGGATGCAGGGCACCTGTTTCTTCCTCGTTTCTTACTTGCTATTGGTTTCAGCCCCTCCCTTTGCGTTCCTGCTGTGTTCTTCTAGGGTCCCTCCTAGCTTCTGGAGCCTCAGCAGCTTGGACCTTCCATTCAACAGGGGTTCCCTTTGCTGTGTCCCAGGGTCAGCGTAGGCCTAGAAACCCCAGTGCATAGCCTCCCCCGCTCCTGCCCTCAAGAAACGGTCAGCTAGTTCAGGAGAGAGAGCAGAGGCCCCTGGAGATTGCTTGAGAGCTGGAAGAGATGGAAGAGATGGGCTAGGTTAAGGCCTCATCTTATTCACAGGAAAACTGAGATCTCGGGAGGCTGTGAGTTCCCTCCCCTATCCCCAGGCTTCTGCCATCAGCTCTCGTCTTCCATCCACGAGGCCCAGGGTTTGGCCGAGGAAGAAGCACCTTGAGTCTTGTCTGGTCGACCGTCTGTGTGTGCTGTGCTTGGACTACACTGTAGCTCACAGCAGTCTTGCGGTTCCTAGAAGTCCGTCCCACAGCAGAGTGGGCCTTCAGCTATCTCACTGACCTTTGCTTCTGTTTCTCTGGTTCTGATTTTTAGTGAGAGGATTACCACAGTGGGAGGTTCTGGGCTCGAGTCAGAATGAGATCATCACGTGCCTCCCAACCTTGGGTGTCCTCCAGAATTGGTCTCAGTGTTTGTGGGATACCTTCCCCCCCACCCCCCCATCAGTGTCAGAGGAAGGAGATCCGGGTTCTGGACCAGGGCAAGGAAAGGAAAATACCTGTGTATCAGATAAATAGTGGAGGAACACAGTGCTAAGAATGGTTCTGCTCTGGCTGAAGGTCTTGCCTCCGGTCAGGTTCATCTTGGACTGACCTGAGTGTGGCTGGACCAAAAGCCTTTCTTTGATGGTAGTGTGGGGTCCAAGCTTGGATTAGAGTTGATGATGTAGAGCTTTTCAGAGCCATGTTAGCATTTAAGCAGAACTTAGGCCGTGCTGTATTGAATATACAATTGATTCTGGTTATTTATAGTAGTTATGTTCTTTTTTTTTTTTTTAATGTTTTATTTATTTCTGAGAGAGAAATACAGCACGAACAGGAGAGGGTCAGAGAGAGAGGGAGACACAGAATCCAAAACAGGCTCCAGGCTCTGAGCTAGCTGTCCGCACAGAGCCCGACGCGGGGCTCGAACCCACGAACCGTAAGATCATGACCTGAGCCGAAGTCAGATGCTTAACTGACTGAGCCCCCCAGGCGCCCCTACAGTAGTTATGTTCTAATAGAGCCCCATGAACACTGAATTAGTGGCTGATGAACCCTTGCTCCTAGGGGACATCCAAGGTTAGGTTCCTGTGAGGATCTTGTCACAACGTTTTTATCAACTAATCAATACATAACCCATTTTATGTGTGCTTCTGCCTGAAGATGCCTATGTAATAGATGTCGTTGGTTCATTAACATCAAACTCAGAGTCAGTAGCACTGGGACTCATGCCTGGGTGAAGCTTTTCTAGCACACGGATCTTACCTAACGCACCCGTGGTCTCCATAAGGTGCACACATCCAGCCTTCTTGCTCATTGGAGTGTTAGAAACTCCAGTGCTATGCTCAGGGCCATTATACACAGCGAAATCACCCTCAAAAAGCACACGTGCAGAAAATGGCTCTAAGTAAGACGACAGAAAGGGCGCTCATTTCCGGTATGAGAGCTGAAGTAAGAAGGCAGCATGTCACATGGGAGTGTGCACATCGGGTGACTCTGGTTTCTTGCCACGGCTTGCGTGTTTGTCCATGACCATAAGAGCACCCACGAGTATGGGTTGTGGGGTTACACTTACATTTTAGCATGTGGGTGACTTTGTAAATCTGTAAATAATGAAAGTGGACTCTGCCCTTTAGGGGAAGTTCTGGGTTTCTGGTGTCGAGTCTCTGGGTCACTGGAGCTCCTGGTACCAGTTTCCCAGGACAGTTGCCGGGTGGGGAGGAATCTGGCACATGGGAAGGAGGTTTCCCTTGGGCCGTCAGCATAGGTACGAGCCATGGAGAGCACCATGGGATCCGAGTGTCCTTTAATGTCAGGATCCAGCTCCAGCCTGTGCCCAACGAAATGGTGCAAAGGGAGAGCCTTCCTTCCTAATCTCTGTGTTTGTGATTTAAAGCGGACTTTTGAAGGATCCAGGCAGTATGTCTGTGTAAAGGAGAAGGGGTCAGTGGAGATGGAGAGGAAGAGATTTGTGGATGAAGACAGGAAGGAATAAGGGACAGACCAAACCTCAAACTAGGGAAATCGCAAGCTGACTCCAGATTGTTAAAACCCCCCAATGCTGAGGGAAGTCTCCTTTTCGGGGACGCCGTGCATTTTGTCCTGTCAAATGGATGGTTCCTAATTGTTTTCAGAAAACATGTACGGCAACAACAAAGGTGTGCAGGAGCCTCATAACGGGATTTGGCTAAGCTCGCCTCTGGGAGCCACGGCTGACTCCCACAGATGGGGAGAGGCCATGCCTGGCCCTCTTCTCAGCCGAGATTTGCCAGCTAAGAGACAGCAGGTCTCTGATGACAACGGCTTCATCAGTCGGGAGAAGTGACTCCAGGACACCTCCCCATGTGCAATGAGACACTATCATAAATAATTAAAACCACATGCACCTTGGCACATCAATAAGCATTTGTGACTCTGCAGACAGGGCTGGGGTTGCTCCTTTGGGGGAGGGCGAATGGCAAGAATCGGGGGATCAAGGGAGGAGAAGAGCTCGAATCATCATCTCCAAGGGGCTCTGCTGTCCGATTCCCTCCCGCGGCCTGTGCGAAATGTGCAGCGCAGGGAGAAATCGCAGGGACTCGTATACCTCCCTTGAGATGTCGTTTCCCTGAGTCTCCCAGTGACGGATGTAATGCAGAAGCACTCTTCCTTCCGAAACCTGTGTTTCCCATAAATGGTGAGACCTTTCTGACCAGAGTGATCAGGACTCTGCTCCTATCCCCTCCTTTCCCTCTGTCTGTTTTCAGTCTGGTCCACAGCAGTTTTCCTAGCCTGTCAGGGCTGCGGGGACATTAGCCTTATACCTTCCATTATCAGATGCTTGCCTGCATTCCCAGCAAGCACTCCGTGCTCGGCATTGTCTCTATTCTGAATTTATTCAGCCTTTCCGGGGACTCTGAAAGACCTGAATGAGAAAGCTCCTACTCAGGAGTAGGTATGGAATCGGAAGCCTAATGAGGCCCCCTCATTGTATATTTAAAGCCCTCCCCCCCGGTTCTCCAAAACGTCAAGAAGTGGATATAGGCCTCCTTATCCAGCCGATTTGGGGGCTAGATCTTACAGAATGAGAGACCATGGGGCCAGTCTAGGTGGGTCCACGGGCAAAAGTGGGGTGGTGTTTGTAGCAGTGTGGAGCCCTCGGTTACCTTGGTCACCCTCACAACAGCCCTCAGCTGCGGTCTATCCTGCAGATGCTGGGGCTGGATCGCCGGCTGCTGTCTGAGGAGTCACGCGTTGGCTCTTTCCCACAGGCCAGCTGGAAGGCGCCTTGGCTCTGCATAAAGCCTTGGAGTTCTCTGTTCATCCCCCTTCCAGAACCTGTTTTCAGAAGACTGTCTGCCTCTTGGTTGAGAGAGCAGAGGCCATCTGGGAAGCCAACCTGTGCCCGCCCTCCCACCCACCCTTGCTCTGTCCCCAGGTCAGAGCACCTGCCTTATTCACAGGCTGTCTCTGCCTTGACTGTTACCTTCCCAGAGTCAGCCCTCCTCACCTCTCCATCCCTCTGCTCTCTCCCTGTGCACAGGAACCCCGCCCCACCCTGGCCAGCCATCTTCCTCTCTCCTCCCCTGCGGAGAGTATCTGTTTGCGCACCTTGCACTCACTCCCAAACTTCTTTAAGGTCTCTTCCCTGCAGCTCCATTTCTCTCTCCTTCCCCAGGAACCCTGACTTCCACCATCCTTGATCCCTTTGCAAAACTCGACCACACTCCTCTTTGTCATCTTTGTCTTCTTCTGAGTCAGGGTTTGTGGCAGGCCTTCTTTTAGGCTCTGGAAACAGTAGGGAACAGGCCATGCATGACTCCTACCCTCAGGGACTTGCTGCTAACTATAGCTGATCTCCAAAATGCAAATGGCACCCCCTGCTCCCTGGGGGCCACTCGTGGAGCCTTAGTGTCATTCCGGCATGAAATGCCTGTCTCCCCTACTCGCTTGGTCCCCACACCACTCCTTTCTTCCTCTCCGCACCCCTCTTTATCCTTCAGCGTCTGGCTCATTTCCAACCTCTTCCCAGGCCCAGGCGATGACAAAGTGACCCTTTCCCCTGGGGAACCCCCTGGCTTAGAGTAAATGCTGCGCACTAGTCTTGAATGACTTTGAGTCAAATCTCAGGTCATCCCATCACTGCTCAAAAATGTGCATTCTGTTTCCCAAACCTGACTTTGAATTTATTCCAGGAAGCAGCCCCTTTGTGTCATAATTCTTCATTGTCTATTGGAGATACAGCGTGGGACTGGGCTCTAAGGAGGTACCAACTGGTGGGTGTTGGATGACACCTGGAGAGGGTATCCTCATGGGAAAGGTAATTGGCCTGCGTCAGCAGCCTCCTCTGGACCAAGCATTGTGGTGGCATTGTACATCTTTTGTTCAGGACATCTTGCACCTCCTCTCTGAGGAAGAGGCTGCTGTTCCCATTTTACAGATAAACAACTAAGGCTCAGTGAGCTTAAATGACTTGTAGATCACATGGCTCTTGAGAGAGAGGCTGATGTTAAAACCCAGGCCTTCAAACACCAACATCCCTCCCATTTCCTATCCACCCTCATTGCCAAGGATTGCAGTGGTCCACAGGCATTTACTCTGTGCCTTCTGCACTTAATGTAGCCGGCTGATGAGGAAGGAGGAAGGTTCTGTTGTTTTCTGGAGGCTCACTTTTCTCCTCGTTTCCTGGATCAGAACAGCACTGCGGACAGGCCCTTGAGGGCTGAGATTCCCAGGAGGACCTTGACTAAAGCTCCCTTGGTCACATGCCCGGGTCAGCCTTGGTCTGGCTGTCGCCACTTACCCTTCTCCACAGAATTAAGTCCCCAAGGCATCCTGGTTGCCTTCAGATAAGGCAGTACTTGGCCCCTGGGGTTAAATCCATTTATGTGTATTTATTTACTTTGTGTTTTTAGAGCAGTTTCAGATTTATAGAAGAATTAAGCGGGAAGCACAGAGAGTTTCCACTCACCCCCTCTCACGCCTCCCCCCCATTTTCCCTCTTCTCGCCATCTCACGTTAGTTAGTGTGGTACATTCATTTTCATCAATGCACCACTATGGACATATAATCACCTGAAGTCCATAGTTTGTGGTAGGGTTCACTGTGCGGGTTGTGTGGCCCCTGCCAGTTCTGACAGAGCAGTGTCAACACAGAACCACTTCCCTGCCCCGAAAGGCCCTCTACAGCCCACCCGTCCACCTCCCTTCCCCGCCCCCTGGCAGCCACTGATCCTGGGGCTGTCTTTACAGTCTTCTCTTCTCTGGGTGTCAGATGATTGGAATCCTCCAGTGCATTGACTTTTCAGATGGGCCTCTTTCACTTAATATTTTCGGTTCTTCCCTTCCATGTTTTTTCATGGCTTGATAGTTTATTTCTTCCTACCCCCTACTAAGGCTCCATTGAATTGATGTACCACAGTTTCCTGTCCCTTCACCCATTGGGGGACGTATTAATTTTCCAGGGCTCCTGGGACAAAGCGTCACTAACTGGGTGGCTTCAAACAAGAGAAATTTACCATCTTGCGGTTCAAGAGGCCAGAAGCGTGGGGCCCCTGGGTGGCTCAGTCGGTTAAGTGTCCGACTTCAGCTCAGGTCATGATCTCATGGTTTGTGGGTTCGAGCCCCGTATCGGGCTCTGTGCTGACAGCCAGCTCAGAGCCTGGAGCCTGTTTCAGATTCTATGTCTACCTCTCTTTCTGACCCTCCCTGCTCACACTGTCTCTCTCTCTCTATCTCAGAAATAAATAAAAAACAAGAAAAAATTAAAAAAAAAAAAGAGGCCAGAAGCGTAACACAAGGGGTCACTGGGTCATGCTCCTGCTGAAACCCGGAAAGGAACCCTTCATCACCCCTTCCTAGTTTCTGGTGGCATTGCCTGTGTCCCTTGCAACGGCACAACTCATAACTCCCCAGTCCTCTGTCCTCACATGGCATCCCCTCTGTGTATCCATCCTCACACGGCTACTGCCTTCTCCTTCAAACACCCGGCTGAGTGGCTGAGAGCCCCCCACCCCCATCCCACTCCAGTATGACTTCATCTTGACTTAACTAATTACCTCTGCAGTGACCCTGTTTCCAAAATAGGTCACGGTGCTGGGGATTAAGATGTTAACATATCTCTTGTTGGAAGGGCCCATTCAGCCCACGGCAGACATCTTGGTTGCCTCTGGTTTTGAACAGTTATGAATAAAGCTCCTGTAAACATTTATGGGCAGGTTTCGCACGGACACGGTAACTCCTTTGAGTGATCCCCTAGGTGTGTGTGTTTTCTGGATTGTAGGGAAGGGTATGTTTAGCCTTTTAAGGGACTGCCAAACTGGCTTTCACAGTGGCTTCACTGAGTCCGGTTCTTTTCATCTCGTATTAGACTGGCCTCCACCAATCAGCTCCTACCTGAGGATCTCCTGGGATAATGCACATCTGCCTTCTTAGTGTGCTTTCTGAGGTGTGTGTGTGTACACCTGCGTGTATGATAAACCTTCTCTTGTGCTCTAAGCTATACCAGCAACTGCTGATTGTATAATTCTTACTTGATACTCACAGACTAACAGTGAGCATACTTCACTTCTAACTTGTCCCTGGTCAGAGGCCAGTACCACGTTCACTGCAAAACCGGCCCCTTGTGTTTCCCATGGAGCCAACCCCAGCCCCCAGTGGGCTCTGCCTGTCCATCCTCTGACTCCTTTTCTATTTTGGTTTCCCTGTAGCTTTGCCGATGCCTTCTCTTTCCCCGTGTGTCGTTGTCCGGCTGGCTCTGGATTCCAGGGCCTCCTGGACCGGTTCTGTTTTCCATACCAGTCTCTACACTTGGAACCATTAGCTGTGCATTTAACCTTCAGCCCCTCCTGGCTGGTCACCTCTTCCTGCCGTCTCCCCAGATTTGTCATGCACCCTCCCTGGCTGACCTAGTCGCTCTGTCCTGGGGTCTTCATCCTAGCCTCTCGCTCTCATGAGGCTGTCTAAACCCATTTCTTGGCTCCCTCACACCCTCTCTTCTCCTTCATGCCCTGGCCAGTGAGCAGACTCACTGGGCTTTTATTAAATGGCAGGTAACCCTACCATGGGCCCTGGGGTGGAGTGGGGGACGCACCCTTGCTAATTTCTCTTTGGCTTCATTGCAGCTGTTTGGGGGTCTTAGCCTCATTCTCTTGCCCCAGGGCAATCGCTTGATGCATTCCCACCCCTCCCCCACCCCCCAGTGTAATTGGCCTACAAGACAAGCACTTCCACCCAGATAACCGAAGCTGGAGCCTCTAGGTCTGTGGTCTGTTCCCCATTTGGCGGGACCAGTGGTCCCTTCCTAAGGAGTGAGCCAGCGGCTCATCTGCCCCTCCCATTCTGGGCCAGGCAGCCACAGAGCTTGCCTTTTCTGGAAGAGTAGCTGCTGAAGCCCGTTTCCCAGCTGTGGTAGGGAGCCCAGAGCCTGTGCATATAATGCAGTATTAATAGTGCCTTGGCATGATATAGATTTCTGTCACCTTCTGTACTAACAAACATCGCTTAGTGCAGGGTAATGATGGGTGTTTATTCCCAGCCACTTAGCTCAGCATAATGGACTTGCAGATGAAATATGGAAAATGGGCTCCTTTGTCTGGGAGGCTGGGGCCCCTCCTGTAACGAGTAGCAGAAGTGGTGGTGGCGGCAGCTGCTACTGCAGAGTAAGGCTTTCTAGGTTTTTCTCTAGCCGAAGTTCTGATGGGCTTGCCTGATGGAAGGACAGGGATCTGGTTACAGGGCTGGGCTGTGCGCTCCTCTGGGACCGCAGCTGGGAAGAGGAGGCTGGCATACCAGGGTCTGCAATTTGCTCCCTGTGGCTGCCTTAGGATGCAGGCTTGGCCAAATGTGACACAGAGAGAAATAGGACTGAGGTGGGGGTGGGCAGTCCTGAGGCACCTCCTCCTTTATTCTGCTGGATGGGATGCTGATGGGCCAACTACATGTCCTACTTAGACCAAATCTTGGTGAAGGTGATAGTGACCTTCCACAATGGGTTGTCTCCTGACTTTGCTTGCCAGACAGTCTTCCGTAGAGCATTTTAAGTGACCATAGATTAGGCTTTTTCCCCCTTCTTTAGTCCTGTTTTCAAATACAACTAGAATAAGCAGCTGAGCTCTGAGGATCCTGTAATGCTAGGATTGGTGAGCCCAAGGTCGCTAGAGGAAAAGATTGCCCTGGCACATTTCCAGTTTCCTTTCTGGAAATGAGCTAGATGATGCCAGAACGGGTTATCTTGGGAGTCAAGGCAGTTACGTCCTGGGCCCGCATACTTGTCCTGAGGGCCCCAGCCCCTAGAGATTTATCCTCAGCTGGTCACTAACTCCCAAGGCCCCCAGATCTAGGCATAAACTAAGCATGACATTTTCTCTTTGCTTTTCCCTGTCCCAGGAAGAAAAAAAAATGTCAAATGATGCCATTTCCCCTCAATTATCTGCAACCCTTAGACATTCCCAAGCACACTCTTTGGAGCTGTAACCAACTAGCCCAAAGGGACAGACTCCCCTCCATCTCCCTCAGCCAAGACAACCTGCCTTTCCTGTTGAATACCATGACCTCATCCATTCTGTGCTTCCGTGCAATAATCACATACTCAAAGTTAGTAGCTGCATGCAGTCATGCTAATTAAGTAATTAGGTATAATTGTACTCACTGTAAATACACAGTAATTGGCTTAAAAAAAGTACTTGGGGGATAAGCACGTGCTTCAAGGTGGAGAAGGTGAAGGATGATAATACCCCCAGCCTGGGGAAGCATCACTGCACACGGGCCTGGGGAGGTCACACCCAATAGTCAAAAGTGAGGAGGATGTAGAGCGGGTCCTTTGTGTCCCTCAGAGCCCTAGATGCAGAAGGTCTGCTTGTCTCCTGGGCCTGCCCTTGGTCTTGTCTTCAGGGAGTGGGAGGATACACTCCCCTCTGGAAATCCGCTCCAGCTCAAGGCTTCCCAGAGATCCCTTTCTCCCTTCTCCTCCCACTGGATTCTGGCATCCAGTCTGTTTTGAGATTTTTCAGGCTGGTAATTCGGAACCAGCCGAGGAACAAACACAGGGGTCAGAGAGGAATCAAAAGTCGGGCTCTATTGCTGTACTGAAGAAAATCGCTTGGACTTACAAAGCCACAATGGGCTTCTTGATGCCTCTTGCAAAGCTTGAATTCGGGATGCACACACAAGAGCTGGGTCTGCAGAGCGAATGTTCACCCAGTTGCAAGGAAGGGATGGGGGTTATTGTCTGCCTTACCGTTCACAAGCCAGGGAGTTTGGAAGCCCTCTAGAAAACCACACATGTAGGGAAGTGTTAGCACTGCTCAGAAGAGAAATAGGTGGTGGCTGATGGACTTTGCTCCTCTCACCCATCAGATACATCACTCACTTGTGCGGGGGAGGAGCCAGCGACACAGGTCAGGGGAAGGGCTGGGGGGTTACTTTTAGTGTCTCCAAGGAGATAAAAACTCTTTTTCAGTGTCTATTTGTCTTTGAGAGAGAGAGAGAGAGTTGGGGAGGGGCAGAGAGAGAGACACAGAATCCAAAGCAGGTTCCAGGCCCTGAGCTGTCAGCACAGCCTGACACAGGGCTCAAACTCATGAGCCATGAGATCGTGACCTGAGCTAAAGTTGGACGCTTCACCGACTAAGCCACCCAGGTGCCCCTAAAAACTCCTCTTTTATGGGCAGAGGCTAAAAGGCAGGAAAAGGGAAAAAAGATCCCCACCCCCATGTTTAGGGACAGCAGGGGGCGCTATCACTCATTAGTCGTGGTCCCTATTAGTATTCTCTTTCCAGAAGCCGTTTTCCAGGAGAAAATGGTCATCATCTCCATTTCCTCTGAATGAGCACATGAGTCATAATCCTGATGGGAGGTTGCCAAAGAGGCCAAGGTTCTTGTTACCGTTGTGCTGTATTCTTCATGGTCAATGACTGAAAACCCAAGCGCCACCTACCCACCGCTTAGCCAGAAGCCCAGAGTCCAGATGCCCTTCCATCTTCTCCCCAGCTGCCTTGAATGCTGCCCTGAGAGACGCTAAGAAGCATTTCTCAAAAACAATGTTCCGTGGTCAAGTACTTTCAGGAAAACCTGGATTAAATAAGTTTCTCACTGTGGGATTCTGAGAGCCTTCAAGGATAAATGTCATTGCAACGTCGCAAGAGGGGCCTTGGGTCTGCAGCATTACCCCGATTTGTGGAGCCTCTGAGCCTGATGCTTGAGGTAGACCTGTTAACATCTTTGTGGACACAGATGTTCAGCGGATCACATTCTGGGCTGTTCTGGGGGTTTGGGGTTCTGTTTTTGCCTCCCCAGCAGATGTGGTAACTCATGTGACAGGGTGCCCAGATGGGCCTGAACCCGTTTGGCATGTGCGCTGTCACATTTCTTCCCAAGCCTCTGGGAGGGACAGGAAGTGGCTGCGTTCCATGGGAATGCCCAGAGTTGGGGTGGTGGCATTCTTCGGGATTTCTGGCAGAGAGCTGAGCGCCCTTCATTCACATGGATCAGGGGAGTCTTTGTCTGTTGTTCTCGGCCGAGAAGCTCTTGCAGGTGCCTCTAACTCTTCCTAAACCCCCAGATCCGGAGATGCTGGTCATGGCCAAATTTTCACTGCATTCCTGTTTCCTGCATTTCGCTGTTTCCAGGCAGATTTGCCGCTCAGGATTGAAATCTCAGGGAGCTGCTCCTAAGGAGAAATGCACAAGTTGCAAGCTGTCGCCTCCCAAGCCGCTGCTTCCAAACCATTGTGCGGAAGGTCAAAGCACCTTTTTATTTCGAGAAGGGCATATAATGCACTTGGCGTGAAGTGGGCCAGAGCAAGGTCTTAGCCAGCCACGAGAGGGAACTGAAGTCTTGGTTCTAGGGGGTCATTTTTCATAAGAAAAGACAGTAAAAGGAGTGGTATGGGGGCTGGTGCTAGACCCTGGTCCCAGCCTACCTACTCAGTCCCTGTGTGACTCTGGGCAAGGCATCTGCCCTCTCTAAACTTGAGATGAGAGAACACGGCCACCTGAGCTGGTATTTTTTGAGATGAAGTGGCATGAGGATTTGAAAGTGTCCTGTCAGCTTGCCTAAGTGACATGTACAGATCTTTTTCTTGACAACAGTATTTTTACAACTGTCATTACAGTCCCCGATTCAAATATGCTGGTGGGGGAAACCAGCTTGGTGGTGTCAAAAATAGAGGTTTTTCAAAGCCTGATGATATTTCTCAAAAGACAAGAATCCTTCCCTCCAATGACTTCTCTTCCCCGACGCGAAGGAATAGCATTTTATCACCCAGACCCACAGCCACAGAGATGCTCTTAGGAGTCAGCTCTGTAATATGTTGGTTGTCAGGAAATGATCGATGTAGATGAGCAACGGGCTCAGGCCAATTTCCTTTTGGGTTAATGAGACCATAACGCCATGAGCCCAAACTGGGGGATGGTAGAGAGATTCATGGCAGGATTCTTTCGTGTGTTTGGTTTTTATTCTTTGGTTTACCCTTCTCCTTGTCAGAAAACATTATTTTCTTGAGACTTCTGTGCCCGTAAGCCCCCCTGCTTGCCTGTGTCTTGGCCCAAGTGCCTCACACTGAGTCACTTCTATGTCTCTGCCCTTATGGTACCCTCTGTCGTTAGGACTTTAATGCCCATCTGCTCAAGTGACTTTGGTTTTGAAGTATACAGCCCCTTCACTCTTTTCTTGACAGACATACACATGAGACCTCCAGACACACACGTACACGTATGTGGGTCTTGTATTTGCACACATATCTCTCATGTTTCGGACACCGATTGTATCAGTTGAGATCCTTTTGGCTGCAGGTACTAGATGGTCGTGACCCACTGGGCTTACACAGGAAGGAAACCGAGCATCACATTAGCTGAGCTGAATAGCTAGGGAAGGCGCCTGACACACTGGGACTTTAGCTCTGCTTTTCCATGATTCTCTTGCCTCTGTCTTTCTGCACTTTGCTTTACCACCAGACTGGCTCCCCTCATTGTTACAAAATGGTTGCAGGAGCTTCAGTCATCACCGCGAAGCACACAGACCCAGGCCAGCACAGAGTTGTCTCTCTTTGTATGTTGAGCCCCCAGGAGACTTTCCCTCCTGTCTGGGAGGGATGGGTCGATGTCGTATTGGCTGGGATGATGTCTTATTCCTAAACCAGTCCCCCCACAAAGAGCATGGAATTCCCATAGGCACTTGAGGCTCATCCAGATTCTCCTCTGGGCTTGGGGATGGAACCCACTTCTCCGGAGGCTCGGGGCTGCCTGGAGGGGTGTGGATACCTGCACAGGATCAGGGTTCTGTTAGCAGGAGGAGACCAGGAGGGGCAAAGGACGTTGCCTGACGCTGCGGTGCTTCTCCAAGGGGAAATCATGCCCATCCCGTCATGCAGTCTTGTATGTGGTGTCCGGCCTGCTCTCCTGAGAGTGAGCAGACGCCTCTGGGGATAGAGGTGGTGGGAAGAGGGTGAGGGAAGTGCTCCTGTGTCAGTTTTACCCCCATATTTCTCCTTTTAGGGAGAGCAAGCTGGTAATTTGTGGTTGTCGTCACCACTGTTCTGGTCGGGTTGACGGTCCCACTGATTTTCAAGGCTATACTTACAAGCCCGAGCAAAGATAAATTCCTTCGTGCAGGTTCAGCCGGGTGCGATGATGTCAGCCGAGCAAGCTGTGTGAACTCGTGGGAGCCGCCGTGTGATCCTTGGGGGTGTGGTTCTGGGGAGCAGGTTGAGAAGAGGGTAAGTGGGGGGGTTGGGTAGTGAGGAGAAGAGAAATAACACCTCCTTGTTACCTGTCAGTGCCTATTACTAACTGGGCTCTGAATTTCAAGTGCCTTAAAATAATAATAAAATCTTTCACTGCACAGAACTTAGCACTGAAAACAGTTAGAAGACGGGCACCTGAGTGGCTTGAGTCAGTTAAGAATCTGACTCTTTTTTTTTAATGTTGTTTTTGGGAGGGAGAGAGACAGAGCATGAGCAGGGGAGGGGCAGAGAGAGAGACACACACACAGAATCTAAGGCAGGGTACAGGCTCTGAGCTGTCAGCACAGGGCCTGACGTGGGGCTCGAACTCACAGACCATGAGATCATCACCTGAACCGAAGTCTGATGCTTAACTGACTGAAACCCCCCCCAGGCACCCCAAGCATTTGACTCTTGATTTCAGCTCAGGTCATGATCTCATGGTTCGTGAGATGGAGTGCCACAATGGGCTCTGTGCTGACAGTGTTGAAACCCGTTGGAATTCTCTGTCTCCCTCTCTCTCTCCTTCTCTCTCTCTCTCTCTCTCTTTCTCTGTCTCTCTCCCACTCATGCTATCTCTGTGTCTCTGAAAATACATAAGTAAACTTAAAAAAAAGAAAACAGTAAAAATATAATAGATGATTTAACTTTGACAGAAACTGTATGGGGTAGGTTGTTCCTCAGCTGTTGCTGAGAAAAGTGAGGCACAAGATAGGTAAGACGTTTGCTGTGGTCTCGTGGCTAGGAAGTGACAAACCCGTGGCAGATGGAGCCTGCCACCCTCTCTCCCTCATTGGGTCTTGCTACATGAAGCCTAGCTGGTATGTAAGTGTTGTGACTCCCACTTGGCAGATTAGGAAGCTGAGGTACTCGCCCAAGGTCGCTGTCTCTGGCCAGTGGCAGAGCCAGGTTTCCCACCGGGGGTTCAAGAACATGCCGGTGTCCTGGCCCAGGCTGCCTCCCCTCACTGTTACCTGACCTCCACCTGTACCCCACCATCTGGGAGACCGAAGATGGTCTTGCAGATTTCCAGATGGATGCTAGCTTGGGTGGCCCATGGGGCACACCATGAAGTCGGCAGAAGGCTGTCCATCTCTAGCACTCCCATGGCTTCTGTGTAGGCAGCCCCTTCTTCATTCTCACCCCAGGATGCCATCTGGAGCCTCAGCAGCCTGGAAGGTGACCCTCTGAGAGTGTTGTCCAGCTAGAGGTGGGCACTGGAAGGGACGCGTCGGTTACACGGAAGGAAGAGGAGTAACGGCCTTGGAACCAAGTTGACCCCTTTCTCGGCCCAGCTTCCTCTTATCCTGTCCCTGGTGGCTGTGTAGCTTAATTTGTCACCCAGATTGTGGCCAGCCAGACCTCTCACCAGGTGCTGTGTTAGCTCCCATGCCCAGACCTAGAATTCCTGGTGATGCAGCAACTCTTCGCTGTGGATTCTGCTGAGTCGGGCAGCCCCAATGCCACCGGTAATGAAGAAGTGTTGGGACTAAACTCCTAATGGCTCATTGATTGGTTGAATTATGCTCAGTGTAATTCTGAAAATAGATTTTAAATATGTGCTTGGGGATTTGTGGGGATTGGTTACTTAGGAGCTTTAACTCAATCATGGCTGGTTTGACAAAAACATCAATGCTGGAGGCTTCCGCCGGTGCCATGCTGTTCACCACAGTGAGACCCCACCCCGGAGCCAGGAAGCTTGCCAGAGGGGAGTGCGCGCACGTGTGGAAAGGTCCCCTTCCCTTACATACACAGCCCTTGGCGGGGTCTTGAGAAGGTCGTGTTGGTTGACCCAACCATTTGCAAACCCCTCCATATTCTTAGGATGGATGGAGATGTGGTTTCTGGATTCTTCTTAGACTTCCTCTGAAGTCAGGGAGTGTAGACGGTTGCCTGCCCTTTTTCTAATTTCACGTTTTCACTTTTCGTGGAACTTCCACTTGGGGAGAAGCCAAAGGAAGCCTTCACAAAGGTTCAGCATCTCAGGCACATTACAGCGTCATCTGGTCTACCTGACATCCTTGACTTCCAGGTCTAATGGGGGAGCCGAAGGGTCTGGTGCTGGGCTTCTGACACCTTGCTGCTTTTTGTGACTGTCAAGTTAATTTGCAGACAATAGAAAAAGGAAGCAACCCTCAGCAGATAATAGAGACCTCCCAGCATGCCTATAATTGCCTTGCTTATCTACTTCTTTCCCTCTAACCAATTCAGGACCTAAAAGGCCTTCCATTTCTGGGCCACGATGGGTCAGCAACCAATGACGGATGTCATGGCTTAGCTTCCATAAGGCACAGTGAGACTGTATTTCTGAGGGGATATTGGTCAGCAGTCTTTTTTCGAGAGCTTCTAATGCTACTTCTCCATTTTGACCTCTGTCTGAAAGACTATTTCCATACACCCTTCCCTGGGGTGATTTATACCCAGCCACTCATTAGAAAAACCAGTATCCTCAGAGAAGGGAGGAAGTGAAAACAAAACCTGGAAGAAAAGAATAAAAAAATTTACACTCTGCTCTAATAAAGAAATTACTGACGTTCTACATTATGAACTGTATTAATTTTTAATGGCTGAGAAAGGAGTTGATTTATAATGCATCCTTCTCAGCTGCAGTGCCTGTCCCCGGCTAATAAATAAATGACAGGTCTCTTGTATTAAAAGTATCCGTCATTTTACATTGTTGGAATGTAAATTGCAGAGGCATTGAGCCAGAGGCTCCTGGGAGCGGGTGTGCCCTGCTGTGCCCATTTGCAGAGGGGGCTGGCATGGAGGTTGGCTTAGCTCTCAAACTGGAGGTCAGCTCATTTCTCCCCCTTGGTCTCAGCAAAGTGACCCAAATAGCTCCAGCTCCTAATGGTCCAGGAGAGAGTTCATAAGAAGGGGTGATGCTCTGCTCAGGAACAATTCTGATGGAACTTCACATTCCTAGTCCTTAAGCAAAACTGCGCATGGCTTCTCCCTGCGTGTCTTGACCAGACACCCCAGGATTCCGTGTTAGCAGTTCATCTTTTGTTGATGCTGATGTATGAGTCACAACTCTGGTTCACCTCTCTATGCCTCTTAGGAAAAAAATAAATAAATAAATCCTGATATTTATCTCTGCTTCTAAAGTAGTATGTACTCATTGTAAATATTTGGGGGGACAGCCAGAAAAGTGCAGAGAAGAAAAATAATTGTCCCACATACTGCACGTGCCCAATGATAGATGCCATTAATGCATTGGTGCCCTGGCTTCCAGTCTTTTTCTTTGCAGAGATACACAGGCAAACAACACACACAGACATGCATACGCCTACACGTAGGCTTGTATTATGCAAAAACAAGATCTTCTTTGGCACTCGGTTTTATAACCTGAATTTGTCATTTAGCAATGTGTCATAGACCTTTAGTCCAGATCATTAGAAACGATGCAGCTATTTTTAGTGGCTTGTGTGTGTGTGTGGCCAGGGCTGTTTGTACCTCGGTGCCGTGTACAACTGGCAGTCAGTCCATCGAAATGCACTCCTTTGTTCCCTATCACAATGCCAACTCCAGAGTAGACACCGGGCGGGAGGAAAAATGAGGACAAAAGACGGGTTTTGCACAGAAATCCTAATTACGGAGCAACTACTGGCTGCAGAGTCGATGCAGTGAGGCTGGGAGAGGAACAGAGTCCCCATGTGAGGGAGTCCCTACTCCAGTTGGAGAGAGAGGCCACTGACAGTTCCTGGTGCTCCAGGCATAGAGCTTGTCTCCAGGATGCATGTCACAGGGGCCCTGCTGCTAGAGGGCCGGGGGTGCATAGAGAACACCAGCTTGTTTAAAGTAGGGGAGCAGAGGCTTGGGTGATGGGGGACAGAGGGGTGGGGCTTTCTCTAAAGCCAAGGGACACTTATGTGCAGATGGGAGGTAAGAACCTTCTAGGCCACAGTGGCAGTAGCTAGAAGCAGAGACAGGCTTTGGAGGGACGGGAGGGGAGGTGACAGGGGACTGGAGAAGAGCTCCTTGCGTGGAGGGAGCAGACCCTATGCCTATGTTACATAGTATAGATTATTGAAGCAACAGTTATGAATTTATTCATAGAATTTGCATTTAAATAGTTCCAGTCTTTATTTACCACGCTTGACATTGTTATCAGTTTCTCAGAAATAGGTAATGACTTGAGAAGTAAAGGCGCCATCGACATTATTATAAAAAAGGTAAAACAAAGTAGGTGATTCTCTTTGAATTTAGGTACAGTTTCAGGCAGACACGGAAAGCCACCGCCCCCCGCCCCCCATTCCAGAAAGAGCACAAGGACCAACCATTATTTAGAAAATGAGAGACTTAGCGATCACTGCCAGCAGGTTTGACAACTTCTAATTTATTTATATTGTCTTCAGAGGCTTATAAAAATGGAACTTTGCCTGGATTTGGAGACTAGCGTTTGGGTCCTTCCATATATGAATTTATCTTGATTTGTTGTGTACATTTCTAAACATAGACCAGTGCCTTTTGCTTCTGGAAAAAAAAAAATATGAAAAGTCTCTCAAGCTCTGGTAGGAAGAGCAATCAGAGACCGTGTGCCTGTGAAGGCTCTGCTTCCGGGTTGCAGGAGCGATACAGCAGGCAGAATCCCAGAAGCATCCATTCCCGAAGCATTGGAGAGGGCCTGACTTTCTGCCATGGTGAGAAATGGCAGCCTGAGAGCTAGTCCAACCTGGCCCGGGCTTCATGCCCAGTCCATTGCAATTACAGTGTGATCCTTGCTTAGAGCTCTACCTTCAGATCTTGGACCCCAAATTCTTCCAGCAACAGGACTTGGCTCAAAGTCTTTTTGAAGAGTGTCTGAGTTCCTAGTGGCATTAAAAGGGAGGCAAGCTTGTGGCTGGACATCTATCTGATCCCCACGGACTTTCTTTGTTACTTAATGCATCAGCTCACAAAGGGAGTCAGTTTCTATGTCTCAACTTCTTTTTTTTTATGTATGTATGTATGTATGTATGTATGTATGTATGTATGTATTTATTTTTGAGAGAGAGAGATAGAAAATGTGAGCAAAGGAAGGGCAGAGACAGAGAGAGGGGGATAGAGAGAGTCCCAAGTAGGCTCCACACTGACAGCCAATGCAGGGCTCAAACCCAGGAGCCATGAGATCATGACCTGAGATGAAACCGAATCTGATGCTTAACCAGCTGAGCCAATAGGGTGCCCCATATACTTCTCAACTTCTAAGTGACTTGAGGTGATTTACAGTTGACAAACAGCACCCTGAGGTTTTGCTTTCATTGTTTCTGTGAGGACTCAGCTGTCACTGCCTCGCCCACGTACGTGTCCCTATCTCAGGCATTGTGTTGGCAAACTCTAGCTGATGGAACATTGGGTGGAGAGTCTGTGCCAGCAGAGACCCCATGTTTGCATTCCACACCATCCATTACCTGCTTAAATTCTGACCCGGAGGAAGATGGTGTCAGTGATTTTTCAGTGTCCTGCTGCTATACATTTTCTGTGGAATTTCCAAAGACCATTCTTCTTATAAGACCGTGGTTCTTAAAGTGTGGTCCCCAAGCCAGTGGCATCAGCATCACCTGGGAGCTTGTTAGAACGGAAATTCTTGAGATTGGCCCCCAGACCCACTGAATCAGAAACTCTGGGGGTGAGGCTCAATGGGTTTGTGTTTTAATAAGCCCTCCAGATGATTCTGATCAATACCATAGGAGGAGATGCATTGTGTAAAATATTGGTAGTTCCTCCCTTAAGAAGTTGAGCTGTGTTTCAGTGCAATTGTTGGTGGTACTTTGAATTTTTTATTAATTCAGTAAACATTTATTGAGCGCCTCCTAAGCTCTAGATACTATATTGGGTTCTGTGAGGACAACTGAGTGAACAAATAGGTCATTTTGATGTGATTGCTTTGATACGAATATATAAAAACACTTTATTGGGGGCAATGATCATATAAACAGGAGGCCCTCCTCTACGTCCCTTATCCTCACCCCTCTGTGACTCCTGTGCTGTCCCTGGCTCCTCTAAGTGGGGGATTTTGTCAGAGATTGGGGTCAGAGTATTTTGAGAATGAGCAGTGGGTTATGGACAAGGTATGAGGAAAGGCCAGGGAGGAGCTCAGGAAGTCGGCTTTGCATGCTCTTTGGGAATAAAGATGCAAGTGTAAAGGTTTTTGTTTAAAGCTGTGTGAAAATGCCTCCCATTCATCCAGACTCCATGTCTTCGCAGCCCTGTCAAAATGGCTGCATGGGATCATCCCTGTCCCTCCAGGGGCCCATCGTCTGGGGGCAGAGGGGGTGGGTGGGTAATGTAGACGTGGCAGGATGGGAGTCAGCTAGCTGAGTGTGGAATTCTGCAAGGAACGATGTGTGCAGTCTCCTTCCTGGTCCACGAGGCCATTGAGCATGGGCGCTTGGGCTCTATAGGCGTGGGCCCCGGATCCTGATTTGCTGCTGCGTCATCATCTGACTGAGCCTGCGTGTGTCCCTCGTAAAGTGGAAATAATGGGAGCACCCGCCTCGGCAGGGCTTTCTGTGTATTATGTGAGGCAACATGTGCAAGGGACTCGAAACAGCCGCCTGCACTTGGGGGAGAAATTGCTACATTCTATTAGACTATGAGTACTGTTGTTATAGTCTGCCTCGGTGACACTGAAAAAGGAATTTTATTTTATCTTTAAAGTTTATTTATTTTGAGAGACAGAGACAGAGCAAGCATGCGTGCACCAGCGGGGGAAGGAGAGGGGCAGAGAAAGAGGGACAGAGAATACCGAGCAGGCTCCATGCTGTCAGCTCGGTGCCCAACGTGGGGCTCGAACTCCTGAACCATGAGATCAGGACCCAAGCTGAGATCAGGAGTCAGACTCTTAACTGACTGAACCATCCAGGTGCCCCTGAAGAAGGAATTTTAGATGTCATGGAAACACTCCTGCCCTATGAGGTCATCCAGGGAATATTTATTTGGCCCTGCAGATTTTGCAAGTCACACTTTCCCCTCTTATAGGAACATGTGGTGGGAAATATCTCTCCATGTGGATCCAGTGTCACATTTGCTGATGTCATTCAGTGACCAGCTTATGTATAGGCAGCTAGGACCTGTCCTGTATCTTCAGTCCTGGCTTCTCAGAGTTGACCCCAACCACGATCCAACCAATCCCCGAGCCTCACCTCATTGCCAAGGTCGAGAAGGTGATTTTGCCAGAAAATACCAGATTAGTGAGAGTTTAATTATGGCTTTCAAAGGTTCTGAAAATAAATGAATACAGCAAATGTCCCTTATGTATTGAATTTAGATACATGTAACCTCTTCCTATTCAATATGGAAATGCACGCGTTTTGTATATCCTGAGAATTTTGAGTACAGTCTCATTCTAATTTGTTCCCAGCTAAAATTTCTCAAATTCCTCTCTATTTTGATTTTGTAAAAGCAAGCTGGAGACTGGGGTTTTTTTGACGGTGAGTGCTTCCCAGTGAGTAGGGATTATAGGCAGCAAGCATTGAGAGGCCAAGCAGGCTGAGGGAACAGCACATGCAAAGGTATAGAGCCGTGTTCTGGATGCACAGGGTGTGAGGTATATGGCAGAGACGGGTTATAATGGCCGTGTGCCATGCTCATTCATCCTAAAACATTTCAAGCTAATATTGGAGGACAGGAATATTCAACAAGCGATAGATCAACAAGAAGCAAGGAGAACATTTGTCAAAAAAGATGGATTCTTTTCTCCTTCTTGGGTAGCATAAGGGTGGCAGTGTTCTGTGATGGCAAGAACTTTGAACTGAAAATTAGAAAGCCAGATTCACATAACTACTATGAACCCATTGGTGTGTGTGTATGTATGTAAATTTCAGCAGCACTGGAGGTAAAAAAAAAAATACATTTTGCTCTTTTATGCTCTTATATTTGGGATATCTGTTTGTTGGACCTATAGTGAGCACATGTCCATTGTGTATCTTCTAAAATATAATTTTACTCGATAAGTTTAGTAAGTTGCTTTTAGGAATAAAACCTATTAGCAATATGTGAATATCTTCTATGATTCATCATTTACAATTTTTTTTTAAAAAAGGATGGTTTTTAATTCCTCTCAACCTTTCCTTCTACTTCAGGAAAAAAAAATATTAAAAAGCTTGGAGAAAGAACTACCAATTTACTTCACATCAATTTTCCTTCTTTCCCCAGGATACTCATATCTTCAGTCATCACTGAGGTGGTGGTTGGAGCCTTGGGAAAGAAGTGATATGGAACGAGGGCATACAGAGGAGCATAGTTCTAAACTAGTGCTGTGGGCTGGGCGAGCATTAGGAAGGGGAGGGGGAGGAGGCTGGAGAATGGGCAGGCTCTTGCAAAGGCGGGGAGTGTTTGCAGAAGGAGGGCGCTGTTGCAGGTGGAGAGGGTAGACAGAGATCAGGCTACTGGATGTGGGGAGGAGCTGGGTCCCAGGGAAGTCTGGAGCAGAGCAGAAGAATGAGATTGACCCCCAGGTTACAAGGATCAAGAAGGGACTGGTAATGGCGAAACAAGCCACAAAGCAGTGGAGTGGTGGAGAGAAAGGGACAAGACGGCCACACTGCCTTGCAATTCTCATGGCTGTGTTGTATGAGATGTATATTGCTATTGGAAATATACTTCTCATTAAAATTTTTGGGTCTGTGGTTATGGGTATGTTCAGTTACAGTATTTTTTTTTTTTAATAAAGAATAGAGGAGGGGCACTTGGGTAGCTCAGTTGATTGAGTGTCTGACTTTGGCTTAGTCACAGTTGGACTCATGATCTTATGGTTCATAAATTTGAGCTTTGTATCAGGCTTGGTGCTGTCTGTGCAGAGCCAGCTTAGGATCTTTGGTTCCCCTTCACTCTCTGCCCCTTCCCTGCTTGTGCTCTCTCTCAAAAATAAATAAGTCTTAAAACACAATAAAGAAAGGAAATGTGTGCAAAGTGCTCAGCACATAGTATTCGAACCGTAAATTGAATGGTAGTTAATATCATCATCATCATCAGTACCTGCATATTTTTAGCCACATGGGAAATGAAACTCCTTGAATATGTCACCAATGCTGAGGTTTCTCCCACACCTCTTTAGCTATAAAGCCTCACAAATACATGGGCAGCGACAGCTCTAACCTCTGTCCCTCAACCAGAGGGCCCTGCGAGGCAGACAGAGAAGACCGAGAAGAAAGCCAGGAGTCTGTCCTCCCAGAGCTGAGCATTGACATCCCTTTCCTTCAGTCTTAGTCTCTTCTGTGGTCCCAGGAAGAGGCTGGTCTGTATGTCTGGGATGTATGAGCTGCTGCCAGTGGAAAGGGGATCTTGCAGCCGGGATGGCACAGAGAGGTGTGATGGCCATGGAGGTGGATCTTATTTATTCCATTTCCCAGTAGTGATCAAGATAACATTTCAGGAACAGATATGACTTTATGAATAATGGAGCATGGATCAAAGATATTGTAGCATCATTGTTTAATATGAAAAATTGCTGGGGGCAGAGCCCTGGTCACCCTTCACTGCAACTCCGCTACTCCCAAGAGCCTTGATTGGCAGGACACTGGGGTCGAGGACGAGAAAATAGACTCACTTGCTGGAGTCAGAAAATTGAAGATTGTGAAGTGCTTGAAGGTCACCAGTCCTGTGGATCCCAAACATGCATCCTTAGTTGTCTGCACTGGAATCACCTGGGAGCTTTCAGACACTTCTGGGTCCTGGACCCCTGCCCCGGAATCCCGTCTTGTGGTCTGGGCATGGGCCTGCTAGGATCTGATGCATGTGCACATTTGCCAACTACTGATTTTGTCCAGTCTTGTTGCTTTACAGATGGGGAGGCTGAGCCGTGTGTGGTTAAGGCACTCGTCCTGAGAGATACTGTGTTTCAGGTGGTCTTGGTAGAATTAGAACCAGGTACTCACCCTTCTTTTTTAATTTTCATCTCCCTCCCGACATCCAGCACATGGATGGTTCTTTGGGAACCACTCTGGTTCCTCTCTCTGGTTCTGCAAGTATATTCCCCCTTGGTTAGTCTCAGGTCTGTTTTTTTGCTTAGATAGGCCCAATTCAGATTAATTTCAGCATCTTTTTGGGGGACACTTTCTTCTGAAAAGGAACTTCTTCTTTTCTGGAGTATGCAAATATTGTGGTTCTGTTGGATCTCTGCATCTCTACAGAGATGTGGCCAAGTCATCCTAGTAGAACATTCCATTCTCGCTCTTGCCCAGAATACTGAGGAGCTAGGGTTCTGAAGTGACATTTGCCTGGTAGCCAGGGTCTCCTGGAAATGGCAGTGTCACAGGGCAGAAAGCCTTGGATATCTGATTCATCCACCCAGCTTGCAGATGAGGTCACTGAGGCTTAGAGAGGTCAGGTGACTTGACCAAAAAACACAGCTGGTTTGCATGTGGAAGAAAGAATTGGAACTCAACTCTTCAGACTCTGCTGCACAATCCTTGGTTTGATTAAAACAAGCGCACCTCTAATAGAAGAATTTCACCTCTCTGGAAACAGGCTGTGAGGGCAGGAGGTAAAACAGGGCTCCTGAATGCAGGTCATGTCTTTCGTTTCAACAAAGTCTTCATTAGAAAATCTCAGTATTGAAGGGGGCATGAGAGATCCTTCTGTGCACCTGTCTCCTTCATGTCCCTTGCTGGTGTCATCCAATCCCAGTTCCTTCTTCTAGGGATCAGAAGCTCCTCTTTCCAGGTGGCCCCATCCCCTCAGGCAATTCTGATTGGGAAAAAGTGACCCTATCTTGACTCAGGAGCCAGCCTCCTGGGGACCCTTTCCCTGGACCCCCCTGCTCTGTCTGGAGCCATTCAGCAAACAGGGCCATGTGGCAGGTAAGACACTGGCTTTGACACCAGGCAGACCCAAGGTCCCGTTCTGCCAACTACCAGCTGTGTGTCTTGGGTGATCCACCTCTGCTTTTCTCCTTGTGTGTAAAGTGGGGATGCTAAGATGACCATGTCAGAGAGTTGTTACGAGCATCACACAGGCTGCCACACACATCATAGCTACGGCACGTGCCAGCACAAGAACGTCCCCGGCGCGTGCACCTCCTGGCCACGACTCCCCGCTTCTCACTCTAAACCTCACACAGCCTTCAGTTGCCCCTAAGGTGGCACCAAGTTGAAATGGCCCATGTATCATGCCTCTCCTTTGAGCACTCTGACGAGATGGGCCTCCTTTCCCATGCATGAAGAAGGGAGTGTGAAAACTGCCCATGGTGTTGTTGCCTTCATGTCTCTGAGGCAGTGCTGCATTTGGACTCCATGTCATTAGAGACTGTCACGGGCTGTGCATATGTGAGTCTCTGTGTCTGCGCGTGAGCGCACAAAGGTTGCCACTGTGTGTCTGCATGTCTCTCTCGAAAGGTGCATGTGTCTGTGTGCGCATGCATTTTCCCCGAAATCTCAGTGTCAAAGCCGCGGATGTCGTGGCCCATTTTTCATATCGAGGAGAGGCTTGCTGCTTCTTTCAGCCCCAGATTCAGGCCACCCCAGGGGGTTAGGGCTTCTCGGTTCATCCCTTAACGTTTGCCGGAAACCACATGCGTTGTGTGCGTGGAGGGCCACGGTCCCCATACAGAGCTGCCTCTCTGCTGAGGCCGCCACCTGCTGCAAGCAGTCCCCTTTTCTTGGGGTCTGTGGCTGCGTACCTGACAATCCCTGTCAATCCACTTTCCACCGGCTCCTGGTAGGGCATAGCCTTGCACCAGGTGCTCCACAAGCAGTCGCTAACGTGAAAAGCACTTTGCCACGAAGACATCTGGGGCCTGTAGGATATTAATAGCTGCAGAAGTTCCATCCCCATGTAATTTAAATCCCTCTCCCGAGTCACACTCTTAAGGAGGGAGTGGGAGAGAAGGAGAGAAAAGCCTAGAATAATTCTAAGGAGTTATGGGAAAAAAATCGGGGCAGGGGGAAGATGACTGAAATATTCTTGTTCAGTCACCCACCCTACTGCCTGCTGGATTTGGTAACAAGCATTTTAATTTTCTTTTTTAAAGTCAGGGGCTATTTTGACAATTACAAATGCTGCAAATTATGTGTCCTGAAGTTCACTGGTCCTATGAGAAGCTCTTGAAGAAAGAGTTCCTCTGTAAAAGAGTTCGGGAAATGCTGTATATCATATCTGCCTCCTGTTATGGCTCAGGGCACATCAGCATATTCAAGGACAAGGGGTCCTTCTTGGACAGACTTGTTATGCTCTGGTTGTCCTTGGATTTACGGTATATATTTGAAGAAAAATCCCTTCAAATGTGTACCCTGTCTCTAATAGGCTCTTCATAATGTTCAGGAGTAGACATCTTGAATGGGAGGGAGTGGGGTGTTAAGGAGATTGAGGTATAGATGGTGTGGTTGCAGAGGAGGACTTGGGGGTACCTGCATCATGTAAGTAAGGGGAGGGGGACATTCCCTACCAGTATCTTTTTCTGATTTTCTGTCTGTTAGGTTGTGGGATAGATAGATACCAGTTTTTCTAGGGTTTGGCGAATACCAAAGGTCCCTTTGGAGTTAAAATATTAACTGGGATTGAGGTTATCTATTTTCTTCAAGAGGAGGGGTCTAAAGGTTTTATAGATAAAGGAAGGGGTTCCCACAGATTGTGGTAGGAAAGCCCACACAGAGAGTAAAGTCAAGTGGTTTTGTGAAGCAGCCCTTGAAGACCATTGTGACTTGAGGGCACATAAACTCCAGGCTTTAGAGATAGGACTATTGCCAGACCCATTGACAGAGTCACTGATTGACAAGGGAAACCTGTCCCCAGAAGACTTTGATCTTAGCACAAGTGTCTCAGGTGGTGACATTATCACTTGATGGGCACATGTGGAGCTATAATCAGACATCTTGTCTGACCTTCAGGTCAAGCTCATCAAGGTGCCTGGCTCCTTCTCAGGGCAACATGGTGGCCTCTCCTTAGGCCTCTCTGGTGGTACCAGCGTGTCAGAAAAACTAATGTGTGTGCCTGACTGGATGGATCCCAGTGAGCAAGGAGCCCTGAGTCCATGGAGGGAGAAAGATGGAATAGAAAACTGTTGGAGTTATACAAATGTAGGTTGAAAGCCCAACTCTCCCGCCACATCTTAACCTCACTGGGCCACATTCTTTTACACCTGTAAGATGGGAATAATAAATACCATTTTGCCAGGCATTGGGAAGGTTAAGTGGCATGCCATTTCACATATGGAAGACTCCAGTGCTGTGATAAACTCTACCCATTCCTTCTGCTGGCACTGATCAAGAGAGGTTGAATGCTGGTGAGAACATCATTTACTGGGGTCAGTCTCCCCCGGTTCTACAACTTTGATAATGTCCACATTTGGTCCTTCATTTCAGGGCTGAATTGCATAGACACTTTAAGTTTGACCAGTCACCTTCTCTCCACACCTGCCAACTTAGAAATGTTTTCTCTCTGCTCAGCCTTCTCTAATGTTTCTGTATCTTTCTTGACCTATGGAAGGCAGTCGTGAACAAACTCTTTTTGATGCAAATGTGCCTTGAATTGGCACAAGGGTAGGACAATGTGTTCTTTCTCCAATAGCTGTTTTGATCACGCTTGGCAGTGTGTTGGTATTTTTGGCCAGAGTAGTGCATGTTGAGACCATATCCTCAAGGAATGCTTTTCAGTCTGTCCTGAGTCTCTCTTCTAGGCTGCATAGTTTGGATTTTCCATTGATGAAAAGCACCTCCCTTTTTCTTGCCCACATGAAAGCTTATCTGTCCATTTTCTGGGCCACTCCTTTCCTCCCGTGTTGCCCAAGGCACATGCAGAAAGTCTCCTGGGATCTTCCTGTACTTTATGCCTTAAAAAATATATATATATATTGCTTGCAAAAGCTAAGGGTCATCTACATATCTTGTGTAGTCCTCTTGGAGATTAGGGATGTATTCAGGGTGTGGAGACCCGGTAAAGAGTAAAGGAATTCATGATGGGTGAAGTATAGGGCATCGGCCCAGGTGGAGGATGGCACAGTTAAACTGAGACAAGACAGATAAAGTAGAGCCCACAGTCAAGTGAGCGGCACAGCAAACAGCAGCCCCCCAAAAGCCAGATAGTCTAGGCAGGATACTTGTCCTCTCTCTCTTGTGGCCCTGAAGCAAGTGATTCTGCTCTTGACTCGGGAAGGACAAGAGAACCTGACCAGAGAGCCCCATCCGCGATGATATGTCTCCTCAATTACCATGGAGATTTCCATTTTAAAAATAGCCATGGGGTAGAATCTGAGTGCAAAAATATCTATCCAAATATATCCTAGCAGTTGGTTCCCCACACCCTTGTGCCTATTTACTCCCTTGAGGATTTTCATCAGGTTTGACTTTTCTTTATGGAGAAAGTGTTTATTCCTCCATATGCTATATTGGCTTAAGCAATGAGTGATTCCCTGGTTGAAAATGTGTAACATGGCCCTGTTGCTGCTAGGTGAACAGCGTTGTAGTAGGTGTGTGGCTGCTGGAGGCGCCTCGCCTGGTTCAGATCTCAGCTGTGCCTACTAGTAACTGTGTAACATTGGGGAAGTTACTTAACCTCTCCCTGTGCCTCAGTTCTCTCATCAGTAAAACTAGGTCCATATGGGGGGCGCCTGGGTGGCTTAGTCGGTTAAGCATCCGACTTTCGCTCAGGTCATGATCTCGCGGTTCGTGGGTTCGAGCCCTGCGTCAGGCTCTGTGCTGACTGCCAGCTCAGAGCCTGGAGCCTGTTTCAGTCTGTGACTCCCTCTCTGACCTTCCCCTGCTCACGCTGTCTCTCTCTCTCTCTCTCTCTCTCTCCTAGAAATAAATAAAACATAAAAAAAAAACAAAAACAAAAAAAAACCCTAGGTCCATATGGTACTTGTATCTTGGAGTTACATGGTTTAAAGGAAGTAAAACCTGGCAGGTACTCAGGACAATGCTGGGCACATAGAACACCTTGAGAATGTGCTAGCTAAGACTCTTCTTCAGGGAGCTCTGAATCACACGGGCATACGATTTAACTTTGTGGCCTTGGCCGCAAAGGTGCGTGAACAGTTTCTTCAGCAGGTCTATAAGTTCATGGTGTTGCTTCAAAGCTCCATGCCTCCCGGTTGATCTCCACATAGCTGTCAGCTATATCCAGAACATTCTTTGCATGCTCCCCATCTGTCAGCTTCAAAAGACAAGGGAGTATCTAGCATTTGATTGCTTAGTAAAGAACTAGTCAAGTAAGTCAACAATTTTTATCTCCCTTGTCACCTTTTCAACCCAGGTCTACCTTTTCCTCTGTGATTATTGGGTGGAACTAAGGATTCACATACTGGCATGCTGCTCTTGATGGATTAAAAGTCTTCTCTCTGGCCTTAGAGGGTTTTGCAAAATGACACTTGAGTTTCTGGGACTCACTAAATAGACCTTCATCTGGACTTGCTCACTGATCTTCCTAGGCATCCTTTTTCTTCTCTTAGTTTGGGGAGTGTGCTTTTTGTTTTTTTTTGGGGTTTTTTTTTGTTTTTTTTTTTTTTTTTTTAATATTTTTATTTATTTCTAGGAGAGAGAGAGAGAGAGACAGTGTGAGCAGGGGAGGGTCAGAGAGAGAGAGGGAGATACAGACTCTGAAACAGGCTCCAGGCTCTGAACTGGCAGTCAGCACAGAGCCCGACGTGGGGCTCAAACCCACGAACCATGAGATCATGACCTAAGTGAAAGTCGGACGCTTAACCGACTAAGCCACCGAGGTACCCCATATTTTTGTTTTTTAATATATCCATACCTTAGTTAGAATAGGCTGAGATTCACCTGATTAGCCATGCTTGTTTTCATTTCTTTTGTTGGGTTTTAAGGACCTGAGTATTTTGATTCTTAAGAGTCTCATTTTCCCTGGGCTTCCAGGAAGTTGTTTTTTTACCTCTTGTCTCAGGTTTTCTGTTGGGCCTTAGTTTTTTAATGCTGTTTCTCTCCATTTCAACATGAGGTTAACAGTGAGATTGAACACCTATTTGTCTTTTGCTTCGCTACTCCAGGATCAAATATCTAAGGATTAAAGAGGAGGTCCTAAAGATTCTCCAACTGTTAGTTCCTGGTAGATGAGGAAATTGATTAGGTTAGATATCCCATGTCCTTCTTATAATTCCTAGAATCCTCAATGATCAGGGATGAAGTTTGAGGCACATAAATAAATACTGTCTACAGATTTCCTTGAAGGAAAGATCTACCATTTCCTTGAAGGAAGAGTCAGGTTGCTGGTGGAAGTGTCTTGAACAAGGTCTTCCATTATCCATGCTTGACTGAACTCATGTCTACCCTTTGAGATTTTACAGTGGTCCATTTCCCCTTTATGATCCTGAGTGCTTTATTGCTTGAGGAGTGGAGAAGATTCGAAACAGCTCAGCTCTTAGATTTTCACTTTGAAAGGAACGGTATTTTTCATAGAGAGGAAATCCTTTATACACTACCAATGGCCTTCTCTATGAATACCTCTGATGAAGACCTCTCATGAATCCTTCTCCATGAATACTTCCAATGATGAGGAATTCACAAACTCCCATGGGCCATTTTTGTATCAATGTATAAGTATTTATACTTTTAAAACTTTATTTTTTATCAAGTATTGTTTTCATTTAACAACTGGTACACATTTATAGATTGAAAGACTTGATATTGTTAAGATGGCCATACTTCCAAAATTGACTTACAGATTCAACATGCTCTTTGTCAAAAATCCAGGCTGCCTTTTGCTGAAATGGACATGCTGATCTTAAAAATCCCTTAGAACACAGGGGATCCAGAATAGCTGAACAATCCTAAAAAGGAAAAAAGTTGGAAGACCTAAACTTTCCAGATTCAAAACTTGATACAAAGCTACAGTAATTGAGATAGCATGGGACTCGGAAGAAGCATGGATGTATACATCAGAGGAATAGAATTGAGAGTATCCAAAATAAACCCTTACCTATATGTTCAGTTGATTTTCAACAAGGTTTCCAAGACAATTCCATAGAGATAAATAATCTTTTCAACAAACGGTGCTGGGACAATTAGATATTCACATGCAAAAGAATGAAGTTGGACCCCTTACCACACAACGTAGACAAAAATGAATATGGAACCAAGACCTAAATGTAATAACGAAAACTATTTAGCTCTTAGAAGATAACATAGGTAAAGATCTCTGTAGCCTTGGATGAGGTAATACCTTTTTAGATATGATACCAAAACCAGGAGAAACAAAAGAAAACATATGCATACATTCAACTTAATCACAGTGTAAAACTGTTGTGCTTCAAAGGATATGAAAAGACAGTGTACAGAATGGGAGTAAATATTTGCAAATCACATATCTAATAAGGGAATTGTGTCCAGGATATATAAAGAACATTCACAGCTCAAAAAAAAGAACACATAACCAGTTGAAAAATAGACAAATGATTGAAATAGATACTTTTCCAAAGATATACAAATGGCTAATAAGAATGTGAAAAGAGG
The DNA here is from genome assembly GCA_017311185.1 of Proteles cristata cristata. Taxonomy (NCBI): domain Eukaryota; kingdom Metazoa; phylum Chordata; class Mammalia; order Carnivora; family Hyaenidae; genus Proteles; species Proteles cristata. The sequence continues at coordinate 521,296 of JAESUZ010000722.1, forward strand.
CTCAACATCAGGGAAATGCAAAATCATAGTACGGTATCACTTCATACGCATTAAGGTGGCTGTAAGCAAAAAGTTGGACAATGACGTGGTGGTGGGGACGTAGAGAAACTGGAACATTCACATATTGCTGGTTGGGAGAAACAATGGTGCAATCACTTTGAAAAACACTTTTTTGTTTCCTCACGGCATTAAACACAGAGTTGCCACCTACCCACCAATTCCTCTTTTGGTTATATACTCAAGAGAGTTGGAAACGTGTAATACACACACACAGTCCTGATCCATGGATGAACCTTGAAAACATTATGCGAAGTGAATGAAGCCAGACACAAAAAGCTATGTATTTCATGATTCCATTGATAGGATTTTTCTAGAATAGGCAAATCCATGTGACAGAGAGTAGGTTAGTGGTGCCTAGGGGACAGGAAGGCAGGAGGGCTGGGGAGTGCTAATGGGTCTGAATGGTTTTGTTTGTTAGTGACGAAAATATTCAGGAATCACATAGAGGTGATACTTGTACAGTTTTTTAATGTACTAAAAACCACTGAATTGTATACTTTAAAAGGATAAATTTTATGGCTTGTGAATGACATATTGATCTTTACAAATTAAAATAAAGCAAACCTACGTGGACACTACCCAACTGGAACAGATGCCTGCACCTTGCTTGTTGTGCTAGATAATGGAGGTTCTCAGAGGAGGGGCCAGGGGCTGGCTCTGTAGTGTTGAGGGTCTGGATACTCAAGGGCATGGCTAGTTGCCAACTGATGTGGACATACTACAGCATGTTAACAATGGTATGAATATACTGGTACCTATCCACTGGCCATTAGCTCTTACCTATGCCTGAATCCTGTGACTTCCATACCCTTTTGAGAACAACAGAAAGCATATATATATCACATATGACTTGAATATGACCATAATAACACCAAGAAGATGGAACTCTGAAAAGCCAGAATCCCTTAGTCTATGGGCCAGGCGTTGATAAAAATCAGCATTACGATTAATATATTTTTTAAATATTTATTTTTGAGAGAGACACACACAGAGTGTGAGTAGGGGAGGGTCAGAGAGAGAGGGAGACATAGAATCTGTGCTGTTAGCACAGAGCCTGACACAGGGCTCGAATCCACAGAGATAATGACTTGAGCTGAAGTCGGCTGCCCAAGCAACTGAGCCACCAAGGTGCCCCTACAATTAACATTTTTTAGTAGAGTCTCACAGAAGATGGTAGAAAAGTGTCTAGTTCTATTAAATTTTATTAAAATGCAATATGGAAGCTCCGTTCTCTCTTGCCTCCTCCCTCTCTCTCTCTCTCTGTCTCTCTTTCTCTCTCTCTCCATCTCTGGTGAGGGCCATTGTATTTCCCAGGAAGCCGCTGTTGTCTGTCTCAATGCCATTTTCCTTATTTGAGTTCAGAATTACACGAGCCTATCCCAAATCTCAGAGAGATGTCATTTTGGAGGTAAACTCTGCCGTTTCACTAACATCCTCAGCGGTACTTCAAACCCATACGCGTAGCAGCTTTGTGTGACGGATCTCACTGTACTCCTCCCAGGGAAATAAATTCATGGCTCAATACATAGGAAGTGAAATTCACATGAGAGAAAAGAAGACATCTACATGTTATTTATTCACTTATATCCTATGTCATTGCAAAAAATGTTTGAGTGTGTGGTTCCCACAAATGTATGCAAGCAGTGAAACAAGATGAATGAAGGGGATGACAGTATCTGGAAATAGGAGAGATAAGTGTAAGGGCATAAAACTAGTGGCAAGAGTTGACTATTAAGTGCATGCTGCTAGGGGGGACTTGCACATTTGGCTCTGGGTGTCCTAGTGGCCAAAGCACAGAGGTAAACATTACAGGCTATAGGCAGTTGTTTAGAGGAAGAATAACTTTTCCAAATATTGTGGGCTAACAGAAGCTTCTCCCACAGTGCCTCATAAAAAGCAGAGTGTGGGATGCAAAGTTACACTCTCCAGCATCCTGAAAATAGATCCAATGGTGCACCTCTTGGGAATGTTGGTTAAAATATCCTTTGATGCAAGTCAGTGGCTTCATGCTCAAACCCACTTCACAGAGTGGGTGGGTGGGTAGGAGGATGAGAGAAAGCTTTTAGAAGCATCCGTGGGAACCTCGTCTTACTCTGGGGAGACCCAGGCAATACCTGCAAAAGTAGGGGGGGTGGGAGACCTTTGGGGAAATTCATTGCCGAGGCTTGATGGAAGTGCCACCGGCCATCCCGGTACGTCACATCTGGGGCCTTGCTGGTCAGCTTTTGCCAGCAGTACCCTTCCCATCCTACCCCCACCCCTGCCCAGGCTTTTCTTCCCAGGCTTATTGGAACTTGATCATGTGAAGCAGTAAATCACTGAAGTCCAGAACAAATCTCATTTGACATTTTTATCTTGACTCTTCTGGGGGCCTTTAATTAGCATGATTGCCGAGTGGGTGATGGCTCAGATGAAATCTGTATCGCTCTTGGTCAGCATCATGGTTATTGAATTTTTTCTCGTTTCTGTTTCTGGTCATCTAGGAATGGTTCTGATTACAAGTGATTAAAAATCCCTTAATATGGTCTAATAGGGGGTGGTTGGCAGTTCATTGACATGGATTAAAAATGCATCGGAATATGAACTCCTATGATTGTAAAAAACTTACTTGTAAAGTTCAGTAGGGCTTGTTTCCCACCCTGGGTCCTGCAGCATTGTGGTATACATGGCCGCTGCATGGTAATACTCTGCTGGCTTGTCCATTGCCCCATAGCTCATGCAACCCAGGCATCCTTGGCCACACTGCCCACAGCTCTGACATCTTCAGGCCTTGTTAACAGTCCATGGGCTTTGGAGAGCATCAGAATGTGTTACAATTAAAGATGGAACTCGGGGTGGCTTTAAGGGTCCCGAGGCCCCAGTTTCTGAAGTGCAAGTTGTCGTGAAATTTCTTGCTTATGAGGAGTGCACTGTGGCACTGGTTCTCAACCAGAGTGACTCAGCTCCCTAGGGGACACGTGAGAATGTCTGAAACATACTTGGTTGTCCTCGCAGGGTAGAGGGTGCTACTGGCATCTAGTGGGTAGAGCTGATGCTGCTAAACATCATACAATGCAGAGGGCAGCCTTCCACAATCAAGAGCTATCGAGCCCCAAATATAATAGCATTGAGGCTACAAAATCCTTCACTCATAACTTTCAAAGCAGACTCCCACATTTCATTGCTTAAAGTTCAGAATGACCTGGTGAGGGAGAAGGTGTAAAAGTCTTAGGTCCATTTTACAGGTTAAAAAATGGAAGCTTAGAGTGGTAGTGGTAGTGACCCTTTCCTTTCCCACAGGGCCGGGCCATCTAATTCTCATTTTGTTGCCACTCACACAGATTGCATGGGATGATGTAAGCTTTGGGGTTTCTACAAGTGTACAGAAGGGGTACAATTTTACCTAAGTACTTAATGTACATCTCTGGAGAAGCTGTGACCCCAGATGTCTTATTCAGGAAAGGTACCCCAATTTCTATCTTTCCCTTGGATGTGAAAGAACATGTATCCATCAAAAAGTACTGTAAAAAGGGCAGAGTTAGTCATACTTGCTACTTGGAGAAGAGTAAGGTCATTACAGTGGGTAAAAACACGATTATTGGCACAGTCTGATACCAGCTCACACATTCACATGTTTTGGGGTCCCTGGCAGTTACATAATGTGGGACAGTCTATTGTGACAATAGCGGGGGGGGGGTGTTTTTGGAATTGAGAGCACATGATGTGCCCAAAGGCATTCACATAAAACTTGTACCCCTTAACTATCTGTGTGTCTGTCTGGGTGTATATTTGCAGGTGAAATACCTTCCAGAGCTTGTTGACTTAGTGGGATAATAAACCTGAGAAGGGGTCACACAGGATGATAAGAATATAGCGATAATCACACTATCACTGCCTGGAGATTTTAAAGGATTTGTAGTTTTAGGGGACTCTATAATAGAGATAGTTCAAAGCAGGCATCTCCTTGCCATTTCTCTCTTCTTAGGGCATGCATGACTGTGTCATTGTACATTGCCTATATGTCACTTTTGCAATTAGCGTCTCATTCATGCTGATGTGGCTGGGCACTAAGCTGTGCACTTCACATACATATCTGTAACCCCTCGGTCATCACCATTCTAATTACCCCCATTACACAGCGGAAAGACCAAGCTCATGGGGCTGATAGCCCTTGTGTATGATCCACACCTTGACCATAGAAGTAGAAGTGGCACTGAGGATGGATTCATTCTCCTTTCCTGGGTGGTGGTGTTAACCATTCATGGCAGGTGTATTTTGCTTTTTGCTCCTCTACCACGAAAGATACCCACACCCTCATTTGGAAAGCAGGAGCCAGGGCCACTAAAGCGTTGAATGAGTTGACTGTGATAATAGTGTAGAGCATAGCAATGACATGTCCCACCTTCTAAGGCAGCCAGTGCACGTGGGGGTTGGGGACAGTGGGTAATAGACACAGGGAAATCCCCTAAAGAATTCATCCACATACACAAAGGCCTCTGAAATAAATTGCCCCAACGTTAGTCTCTGTCCTTTTACTGATCTTGTCAAATCTAAAGCAGCCCTGCTCTGAGTGAAGTGCACTGCTGGGAGCTGAGAATTACTCTGTGTGCTGCAATGTAATGGCTTGAAGAGCGTCATTTAATGGCAGGTGTCTTGCCTCGGGTCTATGAAGGAAAGTCAAGGGCATAAGGTTTCTAATTCCTATTCTGAGTGTTACCACACTCTCTTTCAAGGGCTGCAGGTGTGTGACGAAAGATCACCTGCCCTCCCACACCTGCTCTTTTTCAGGTGCCCCCTTGCTGCTACTGTTCCTATATCATCAGGCACACTGGAGAGACCACGCCCTGCCCTGGCCCCCAATTTACCAGCATCCAGACTGCTATGGTTCCCCCCGTAACCCAGAGGTCCACACACTATGCAGTGTGCAGGCCCAATCTAGGCCACCGCCTGTTTCTCTGCAGCACAAGAGCTAAGAAAGTTTTTTATATTTTTAAATGGTTGGAAAAATATCAAAAGAAGAATCATCTTTCGTAACACATGAAAATGATATGAAATTCAAATTTCAGTGCCCATAAATAAAATTTATGGGAACACAGCCACACTCATTCATTACCCATCGTCTGTGGCTGCTTTCACTCAACGGCAGAATTGAGTAGTTACAACAGAGACCCGTAAAGCCAGAAATATTTACTATCTGGCCCTCGACAGGAAAAGCTTGCTGGCCTCTGCCCTGTCCTGCTGATCACCACCCATCTCTCTCTTCTATTCACCTTTATCTGCTCTCAGACCATCCTTTCTTTCAAATCCTTCAAGGCTCCCCCATGATCCAAGCTCCGGAAGTTCCTTCAAGATCTGCCCCAAGCTAATCGTCTCCATTTATTTCCCGATGAGAACCCTTTGCACTTCCTCGGATGTATTTTGTCTAAGACCGTCACTGAGACCATCGCTCAGATGGTTCTTTCTGCTGGGAATAGCTTTCCTTTCCATCTTCTCACATGGAATTCTTGCTCCTCCTTCAAACCTCACTGAAAATGCAACCCACTCCAAGGAGGATAAGTCTCCCACTGCAGCTACCTCTAGGAATGCCCTGTTGCTCTCTGGGCACTGATTTTTCTGATGCAAGGCCCTTTCTGTTTCAGCCAAGGCTCCAGGGCTTTTACTAGGGTTGAGGTCCCAAGGGTGAAGGCACCCCACACCCCCATCACGCTGAGTTGGCGAGTGCAGGCTGAGTGTGTCTGCTTGATCAGGGGCTCCCCGGGCTCCCCAAAACACTGCTTTCCCTGCATGTATAATTCCTGTGACTCTACAGGAGATTTGTTCTCCCAATGATCTCCCCAAACCATGTGACATTGATTTGCAAGTGGGAAACAGAATTCCACATTTGGAAATTGATTTTTAACATTAAGTAGAGAGGCCATTGTCGTTAGCTGATACATCATTTAATCCAAATCTCTTATCCATGAATTCACCTGTGCCATATTTATTGATCCATCACCTGTCTGTCTTCATTTATCTGTCCATCTGTCTTCAGCTATGTCATCAGTTCACAGCAGTCCCTGCTTCTCCATTCTCCTCGCCAGGCAGCTCCACTACCATCACTTGGTTGAAGTCCCATTTTTGCGAAGTGACTCACACATTGTCCCCAGTACTGGTTTCCCACTGCCCCTGCTGATCTTGTGCCCATTTCTCCTTTACTCCTCCTTTATGTTCCAACTGAATCCTACTCTGTGCATTTCTGGAAGGACATCCCTGTCTTAGTTTGCTAAGGCTTATATAACACAGTTCCACTAACTGGAGAGCTTAGAACAACATTTACCATCTCATGAGCCAGAAATCCAAGGCCAAGGTGTTGCTGGGGCCATGCTCCCTCTGAAGACACTAGGGAAGGATCTGTTCCATGCCCCTTTCTTGGTTTCAGTACTTGCCGACCCTCTTGGGTGTTCCTTGTAGACACATCAACCCAATCTCTGCCTTCCGGTTCACATGGTAGTGTGTGTGGGTGTGTGTGGGTGTCTGTCTGTGCTCCAAATTTCCCATTTTCATAAGGCCACAGTCCTGTTGGATTAGGGCCTGCCCTCATGACCTTGCCTTATTAGCTTGATCTTCTTAAAAGACCCTGTTTCCAAATAAGGTCACATTCTGAAGTGCCAGGGTTTTTATTAATGGGGGGCACAAGTAAACCCATAATAATCTCCTGCTTGCTGTACTTTTCTTAAGCTGCCCCCACTATTTGGAACTCCGCCACCCCCCAACTATGTATTTCTGGCTAGTGACCATCTATACCACATCTTCTTTCCCTTCACATGTGATCACTCCTTCACTGAACTCCCCCAGGTGTGGGCGGGTACCTCTGTCTTGACACTCACTAGAGTATATCCCATATCTAAGCATTTGTTTTAGGAGTCTGGTTGACTGTACACTCCCCCACCCTCATTTTTGGCTCCTGGAAGATTAATACTCAGATATTTGGAAAATTAGTGCTAGGTGAGCTTAAGAAGATGTATCCCTCACATATTTGGCACTGGATTTTAAGCTTCAAGTCTAGAGCAATAATTATGTTGTTTTTTGTTTTTTTTTTGTTTTGTTTTTACTATTTTATTTATTTTTGAGAGAGAGTGCACGAGCAGGGGAGAGGCAGACACAGAATCCAAAGCAGGCTCCAGGCTCTGAGCTGTCAGCACAGAGCCTGATACAGGGCTTGAACCCACAAACCATGAGATCATGACCTGAGCCGAAGTCAGACGCTTAAGGGACTGAGCCACCCAGGTGTCCCTACTATGTCTTACTTGTATTGGTATTCCCACTTCCTTTTTTCCAGTTCTGAACACAGTTTCCCATGAACAGGTGATCCTCAGCATGTGTCAGCAATTTAGAGATTTGGAGCACAACAGAAGGAGGGATTCGAGTTTTCCTTTGCTGTTGTCTGCCACAGGTGTCTGTCATTGCAAAGTTCTGATGCTTTGTAGTCTGTACAACGTATATCTGCCACTGTTAATTTGGGTATTTAGCGAGATTGTGATACCTCCGCTGCCCAAAATGAATGTGTCTTTTTTGTATGTCTCTTTGTCTGCATGCTTTCATTAAAGAAAGAGGGCCCCAAGATAGGTTAAGAACTGTTACTTTATACAGATGTATGGTGGATACCTTCTCTGTTTTCTTTCCATCTTCCCTTCCATTATCATCTTCAGTATCTTCTTTATCATCATTAATCCTAGGAATTCAGAGCCAGAAAAACAACTCACAAGTTTATATTATTTAATTGTGAGGGCTATAAATTTATAATGCACCAGCCCTCTGATCCTATTAGCCATACCCTACTCTAAGATAATCTTCTTAAAATTGATACCACCCAGGGATTTGGACTTTGTTGATTACATTTCCTGCTAGACTCTGGCATTTGCTTTTTGTTCATTGGATCTTAAACAATATGGTCATGACCCTGTGGAAAGTCAGGCACCTTGGGGTACCAGACAGAGTTGAAGACTTTGCTTCTGGGAGGGCCGCATACTCAAGTCAGGGGGAGGAGGCACTGATGCTAAGATAACAATTTTTTTTTCTTTCCTTACCTCACAGAGATATTTTTAGGCTAACATAACCATTATTTAAAGTTTCTGGAAGAAGAAATGCCTTGCAAATGCCAAGATACTATTGTAGAACCTCAAAATAATGTGGCATATTGTTATACAGATTCACATACACACGAGTCATATCACATAGTTCTAAAAAACAAGGTTTCTATTCTCTAAAATTCTGATATGTCAGGTGGGAAACTAAGGAGAGATGTTGCATGTGCATCCTTCCTGGGTTTCAACATGGCAGAGGAGTTAAGTGCAGATTCTGACTCAAGATTGGAAGAGAGCCTGAAAGTTTTCATTTCTAGCCAACTCTCAGGTGATGCTGCTATTGCTGGTCTAACAACTACACTTTTTTTAAAAAAGTTTATTTTGAGAGAGACAGAGACCATGTGAGTGGGGGAGGGAAGGAGAGAGGAGACAGAGAATTCCAAGCAGGCTCTGTGCTGCCAGTGCGGAGCCCGATGCAGGGCTTGAACTCACAACACTGTGAGATCCTGACCTGAGCTGAAACGAAGAATGAGACACTTAACCAGCTGAGCCACTCAGGTGCCCCATAAGAACTACACTTTGAGTCATCAAGGATTAGAGGATAAGGAAACCACTGTAGCCACAGGTGGAAGAAGAGAAGCCAACAGAAAGAAGAGGAATAGAAAAGTAGGAAGATGAGCAGAGTGGCACAGTGTTGTAAATGTCATGAGGGATATGGGGTGGTCAAGGTGCCACATGTGTGGAATGATCAAACTAAAGAGGAATGGAGAAAATCTGGTTGTGGAGTAATCACTGGTGACCTTCAAAGAGAATAGTTTCTCTGGAGGGAATAGAACTTAGATTAAGGAAAGTTAAGCATGAGTGATCTGTGTGGCAGTGGGGGTATAGTTGGAATCAAATTATGCAAAATGCTGGTGCCCAAAAGAACTAAGGTTATGGAATGACAGTAAATAGTATGCTAAAGTGGAGGACATTGCTCCATCATTCACTTGGCTGTGAGTCTGGGAGTGTGAGTCTGGGTTTGATAGGTGTGTACATACCAAGAGATAGAGGTGACCATCTATAGATTTCTGCAAAAAGGGGAATAGAACTGGAGAGATGGAAGATGCCACATACAGGAAATGATTTAAAAAGGAAGTTGGAGATAGGATTGAAGGCATTGTTTAAATGGTTAGCTTTGGACACAGGGAAAATACATGTTTTCTCTAATGCGGAAAGAAAGAAAAATAATTGGGTTCTGATAAAGATAGTGTAATGAGTTCATGCTTTAGTGCATCTCCTTTGCTTAGGACAGAAAACAGTGATATAAAAACGTAAAAAGACATAGCTAACCTCCCCTCCTCCAAACAAGATAAATAACCTGGTAGACCAGAAATAGTACAGAAATAAAAGATGATGAGTAGAGCTACAGCCATTCTCATGCTGGGCTTCAAGTCTAGAGGCAGAAAGTAGGCATGGGAATTTATCTTTGAAGGGATCTGCAGAGCTAGTGCTCCAAATTGTTAGGGGATTCGACTTACTACTTGAGTCATGGGCTGGGACAAACTTTCACACTGATGAAAAGAGTCTGAAAAAAAATATATTGTCATTCCCTGTCTGGGAGCACAGGAAATAGGAATCTCTGAGCCTATGACATGGGGGAGAGAGGATAAAGATGCAGCCTTTGAGATGATGAACTAAATTCAGCTACCCAAGTATCTGAAGACTGTTCTGCTATATCCCCAGTACTACTGTGTAGGGGCCCCAAGCCATCATCATAAGACTAGTTAAAAATTGATGTTGTAAGGGCCTAGGTGGAAGCAATAGTTGTAACAGTAAGAACAGCAGCAACAACCACAACATTGGACAATGATGAGGGAATGAAAGAGGAAAAGGAAAAAAATCCTACTTAAAATGAACTACTATCGAAAAGTATGAAACACATGGAAAAGAAGTCTAATGATAAGGATGCTGGTTATCATGACTTTTATTCAACAATATTCTGGTGATCTTAGCCAATGCAATAAGACAAGAAAAGGAATACAAGACTTAGAAAGACTGATGACTCCCCTAATCATGAATGCCATGATCACCCTACAGAGAACATCAGAAAACTATAGAACTAACTGGAGAGTTCAGCACAATTCCAGATACAATATCAATAAACAAAAATCAATGTATTCCCTAAACACCATTAGAAAATTTACCTAAAACAAATCACATTTAAAATAGCAAAAATGGAATAAAACTAAAAAAATGAAGCTCTGAAAAAGTATAAATCTTACAAAGATACATAAGATTTTATGGAAAAATATAAAACATTCATAATAAAAAATAGTAAATGGACCATATGTCTTCATCATGAATAGGAAGAACATAGAGTAAAATTGTTGATTCTCCCCCAACTCTATAAGTTAAATACAGTCAATAAAAATGAAGGGTTTTCAAGGCGCTTTCTTGATAAGATTATTCTGTAATTTACATGGAAGAATGGAAGACAACAGCTAGGGTATTTCTTTAAAAAAGAAGATAAGGATTGAGGAGATCTGTTGTAATAGACAAAAGGACATTATAAAGTTATAGTAATTAAGACAGCAGAGACAAACAGACCAAAGTACAATATTTTTTAAGTATTCAGAAAACGTCCATGCGTATGTATGTAGCTATGTAAATCTAGACAGATGTATGGGTATGTGTGTATTTTTGATATGTCATTGCAAATCAGTATGAAAGGGAAGAACAATAATGTAAAACCACACTGGGAAAAATAAAGTTCTATTATCACCTCATATCAGTCACAAAATAAATTGTAAATTCTGGGTGAAGTTTAAAAGTAGAACTTACTGTTTCAAAAGGGTTTTGTTTTAAGTTTTAGATATACAGAGAATTGTAATGATAGTACAGAGAACTCCCTTCTACCTCTCATATCATGCCATGATACATTTGCCACAACTAAGAAATGAAAATCAGTACGTGTGTTATTTCATCACATCACGTCACAGTGATCACATGACATCACTGATAAGGCTCACTTTGATGGCCTGGCTGAGGCAATGAGGGCCAAGATTCTCCACTGTAAAGTTTCCTTTTTTTTTTTATGTTTATTTTTGAGAGAGAAAGAGTGTGTGTGTGTGTGTGTGTGTGTGTGTGTGTGTATGTATGTACATGTGAGAGGGGTAGGGACAGAGAGGGAAGGGGAGAGATGATCTGAAGTGGGCTCTGTACTGATAGCAGAGAGCCCGATGGTGGGGCTTGAACTCATGAACCACGAGATAATGACCTGAGCCGAAGTCATACACTTAACTGACTGAGCCACCCAGAATTATATTTCCCCTTTGCCATTCTCTTTGAAATTAACCTAAGAAGAAAAGCACATACTCAGAGTGGGGACTACAGCTCTACATCCTTCAGTGAGGAGTCTCTATATCAATTATTTGCAATTCTCTTCTAGGGTAGATTGTTAAATGTAAAAGGAAAGATAATATCATTTGACTCTGAGGAGGGAAGATCGTAAGATCTAGATTATACATATCATAAAGAGAAAAATTAATGCATTTGACTATATCACTTTAAAAACAAATCTACGTAGATTCCATACACTAAGTTAAAAGACAAACCATAGACTAGAGGAACATAATTCCAACCCGTGTATCCAACAGAGAATTTGCATACAGAATAAATGAACTCCTACAAATCAAAAAGAGCAACAACCTATTACATATAGATATATACTTTACATAATCTATGTATCTGTAGATATAGATCTGTAGATATAGATATTACATATAGACACATATCTATCTATCTACACACACATTGAATATGATACACAAACACAGTGAGGAAAGGCTGTGAATAGAAAGATCAGGAAACTTCAGCTGAGATAAGGCACAGCTTCAGAAGTGATCAGGAAGATTCACCTTAAAACTATAAAGAAATAACACCTACCACACATGATATAATATCTGATATGGGGATACAGTGCAAGAAGTTCACCCATTTAGTGATCATAGAAATAGGAGTACCAGTGCTTGGGGGAAACATTAAAGAACACACTGAAGGATTTATATACACTAAATTATAAAGAAACCTCTAAAGCCATTCTTTTCAAACATTTTTTGCACACACATCACCTAAAGGGCATGTTAGAATGCAGACGTTGATTTAGTAGGATGCAAGATTTTCCATTTTTACCAAACTCCCAGCTGCTGCCGCTGCTGCTGGTCCACATATCCACACTTTGAGTAACACACCTCTAGAGTAGATGTCAGCAAATGGTGGCCTTTGGGCCAAGGGCCAAAGGTGGCTCCCATCTGTTTTTGTAAATAAAGTTTTATTGGAACATGATTATTTATTTATGTGTTGTCTATGGCTTGCTTTCAGACTACAATGGCAGAATTTAGTAGTGGCAACAGATTTGATGATTTGTATAAAGCCTAAAATAGTCATTGTCTTTCCCTATGTAGGAAAAGTTTGCCAATTGCTGCTTTAGAGAAACTCCCACACTCACATGAAGATACTTATGCAATGATATTTACTGCAACTTTTTAAAAAATAATGACAAAATAGAAACAACTGGCAGTTGATAGATGATTTGTAGTATGCTTACATGGTAGACTACATCAGTTAAAATTAATGAGAGCTACATGAATCAACATAGATCAGCATAGATAAATCTAGAAAACATCCCTTGTTTAGGCAAAATAATGCTGTGATTTACTTATTGATATATACGTAGGTAGCAAAATTATTCAAAGGTGCTTAGAAATGATAATCCCCTATTTTATGGAAGTGGTTAATTCTGGTTTGGGATAAACACAGGAACAGGATCATGGACAGACCCATTTGGGCTCAGAACCATAGCTGTAACGTATTTTTTTCTCTCAAAATTTGGGAAGAAGATATCAGAATATAGTAAGTCATTAATACTGGGTGGTGGGCACATAGTTTCCTGTTCTCTATACTGTGTGAATATTTCAAACACTTGAAAAGAATAAAAAGGATCGAGAAAAGGGAAAATATGCTGGATATAAAGACAGGCATCTTGAAGTTCAGGGAGTGGCTGGGGGGATGAAGATAAAGGTTCTCAACCCCTGAGGTTCCCTCTCCTCTTAGCTAAACAAAATGTTCTAGCATTACAGATTGTCCCTTAAAGAGTTAATTTCGAGAATGGTGAACATATGACTAATTTAACTCCATGGCTCATGGAGTATTTTGATTTTAAAAGGTCACTCCATCCACATCCTAGAGTGGAAGGAATTTCCCTTTCTCTGGGACTAACGTTCACTCCTTTCAGCCAAGATCTGCTATGGTTGGGACAGTCTTCCTGATGCCAAGGGTGGTGTCGCTGGGCACATACTCCTACTTCTGAGTGCAAGCCTTGAAAATAGCCATCAGAAAGAGTCATAAGAGCATTCAGGCTTCCTTCAGGGGCTAGCCTCTTTCTGTCGTCTGAGGATCTCCGTGTTCTGTTCCCTTATGTGTCACCCAAGTGTGGATGCCCTCCCGCTGTGGCTTCCCTTGGGCATGGTTCCATGGGCTAAATCACATTTGGGGTGCATTCCGCCCCAGCAACCTCCCTCAGAGCATCTGCACACAACTGGAGCCAGGCGTGGCACATGGGCTAGGGGAGTCTCATCATTTATTTTCCAGGTTGTAGCGAGGCAGTACAAGAAGAGGTACTGCATACTGACACTAGGGAGTCTCCGTTCCACACTCTTAGCCAGGAAATATACAAGAGGGACATTTCAGTTCCAAGTACATTTCAGCATCCTGTGGAACCCTTTGTAGCATGCTTGCCAATGTAAGGATATGGGATCCTTGGGTCAAGTCATGTCCCATGAAATAGAATGGCTGTACCAAGAGGCCTGCTAGCTAGCACTTGACAGCCTTTGGTCAGGTGCCTTAGACGTGTGAGCAGTGTAACACAGCTTGTGATGGCGATCTAGTGCCACCTTCTCCCCAATAGCAGTGTTGTGTGTGGTCTTCAGCGTGTTTTCTCACTGGGAATTTTATTTCCAAACACAATTCCCTCTTACCCACGCGGTTGAGTTCCTGAACTATCTCTACTTTCTGTTATAGGTTTGTCCCTTGGATGTAGATGCTTAGCCCCTTCTTTATAATTGTTAACCATGACTAGAGGGAGCATAGGTTTGGTCATTACAGGGACAGTCAGCAAAGCTTGGCTGAGATGGTGTTGCCTGGCCTTCAGCGCACAGCCTGGAACCTAGCGCTGGTTTTGTGTTTATTGTAAAGTTTTAAACTCTAAGACAGACCATGCAAGTATTGTGAATAAGTGGAAGGGGCCAGGTAGACAATCATAGGGAGTGGTAGAGTACATGGAAAAGCAGAGAACACATGCCCTATCTAAATTGAGTGGCCACCATGTTGCTCTGATTAGCACTGTGCAGAAATAGCTGGCCCAGCATTGCCAGAACTCTTGGATTTTCAAAGGAAGCTAGAAATGTGGAAATTTTAAATGTGAAATTTCCCAAGTTTTAAATGTTGGCAACTAAGTAAAAAATTTTAAAAAGAAATTGTGCTGAAAAAAAAAAGACTCATCCCCGAGCCACATATGGCCTATAGGTTAGGTTTGCAACCTCAGAATAAAAGAAGAAGACATAGGAGAATTTCAAACAAGCTACATCGTGGCCAGCAAGCCTAGGCATTTGACTCTCACCCACCAGGGTCATTGCTACCAGCCTTCTGTTGTGTCTAATGGCAGAAGAAAGAACTTAAATTGAAAACAGAGCAGTAGTCACATCAGGAGCCAAAGGTACAGACCAAAGGTCCTATCCCAGGGATAACTAGGACTCCCTGGTGACCTTCTTTCCATGACCCCACACAAGCAGAAAATGAAGCAAGAGATATCTTTGGTGGGGCTTTTCTTTACCCTAATGCACTCTTTCCTGTCCCTTCTTGTTCACACCATGGCCTAGGGGAGGGTACTGGGGAGAGAGTTCTCCTGGGTGTGACCATGTTCTGGGTAACTGCTTTGCTCTTCAAACTCATTATATCTCTCTTTGATCAGGTTTCCTTTTCGTCCTTCCTGAGCTGCACTCAATGCAAGTGCCATCAAAATGAAGGAGTCCATGTGTAGATATAGCTTGGGTTTCCTTACTTGAAAGGTCCCAGGCCATGCAAAGTGCTACTGTAAGGGCAGTGCAGAAGATGAAGCAGCCTGGGGGAAGGCCAGACCAGGCAGCTGCTGGAGGAAGGCAGGGGTGGGCGTGGGAATGCTCATCTCCCTGGCTAGGGAAGGTGTTAGTGAGGAAAAATGACTCTGGCCCTCCATCTGGGCCGTGCAGGGAGAGCCATATATAAAGTCCTGCCTCCCCTGGAGAATGTCCCCGCCACTGCTGCCTTGACCTCCATCTCAGCTTCTTTTCCCTGGATGTTGATTTTCAACAAATGGAAACCATTTTGGAAAGTAGTTACAAGGACTTTGGGGTTGTGTAGAGCTTGGGTCAGTATCAGACTCTGCCACAGAGTGAACTTGGTTGGTTGGTTTTTTTAATATATTATTGAGCCTTAGTTTTCCCACGTTTAAAATGGAGTTAATAATTTCAGCCCTTTAAGGATACTGGGCGATGTTGAATTAGCCACAGGCAGGACCTGGCACTGTCCCTAACTTACGTAGAACTTTGGATGCCAAGGTGCTCAGTGATGCATCTGATGGTAGGGTTGTTAACAGCTGGACCTTAGCTGGGGGCTCCCTTCTTCAGTCCATGCCTTCCTGCAGCATGGTTCAAAACCTCTCACTTCTTCTTGCCCCATTGGGGAAAGTGGGGAGGCTGTGGAGAGAATACCCCCTGGCTGGGGCACGGTACAGATCAGGCTTCTTGCCCTCTCTTCTGTCTTGTTGTTCTGTCTTGTCCTGCTTTCTCTCTCTGGACAAGGTCTGAATTGCTCTGAGCCTCCGGTTTCCTACAAAGGCACGCATGACCTCAGCTCACAGGACTCCTGTGTATTTCAGCCCACTCTTGAGTATAAAGTGCTTTTCTCATGTAAGTGCTAAGCACTCGTGTGATGTAACAACTTGAAGATGACAAACGAATACATTTGAAGAGGAAATGTTGGAAAATAATCCAATAGAGCTCCATTTGGTATTGGGCCTTTTATCAAGGCCATAACCGAAACCACTTTATGGAGTTAGGTAATGAAATTATCATGTCAGATAACAAAAGGAAGAAGCAGGGACAGAGAGGGAGGCCTTGAGAATCCGAAGCTGTGTGAGAAGTGTGTAGGCAGAGAAGACGCAGAGAAGTTCTCGCTAGCAGGTGCCGGAAAGCTGGGGGCTCTAGGCTGCTGAGGCCAGGGGTCGACCGTGGGGCTGTGGTGACCACAGAGAAGGACAGATGATGGGGATCTGCGAGGCAGTCAGAAAAACGGAGAGGTTTGAAGGTCTAGGTCCCTTTTTGTGTTTGTTGCATGGCTGTCAGAACTGTCCCCTCTCTGCTGCAGTGAATATTGAAGCACTTGCCCTTGAAGATTTGACCTGCTTTCAGCTCAGTGGGATTGACTCCAGTACTTTCATACAGTACCATGGGTGCTCAGCGCCCCTTCTCCCCCGGCCTGCCTTCCCGGCTCCCCTCCCTTCCCCAGAATCTCCCAGACTCTCTGGCTCACTTCTCAGGAAACCTATACCTAGACAGTCCCTGAAGACCAGGCTCTGTTCTGAGTTATGGAGCGCCCATGGTGAACTCTGTGCTGCATGACTTCGTGTTGAGCTGTCACCAGATGGAGGGAAAGGTTAGACACACGGGGGTCTGTGGGGCACGGTGAGCAAGGCCTTCTTTGGAGGTGGGCTTGCTCCTCCTCAGCCATCCCTGCATCCATCTGTGCTTTTCCCAGTCAGTGTCCACGGTGGTCCTGGTCTCCTCTGCCCTCCCCCAAGCAGATGCCTTTTTCTTCCTGCTCCAGGGCTGTTCAGAGCGAGAGGGGGAGGAAGGCAGGATCTTGGAGCAGTGCCTCCTATGCTATCAGGATTCAGCACTTAGAATCTTGGAAAGGCTCCACCTGGGAAAGAGTTCCAGAGAAAACAAACTTCAGATCCCAGCTAATATGGGAAAAGGCTCATGTTCACGGAGGCAGCTTCAGGGACCTTGGCAGAGGCTTAGGCAGGCTTGGCCCCTGCCTTTAATGGATCCGACATGGAGCCTTCCAGGACCCATGATGCTGCATGGCCTCCAAAGGAGATTTCAGTCTCCAGCTCTAATGATAAGTCTTTCATAGGAATGGTCGTCCTTGGGTCTACTGGCCCAACAGCATTTACTGTTCCAACTCTTTATGCTCCAACTCAAGCAAGAAATAAGTTAAGGGCCCAAACTCGCCACCCCCCTCCCATGCCCCATCTCCTCCTCAATTCTCCCTTATCAAGTTGTTTTCCTCTTTGAGATTAGCTAGATTTTTTTCTTAGAAAGGGGACAGAAGGAGGGTCTTGGGACTTGCAGGGTCATTACCCAAGTGATAAGAATCATCCTTCCAGCCCTGGGAATGGCATCCAGAAGAATAATGATGGGCACAAGTTCAGGTTGCTGTGGCCCAAGGAGGAGGATGGGAGGGAACAAGCACGTCAGGGAAGGGGCTGGACAGAATTCCTGGGGATGACCAGTCATTCCTGACTCTCTGGTACAGTGCCTTACTGCCACTGTGTGAGGCTCTGGGGACAGTGGGTGTGGACTTTATGCATGAGATAAAGCAGGTGCCCCTGTAGGTGAAGCAGCGTTAACTACGGAGCAGGGAACACCTGGCTTCTGCTTCTGGCACTGTGCACTTGAAAAATACTTCCCCATGTTTCTGCGCTTGGGGCTCAGTACTGACTATTAATTCCCCCATGTCTGCCTCTTCTGCCAGGGGTCTTTTCAAACATAGACAATCATGGGATATTAAACTTGAAGGACAATAGAGATCATCTAGTCTCATCAACTCACTATATATATGAGGAGCCTGAGGTCCAGAGTGGGGAAGTGTCTTACCCAAGGTCACATGGTGAGTTACCTCCTTTGACGTCTTTATATGCAGTACAGAGCCCTCCCCCAACCAGTTTCGATTCTTCAGATCTTAAGACCTCGTGGAGTCTCCAGTACGTCCCAAAGGACTGGGGGATGACTAGGTGCCCAGTGTGGGATTGGTACTAAAAATCCCTTAGGTCAGAGGAGTCTTCCAGGGAGGACATGTCAGAGCCGAGGCGAAGGGTGCGGGAGAAGCAGGAGAGGGACGATGGCCTGGAGAAAGAACACCTCCTAGGCAGGCTTCCCAGACCGGTGCCTTCCCTTCCACCTTAGACCCGAGAGAGCCCTCGTCCCTGGTTAGCACAGGGAAGCTATCGCAGAAACCTCTCATCCTGAAGCTGAGCCTCTCTCTAAACATGACGTCATAGACAAGGATGCTTTCCTCTGTCTTCACAAAGCTGACCCTGCTCCCTGCAGATGGAGGGCTCCCAATGTCCAGATTACTCAACTGGGTTTTGAGCATCATGTGATCCAGGAATGAGGAGGGGAAGAGTCTCAATGCAACCAACTCAGTCTGTCCCCATCACATCCCCAACATCCGGCTGTCCGTTGTGCCCTTCACATACCTGCCCATAGCTTTCAGGAAAAGAAAGGCTTGCTCTTATCTTGTCTGCAGGCATGCACGCGCACACACACACACACACACACACGCACACAGGACAGACATTTCACAGACGTTATAATCCAGGGTGGATGGAGAAACCTCCTTCTGGAGATTTGACCAGGAACACCTACGTCTCTGGACATCCTAATTCAGTCCATGGCAGTGTGGCCAGAAAGGAGCTGAGCTGTCATGCAGATGGCCGCCATTGTCATTCCTCCAGGACACTTTGATCCTCTATAAGACTTGGAATTACAATAAGGCTGCAAGAGCAGCCATTGTTTCCTAAATTTCCCACTGAGCTGGTGAAACGAGACCAAAAGGCAATGAGAGAGAGCTGGCAGGCTTGGAAGAATAGCACCCTGCTACCTCCCCCCCCCACCCCCCACCCCCGTCCCTGCAGGTATGGTCAAGGGAGTCCATAGAATTCCAGCTCCTAGGGGTAGAAGTGGCTCTCTGGTCCCTTAACAGTGCAAGTTCTGAGAACACATTCCCTCCCACCCCTTTCCCTCAACCCCAGTGACCCTAGTGGCTGTGCCCCTTCCCTAGATGAAGATGTTCCTATTCTTCCATGACAATCCAAGGCCAGCCCCCTGAGTATCTTGCTCCCTTCCCTTCCTCGGTTCAGTGGAGGCCGCAGCAAAATGGAGTGTTTCCTGTTTCTCTGACCATGCTTGGTTTTAAGTTAATCCCCTCCTCCTCTCCTTGCCTTTTGCTGACAATTCATTTGATGGGGTTTCCGATAGATCTGTGTCCCTACCTCCCGTTCTTTCCCCCCGCCCCCTTTCTAGCTCCCTCTCCGTTTCCCCTCCTAGTTTTGATCTTCTTTGGGGGTTTTGGTTTTTACTTTATTTTGCTTTTTTCTGTTTTTCTGTTCTTTTGTTTTTGTTTTTTATAGGTTTCAGAGAAATTATGTTGAATCCAATAAGCCTTCCCGGACATTCCAAGCCTCTTAACCATGGCATCTATGTTGAGGATGTCAGTGCTTATTTCAGCAAAGGACGTCATGGCTTTTAAAAAACTCCTTTTAAGCCTCCCTGTTTTGATGTCACCTTGGTAGGCTGGGCCCTCTGAGAGGTGGGAAGCTCTAGGCGCTGTTCTCTTTGGATCCGGGGATGCTAAGTAGAAACCGCATGAGCCACCGGTGCACCTGCACCCTTTACCACCACCGAGATGGGTGTCTTCCCCCATCCGCCATTGGCAGGGTTACCCTTTCCCTCAGTCATCACTGTGCTCCTTTTTTCCCGGCCTCCGAGGCAGCTCCTGCCACCATCTTTAGAGCTGATAAAGAGAATTAAAAACCTGTGCACCAAGAACCATCTTTTAAACACACTAGCCATTCTCTTGCTTTACAAAAACAACCCAGCCAGCACAAGAAAGCCTGACGGAAGCCCAGCCGTGCTCCGGCCTCACTTATCCTGCCTGGAGAATGGGTCTCCCTAGGATACCGGGCTGTCCTCTTAATGACCTCATCGCCCTGCAGCCTCCAGCGGGGAAGAGCGGCTAAGCAGAGGTGGAGACCACGCGCTGAGAGAGGGGGAGCCAGGCCCAAGTGTTGGCACCAGATTAGGTCTCAGAGGAAAGAATGGAAACCAATCACTTTCTATCTATATATTTTTTGGTTTTTGGGTTTGTTTGTTTTGTTCTGTTTTGTTTTTTTGGTGGAAAAAGCCAATACTTTTTTTGGACACCTTTTTCCCCTACCTTCCTCTTCTTTCTGGAATGGCTCACAGTGAGTGTGATACTAGAAAACTCCTTGGCCCCTAGATCTGCAGTCCTGACAAGCTTTGGCTGGAGGAGGCCTTGCCCATCAATTGGCCATCCTACCATAAGGGAGCGAGGGAGTCAGGGGCCAAGGCCCTTCCTCTGAGTCCCTGATCCCAGGATTGGCTCTCTACCCCCACTTTCACTTACTCTTGACTCTGAGAACTTTCGGAACCCAATGGAATCACCATTTCAAGGCCAAGATGAACTGAAGGGGAAGAGAAGGAAAAATTGGCTTCCTCCAGCCCCTCTCATGGCACCAGTGGAAGTGTCATCCTGTTCTCTGGTCAATATATGTGTTTACTTTGCTTGCTTTGACTCATGCCTTACTCCATGGCCACTCTCTCCCAAAGAGGGGGTTTGTTCCCCCCGCCTTACCCCCTGCCATTCTCAGCTTGACCCACTGGGGAGAGGGAGAGGGATGCCTTTCCCCAGCTCTGATAGGAAAGGTATTGTTGTAGAGCCTGAACCTTTCCCAGACTTGCCGCCACGTTGGCCTGGCTTGGGTGCCTCCATTGCGGGAAGTCAGCACAGGCTGCCCCTTGAGGGGATGGCGGAGAGCATGAAGCAGCGGGTCTCCCGTGGGGGAGCTTCTTAGGACAAGATGGTGGTGGCTTTTAACCCCTTAAGTTTTGGGGCGGTGATGCACAGCAATAGAGAATAGATGCTCTGCCTTTGGCAAGTTTACATGGGAATCAAGAGTCTCACCGAAGGTTTTCCTTCATGGGTCCTATGGATGTGGTTCTTTGTGCCGGGTTCCCAGCCTGATCCTGCAGTTGCCTCCCTGGGGCTTAAAATTACGAAGCTTTCCAGGTTCTTGGCCCGTGTCTGGGGTGGCCTCCCAGACACCGTAGCATCCAGTGTATCATGTGGGGACTCAGATTTCCTCCAGGGCCTTGAGATGTGTGTTTTCCAGCCCCTGCTAGCTTCCCGACACCTTGCCCGCCCCACCCCCCCCGTCCCCCCGATGCTTCATGTCAGGCTCTTCCCCATCGTGTCCGGCTGACCCTCTGGGCCAGGGCCTCCTCCCGAGTGTGGCTTTAAGGAGTAAGCTTCAGGATGATGTTTTTTAATTATTGTAAATCATTACCTCATTTCCAGCCTGCCAGGCTCCATCCACCCCAGCATCTTTTATTCTGCCATTTTCTCACCTGTGCTATGACAATGGGGCGTTGTATTTCCACAGAGACTTATAGGAGTGTTCAGTGTATAGTTTCTTAATAAACACTTTATTTTCTAATGAAATGACTGCATCAGACCTCTTATTTGGCAATTCTGCAAAGAATATTAAAGACCCAGACATTCTCACATCTCCCTCCACGCCTATATTACTGTGACTCTTTTAAAGAAGCTCCATAGCTAAGTCCTGTTTACGAAAGTGTTTGCAAACTGTCACATTGGTTGTTTTCATTGAGACTCCTCCAAATAGGTCAAGTCCATCTAGTGAGGTGTTTCCTCATCCTATCAAGGAAGAATTAGAGACATAGAGAGGTTGAGTGATTCACCCAGGGTCACACAGTTCAAGAAGCAGAAGCAAGGTTCAAACTGGACTCCTCCAAACACTGCTCAGGCCACTCCTCGTCTCCTTGGTGGCCTTGGGGCTGTTTTGTTACCTGAGCAGCTGAGGTTTACCAAGATCCTTTCTTCAGAGCTGATGTATAATTGGTTTGGGAAACAAAACTGAGGGGCCCTCGGACCAGTAAATCGAAGGATATTCCCTCGCATGGAGCTAGTTTGTACCTTCCATGGCTCTTGAGGACATGACCTTGGCTAGAAGGGGACTGGGCTCCGGGCTTACAGGCCAGTCTGCTCACCATTCAGGGACACCCCATCCACACATCCACATGCACACCCTCAGGTGGGGCCGGACTCTCCATGGGGCTCCTGTAGGCTGCCGGGAGTGGGGTGCAGGCATGGGGTCCTACCCAGAGTAGAATGCACAAGTGAGCCGGGCACGGCCATGTGCCCTGGGTTCCTGGCCCTGACACAGCTGGAAAGGGGTGTCCCATGCCTTCCCTAACTACAGCATCTTCCGTCTAGGAGGAGGGGCCTCTGTATGCAGGACACCTGGAGCAAGAGTGGAAGACGGGTGGAGGAAGTTTCCTGGGTGGGACTGGGCCTTCTACTGGGCCTCAGTAGGCGTTGTTGGAGCTCGCTTCCTTAGGTAACAGTGAGCCGGGGAGAGCAAGCGCATGAGCTCAGGGCGGAAGTCCAACGGGGAAGCGGTCAGTCTAGGGTAGTGCTTTTTCTCCTGACCCTCATTGACTTAATCTCCTACTTAAATTGAGTCTGAGCTACCCCCGGCCTCCCCTCAAGTGGAAGTTCGTCTCCTCTCAAGTGGCCTGGGGAGGGCATTGCCCCGGCTCTGTGTTCTCTTGTCCTCGGTGGTTCTAGGGCTGGAATTGGGATGCCCGAGGGGTGGGACTGTCTTTGGGACCATGGGGAGAACTTTCAATTTTAGCAAGGGGGAGATTTGACCTTTGCTTTGGTCTAGTGCATGGAGCTTTGGATCCTTGGGAGAGGAGGTGATGAATGGAAATGGCCCCTGAGAAGAGGGGAGGGACAGAACACAGCTCAGAGGGAGGGACCCCCCCCAGCCCTGTGAAGGGAGGCCTCTTCCAATATGACAGGAGGCACGAGGAAAGATGGGGGTGAGGGGTTTGGGGGCAGGGAAGGGCAGGAGGGCTTGTCTGGTGGCTTCTATTTTCCTGTGGAGTCCAAGCTCAGGCCTGGTGCTATGAGTGATCTCTGAGGAGAGCTGAAAGGTGTGAGGAGCCAGAGAGAGCAGTGTTTAATGTCCGGGACTCTGTTTTCCATGTTTGCCTGTTGGGCCCGAAGTCCCCGGCATTTACTCCAGCGCCTGAGTCTCTGGGGCAATTAGAGCTGGTGCTGGGCTGACCTGGAGACCACAGCTCAGCCCAGAAGGATGCTGCCTGTATTGGCTTTGTGCAGGGAGGCTCCGGGGACCAGCAAGACCTTCTGGGCTTGGAATCTCACCCAGAGGGTTTCACAGTGGTTTTCCTGGCCCTCGGCTTTTGGCCCTGCGGTTCAAGGCCACAGCTGACACGGGCCAGGAAGCCAGCGTGTCTGCCAGGCACGAGATGGATTTTCACTCTGGAAGGAGTGTTAGAGGAGCGCTGGGTCTGAACCCTACTCTCTGGAGCCTGGAGAGCGGGAGACTCGCTGTGTCCTTCAAGACCGTGGCGAAGACAGGGGTAGGGCCTTCCAGGGACATGCTCTAGAAAGGACCAGAGCCTTTCACAAGGGTAACATGGCGAGACCCTGGGACTGGTTCCCAAGCACCAGTGAAGGGGCCCACCTGTGGGACGTTGACAACAGCCATGAAGTCCCTCGTGCAGACCCGCTCTAAGCCAGGCACGTTTGACCCAGGAGGAAGCGGACCCTCAGAAAGTAACCAGCCCTGGTTTTCACAGCTTGTGACTGGAAGAACCAGGGCTGACGGGAAGTCTCCCAGACTTCACAGTGTGCTCCACAGAGCAGTCTCCAGCTGCTTCTGGAAGGCTGCAGTCCTGGGGGGCTGCACAGCTACCCCTCCCGTGGAGAACAGGTCTTTCAGGGCTCTCCGAGGCTAGATGCCTTTCCCCCTAACCTCCTTTGGGCACCACCCAAACACGGTGATTTTAAAGACTCCCCAGAAAAGAAGGTCTTGCAATGTTTTCTCTTCATTCCATTCTAGCATTTTGTGACCCTGGGCACCTGAAAGTGTGGTCAGTCTCAGGTCTAAGGTGAATTATCTGGCTTGCAGTGGGCGAGATTCCCAGGCAGAGCATGGTGGCATCTTTGATGTTGGGTGGGGAGGGGGGCTTGTTGGGTGAGATGCCCCGTCCTCAGGATGGTGGGTGAGGCCACCCATATTCGGGCAAGCATGAGCAGCTTCGAACAGGAAGGTGGCGGAAGGAAGGAAGATCCTTGCCCGACTCCTCCCGTCCATCCGTATTCGAACTTTCTTGTCGCATCGGAAAGACCTCGCAGTGTGTTGAAACCCAGCCACGCGCTTCTTACCCAGGAAAAGGACCAACGCTAATCAGGTGTAATGTGGAAGCCAAGAATCTGGCCTCTGGGCCGCCCTGGCTCTTCTCTCTTGCGTGGGAATTCCTTCCGCAGCCAAGCTCACAGCCACCACGCCCTCACCGCCACCTCTCAGCCACAGGTGTGACCTCGGCACGGGTGCGACTGTGGCTGGATGCCTCTTCTGCCGGGGCCCAGTTTCCACAGGACAAGCCGAGGCATGAGTGGAGGCCCACGCATCTCCAACCTGGTAGTGGGGGGCAGGCAGGGGTTTGGTGGCACGGAGAGGCGACGAGAGTGGGTGGGTCGATGCAGGAGCATTCTGGTGCTGAGTCGTGCCGGACACGGATGAGGCAGGGGGCCTTCGTTCTTCAGTGTGCAGGGACTCTGAGCTCTGGGTAGACTCCTGCATTGCTGCCGGCGTGGTTCTGGAAGGGAGAGAGAAATGAGGGGAGGAGGGGGGAAGTTGATGGGGGGAAGTGATGCAAGGTGCCCTGGGGCCTCTCTGGGAAGGACAGGAATGGAGGGAAACTCTGATGTGTGGCAGTGGAGAAGGAGATGGGGCAGTAGGAACAGAAGAGCCATGGGGAGCCTGGTTTGCAACCAAATTGCCCATGGGGCCGGGGGTCACCCCCTCCCAATTCTTCCTGCTCGGTGGGTGGCACATCAAGGAGCCCAGGGGTCCCCTTGGAGTTGAAGCTCTGCTTGCACGGGTGATTTCTACATGGCGGACGAGGTCCAAGGTCTCTCTGTACTTTTGTCCCCGTGCATCAGGACACCGCCCATCCATCACGAGAAATCTGGGTGGGGCTGAAGTGTTCCGTGTGCTCTGCAGTGGGGGATGGTGAGAGCCGGGGAGGAGGAGGAAGTGTCGGGACTGGCCTTGGAGGCGGCCCGCTGGCAGCCCTCCGCAGGGAACAGGCAGGAAGGAGGGTCTCTGCGGGTCCTGCATCCTGCGGGGACGTCCAGGATGCCGCAGGCTCCGATTCTGTGTCAGAGGCCGCCTGCCCAAGGCAAGGCTCAGTCCGGGCGGGTGCACTCCCGGAAGGAATTTGGGAGTATCTGGGGGAGAGGGGGGAGCAGGATTCCCCAGGTCCCAGAGCACGGCCAGAGCTGTCGGGAGGTCCCGGCTGAGGGCTCTGGTGACCCTTCTCAAGCCGGGACACAGGAGACACACGAGCTCTCTGCAGGGTACCAGAGGCCACCCTCAGCTGCTCAGGGTCATGGTTTTCTCCCATGACCCTCTCTGCAAACAGGGGCTGCCAGAGGCCTCTCTGATGTAGAGAAAGTTAACTCTGGCTTGACTGAGAGCGGACAGAGGGGTACATGGCGTAATGGGAATGAGGCTTGGCTCTTCTGAGAGGCAGAGATGCTGAGCACCCCCACACCCCTCACCCCTGTCAGAGGGGTTCACACCCCACACCCCTGTCAGAGTGGTTCACACCCCCCGCCCCTGCCAGAGGGGTCACACCCCCAGCCCCTGCCACAGTGGTTCACACCCCCCCGCCCCTGTCAGAGGGGTTCACACCCCAGCCCCTGCCACAGTGGTTCACACCCCCGCCTCCTGTCAGGAGGGTTCACACCCCCCACCCTGCCACAGTGGTTCACACCCCGCCCCGCCACAGTGGTCACACCGCACCCTGCCACAGTGGTCACACCCCGCACCCCCCGCCAATGGTTCACACCCCGCACCCCGCCACAGTGGTTCACACCCCCGACCCCGCCACAGTGGTTCACACCCCCCCACCCCGCCACAGTGGTCACACCTGCACCTGCCACAGTGGTCACACCGCACCCCTGCCACAGTGGTCACACCCCGCACCCTGCCACAGTGGTCACACCCCGCACCCCGCCACAGTGGTCACACCCCGCCCCGCACAGTGGTCGCACCCCGCACCCCACAGTGTGCACACCCGCACCCCCGCCACAGTGGTCGCACCCCACACCCCCGCCACAGTGGTCACACACCCACCCCGCCACAGTCCACACCCCCACCCCCTCAGCCACAGTGGTCACACCCGCACCCCCGCCACAGTGGTCACACCCGCACCCGCCGTGGTCACACCCCGCACTGCCACAGTGGTCACACCCCGCACCCCGCCACAGTGGTCACACCCCGCACCCTGCCACAGGTCACACCCCGCACCCCTGCCACAGTGGTCACACCCGCACCCCTGCCACAATGGTTCACACACCGCACCCCTGCCAGTGGTCACACCACACTCCTGCCACAATGGTTCACACCCCGCACCCCTGCCACAGTGGTCACACCCCGCACCCCTGCCACAGTGGTCACACCCCGCACTCCTGCCACAGTGGTTCACATCCCACGCCCCTGTCACAGCAGCATCAAGTGACATCTGAAGTTTTAAAGGGATAGTCAACACTCCCCACTCAGCAATGGAAAGGGTTTGAAGACCAAGGAGCCAGCCAGCCAAAGGTATGAATGAGTTCCAGGGGGTGCCATCTGGTTTGTGGTTTCATCACAGTTTGGGGGCAGAGCGTCAGGTCAGCTCGGATATTCCCCGCCCTCTCTGGGCCAAGCTGACTTCGGTAAGTAAAGCCTAAGTTCTTGGTGGCTAATAGTGACACCCAGCCTGTCTTCATGGCTATCTTCCGTCCTCAGTTCCTGCTGCCCTCAGAGCTGTTACCATGGCAGCAATGTGAAGCCAGGGTTCCGCCTTTGGGGACCTCCCTGGAACAATTGGCCTATCTCCCTTAAAAAGATACAGGCTTCCCTCCTTTGTCCCCAAGTTCATTCTTCAGTGAGAAGGGTAGGGAGGGACCTTTCCCTGGAAAGGTGATTTCATTGCTGTCAAATATGGGTGAGTGACACTTCCTTACAGAGCTCTGAAACCCCACCTCCTTTTACTCTGAAGCTTACACCAGCTTTGGTCTGTTTTGGTCCTTGGGATGTTGTTTTGAAATTGCAACACCTTGTGCTTTTTACTCTGCAAGGCTTGCAACGGCCTTTGGCCAAAGTCATGATATCCTGTTTCCCACATGGACTTCTTGAGGGAAAGAGAGGGTGTGGGGCTGCGGGAAGGGGTCACAGGTGTCTAAAAGGAAGAAGGCGTGTCTGTAGCCTGTGATGTGGCTCTCCAATCCACTGCACAGGCCTGGGGAAGTATTTACCTCACACAGCCAAGGTTGTTGGGGTACCAGGAACACATCCCATTGGAAAGTCCTTGAGCTTGAAGTTGAGAAGGTTTAGATCCCTGACACAGGAAACCTCTAGACCTATAAGACTTCTCTCACTCCTAGTCTTTATCAGGCTGGACAAGCTGTCCCCAAGATCTGCCCTCTTGCTGCCAAAGTCAAGAATGGGCAAGTCTTAAAGCCTGTGTCCCATGGGCCAGCCAATGTGGGTGCTGCTCCCAGGCCCTCCTTTCAGACAGTCTTGGGAAGAGAGAAAATTCCAGAATGCAGGCTAGATGCTGAGTCCAGCCTGTCTATTCTATATACACCAAAGCGTTAGCCTTTTCTTGCTATTAGTTCTGAGAGAAAACTCACATAACAGAGAGCCTGAGGGGAAATCCCACAGCAATTTTTGTCATGAGCCACAGTGTCTACAAGTGCAGTCTGGCCAGGAGGTCACATCCAGGATCTGACTCTGACGGCTCTTATCTGAGGGCCACAGCTAGGGACCGAAGCCTTGCACTTCAGAGGAAGCCAGATGCCGTGCGGGCCAGTGAGAACTTGAGTCTGTTCTTTCCCACAGTCAGTGGGAGCAGAGAAGGCATCACAAATATAGAATGGATTCTGAGAATGTCCTTCTTGGGAGAATTTAAATTCTGAGTCCATGTTTGAATGACTCATGGAATCTTCCCATCTTTGTGGCTGTCGGTTTGGCATTTTTTCTACCATAACAGGCAGTTGCCACTAGTTACCTCTGATACCAAACAGCCAATCTCATCATGAAGAAGACCAGAATAACTCACTGTGCATTTTCAGGATGGTATTTTTGCCCACCTTAGTAGCTTTAGGGGGTCAGTCCCTTGACCATCTATTGTCTCGTGTGAATTGATGAGTTTTCTGGGAAAAGCTTCAGTTTCTGCAATATGGCTCTCTCATAATTTGAGTCCTCAACTTTCAGAGAAGCCTCTTCCTCTTACTCCAGTTATTACATAAATGATGTAATAAACAATGCCGTCAGGATCAAGTGCTCTCCTTTCCACTGGCTGCAACGATGCTTCCCTAAGAGCCCATCAAATAACTTTGGAGAATGTTGCATGGTATAGCCAAGCTCTTACACATTCACAACACACGTTAGGATGTTAAAGGCCCTGAGAAATCCTCCTTTAAATAAACCTTTAATTCTACCCCTTTCCCAATCTAATTGAACATAGACCTCGGTTAATACCTACCAAGAGATTTACACACACACTTTAGGTAGCACCGGGTTATGGTGTGGTCAGAACTTCTTCTTTTAAAGCTTCTTTTAATCAACCACTGACCTTATATCTGGATGAACGGCCACACTCCAATACCTTTGCTCAGCTGTTGACTCAGTCCCTACTTCTGCCCTCTGCTCTGCATAGAGGCAGAAATTATTCTGGGAGCTGGTGGACAGGTACTCTTGTAAAGAGCGGCGAACCTTCACTGTGATATCTTGAAAGAAAATGGCATGTCATTTCATGTAAAAGTTTAAGACTTCAGCACTAACCCTGGCCACACTGCCAGGCTGGTGGAGTTGACACCATCTAGGGGTAGTACACAGAACTAAAGATCTGGGGTCCAGTTTCAGTATTCCACTAGCAAAATGACTTGGGGTAAGTTACCTTTCCATGTTCCATATTTGTCTCTAAACTTGCTAATCCTCAGATAAAAGACTCTACCTAGACATATGCCATATCCCCATGAATCACTATTTTCTCCTGGTCGGGGACATCCTTTGGTTCTTGGGGTCACCTTTCTCTGCTGGGTGTCTTGGTGTATCACATATGAAGAATACTTTTGCCCCCTCCTGAAATGCCGGGGGGCTTGAAAGTAAGGACAGAAGTGAGAGAGAGAGAGAGAGAGAGAGAGAAAGAGAGATGGCTAAGAGAGATGGCTGCCCTTTTGCATGAGGGTTGGTGGATTTCTCTGGATGAGGAAGGAAGCAGTTGCTTGGGGGTTAATAGACCCTCTCTGTCACAGTTGGACAGGGCCAAGCGGGAGTTCTCGGCAAGATTTTCCGACTTTGATCTCAAGAAGGCAGCTCTGCCTAACAAATAGTCTGAAATGTCAAAGAATAAATGTTAAAGCTTGAGGGGTCGTTCTCTGGGGAGTTGCCTGGGCTGGCTAGGGAGGGAGAGGAGGAGGGAGAGAGGGACACAGCAGAATCCTTCACATAAAGATTCCGACTTGGTTTTGTGATATTTAAGAAAAAAGAAAACTCTGAATTATTTATAGCACAGAAGATGGAAGCAGGCTATAGAGAAGTGGCCAGGCTAAGATTGTGGTTCATGTTCCATTATTTATCTGCCCCAGCCTTGAACTGGTGAAACTTTCCTTGTTAGTGACATGCTATTGACCTCTCCTTGAATTATTTATTATTATTATTATTGCTGTTGTTATTATTATCACTATTACTATTATTATATTAATTTTAAAAATTCAAGTCCTTTGACATGGGAGTTGGGGGGAGGCAATTTCTAGAAACAGTTGTTCCAAAAAGCAGGAGTTATCTCTTCCTCTTGAAGGATCTCAGCATGTCCTTCACCACCTCCTTCCACACCCAACAGCTTGTATAGTGTTCCTGTATTGGTGTGAAGCATCTTGGTTTGAGCCTGGCTTCCAATTGGCCATGTTGGTATCATTTCATCATGGCGGATATTATCTCCTGATATGTTCCATTTGCAAAATGGAGGCAATTATCATTTGCCTTTTCTAGGTATGCTGGGGAAGTGAATGATGCTGTGTGTTCAGAACGCCTCAGTGCCTGGGTAGGGGTGGAGGGCAGAGAAAATGGCATCAATGTTATGTGAGGTGGGGGGAAGGAATTAAAGAAATTTAAAAAGGGAAAATCAGAAGTGATAGAAGGATTAGTGTTAAAGCTGGAAAGAATGAGGTCTTTCATCTGCTTATTTTGGACAGTGATGTTGTTTAGATGTTTAAAAAAGTGCTTCTGTTTGCTAATCACATCCTGATTCTATAGCATGGGTAATTGAAATCCACTGATAATCTCAGAATTGCAGTTAAATTAAAAATGACAAGCTTCAGATGTTCTCCCTTCTCTCTCCACAAATAATACAAATGCGTTCTCAGTCCCTGTGCCTCTAATTGTTTTGCACATCTTGGACACTCTTGGAGATGCAAGCAAATGGAGCCAGTTTTTGACAGGTTGGGGACGTTGAGGTGAAGCTAGTCCAAGTGCAAATCCATCTTCAGTAAGCCTCCAAAGAAGCGTGATTGCGTTTATTCTGTATTACTTTTATTGTAAATATTAATACTTCTGCTATTTTTTCTAGACTTGTTATTTTCCCCACCTAGAAGAACCTAGAGAACATTTTGCAGCTAAAATGTCACAGTGACACTCCTGTTATAAAACTCTGAAAATGTACTTATTTTTATACTCGGTAACTTACCCTACCTCTGAGAAAGGTCTTCAAAATATTTTTCCTCCACTGCCTGCTTTCGGGGACGTAGAAGTGTGACCAGCATTGTTGCCATAGGGTAGTGGCTCTCCGACTTCTTGGTCTTGGGACCCCTTTACAATCTTAAAAATTATGAGGACCCTAAAGAGCTTTTGCATATGTGGATGAGATCCATCTCCATTTATTGCAGTTGAAATCAGAAGTGAGCAAGATTTAAAGACACAAGCCCATGCACACATCCCAGTTAGCCATCAGGTGATGTCATCACACAGCAGGAAGCCATTGGAAAAACTCCACATATACCTGTAAGAGAACGAGAAGGGGGGAAAAATGCATAGACCATCTCAATAGACCTTAGTAGACCTTAGGCTTTAGACCTTCCTAGGAAAATAGTTTTAACACTTGGCTCTCCCGATAGGGTCCTGGGGCCACCAGGAGTGTCTGGACCACATTTTGAGACCTGCTGCAGTAGGGAAACTGAGGCACAAACAGCTCCTCAAGTCTGGGTCCCTTTGTTGTCAGTGAATGATGCCAGTCATGCACTTTGCTCCAAGTATAGGGCTACCATCAGAACCCCATTTCTTCATGCAGATACCACTGATTATGCAGCTACTCAGCTGCTAGGAATATGGGAAATACACAAGAAGGACTTCATCTATTCTGAAGAAGACCGAGTGATAGATGTTTGCTTGCTCTGGAGAAGGAGCATGGGCTTGCTGTAGCAGTAAGCATGATGGGCTGATGGAAGAGACTCATCATGAATAGGGCTTTAAAATCCTGATGGTAAAAGAGGGTGAAATGAATGGCATGGAATGAAGGGAATTTACAGTCAGCACCTTGCAGGTCAGAAGTCCAACCATGTGCATCCTAAACCTCCAAGTGCGTCACATTTGGATCTGTCTAAGGAACGTGTGGGGCTCAGCTGTGTTCTGCCAGGACCCATAGGGATGTCTGTTTAAGTTTAGAGACCCTGACCCTTCCCTCACACTCCTGACCTGGGCAGTTCTGGTAGAGGGAGATAAGACTGTGAAGTGCACAACATCTCAGAGACCCTTGGGTTAACTGTGCACACCTCAGGCAGTCCTGGGTGCTTGGCGCTGTTCTTTCAGTCTCTTGTCATTTGTACCTTCATACCCCAGATTTATCTTTCATACCACAGGGGCCAAGAACTGCTCTCAGCTTGTTCTGAGATGCCCTTTGGCACCAGTACTTGACAATCCTCCCCAGGAGAATAGGGCCTTTCAAGAATATTTCTGAGGTCATGAACAGATGGCTCATTGATTCGCCCTTCAAACACATACCGGGTGTCTGCTCAATGCCATGCACCTTGCCACGTTTCCTACCTTCAAGAGCTTTGTAGTCTAGTGCAGTTGTTGTCAATGACTGGTAGTGACTTGTTACCCAGGGGACACATGTGGAGACAGTTTGGGTTGTCACAACAGAAGCTAAATGTTACTGAGAGCCCCTAAAAGAAAGTTATGTGACCCAAAATGTCAGTAGTGCCAAGGTCAAGAAACCCAGTCTAATATGAAGATAGAAGGCTATCTCTTAGTCTTGGCTAAGAAGGACCCCATACTTTTCAGAGCCTTCCTATACGGCTGTCACAAGTCCAAGGGCCATGGGAAGTGACCGCCTGGAGCCTGGGCCTCACTCCCCTTCTAGGTGCAGTTGCCTAAACCAGAGTTGCTTAGCAAAAGCACCTCCATGCCGTGCCAGGTGCAGACCTCTGCTTTGGTCTGTTCTCCTTGAAGGTGGGTTACACTGCGGGCGTGCATACTGCCAAGCCCAGGGGTGGGCCAAGGGACTGGGTGCTGTTTAGAGTAGAGAGAAAGTGAGGGTGTGGCATGGTTCAGGCTGGGTGGGGCCTTCGGCTGTGGGGAGGAGAAGGAGAGCAGGCTGGGGCCAAGTCTCTGGCGCAACATGTCCCAACTTCTAACTCCAAGGAGCCCGAGACACCTAAATTCTTACCTTGCCCTTCAGATCATTCTGAAAATAACATTTAACAGGGTAGGAGGATAGGATGTACTATATTTAACAGTGTGCTGGCTTGACTTACAACTTTCAAATCTACAAATGTGTGAGATATGGGCTTCTAGTAATTCTCTTGTTCCTCGTCCTGCGAATGTAAGGGGCAGGCCTAGTGCAGACTAGTGAGTAATTATGAAGCAATATGATGGGATTATGCACCAGGTAAGCATAGAGGGAGGACACTTCATTTTTAAGTACAGCTCTTTAAAAATACTGAATCATGACATCTGTTTGCAGCTGTATAAATAGAAATGGCAGTTCAAGGAACCCCACAATAAGGGTGATGAGTTGAGACTTCCAGTGTCCCATTGTCTGAAGAGATGTCCCTCCCTTCGAGCCTTGGGAAGCCTGATCCCGTTGCCACAGGGTCTTTGGAGGGAACCTCAGGCTGTTGGAGGTCGACCTTCTGCTTGCTGGGCCATCCCCACGCTGGGGCAGTGCTCATGCGCTGTCATCCCCTTGTCAGGTTGCCATGGAGACCGATCTTGAGATCCTCCAATTGTTTGGTTATTTGGGGGGGATCTGTAGTTCTCTAGATGCTGTGACCAGCACTATACAGGAGAGAGAAAGGCTGCCCTCCCCATTTTGCATTATTGAGAGGGTATCATTCTCTAACAGAGGGGTAAAGACCCAGGAGAAATTGAAAAGGAAGGATATATTTTTTTCTTCTAATAACACTGTGGGGTTTTTTTCTGATTACAAAAGTAATTTATATTCAGAGTAGGAAATTTGTTGAAATACAGAAAAGCACACAAACACATAAATTATCCACCATCCCATCATCCAGAGACAACACTGTTAACAGTTTAGCTTTCTGCCGTCTAATCTTTTTTATGTACTTATTTAATTATTTAATGGAATCAAATCATTCTCTGTGCATGCGTGTGCGCATGCATTATTTGCTACTTTCTGTTTTATAAGATGGTGCATGCCAGTTACACAATATTTTGCAATATGAACATTTTGTATAGGCTATATATTCACATGGTTCCTAACACACACACACACACACACACACACACACACTCACACACACAGGCACTAAGGTACATGAATATTCACAATAGCACTTTTAAAAATCCCTAAAAGGTAGAAACAACCCAAATACCTCTGAACTGGAAAATGGACAAACAAAATGTGGCATATATGTAGAATGGAATATTATGCAGCATTAAAAACTAATGAAGTCTGGGGCATATAGGGCATATAGGGCATACATATAGGGGTATGTAACCTATATGGGTTTATACCAATGTGTACTGTCAATTGTAAAATATGATAATGGGGTTCCCCACCACTTCAATACATAGAGGGGTCATAGCTTGATTTTTAATGGCTGGATAATGTTTCACTTTGTGGATATACCATATTTATTTCATTTATCCCCTATATTTGTAAGCTAGGATTCTTTTGTTTTATTTATTCAATTCTTATGAATAACAGAGAACGTGTTTCAGAACCTTTGGTAGTAGGAAGGATGAGAGGAAGGGGGAAGGCAGCCCTCCACCAGAGCACTGTGTGTCATGGCATCACTGCCTCACAGCCCATTGCAGACACCCCTGGGTATTTATATACCCAGCCAGTACCCAGCGAATGATCTTTACAGACACCTGTCTTCTTGTAACAGAGTTTTCATTGGAA
Organism: Proteles cristata cristata; assembly: GCA_017311185.1. Classification (NCBI taxonomy): domain Eukaryota; kingdom Metazoa; phylum Chordata; class Mammalia; order Carnivora; family Hyaenidae; genus Proteles; species Proteles cristata. The sequence continues at coordinate 556,031 of JAESUZ010000722.1, forward strand.
AAGCCATCTCCTGAAACACGATGGCTTAAAATCCCAGGATGCAAATTTACTGAACCCAGGGGTCATTACTTTTTCCCAGTACTGCCGAAATTCCCATCATGCTCTTCCCCCAAGTGCTCTTCCACTCAGAGCCTTACCAACTTTTAGGGCTGGGGGCTCTGAGCTGCACAGTTCAGAAATGTTAATGAGATTCTGAGTGAAGCTTCTAATCTCATATGTCGTACAGATGGCTAACCAAGCGTGGCACCTTGACTTTCTCAAGGTCAGGATGAGGGTTGGGAGGCAGTACCCATGTATCCTGACCTCCTGCCCTGGCCTTTAAGCAGGCGGCCTCCTGGGAACACGCTGAGTGGGACATGACAGTAGAGATTGAAAACGGCTGTAAAAAGGCCACAGACAGTTCAGAGCGAGGCATTTCCAGCCAACCCATTGATCTGGGCAGTAGGCAGAGGAGGGGCCCAAACTGGAGAGAAGTCAAAGCGCTGGACCGAATTCAAGGAAATAGCAACAGGAAATATGAAGGGGAGGAGATTGATCATGAGAGTATCAAAATCTGCAGCTTTTTTGCTCAAACGGTAGCTGTTTCCTCTCGTAGGTCTCAGTGGTGACAGTGAAGCCCACACTGGGCTTCCAGCATGCCATCTCCTCTTTCTCTAAAAGGGTCCTTAGTGTCCCTCAAGGGGTGGGCATGGGATGGAAACTGACAAGTAGGAGAAATTTGCCCTCCCTTCTTCTGAGTTCCTGGGCTCTTGTCTGCTGGTGATGAGGCCCTAGGGGCAGGGATGGTCCGTGGACAGTACAGCAGGTGACAAAGAAGAGGTACAAATATGTGGGAGCACAGACAAGCATAACGGGGTGGTGATTAAGGATCAAGATCTGGTAGCAACAGGGAAGGGCAAAATCAACCCAAAAACCTGGGCTTGGGAGGAGCGTTGAAGTCAAACCAACAAGTGCAATTAGGTTTTTGTCACTTCCTACAGCCCAAGCAAGCTGTTCATTGGTCATCTGTCAGAGGTGGCTGCCAGGATGCCGTGTGGATTCCAGGATCCCTGGGTGTTGGTGCTTTCTATCTGCCAGGCTGAGGGAGGGACAGTGGGCGCCAGCCCTGGATGCCCGCTCAGGCATGTGTGGCCCACCATATGAGGCTCTCTGGCATCCTTCTGGAAGCCAGGGTAGCTGGGAATCAAGGAAATACAGGATGGGAAGGAATTTGGAGAGACTTCAAGCCCCCAACCTGCAATGGGATTGCAGAGAAGCAGTTGCAGGCAGTTGGAGCAGGAGTTAGCTGTTGATGGCCAGGCCAGAGGGAGGCCAGTGGCCATTCATCGCCCATTCTGGGACCTGCCCCAGCCGCGGAAGCATGGGCTCTCGGGGCGCCGCGGCGACACACCCAGGAGGTGACCCTGCTGTTGCAGCCACTTTGAACCTGGTTTGCCTCCCGCCCACCTAACTTCTCCCTCCCCTTCCTCAGTATCTACTACCGCTGGCTGCCAGTCTGCAAATCTGCTAATGCTTCAGAGCCCGGCACGGCGGGTGCTTGATAAATAGTTGTTCCTTTTTCCAAAGTTCTTCGTGAAGGCATTAATTAAATACTCCTTTCCTTTTTAAAGCTCTCTCAGCAAAGAGTGCTTTCAGTTTCCCGGAAGTCCACCCATACAACCGCCTAAGATTTCTTCTGCCCCAGTGACACACGCTACCTTAATGATGTTCAGTGATTTAGTGAATGAAGTTATTTAATGATGGAAATGTCATGCAGAGGGCAGGGCTATGTATCAGGCTTGCAAAGATGATTCAAATGGGGTTGCAGCTTCGTAGAAAGGTGGCTGTGCACGGTGCAGTCATACATGACCTGGTAACAAATGTGTGTATGTTTGGGATCATGTCTGATAGGATAAGTGAGCACCCTCTTCGTTCTTAGCAAGACGGCTAAGGGTGAGAGAGCTCAGGTCAGCTTTGGTCAGACTGTGAAGGGCTTTGGAGGTTCATCAGCATTGAACAAGGGCTAAGAAAAAGCTATTCGATTTGGGCATTGGAGATCACTGTGAAACTGTGACAGGTGGGTCTCAGGGTGAGTTGGTAGGGGTGTGAAGCCTTGAGAAATGAGTCAGCAGATGAAGAATGGTAGACAGCACGAACAGTGAACTGCCCGTGAGTAATGAAGGGTAACACGAGAGAAACTTCCAGGGAGGTAGATAGGGTCCCTAACCACTTTTTATTAGTATGGGGGCATGCTTTTTATTTTAGAATGCTTTTATTAGGATGAGGGGAACCTTATCCTGTAGATTAGAGGTCAGCAGAAAGGAGAAACATAAAGGACTAAACGGGGATAAATACTAGTTGGGCAACGTTCAAAAAGTAGATGGAAAAAGCTGAGGACAAAACTTGGGTAGAGGTGTTAGCCTTGGAATAAAGAACTCCATCTAAGACCAGAGGGAAAGCTAAAAATGAAGGAAGTAAAACTGAAGAGAAGCATCTGAGGGAATTTCTATTTCCTTAGCGAGGTAGAGAACAAAGGCATTCAGGAGTGAGTTGGTTTATGGTGGGGTCGTTTTTCCGTTTTTCCCTTGGAAGCAAGCCCTGGGTCACTCTTGTTGGAAAGAGACCCAGATATTGATGAACGTTAATTCATAAGGGAGGCAAACACTACCTGTTTTCACTGCAGTGAGTTTTGGCTGATCTCAATTTCTCTGCCCTTTTGATTTTGCCTGCATCAAAGCCAAATTTTGGGTCTGCTCTTCACTTTGCCTAGAGGGATGCAGCCAGGGAGACACAGCAGGCAACCTCCTTCATCCTTTCCCACCCTACTGGGAGCTTGACTTGGCCCCATACAAGAATCCCCCACCCCCAGGTGTCCAGACCCAGAGACTGAGCGAGTCCCACACCTTGCCTGTTCCTAGCTGTTACCCTTTAAAAGGTTTATAGCACCCACCTAATTGCAATGTAGTTAAGGACTTTCAAGTTAAATAAATGGCCCCTTTTGTTGGTGTCAGTGGTTTAATGAGTTAATGCTGTGATCAAGCGCGAGCCTGGATATAGCGTCTTAGGTTGAGGAGAAGGTTGGATTTCAGGAGAGATGGAGAACTCGAGGTTCTGATTTTCAGTAATGTTAACATTCTTGAGTTCGCTCATGGGATGTATGCAACTCGGAGCTGTGATCTCCTTCCTGCTGGCCCTGCCCTGATTTAATAACTAGCATGTCTGTCTGGGTTTCAGAATTCAGTTCTGCTGAAGCGGCAGCCACCTTGCCTGGTGCTCTATCTCCAGTCCTCCCTTAGTGTTTTCATAGTCACAGGAGCCCAGGTAATAACGATGACAAAGTGGTGCCACCAAGGCACCCACTGCTCTATTCAACTAATAGGTGTTGAGCTACTGGGGTATAGTATTGATGGAGGCCACAAGGAGTCTTAGCTTTTGCAGAGGTGGCTTTCCACTGGGGAGCCCAGATGATAAGCAGATAGATAAATAAGTCAGTAAGACCATTTTCCAGTGGCAATCGTATTACGCTGTGCATGAAAATTAAAACAACGTCCCGGGATAGAAGTGACCCCTTTCAGTTGAATGGCTACAGAGTGGGCATTCAGGGACAAGTAGTGGCTGCTTTCAGGCTCTAAAGTGTCATCTAGCTTGAAATGTGTGAGGTGAGAAGGAAGGGCAGGAGAGGACGGTGAGGGCGGTGAGTGGGTACAGGAGAAGGGTTGGTGATGAGATCAGGGGGTAGGCAGGATCAGATCCCATAAGCAATGATAAAGCAAGCTTGCCTTTCATTCTAAACTCAGATTTGATGTAGGGGAGGGACATGAAGTTTCCTTCTTTGCTCTGCGTGAAAGATGACCCTGGCTGGCGAACCATGTCCAGAGTGGGAGGTTTGGGATGGGAGTGAGGGGAAGGGGGAGAAGGGAAGCTCAGGTAGGAGCCCATTGCCTGGGTGAGAGACCATCATTGCTGGGATGAGGGTGGTGGTGTCAGGATGGGAAGAAGGGATCTACTTGGGATGGGGACGGATTTAAGACACGTTTGGCATTTGCAGTCGACAGGATTTTTTGATGGGCATTTGTGGTATGTGGGAAAGAGCCATCAAGGAAAACCCATGGATCAGGGGCTTGTGTCACAGAGTGAGAAGGAGTTCCATTTATAACAGGAAGGCAGGTGCAGAGGTAAAAAGTGTGACTTCTCTTTGGCTGTGCCACACATGAACAACCAAGCAGAGAGCACGGGGAGGGATTTGGACAATGAGGCTGACTTCACAAATGAGGTTCTTGGAGCCTCACCCCACATATTCATTCCACCCGTGTGTCCAAGGGTGTCTGGGGGTGGGGCAGCTCAGACTGTCTTCTGGTGGAACCTTCAGAGTCCCTGCTTTCACCAGCTTGGGTGACATTATAAGATTTGCATGGACCACTGATCTTCTGAATCCTCATCGCCAATATGTGAAACATGCCTTTGGTTAAATGCTTTATGCTCAGAACATCATGCATGTGTGCACTTTGCATGCAGAGAATGGCTTTTGCAATAGTTTTGTTATTGTGTGATAGCAACACAAATTAGGAAATGTTGAATTTTAGACGTTTCTATTCTGCAAAGTCCTCCAGCCTCCCTGCCGACAGGCCACACCCATGCCACAAGGCTCCCCTTTCTTCTTTCTCAAGGTGTCCTCCCGGGGACGTCCAGTCACCACACTTCCATGTCCAGAGCAGTGTCGTTACCTCCTTGCTCAATATGGAGACTGTTTCTACATTTACATAGGTGAATTCATGTGCTCTTCTGAGCGATGGGCCATCTACTTCCGGTCCAACCTCTGCTAAAATATAGGCCATCTACTTCCAGTCCAATCTCCAGCAGGATGGAGAAGTAGTACGAGCTTCTGATGTTTCTGTCTTCTTTCATAGTCTCTGAGAGGCAGAGGAAGCAGGAAGATGTATTTCTCACTCATATGAAGTATGTCACCCCTCCTGAAAGGACAGAATGACTGCATTTAGATTAGATGTGAGTATGTATTTCCTCAGGTTCCTGTGCTAACCTAGTAGTGACATAGCCACTCCCATTTCCTGAGAGCTCCTTTTGTTCGAGCCTGCTTTCTATACATGATCTCATTAAATCTTACAGCAGTACCATGGTACAAGTACTCTTATTAGCCCAGTTCACAGATGAGGAAATTGAGGCTCAAAAAGGTAGCACAGGTAGGGGCAGTGGAGCCTGGGTTTGAGTCAAGCCCAACCTCTTAATGACATCATACAACCTCCCACAGGGAGGGGGCTGCCAGTTGAAATGCTTCCTCTGTGGGGCTGTGGTCACCATGGTGATGGAGATCTTGATGATGACAAGGAGGATGGTGGTGACAGTGATGATACCTGAAATTTAATGATGCTTTCTTGAGTTAGGTACTGTAATATACAGAGACACTTATACTCAACATACTTCTTGTTTTCTAATGTTGATTTTTGAGAGAGAGAGAGTGAGCAGGGGAGAGGGGGAGGACCCAAACAGGCTCCAAGCTGACAGTGCAGAGCCCAATGCAGGGCTCGAACCCACAAACCTCAAGATCATGACCTGAGCTGAAGTTGGATGCTTAATCGACTGAGCCACTCAGGCCTCCCTCAATGCAACACACCTCTGTGAGGCAGGCACTGTGATTACTGTGTCCTTTTTTTTTTTCTTAACGCATAAAGAAACCCAGCAGCCAGAGAGTTAAGTAACTTTGCCAAGGTCACAGAACAAAATGATTGGCGTAGCCTGCATCTGATCCTAGGCAGTCTGCTTCCATAAGCTGTGTTCAGCAGTGTTGGCCAGAGCCAAGCTGTAACCCACCCCTCTGCCTCAGGGACAGGAGATTTCTGGGCACGGCCAGAGCATTGAGGCGTGGTGGTCAGAGCGAGGCCAGCTCTCTGGGCAGCGTTCCTCCAGACAACTTCCCCTTCCGCCCACCAAAACATAGAGCCGTGCGGTTTATTAGCACCTGCGGTGACTTGACACACGCATTTTTATTGCTATGGTTGATGGGTGACAGATCTAAAACATTTTCCATCTGACTGTTGTGTGAAAGACGTTTTTACATAGATTTTCACATTTATACGTGGAGAAATTGAGGCTCAGAGAGAGTAGATGGCTCTCCCCCTTCGCCGTCTCCTTGACTCCCTCTAAGACCCAGTTAGATGCACCTTCCAGGGACCCAATATCCTCTCCCTGACTCCCCATGGGCGCATCACACTGGATTGGACCTACCAGCGACTCCTCTGCTTTCCACGCTGGACCACTGAGCCCCCAGAGAGGGTCTCGCTCCCCACGGCGCCCCCAGCACATAGCCCGGTTCCTGACACACACTGGAACTCAGTGCACATTTGTTGCATACACTGCAGAATGAGTGAATTATGTGACCCCTTGGCCAGTCAGTAGGGGAGTCCAGTTTCCATCATTGTCAGAATGACAGTTTTTATAGAACTGGCCTTTTATCTGTCCAGTTTCACCACCCTGCAGGGGCTGGGGTGGGCCAATGGCTGCACCTGCCAGGTAGGTTTGGAGCATGGGTTTCTTACTGGGCCGAGCATGGGTAGACCTTTCCAGCTCCCTCCATCCCCATCTTAGCCAGGACTCAGACACAGAGCACTCACTTGCCAATGTGTTTTCAGCCACTCCTAAGGTTCCATGTGCCAACATAAAAGCTACTCCAAGTGACTTCCGCCTACCGTGAGCTTGTCACATGTTGCCCTCCAGCTTCCCTGTGCCTGGCCATGTCCCCAGATCTCCTGACCCTCTGTAGTAGATAGCAGATGACAAATAGCCTCTGTAAGCCAAGCGAACAGCCCCATTCGAAGGCCTGTAGCCTGCAGCAATCAGAGTTTTCTATTGCCGAAAGCGGCAGGCAAGGGCTTCTGCAGGCAAATCCCTGTTACAGGTGGACAGATGAAATAGGTGTATTCTTAAAGGAGGAAGACCTTTGAGTCTACGCTAGTCTCCGTGTCCACCTCCGTGTTGAGATGCATTAGTGTTTGTGAGGCAGCCCAAACTCAACAGTCTTGGGTAAGAGAATAGAAATGAATCGTAGAGGGGGCACCTGGGTGGCTCAGTCAGTTAAGCGTCCGATTTCGGCTCAGGGCATGATCTCACGGTTCGTGGGTTTGAGCCCCGCGTTGGGCTCTGTGCTGACAGCTAGCTCAGAGCCTGGAGACTGTCTTTGGAATCTGTGACTCCCTCTCTCTCTGACCCTCCCCTGCTCATACTGTCTCTATCTCTCTCAATAATAAATAAAACATTAAAAAAAAAAAAAAAAGAAATGAATCATAGGGAACACCTGGGTGGCTCAGTCAGCTAAGCATCCAACTCTTGGTTTCAGCTCAGGTAACGATCTCACAGTTCGTAGGTTCAAGCCCCATGTCAGGCTCTGTGCTAATTCTGGAGCCTGCTTAGGATTCTCTCTCCTCCTTGGGGCGCCTGGGTGGCTAAGTCGGTTAAGCGTCCGACTTTCGCTTAGGTCATGATCTCGCAGTCCGTGGGTTCGAGCCCCACGTCGGGCTCTGTGCTGACTGCCAGCTCAGAGCCTGGAGCCTGTTTCAGTCTGTGACTCCCTCTCTCTCTGACTCTCCCCTGCTCACACTGTCTCTCTCTCTCCCCTAGAAATAAATAAAAATATTTTTAAAAGAAAAAAAAAAGGATTCTCTCTCCTCCTCTCTCTGCCCCTCCCACAGTCACTCAACATGTGTACTCTCTCTCAAAATAAATAAATACACTTAAAAGAGATGGATCTTAGTCTTAGAGCTTACTGGATGCCTGCTACTGTGCTAAGATGTAACACATCTTTGCTTAAACATCTGAGGGGGATCATACTCAATGAGAAGAGATGTCATCTCAGAGAGGTTAAGTAAGATGCCTGGTGTCACACAGCTAGGCGGTAGCAGAGCTGCAGGTGTCTAACTAACGCCTTTATCCATGACGGCATAAGAAGTTTCTCTTTTCTTCCCTTCCATGCCCATAGGGCCACAAAACTGTATCGTCTCATTGTTCATTTTTCCTACCACATTACTGGGAAACCTATGGCCAAGGAATTGTGCTTGACAAGTAAAAGGGCTTATAAAACAATTCAGACCCACTGAAATCACTGTGGCGGTCAGGAACTATGAATACGCTAATAGATGGTTTTAGTTACTAATGTGTTTATTTCTAACATCCACTAAAGCACAGCAGAAGAGACCTCACACCAGGGGGAGAACATGCCATGGCTTTTCACATGTTATATCAGCCATCGTGAGCAGTATCCAGAAAATTCCATTTACCAAACACAGGTCTGCCAGAGACCTTTTTTGGGGGTCTCCTCATTTCAGTCAGACATTTATCAAGTGGTTTTGCTCTGTTGCAGATAACATTTTTCCCCCCATGACTGCTCTCCGATCCAAATACTTAATTCCTTCCTGATTTTATAACTTGGATTTCCTCAATCATTCTGCCTAAGCCATGACCCAGAGTAACTGAAGATTCACAAATGTTTGATCTCACATATCAAAGATATGGAAAAGTCATACAGGATGACATCCATGTGTAATGGACACAAGACACATGGGCAGGACTGGGCTTTACTGCCTGGTCATTCAACTCCTGCACTTTCTGTGCTGCAAATAGGAAAATGGGTAAAGCCCCAGAGAAGAGACACAGAGGAAAGGGGGCCGGTTTATAGGGTAAAAGAGCTGGTGTGGGAAACGGCTTATCTCACTCAGTTCCTCTGGCTTCGGTCTCTGAGTCCTGGAGGGGCTGCTTAGAGGGGGCCATGATCCAGGACTGGTCTCTCCAGGAGCCGGAGACGGATGGCAGCCCTGGCCTGTGGGCCCTGCTTGTGCTTTGTGCCATGGGATGGGGGATTTCAAGGAGCCCTTCACGCCTGCCTGGGGAGCCTGCAATGAAGGTCCATTTCAAAGAAAAAACAAGTACACGTAATGAAAAGGTTGGACAGGAGCAGAGGAGCCCACAGAAAGCAGTTTTTTTTTTTAAAGAAGTAATTACTTCTTTTTTTAAAATATTTTTATTTATTTCTAGGAGAGAGAGAGAGAGAGAGACAGCGTGAGCAGGGGAGGGTCAGAGAGAGAGGGAGATACAGACTCTGAAATAGGCTCCAGGCTCTGAGCTGGCAGTCAGCACAGAGCCTGACGCGGGGCTGGAACCCACGAACCGCGAGATCATGACCTAAGCGAGTCAGATGCTTAACCGACTAAGCCACCTAGGCGCCCCGGAAAGCAGTTTAAACAGGCCAGGGATGAATGTCAATGGCTCACATGGACATAAGGGGCAGGCGGGCAAGAGGTTTGGAAGAGCTTATGTTGGAAGAGCGAGTGGAGAAAGAGGTGGGTAAGGATCAGGAGAGGAAGTGGTCTATGGTAATGATGACCACAGAGGACGGAGGCCATATGAATGTGGCTTCACATCTCTTTTGGAAAATGAGAGGGGAGGAGTCCCCACGGCCACTGAGAAGAGGGAGCTGGGGTCCAGCCACAGGTGATGGGAACATGGCTTCTCGCCAGGCTCCTGAGAATGTCTTATGTGGATTCCCGAGGTTCATACCCTGGAGCCCCCATCTTGGTGTTTTGCGGACCACCCAAGAGTGTCCACATCTAACAGTGACAGCTGGCCACTTGTCTGCCTCACAGGTCTAGCAGCATTTAGTGACATCTCCAAATTTTCCACTGACATTGGTCCTAACAGCCGTTTGACCCCCCAGTTTCTGGGAGCTTTCAAAGGACTAGTGAGACAGCATCCAAAGCCCAGATGTCTACATGACTCTATTTCTTTTGGCACCAGAAAGAACTAGAAAGAATGATCTTCTGATCCAAGTCACCATATAGATGTTGCTGATGGCTTTACAGGTGCCCTAGAAACAGCTTGAAAGGTGTGGAACTTGGACACACCTGACCTTAGCCACCGAGCCCGTGGAGGGATTCCAGGGGTCAGGTGGCACCAAGCATTCCACAGTTCCAACTTTCCCTCTGCTGTTTTTTGTTTTTGTTTGTTTGTTTTTGGTGGAATTACAGGATGGGGGGGTGGTTCAGGAGACAGGCCAGGAAGCCACCGGCCAGTACGTTTAACATCTGGTGTGGGGGATCTCTTGGAAGTCAGCTCAGAGGATGTGGTGGGGAAAACACCTGGCAGACGAGCGGGCTGAGACAGGGGAGGCTCGGGTCCGGGATTGCGGAGGCCGTGCGGAACGAATGCACGTTCGTTCGGAGCTGGCTGCTCCGAGCTCAGGCTGCCCACGCCAAGGGCCTGCGTGCTGGGGACCCATGGGCTCTGGCCTCTGACCTTGAACCCATCAGACACAAGGCTGAAGAGAGCTAGGACCTGAGCAGGAGGCTTGGAGAGGGGGAGGTGCCTGGCGGATGCCTCAGCTCTGGGAGTGGGGGCTGGAAACGGGAACATCCCCTTGGAAAGGGGCCCAGCCACTGACTCCCCAAGCACCCGACAGCCTCCTCCGTCTGTGGAGGTGAGCTTCAGGGCTCTGCAACGGCCTGGCAGAACAGGTGTGGTCAGGTGATGGGGAGTGTGGCCAGGAATAGCGGGGTGGGCCTGGGGTGAGCCGGCAGCAAAGAGCACTCTGTTGGGGGGGGGATGAAGGAGGCTGAGCTGAACAGGGAGCACTGAGGAAGCTATCGGCCCCTTGGGCAGGGGGAGGACGTGGGGATTAGCAGGCAAACCCCTCGGAGCAGTTGGGCGAAGACAGGAAGCAGGGTGACCAGAGCCACTGGGGGGGTCACCCCCCGCGTGAAAGTCCTCTCAAGGAGGGTATAGATATATCCTAGAAGGTCCCGACTATGTCCCGGGTTTCAGCCCTGCAGAGAGGAAAGATATTTCTTTTTTTTTTTTTAGTTAAAAATAATTAGTTAATAAGTGTCATTTAAATTAAAAAAATTTTTTGAAACTCAATATTTCCTTTTTTTTTTTTTTTTTTTTACAAATACTTTATTGTAAAGTTGGTTTCCATATAACACCCAGTGCTCATCCCCACAAGTGCCCAGATATTTCTTGAAAGATCTCGAGGGTAAATTCCCAAGGCCTGGGTTTCCTGCCTTCCCTTCCTTCGGGAACCGCAGCTCACCTTCTCTCGGGCGACTGAGAACTCCTGCCTCCTGCTTTAGCAGAATTAAAGTTGAACTAAGGAAAGGCCTCCCACAGGGCCTCAAGATGGGGTCCCACGGCCTCACTGCGTTACCTGTTCACTTCCTAGGTTGCCTAAACTAAACTCCTCACTGAGTTCATTGCTAGGGGAAGGAATGAAAGCAAACACGGGGCCACGGGACAGCAGCGACCTTGCGCAGATGGTGAATGTGGGATACCTAAGGGCTGGGCCCTTTGCCCACAAATTACCCGCATCCCGTGTCTCGAGATGCCCAGCGTGTATTACGTAAAAATCTCCTACTGGCCTTTGCCAATGGCATTTGCTGTCTAGTGAGGTAGCAAGCATGTGCTCAGCTTTTTTCCTGTGAGCTGTCTGCAGGGAGTTGAGTTTTCGTGGGGGAAAAGCAGAGCAAGCAGAGGGGGGCCCCAGGATGCCTATTTCTGCACTAGGCGTCGACAGGCCGAGGGGATAGTAGGATCTTGAGGAAGATTAGGAGCAGCTCTTACGGTGCACGTGGGATTGGAGTTGCCGTTGGGACACGGGCTGAATTCTTACCCAGGCGGAGGTATGGTGTGCGTAAAGACGCGCGGGCACAAATCCATGACGGGAGCTCAGAGGACAGTGAGTGAACAGTCTGTCCATCTGTTGGACCTACTTTATGCGTTTATGGAGGGAATCTCGGAGGAAAAAGCCTGGGGATTTGGGCCAGGTTACAAGAGTTCTCAGACAGCATACTGAAGACTGCCCTGGAGGCATTGATGCTATGGGCTAATGCCATGTGAGCACCTGCTTTGTGCCTCCGCATCGTTCTAAGGCTTTACCACCTCTGTGTCATTTGCAGATACCACAAAGCCATGCAGCTGGCACTTTTTAAAAATTATCTCCATTTTACAGGTGAGGAAATGAAGGATTGGAGAGAACAAGTACTCAGAGATCATGGAAGGTCTGAGGGGGTGGCCAGTGGCAGGAAGGAACTGGTATGTTCCTTTGTGAAACTTTACAGTCATTAGTATATTTAACACACTTTGGACACATTACTCTACACACAGTATACTATGAACCCTCATGACAATTCACTGAGTGGGGTATTTAAAAAAATTTTTTTAATGTTTTTATTTGTTTTGAGAGAAGAGAGAGAGAGCATGTGCAGGGGAGGGGCAGTGAGAGAAAGGGAGACATAGCATTCCAAGCAGGCTCCAGGCTCCGAGCTGTCAGCACAGAGCCCGACGTGGGGCTCGAACTTGTGAATCATGAGATCATGACCTGGGCTGAGGTTGGATGCTCAACCGACTGAGCCACCCAGGCGCCCCGAATGGGGCATTTTCTTAATTTCACTCATGAAAACATTGAAGCTTGAGACGGGCTTAGAAAATTGCCAAATTCTGCCTCCTAAGATGTGTTGTTGAGTGTGAATTTCATACCCACTTCTGCCTCATTCACCCCACTCACTACTGGTGCTTATTTGCAAGAAGGCCCCCTTCGTGTCCTTTCTTCTTTTTGTACTCATCTTTGTATATTTTGATGCATCGTTGCCTCTGCCTATACAGATCTTATAATGCTCATTCCTCCCCACTCCTGCGTGAACGGGTTCAGTTTCCTCTTGGATGTAAAGGCATGCTGGTCGTCTTCCAGGCCGATGGCATGTCCTGTGAGTGGGTGACTGGTCCCCAGCTCACCTCACAGCTCCATGGTGTCTCTGTCTTGGCCCAGAGCTGCGGAGCGGGAAGGTACAACCTCGAAAAATTTGTTTTCTGGTGAAAAGTCACAATGGCACAGGATGGACTTGGGGGACAGAGTTAGATGCCCGGGATAAGAAACGAGAGCGGAATCCCTAGGCAGCTGCTGGGGGAGAAGGGCCTCTGGGGAGCCTGAGATACAGACCAAGCCCCTTGTATGGGCATTTTGAGTGAGGGTTTGTCACCGTGAAGTTGGAAAGGAAACATAGGGCCAGAAGACGGGGAGAGGATGGGGAGCCAAGCAAGTTGCTGGAGGGACACATTTCCAGTCGGAGCCTGAGTTTCATCTTTCAGCACCTAGCTGCTCAATTCCAGATGCTTTTTTCCTTGGGGAGTTCCTTTGCTCTTTCCTCTCGGCTCTGGCAGTCAGTGCCTAATGAGAGCCAGAGGGGTCCTCTCACCATGGGGAGGCCCAGCACGACCCGTAGAGGAGGGAAGTAGGTAGGCAAGGCAGGCTTGGTTAGGGAGGCCCGTGTCAGCGGCCCCAGGTGTCAGTAAACGCCTGAGCTCAGGGGTCCAGCTTCAGGGGGAGCACCTGGGGGAAGGGACACATCTGAACTTTCCTCTCGCTGCTCCTGAACTTGTGTGTCAGGAAACGTGAGCTGGAAGCCACCCCAGAACAGACAGTCCTCTGCTGATCCTCTCCCCCCACCGCTCCCAGAAACAGCAGGATGTCTTATTTATTTATTCATCGTGGTGGGAACACGGAGTCTCGAGTCCTAGCCTCCTACCCGCAGCCTCGCGCCCCGGAGGGGAGACCCGGTGTACCCTGAGCTTCTTACACGAGACGGCAGAGCCGCTCTGTTTAGAAGATCGAGTGCCCAGAGGGAGGGTAGGCATGTGGGGCTCAGAACTGTCCTGCTGCCGTGGGGTCCTGGCTCCCGGGGCCGGTCTTGGAGCCAGGACATAAATAAGGATGCTCTTCGGAACTTCCTGGATCCTTTCCCGTTCTCACTCATCTTTCCTTTCTTTTTACCCCTCCCTCTGCTTGCCTCCTTCCTCCCTGTTTGTGGTGTTCTCCTCGCTGAAGTCCCTAGCAATGCATCCAAGGCGGTTCTCGTGCATTCGTTCATTCATCAGGTATTTAGTGAGCACCTGCTGTGCGCTGTGCCTGGTGCTGGGCTCAGCGTACCAACTTAACAACACACCTCAGTGGTCTTTGACCCGAGCACCTGCCAGCACCCTTTGCCAAGCCCCCGGACCTGCCCCCATCCACCTAGACGCATCGTGGGATGGGACGCGGACTGGCCGGCAGAAACCTAAAGTTCTTACGGTCTTGCGTCAGCCTCGCCCCAAGGCAGCAACAGCAGCAGGCAGTGCCGTCCTTTTCTGTATCACTGTTACCCCCCGCCCCTTGCTGAGTAGCTGGAAGCAGATTCTAAATTCTAGATCTCCCAAGAAAATTCTGCAGCTTTTCTCAGGTCGGCTCTCTAGCCTTTGAAACGTCTTCTCTTAGAGCGATCCTTGACATGAACTCAGGAGGCCGTCTTGTTTTCTTAGCCCATCAGTCATCCGAGGATCGCTTCACAAGAGCAGTTTACTGGGATGGGTTAGCCCCGCTCTGCTTTTCCGTCCAGGCAGAGGACTGGCTGGGCCAGCTGCGGACGACGCACGGGGTCTGCCTCTGGCCAGGGCGCACGCCTACCCGGTTTTGCTCTGAAGCAGGACCGAAGGGGAAATTCGTTCCACTTGCCATGCCACCCACCGGCGTGAGGCCGCAGGCAGCCGGTGAGGCCATGGGACGCGGGGATGGCTAGGCTGGAGGGGCAGGCAGAAATTCCTGCCTCCAGGAAACGCAGGCGATCTGCCCCTCTCTGCAGCCTCCTTCCCCCCTCCAAGATTCAGAGTGGGCCCTCTGTCTCCCTCCTGCCACTTCAAACACCCACCGTCGGAGCTCTGGGAATGTTATTCTTCCTTTTAAAGACATTCCATTTCATGTGTAATTAAATGTGTGGTATTGAATTGATGTTTTCTTCTGCGCATTTTTGGCAGCCTGAGACCCTGGGGTCTGGCTAGTGCAAATTCTCAGAGATCCTTCATTCCTCTCTTGTTCCCCCCTTCCCCCCCCTTGCCTGCCAAGATTCTCCCTCCCCCTTCGCCACCCAGGCGCCCTCAGACCCACCTTGTAATGTGAGAGCCCCGAGGCTGTCGAGCTCTTCTGTTCTTCTGTGAGGCATCAGGGGGCCTTGGGTTTCTACCTTGCAGTGCCAGCCTCATCCACAGAAGCCAGCTCGGAAGGTGACGGCCGAGGGTGGCAAGAACAGGTTGCACTGGAAATGATTCTCTCCCCATCCTTAGAGATGGGGTTGGTTTCCACCAAGCGCTGTTGCTGGTTCAGAAAGAGGCGCCTTCCGAGAGAGTAGGAGCGACAGAGGCGGGGCGGGGGAGGTGGGGTGGGGGCTGTCGTGAGTGACGAGGAGCAGGGAGGGGGTCTCTGCTGTTGCTGGACTCTAGAGTCCGATGGGCCACCTTTACCAGTTGGGTGACCTTGAGCAGACCGCTTCATCACCTTGAACTTCAGCGGCACGTTGTGTTTTAAGACAGCTGTGAAGACGGCCTCCCGTTGTGTGCTTAGCACGGTGCCTGGCTCAGGGTAAGAGCTCTATTAATGGAACTTATTTTTATTATTAATAAGGGCGCCAGGGGTAACACAATAAGCTAAAAGAGACAAGCACAGAGTGAGACAGAGCTGATGGGAGAAAGTTAGGAACTGGGTAGGAGGAAAGGCCCGGTGAGAAGGGAAGGCTAGGTGGTCAGGAGAACCCATGAGGCGTTAGCTGAGGGCTGAAGTCCCTTAGGGCTGCTGGGAGGGCCTGCTTCGGGGTCCCTTAGGAAACAGCCTTCAGGGGACTGTGGTCTGGGTGCTGCCTGGGTGCATGGCCTTCTAGAACAATAATTAGCCAAAGCACCGAGGTGGCCCGTGGACTTCTGCTAAAACATTCTGGGTGTGACCAAGGGAGCATGCCAGCCTTTGGGCATTGACTTTGCTGTTTGACATATTAGCAGACCACCGTTATTTATAACCACCGGCCCTGGGAAATCTGGGTTTTTTCCCCCTACTGATCAATAGTAATCTTTACTAGGTGGCTGTCTCTGCCTTCAATGTCTTTATTCCACTGTCTGACCAACCTCCTCCTGCAAACTATTTTGGACTCTGAAGAAGGAGGCGGTTGGACATTGTGGTGGCACATGTGGTGGCAGGCTGCTGGCCGCCCCCGAGTCAGTGGTGCTTCCCTCCCTCCACCCCCTAAGCAGCCTCAGCCATTTTCTTTCAGGAGAGTATCTTGACCCCTCTTCAGGTTTCTTTCCAAGTCACTGTTTTGTTTACAGTAGACTGAGCTCTCAGGCAAAATGAAAATCCCGTAGAAAGGAAGGAACACACTTGCGTTAAATGCCCATCATGTTCCAGATAGTTCCAGTTATCTCTATCATCCAGAAAGTTTAAGTCCATCCACCTGAGACTCTGCCAAGTAGATAAGCCACCTGCCCATTCTACAGATGAGGAACTAGAGCCTGAGGATGAATATGGCATAATGCATAGTGAGTGGCAGGGTCAGGCTTCAAGTACAGACCCATCTCTTTTGCCAAGCCCTCGATTTTTCAGCCACACCATTTTTGGTGGGTCGTATGCTTCCTCTTCATCCTGTGTATGCCAGGTGCACCCCTGATTGCCCAGAACGTGGAGGTGAGGCTAACAGTGGTCACCTGCATCTCCAGCCACGTCTGTCCGTCCGGTGGATCTGTGTAGGTCACAGAAGGTGCTGGGTGAGGCAGCCCAGGTGAACACAGGGAGCGTGAGGGGATATCCACAGTCTGCCCGCTGAGCTCTGTGGGCTCTGAGGTCTTCTGTAACGGAGGTGGCTGTGACCTGCTCAGATTAGTGATGTTGCCCTAGGTCAAGCTTGCTCTGGGCCTGGGAGACCTCTCAGAAGTGAATCCCATGCATATGGTATAATTATCTTGATCCTCACACAGAGAAAAGTTCACGGAGCCGTAGCTGAAACCCGGAAATCCTCATTCTGCTCTGTCTGGTAAGCCAGTGTTCTGCGGGAACGAGAAACCCTACGGATGGCTTCCTTTGCCAGAACCCACATGGGCGCTCTCTCGAAGAAAGGAGTTAGGGAGGAGTCAGGCCAGAAAGTGCCAGGAGCCTGCGCCACCTCTCAGAGATCCCTCCTCCTGGACACTGGCCCCCTGGCTCTCCGCAGCAACCCCTCCTCGCTAGGGATTGGGAGGCGTTCCCACGGCCCGGGCTGTGCACCCCACTCCCTCCTCCTCCCGTGCCAGTGTCCTGGCGTCTGAGCCTTGTGACCCAGACTCTGCTGGGCCAGCCAGCCAGGCAGTAAAAGGAGATTGATGCCCTCTCCTCCTAGGAGAATCCATCACTTTTTGGCATGCGGGTCAAATGGCTTCACCAGAGGCAGCTCTGAGCAGCGCCACGTGAGCTAAAAATAAGCACAAATAGAGGCCCAAGTAGACATGAGGACATCAGAAATGGGAATGGCTCACTCCAGCCATCCCCAGGGCCTGAGCAGTGCCCTCTCCTCCCACACCCTCCCCACCCCACCCCTCCTCCCATGAGCCTCTGGGAAGGCGCACCTTCCTTTTGCCTTGGGTGATAAGAGTCCCAGGATGAACAGGGTAGGAGAAGTCAGTAGGGCTGGAAGACAGGAAGGTGGGAGGGCACCTTCTGTTCACCAGATGGTCTTGGTGGCCCCCAAGTAGGGCAGGATGGAAGAAAGGCATGAAAGGAACATGAGCTCTGGAGCCATGTACAGGAAGGAGTCTTTCCTTGGCCATGCTCTGGCCTTGTGAACTTTGGAAAGCTACCCCTGCCTCCATTTTCTCATCTGTGAATGGGGCACAATAGTCCTTGTCTCCGGTGCCTATCATCAGAATTGACTATTGACCAAAGAGTAGGATGGGCCACAGATTAACTTCCCTTGGCGCTACTGCTTCCAGCTTTGGTTTGGGGGGACCAGCTGGTCGGATGGTGTTGTGGAGTCTCGAGTCTTATCGATTCGTGGGCCTGTCCACATGGAAGTGATTTGTCTTATGTGTTTGGCCCACGCCCAGCCTCTCTCTGCCGAAGCCTCCAGGTGCCTTGTGGCCTTACCCCCATGGCTGGGGTGCGGGGGGTCCTCTCCTGGGGGAGGACTTATGGTGGAATGGAATCTGGTTTTATTTTGCATGCATCCTGGTGCCCTCTGTAGATCTCACCACCCCCTTTGTGGACAAAGCTCAGGTATTGCTCTCAAAATACTTCTCCCTGAAGACGACTAGAGTGAGCCAGGCCTGTTTTAGTTTCCAAGTCTCTGAGCCACTGGGTGTTTCCAAGTCTCTGAGAAAGATCTGTTTGCAGATTTGGGGAAGACACTTTGGTCCGTGGGAGGCTTCTGCTTCGTGCTCGCTGTACCGTGGTTACCTTCCCCGCAGCCCCCCTCCCCCGACGATGCAAAAGGCCCGCAGCTATTAACGCTGCTCCTTCCCGTGGCTGGGGCCTTGCGGCTGCTTCTGGACTCTCCAGCCCCGGGATGTGGAGGGAGAGCTGAGAAAAGGTCCCCTCTCTGCTGCCTCCGCTCGACTTGCCTGAACCTTTCAGGGAGGGAGTGGGCTCCGAGAATCGGCCCAGGCCCGCCCGGAAGTTGAACAACAGAGCCTGCGCTCTGTGGAGCTCCTCTGCCCTTGCATTTTCATTCTGCTTCTATGACTGAGAAGAGCTCGCAGGGCTGGTTAGGTGGCCCAGCTCAGAGTTGGACCAAGGGATCCGGGAATTCGTATACTGTAATTCTGCCTTCATGGGGATGTGTCCAGAACGTAAGGAGGCGAGAGAGGCCTGATCACCATCACACGCACGAGCAGTTGAGGCCCTGAGAGGGACCTTGACTCAGCCCAGGCTGCACAGCTAGGTGGGGAGGAGGGGCCTCCGGTACATCTAGGATTGCAGGCCTTGTGGTGAGAAAAGAATACAACCTCTGTGGACACAGGACTGTCTGTGAAGAGCTGGCTAATTCCTTCCCTAGTCATGTCCCCTGTCCCAGTGGTTCTCAAAGTGGGGTGCCTGCCTAGACCAACAATATCAGCACTACTCGGGAATTTGCTAGAAAGGCAAATTTCTTACGCCCCAATCTGGACCTAGAGAATGAGAATCTCTGAAGGAAGGGCCCAGCAGTTTGCTTTAACAAGCCTTCTAGGTGATTCTGTGGCAGCTCAGGTTTGAGAACGACACCGCCCCCTTACAGTGCCGACAGAGGCCAGGATCTGGGGTGGCGTCTGGGGCCCAAGGGGGCTTGTCCCCTCATGGTTTGGCTACTCTGGCAAGTCCTGGTGCTCGGAATTCTAGTCCTATCTTCAGCCATCAGCTGGGGACTCCTGACTTGTCCCTTGGTCTCCCTGCTTGTAAAATAATGTCCATTATCGTGTGACACTTGAGAAGACTTAAGGAATTACAAACCTTTACCTGCAATAGCTCGTGTAGTAGGTAAGTAGACCTTGTGTTATCTTCCCACACCCATTTTACAGATAAGGAAACTGAGTCCTTGGGCTTATGCCCAAGCCCATCCTGGGTGGAGGACACAAAGCTCCATCCAGGCACCCCTGACTCCTCGTTCCTCACTAGTCCTTGCAATGTTCAGAGGTGTGGACGTGGCCTTAGAAAGCTGCCTTCTGGGCCCATTTCTGCTCTGCGGCCACGCCAGGATGCTCACCTTGTGGGACCCCGTGCGTTATCACCAGTCACCTGGGAATGATTATGCAGTGATGAGCAGATGGCCTCCCCCGAGAGAGGTCCTGACCGCCCATTTTCTCTCGGTGGGAGACTGTTTAGCCCTCCCCTGCAAGGCCAACAAATACCATTCCTCAGCAGCAGAGGGTGTAAAGAAGGGAACCAATTTTTAATTCCCTTGCTGTGAAGATGGGGGCAAAGCCCTGCAGTGCACGGCAGCCACCTGGCGGTCACGTGGCCCGGGAGGAGCCGCCACCAGCCGCTGGGAGCCGGTAGCTCTGCCTTGAGGGGGAGGAGAGAAAAATGCTCTGCAAATACTTCCTCCCACAAGCCCGCGCCAGCGATCATCTGGGACACGGTGGGGAGACCAAGAACTCAGATAGGAAAAACAAAAACAAAAACCAAAAGATTTGTATAGTCTCTTCTGAAAGGCATTCCCAAGCCAACAAAAACACTAACCAAAGCCTTGCAGCCACACTCTGTCTGTTTCTGTCACATGTCTCCTCGCTCACGGGGACAGTCTGCCATTGTCCTCTGTCTTTGGTTTTCAGTTCGTGACAAGGTCGCTTGAGTCAGCCTTCTTTCCTGGCCCTGCAGTGCTCTCCGTAATGTTAATACAGATGTTTCATGGGCTCCTGCCCGCTGCACTGTCAATAGGAAGGTCAGTGAGCAACCTCTGGCTTGTTCCTTACATCACCAGCCCCTGCTTGTACTGTCCCTTCATAGCATTCTTTCCAAACAGGTGGGATGGCTGAGGTGACGCCTCTGCTTTCTCCTGTCTGACGGATATTAAGTAGTCTGCTGAATTCACGGAGGTGGTCGCGGCTCTTCTCTGCATGGACCACACGTGGTTCTGGGGCGTCTCTGGACTTGACTTTCATGATCTCATTGGTCTTTAGAGAAGAGGGCTTTGTCAAGTAAAGGCTTCCCCTGGATAATTTTAGCTGCCACGTAGTCACCTATCACAAACCAGCCACCGTGCTAGGATTCTTACAGCCGTTCTTGTATAAAAAGAACCAGTGTGTGTGTGTGTCTGTGTCTGTGTTTCTGTGTGTGTCTATGTGTGTGTGCATGTGCACACACATTATCCCAGGTGCTGGGCCAAACTCTTCAAATGGAATTATCTCCTATCTTTACAAGAATTCAACAAGGAAGGTATTGGTGTTAATCCCATTTTATAGATGAGGACATCAAGGCTCTGGGATGAAATAACTTCCCCACGCCCAAAAAACTAGCAAGGACGTGGAGTCCAGATTCAAACCCGATTTTGAACACCCCAAGAGACCTCACTATTTCAAGTGCAGTCCATGGGCCGACAGCACACAGGCATCACCCGAGAGTTTGTTAGAAGTGCAGATCTCAGAGCTACTGAATCAGAACGTGCATGATGCCCAGGGGATTCCTGTAACATGACAGTAGCCGTTGAGACTGATACATATGTATGCACACGCTCTCCAACAACTGTAGCTAGTTATTCCAGAATCCTCTGCTTTAGCTCCTGTTGATTCTGTTTTCCAGCCAAGGCAGCTGTGGTTTACACAGGTTAGGGGTGGGTCAGGGGCAGAGGTGAGATTTGGTTCCGGGTCGGACTGAAACCGCAACATGATGCCCATTGTCGGGCCCGTGCTGGGGGTGGTGGCCGCGTCTGCCTCTCCCTTGCTGTGGACCCAGAAGTAGAACTCCCTGCTGTCGTGAGGACAGGTGCCTAGGACTGATCAGCTGCTCTTCCCTCTGTCTTCCTCCTACAGACGTGCAGCACATTAAGAGGAGGGACATCGTGTTGAAGCGGGAACTGGGCGAGGGAGCCTTTGGCAAGGTCTTCCTGGCCGAGTGCTACAACCTCAGCCCGACCAAGGACAAGATGCTCGTGGCCGTGAAGGTAAACCCCGGAGGCCTGCGGACCCCAGGAGGGAGGAGGGGGTGCTGGGGGCCGGGGAGCAGGAGGGAGAGGCTCGCTCCATTCCTGGGGTGAACTGGCATTCGTTACCTGTTGTAATCAGAGGCCCTTGCTCTGAGGTCAGTGAGATTTCCTTTGGACCCACACCAACGTTCTTTGACTCTGGAAGTCAGAACTGCGGCACCTAAGGGGGCCGTGCCTGGGGTGCGGCTTGAGGAGCAAGTTTGCCTGTGAAAGGGCCTGGGCTCATCCTGGTCCCCAGCTGGCCCTCCGCCCTCCCCAGTGACCTCACCAGGATGTGTCGTCCGTGCCTGGAAAGTCACTTGACGTTTCTCAGGAATAGAGCTGAGTGAAGAGTGGGCGGCTCAAGGAGACTCTGGGAGCCCCTGCTCAAGGGCAGCAGCCGTCCCTGGGAATAGAAGGAGAAGAGCCAGCTACTAAGCACAGGAAGACTAGTGAGTGAACTTGGAAACGTCTCTTACACCCCCACCCACGTGGTCAAGGTTCACACCTGAGGGTAACCACCTCCTGGGGTAACCACCTCTGGCAGCTACTTAGATGGGTCCAGTAACCACAGGACTTTTGTCTTGCTGAGCGAGCCGCGCCGGAGCTGAATTGTGTGGGGTGGTGGAGAAGAGACTGTTACCACCAGTTCCCCGCTCCCGTACTTAGCCCGCAGGGAACAGCTTCTCGTATAGGGAACAGCTTCTCCCGCCGATCAGTGCTGGACAAACCTGTGAATGTGATTTGTACAGACAAGAGTCAAGTAGGTCTCAGGAGTCCTGCTCTGGAGCATGGACTGGCCTCCATGGGTGCCAGAGGAGGGCCTCTGCGAGGAGAGTGAATTCTGCCTGGTGTCTTGGGCTGAGAGCAACAGATACAGCCTCCCATGAGGGGGCTCTCACCTGAACCTCCAGAGGGTCCCGCCCTTAGCACCAAGGGCTCCAACCAAACCACACACGATGAAAGTTCCATGCTTCTGTGACTTTTGGGTCTGTGTATTCATAGCCTTGTGTGTCTGTAGATTGTGTCTGTCCCCAGAGGGCAGATGGCCTCCATGAATGCTCCGTAGCCCCCGGACATAGCAGGGGAATCAGAGAGCCTGAGTGGGAGACCCCACCCTGCCACGGATTAGCTGGGTAACCTCACACAAGACACAAACATCTTTGGCCCTCAGTTTCTTTCTTTATATATATACCGAGAAATAGAATACCTCCTCCTTAAAGCATTGGTGATTAAATCCCATAACGTAAAATTGTTCATACATTACTCAGGACATAGTAAATGCTCAATAAAGACTACTTGCTACTGGTTTTTATTATCACCAATATTATCAATGTTGGTCTTATTGAATGTGCTTAGACATATGGCCTTCCAAGCTTGCACTGACCACCTAGAACAGGGGGTCTTGAGCCTTTTCTCTAAAAGGGCCAGATAATAAATATCTTAGGCTTTGAGGGCTATATGCTACCTGTTACAACTGCTCAATACACACACACACACACACATTTATAGAAATATATACATATATATAAATTTTTTTTTTTTTTTTTTTTACAAAAGTAGGCATTGTCTGCTGACCAAGGATCTGGAGAATAAATAAGGAACTAAAGTATCTTTTCTGTGAAAGCTGATCATTATTATTGCTGGACAGCCTGAGAATAAATTTGTTCAGTGTGCCTCTGTAGATGCGGGACGGTCAGATGAGCAAGAAAGTCTTTAAACAGCTTGGACCAGGGAAGTGGAAAGATTTCTAATTTTATCTCCAAACAAGGATTCTGCACTGCCCTGAAACATTTAATTTATAGGGTGACACAAATCCATTGGGCATTCCAGCATCCGCCTGGGGACTGGTAAATGAAATGGACATTTTTGTGCTCTGAGCAGGAAATGAAGTGATGGCCCCAAACCTTGGGAAATGTTCCTTGCTGAGTGGTCAGGCGTAAAGGACAGTACCCAGATTGGATAATGTAGAAAACGTGTTTCTGTTTTCATCTTTTTAAGAGGTTGTCTTCTCTCCTTGGGTCTGGGAACCTGGAGGCGGTGAGGGCCCCAGGATTTTACAACATTTGCTGCCCAGGGGATCTGCCCAGACACCAGCCCCTGGAGAAGACATGCATCTCCTCTGAAGAAAGGCCAAGAAAATGGTGTTTCCTGCTTCTCATCCTCTTTAGATTTTACTGCTTTGTGCAGGCTCCTTCCTCTTGAGGTTGTTCTCATATTGGTACAGGGTTACTGTGGACTTTCGGAGAACACATCCAAGTGTAACCCAAGGTTAGGATTTCCCAAAATTGTGAATTTAAATCAATTGGCAAGAATTTTTTGCCCAGGGGTTGCAGTAGAGGAGACAGAGCAGACATCTGTTCTGAAGATGCGTGCAGTCTGCTGGGAAGACCAAGGGCACCCAAGAAAGAAGGGGAGCAGAGCAAGACAGAGCATGATTTGTGTATAAGGTAGTGCAAGACTACTAATATGTGATTCGTATTTTTAAATAGGCGGCGCCACTTTTAAAGAGTCATTTGACAGAGAATATATTTGTTCAAAAGATCTCAAGAAGTCTCTTCTGATAGCCAATAGCTGATAAGAGCATGAGAAAGGTCTCCGACCTAATTAATCATCAGAAAAAATGCAAATTGAACCATATTGAGATACCAGTGAACGGCAAGCAGAATGACTACATAGTGGTGCCAGTACCAAGTGCTGGTAAAAATATGGAGCAACTGTAGCTCTCCTAATCTCTGATGGGAAGGCATCATTTTGAAGAAGTTTGGTATTCTAGAATATTACCTTACTGTGTGACCTAGCATTTATACTGCTAGACCTGTACCCAGTATCTATCTATCTATCTATCTATCTATCCATCCATCCACCTACCTATTTATCTATCTATCCATCCATCATCTATCTACCTATCTGTCTATCATCTATGTATCCATCCATCCACCTACCTATTTATCTATCCATCCGTCTATCATCCATCTATCCTCTATCTGTCTATCTACCTATCATCTATCTATCCATCTATCATCTTTCTATCTATCATCATCTATCAATCATCTATCATTCTATCATCTACGATCTATCTGTCCACCCATCCATGCACCTGTCTATCTATCTATCTATCTATCTATCTATCTATCTATCAATCTATCATCTACCCATCCATCCATCCACCATCTGTGTTTCTATCTATCCATCTATCACCCTTCTTTCTGTCTATCATCTATCTTTCTTTTTTTTCTGCCTACTATCTACTGTCTATCCATCCATCCACCCAACCACCCACCTACCTATTTATTATCTATCATCTATCTATCTATCTATCTATCTATCTATCTATCTATCTATCCATCTGTCATCTATCTGTATATCTACCTATCATCTATCAATCTATCCATCTACTTATCTATCTGTCCATCTATCTGTTTATCCATCTATCTATCATCTATATTTTTTCTATCTATCTATCTATCAAGAGATTTGTTTAATTACATTCATAAAGCATTTACATCAGCCAAAAGCTGGAAGCAGCCCCAAATGTCCATCAGTAGCAACATGGATAAATAAATATGGTATGTTCATACAATGGGCAACTATTCAACAAGGAAAATGAATGAACTACAGCTATGCAATAATAAAAAATCTCAAAGATACCATGTTGAATGAAAAAAGATAGATATAGAAATATATATATATATATGTATGTATAAAACTATATATATGGTTCCACTTATTTAAAGTTTAAAAAACAAGTAAAACTGAACTCTAGTGGTAGGGGATTTATATTTAGGTGGTAGCAACTATTTTACAAAAGCCAAGGCTGTGAACTCTGTAAGTCAGTGTAGTGGTTACCTTTGGGGTGAGAGAATGAATACTGGAGGGGTGGGGTATGCAGTGGGGGCCCTTTGGGGGGCGTTGGCAATATTTTATTTTTTCTTACATTGAGGAAACACTGGTATTAGTTTTGTAATAATTCAGATTTTACTTTCAAAGATTGATCGTGTTCTTAAAAATATGCTCCATTTATTCATGCCATAAATATTTATTGGGCACTTACTATGTGCCTGGCACTGAATGAGACCATGGGGATGAAAGAGGAGAGGGGACACACAGGCTCCTGTAGCTCACATCCCAGGATTCTAGCACATGAGAGCCCAGAAGGGACGTATGAGGAAGAGGAGGAGGGTGTTCAGGATGATGGCAGCAGCATCTAACAGAGAATACCAATGATGATGCTCATGATATGCTGGGCCCCACTCTTAGTAATGTGTGCTGGTGAAGGTTTTGTTCTCACAGCCGCCTGAAGCATTAGGCGCCACCACTATCCCCATGTTACAGAAGTGGACACTGAGGCAAACAGAGAGAGGCCAAGCAGTTCGCCCCAGGGCCTGCAGTGAATCAGTGGTGGGGCCACTTCAGATCCAGGCAGGGCCTCTCCTTCACAGATGAGGGGGTGAGCCCTTTGTCCCTGCCTTTCCAGGGCCCCTGTGTCTCTCCGTGCTCTGTTCTAGGGGAGCCTCTGCATTGCTACAAGTCCTGAATTCTTCTTGTGGTTTAAGCTGCTATAGCCATTGCCCTGTCTCTGGAGGCTTTTGTTTTAACTTCAATGAACCACATAAAATGGACTTCCTAGATATCTAATTGGTTCACGGTTTTATTATTTTCTGAATTTTATTTCTCCCTCTTTTGGCTGCATACCTTCTTGGGATTTTTTTGCAACAATTATTTCTTCACTCTCTTTGAGCCTTATTTTAATGTCGCTATCAGCCTATTCCTAGGAGATTAATATCATCAGCAGGAAATTTGTGTTGTGGTTATTGATGGTTTTAATCATTTGGATCTAACATTCTGTTTCTTCCAGTTTGTCCGAATGCCAGCTCTCGAGTTCCTTTGTGTTTGGAGAGTTGTCGTATTTTTGTTTGGGGTGGCCACGATTTCCAGTTGCAGTTGGTTTGCACTGGAATAGGCACTTAAAACATTTTAGTGCAGAATCTCATATTTTTACCATTTTCCCAATTTCTTAAAAAATAGGTTTTCCTCTTGTTTGTAACACTTTTTGAACACTGACCTTTAGTAGGTGTTTCTAAACTCTTCATCTTAGGTTCTGTAAAAACGGCCAACTCTCTGTACTCATATTTCATTGGTTTCTATGACGTTTCATTACATTAAGCAATGGCATTAACAGATGGGTCATAATTGATTTTGGGAAACAATCAGAGCTGACCCTTGGCAAACTCCCCTCTGAGACAGAAGTATCTGTCTGGGTAGCCAATTAGCAATGAGTATTCAGGGCATAATGGGTGCCAGTCAGGATGTTCCTCAGAGGTAATGGGCAGTACCAGTTCATTTGGCCAGTCCTGTGGCTATAACTTGGTGGAGAGTTTTTCTGGCCACAAGAACAGCAGGTGCAAAGGGCCTGAGGTGGGTAAAAGTTTGGTGGATCCAAAGGACAGAAAGATCAATGAGACTGAAGTGTAATGAATGAAGGGGAGGAAGGTATGGGAGGAAAAGAGGCAGACAGAGATGGGGAGACCTGACATTTAGAACCTATGATTGCCTTAAGGAGTGGATTTTTAAAAAATTTTTTTAACACTTATTTATTTTTTGAGGGACAGAGGGAGACAGAGCATGAGCAGGGGAGGGACAGAGAGAGTGGGAGGCACAGAATCCAAAGCAGGTCCAGGCTCTGATCTGTCAGCACAGAGCCTGGTGTGGGGCTTGAACTCATGAGTCGCAAGATCATGACCCGAGCTGAAGTTAGACACTTAACCGACTTAGCCACCCAGGTGCCCCAAGGAGTTTGGGTTTTATCCTAAAAACAACAGGAAGCCAATGGCCAGTTTTAAACTAAGAAGACAGATGAGAGAAAGGCACCTGTGTCTGTGATAACTACCCATCTTCCTCTCCTATAAAATCATTTGGGAGTGTCAACAAGAAGTAACTGTGGATTTTCAAACTAAGAGAAAGATGATTTTTATACTTAAACAGTGTTCACTGACGTGTGTGTGTGTGTGTGTGTGTGTGTGTGTGTGTTTGAATTTTTAAACGTTTGAATGTTTAGAAATGTGTGTATCCCTGCACATGTTAAATGGGTTTTGGTATACGAATGAAATCTGAAACCAAACAGTTTGAACTACCCCTCCCCCTAACACCCCCAGTAAAAGAAAAGGAAACTGGAAGGCAGCAGAGCCCTTAGGCTGGACAAAATGAAGATGTTAAATGACCTTGACAGAGTTGGGCGCTGTTGAGGAATTCGGGTGTTCTTGCCATCAGGACAGCTTCCCTTCCACCTGACCAAGTGTCCCCACTGAAATCTAGGGCTGGGGTGGACATGAAACACAGCGCCCATAGAGGGGAAGACCAGAAAGTGCATTGTCCTCAAATTTGGAGGGAAAAGAAAGGAGATGATCTGGGGGCAAATTCCAGATCTCTCTATTCTATGGATACTTCTCAAAGGACCTAGGGAGGAGCCCCCTCAGCTTCAGAGACCCCTTGGCGAGAGCCATCTCCCTACAACAATGGTTGGCAGCCATGATGGGCACCAGTTTTGCCCCTCGTGCTCTCTGGTGCCACTGGCTGGTGATCCACTTTGAGGTTTCCCAGCCCCGAGGAAGGGGCTGGGTGTGGATGCCAGTGGGAAGTACAGGATAGTCTCTGAGCTCATTTTCCTTCTCATTAATCTCCTCCTGTCATCTCTGTTCCAGATGCATCTATCCCTAGGCATTGGGGCCATGTGCATCCCAGACCCCAGATACCACACCCAACTTTTTGTCAATTACATAGGAACTTCAGGTTGGACCCAGGAACTGGAAAACCCATTGTGAAGGCAGAGAGGGAACTGGCAGCAGAGAAAGGCTATGGAGAGACTAGGAGACAGGGTTGCTTTGTGCCCCATCTCCCAAATGAGGAGCCCCTGTCTGCCTTGCAGTGGAGGGTGCCAGGCTTGAGGACGCTAGCTGGCACTGCTTAAGAGCTGAGAATGGAAATATCCCCTGACTGCCATTGGTGTCCAGACAGTGCAGGAGAATGATTTACAGAGATGGAGAGAGGCCATTTGGCTGGCCCCAAATTTGATCTACGTTTCCCTCTCATAAATCCAGCATTCACATAAATCTCTGTAGTCCTCCATCCCACCCATGCTGGATTCCTCTCCCCACTCCCACGCCCTTATTCTTCATGAAAATAAATAGATCACTGGCAGTCATCCTCTGCCCATGGCCCAGCCCATGCAGCTCAGGAGCTGGGTCACCAAGAGGACTCCTCTAACCATGACCCTGCCTTTTTCCACCCATAGCAAGAAGCCTTCGCAAATGCCATTGTTACTGCTGGACATGGACACACAGCAGCCTACTCCTTCATCACTGGGTAGCTTCCCCGAGAAGGCAGCTAGAGCCAAAGTGGAGAGCCCATGAGATCAGAGCTGGCGAAGTCAGCAATGGGCTGGACTGCCCACCTTCCTTCCAGCCTGGGGTCTGTACTACCAGCTCAGCATCCTTGCGGGGCCTGGCCCCTCTCCCAGCAGGCCACATTCTCACCTTTGCTGGCCTTCTCCTCTGCCCTTTCACACTGTTTAACTTCTGTGCCCACTCTTCCCTTGGGGATATGCCTAGTGACCAATTCATCTGGTAAATTAATTCAAGCAGGTGTGCTGGACAGGAACGTATCCTGGGCTCCAGATTCAAGCTAGGCTTCTTGGCATGGTCTTTGCCAAGTCACTTCCCCATTCTGGACCTCAGTTTTCTGACCTATCATGTGGGAAAGCTACATTGGATCAATTCCAACATTTCTGTCAATAGTAGAGTCACTTAACCAAACATGTTTTTGGTGAAAGCTCCAAATTTTGAAAAGAATGGAACTTGGAGTGGATTTGACCTCTGGCTGACAGACCGTGGCCCTAGACGCACTGCCGCTGAACTCTGGGGTCCAAGACGGGGCTGAGGTCCACTTTAACCATACACTTCTGTCATCTCAGATGTGTGAATGTGGACTGATTCTCAGACAGGGCTGGGCCTCGGTTTCTCCAAATCTGTGTGCTAATGACTGATGAGGTCTGATGGGCCCCCTAGATACGAGTTTTGCATATTCACATTTCTGCAGTGCCGTCAGCCTAGGCAGCCCTGTGGATTTCAGCTAATGGGCATTGTGGTGGCCAGAGAACAGCCTCTGGCTGGAGCGGGGTGGGGAGCGGGGAGCTTTTTGGCAGTAACATAGTCTACAGGGGAGATCAGTCTGCCTAAATCACCAAAAAGGCCAGATGCTTGGCAGAGAGGACAAACCCATCTCACGCCAGTCTAGATTTTCCCTAATCTGAACATAGCATGCACACTTCATTCTCTCTCCATCCTTGCCTCGTGTTGTGTCCAGTGAGGTTACGAACCAGTGTTGGCTGAAGCAAGTAGGCGTTTGGCCCCATTTGCCTTCTGAGCTCGTGGGGAAGTTGGGGAAGCCTGAAGAAATGTGTGCGGGGCACGTGCCCAGGGTGTGTTTCCTGCAGGAACAGGCCCTCTCCTTCACTGGTCATGCTCCTTCTGGCCTGACGTGGCTGCATCCCCATGGTAGTGGCCTGTCCACTGTCCCTCGGATACGCCTGGAGTCTTCCACGCCAGTCCCACCGTCCCCTTCTTGTGCTGGAGCATCCACACTCCTACCTGATATTCCTCCTGACCAATGCTCATCCGTTTGTCTTCTGGGCCCTGGGGCAGCTCTGATGCCTCCCACTCACCCTGGGTTCTCCCCACTCCCAGGGGCTGGAGTGGCATTTTAGTGACCACCAGATGTGCACCCTGGGACTTTGAGGGACTTTACCCCATCCTGGTACTGGTGGCCCCTACGGCTGCTGTCTGTTCACTGCCTCCCCCATAGCTGCAGCCCCACTCACCCTCCAGCGCCTCCTTCACCTTCCTCCTAGGAGGACAGGCACCTTCGTGCTTCTCTGCAAATACATACTCCTTCACAATCTAAACTCAAGGGATAGAAGGAGCAAGGAGACTTTATTATGTTGTCTGCTTGATTGCTGCTAGACTCTGGGCAAAGGCTAATTTGTAGAGTTAAAGCAATGGGGTGGTAGTTTTTCCACTATTTCTTTTAGCTATGAGACCACCATTTCTTGAAGGAGACCTTAGGGGAAGAGACCTTTGTCAGATTTTCCACCTCTGCAGCCCCCTCCCTCTGCCATTCACACTAACCTCGGAGGGAGTGTAGGGCTCCAAGATGAAGATGGATTGAAATCGCTGGGTAGTGGGTGGGAGATCAGGTTGATTTCTGTTTCAATAGGGATGACATGACTTATTGGGAACAGCAGTCTTTATTATGGGCACGTTTTTTGCCATGAGGGGAAGAGACAGACCTTCCGGCTGCCCTCTGTTTGCTACAAACCATGTCCTGCATTGTTTCCAGGCCCTGAAGGATCCCACCCTGGCCGCCCGAAAGGATTTCCAGAGGGAGGCTGAGCTGCTCACCAACCTTCAACATGAGCACATTGTCAAGTTCTATGGCGTGTGTGGTGATGGGGACCCACTCATCATGGTCTTTGAGTACATGAAGCATGGAGACCTCAACAAGTTCCTCAGGTAAGAAAGGTCTGTGGTCCCAACCCCTCGACCCCCACCCAGCTCCACTGAACCCCTATAGTTCTCCTGGAGTCAGAAATTATTCCCCCACTTGTGTCTGGGGATTAGAAATGAGGAGTGACTTTTCAATCTTCCATATCATCTCCTGAGAAGCAAGCTTCATTAGTGATTTCTAGTGGGTAACATTGAGGGGGCCATGACAAGTGAGTATCTTCTTCCTGATAACAAGGTAGACTGGCCACAAGAGAAGGCTCTGGAATGAGTCCGAGGAGGGACCCCCGAGGGCCTACTAGCCTGTACCTCTCATCTTGGGAGACTCTAGAGCCACCCTTTCTCCTGATAATCTGAATAGCTTTTTCACTTTGTGCCTTACATTTCTGTGTTGCAGAGCAAAGCTCATACCTTATATCCCTCCTGGAAAACTTCTTGCTAGAGACTTTTTCATGATGAATAAGAAGGTACAAGGTTACAAGCTCATCAGGAGGTAGCAGTGGTTGAAAAAAAGAGCAGATTTCCTTGGATAAATTTATAACCATGCTGTCCAGTCTTATAGCTACATATGGAAATTTGAATTTAAATTTACACTACTTAAATAGAATTTAAAAATTCAGTTCCTTGTTCCCACTAGCCATGTTTCACGTACTCAGTAGTCACCTGTGGCTAGTGAGTACCATACTGGACAGTGCAGTAGATAATGTTTTTATGAATAAAAAAGTTCAGTGGGATAGCACTGTTTTAGAAAGATTGGATTTGTTGTAAGAGGGTTTCCCAGACCTGCATCTAGATCATCTGGATTTTGAGATGCTTTTGATGGAACTGGTAAGAGACTGGAACCCCAGCCAGAAGTTCTGGATGTGGTTGCAGGGCCAAGGGACAGACTCTATCTTCCCCAGGGAAGACAGCTTCTCACCACTAAAGCAGAAGTAACACTCATCCACCTCCTGCATCTGCCACTTCCAAGTAGCGCCCAGGTGTGGAAGGAGCAGCCATGTGTGCGTCTCTGTGGAATTCAGGGTCCCAGGAAGCAGGTTTGAACAATCAGACCCTTGACACTTAGGGTGCCGTCTTAGCCACCTTTGAGTTCCATTGAATCCCATTGCTCATAATGACATTTTCAGAATTCAAATGTAGGTAATAGAGCACTGTGGCACACTCACCAAATATTGATGAGCATCTCACTCAAGGAAGTGAAACATTCCTTGGGTGCTCTGGTTTAAGGAGGAATGGATAGGGCTTGTAGTAGATAATGAACTTTTCTTATGAGCTGCGTTTCCAAAACATGGAAAGTAACTGAAGGATGTTTTGAACCTCCTGAACTTGGATTTTCACAATGAAATTTATTCCTTTCTTGGAGAACTTAGTCCTTATCATAGGATAGACTCCGGTTCATATCCTGAATTTGTCACATCTTGCTGATGAACCTAGGGCAAGTTATTAAACCTTAATTCTCTTTCCTAGGAAACAAGACTATTAATAACTGCTTCAGAGGTTTGCTGTTATGAGTCCTGAATGATTATATTTGTAAACTACCTGGATGAGTTTTCCATGTAGCTGGGTATTCCGTCAATGATAGCTACTATTAAATTATTACAATTATTGTTTTGTCAGAACTGGAACCAGTTACTAATACAGTCAGTGCTATTTATCGGTATTCAGGATCTTCAGGCTGTGCTTGCATCCCCCTGGAATGGTCAGAGGGACACGCTCCATCTTCCCCCAAGCCACCACTGTAGATTCAGCACTCCCTATAGTCCCAAGTGCCACACACAGAGCTACAGAGAGCTCCTGGGTACCTCTGTGTACCACTGTCATTCCTGATAGAAGGGAGGAAGGAGAAATAGAGGATAGAAGCCAGTTGGTGGCTTTTAGGGGCAGGCTGAAGGGTCCTCTCCTGGTAGACAGGAGTGCAGTCTTGACGGCTGATCCCCCTTCTTTGTGAGCTGATGCAGTAGCTCTCTTTCAAAGGGTTGAATTGGGCAGATCCCACAGGAGACAGTAAAATGAATGTGTTCATATTTAATGACTCCTTTCGGTGGAAATTGGAGAAGCAGTAAAACAGGCCTAGGCCTCTCTGTATACCAGGGCTCCTTGGTCCACAACTTCATAAATAAGGGCTCTGGGTATGGTTACGGCTCATTGGGCTTTCTGGAAAAAAAGAGTGAATACTGAAAGTGACTGATATGACAAGGCAAGACATTAGGAAAACAAATCCGGGCCTTGATTTGGGATGAAGGGGCAACCAAGGCTTTAGAGGCCTTGGATTCAGGGACATAGGGTCTCTCCATCAGGTTCTGCCACCAACAGAAGTTACCCAGTCCTAGGCAGCGTGGTGGTCAGGGTAGGAATGTGGACTCAACACCCCTGCTAACCAACAGTGTGGACTTCCCACTGGGCAACCTCAGCACCTGAGCTTGTGGGAAATGCAAATGATCAAGCTCCACCTAGCCAATCAGAATCATAGGGGGAGGAGCCTGGGAATCTGTTCAACTAGCCCTCTGGGATGATGCTCCTTGACTGTTTAAAGCTCTCTAGAGCCACCTGCCTGGTTTCAATCTGCCTCCTCATTACCCCCAAGGCCCTGTGGCACTCCTGTGACTTTGGCCAAGTGATCTGATCATTTTGTACCTCTGTTTCTTTATCTCAAAATTGGAGTGGGAGGATTAAGTAAATTAATAGATTTAAGATCCTTAAAGCAGTGCTTGGAATAGTAAGCACTCTGTAGGAGATGGCTGTTGTTTTTTTGTTTTTTGTTTTTTTAATGATTCTGTAGTAGATATCTAGAACTCAGGAAACTCCTGAAGAGTATTAAGATATATAAAAGAGTAGATGTATTTCCTGATCCATTAGAATATGTCTGCATCATCTTAACTGGGAACCTGGTTGTACTCCCATCCACACTCACATATGGAATGTTGGGTAGATAGAACTAGGCAATAAATAGGCTAAGAGGGATTTTATTCATGTCTGGGTATAGTCCAGAGACCAGGGCATCAGGAAGACTATTCTCTTTGATCTCCTGAGTTCTCTCTGTCCCGTCTTTCCCCCACCCCTCACAGGGCCCATGGGCCGGATGCTATGATTCTTGTGGACGGGCAGCCACGCCAGGCGAAAGGTGAGCTGGGGCTCTCCCAGATGCTCCACATCGCCAGTCAGATAGCCTCAGGCATGGTGTACCTGGCCTCCCAGCACTTTGTGCACCGGGACCTGGCCACCAGGAATTGCCTGGTTGGAGCCAATCTGCTGGTGAAGATCGGGGACTTCGGCATGTCCAGAGATGTCTACAGCACCGATTACTACAGGGTAAGGTGGCCTTTCCAGCTGCAGGACTCAAACGCAGAACTAGCACGTCGCTCACATGTCTTTGTCATTGTCCATTAACCCTGTCACTCCAGAGAACACACATGTGCACTTGTGCCCAGACATACATGCAATGGTCATCCTTTGGCCACTTCTGCTTCTTGACATACCTGTGTACTATTCTCTCAATAGCTCACGCCTCCCTTCCCCTTGGACATTTAGCTGGACTGTATTCTTCCGTTGCAATGACATATGCATTGTGTTCTTACTTGCATCAATACTCATTCTTCATGCAAACGGACTCATATGTATATGTGTATGCCCAAATGCACACATAGTCAAGCTCAACTTGGTGCTACATTTTAACATCTTCCACCTCAGTCCCTGATCCAGCCTTACCCACAACACATTTTATTCTCTGAAATTATCTGGTGATTGGGTAGGCTTATCTTGCCTTCAAAGGCAGATCTTAATGAGAAGTCAGAACCCAAAGCAAAGTAGCAAAAATCATTAATGTACTGCTGAGCACGATCACACCAGTGATTTAGGAAAGATGAAACAAGAAAGCATGTTATTGTTGCCAACTTTTGATAGAGGTGCAGGTTGGCTTTAACAAAAGCTTTCTGATTGTGAGAAGAGATATCATGTTCAATTTTACTTCTGTACAGTTGTCTACTATACATTAATAGTTATCTTATTTTGCCCCCAGATTTATTTTCTCCCTTAGTCTTTGGAAATCCCCTCCTAATGGGTTTGAGTAGTTTTGACAGTGTTATTATTTCAAGGGAAAGGATAAATGTCATTGACCCCAAAAGAGGGAAATATGGGTGCAGCTTGAGATGCAGAGATAGGATAATTTCTGAAAAATGACTACAAGCCACATGCCTCAAGAGATGTGTAAGATTTACTTCAGGGACATCGAATGGGTGAGGAGTTTGGATAGATGGTATAAGAAAAGGGTGGGACAAAGTTTTGGAGGTCAAGAGGCATGGTAGCCATTGGTTTCATTTTCTTTGTAGGGAATGAATGATCATATTATGAGTCAAAGAGCTCAGATATGATTGTCCTGTCAGCCTAGGCATGATGGACGAGGAGGTTGGGAGTTTGGGGTTGGCATATAGAGATCAGTTCTGTCTGGGAACTCCTGATGGAGTGGCTTTGGGATGGCTTTTCCCAAACAACATTGCCCAGGACATTAAAACTGATGACTCAAGACACTTCATTTTAGCCATGGCCTAAAGAAAAATGAAATATTTAAGAAATGCCCTTTGTGGTTAGAAAGTGATTTGTGCATGGTGCAACCAAAGAATGGCAGACAATATACCATCATGAGAGAATATGAGGCAAAGAAGACCAAAGAGCTGGGAAGGTAGTATGTCTGAGCAAGCTGGGCCCTATGTTGAGCCACCTGCCCAACCCAACATCCCCAGATATGGAAAAGGGAGCATAACATAGCAATAGCCACAGATGGGTGGCCAGGGCAGACCTGCCAGGGGATATCAAAGTGGGACTTTCTTTAGCATATAGGCTAATTTTTTTCACTCATTTCCCAGAGAGACATTGGTATCGTTACTGAGGGCCATGAGCCACAGATTTCTTGAGTCTGGCTAGAGTTAGCACCATTTAATTGCCTTTGCGTTCTATGTAATTGGGTTTGCTGGCCTGTCTGGCTGAGCTCAGATTTATGTTGGTGTTGATAAAAGCAAAGGAAAGATCATCGTTTTTCTGCGTGAGGCAGATGTGTGATTATGCCAATCTGCTCTCAACTGGCTTTACCACGGTCTTGGGAAATAATATCTGACCAGAATGTGTGCAAACTCAGCTTTCAAACTCACTTCAAGGAGTGCACTTACTATTTCTTGATTCTGATTCAAAAGAGTAAAGGAAAAAATCACCTCTATCAGTTACCAAATGATACTGCTTTACTCTTGCTTTAACAATGGGGAACTGATGCTCTTTACTCCTGGGAGAGCAACAACGGGTAAATCCATCTCCTTCCTGTGGGCACTAGGGCTTATTGGAATTTGAGGGAGAGTGAGGTGGGAAACGTCCACTCTTCAGGTATCTGCAGTTGCTTTTTTCGTGAATTCTAAGCCAGGCATAAGCTGAGGCCAGCTGGCTTGAAAATGTATGTCTTTGGTCCCAAGGAATATGAAATAAAAAAGAGAGTTATTGTAGTAAAAAAACCAGTGCACCACGGGAAAACTGCGTATCCCACTGATGGTGGGTAGATATTATACTCTACATATTCCAAGAGCAGCATGTATTATATATTCATGTTCAGTTGCTCGCAATGTCCTAATGTATGTGCAGCCCCCACCCCCCACTTTCTGTAAAACAAAAGGCAGAAGTAGATTTGCCAGAGGTCACATCAGTAATGAACTTTGAAGTCTTGTTATCCATATCGGAAGATACAAGGGTAACAAGTGTATTCTGCATTGGGATCTAAAGTTACCTAATGCCACCATTAGCAGCCATGGGACCCCAACGCACTACTTCTAAACTCTCTTTAATTTTCTTATTTTAAAAATGAGGATAAACATAGTCTTTTGTGAAGCTATTTTGGTGTTAAGCAAGTTAATTTGTGTAAAGAGCCTGGAATAGACTACTTACTGGATAAACCATTGCTTATATTATCTTCCTTAGTCCCCTTTCATACCCAAGGCAGGAAAGCCACAGGGATAATCTGATTTCCAGATGTAGTTCTGAGGTCAGAGAAGAGAGCCTCCTGACCACTGGAAAATAAACTTGCATCATGCAGCTGACCCCAGAGGAATACGGTCTTTAAGTTGACCACCTCTGGAAAATGTCCTTCTCAAGGTTTCAACTTAGATAGAAATACTGGATCATAAGTACTTACCTGTTCTTCTGGTTAGTGTTTATATAACCCTCATAATCTTAGAGTGAGGTCGATGTTCAGGTGATTTACAAAACATTTCTTTCTGTTTGGTATATCAGCTGAGGCTCTGGGGGAATGCAGTGATTTATTATATAGCAAGAACCCTGAAGGATTCTCTCTGCAAGCTGACATCCAGGACAAATCAGCACCTCTCTGCTACTGTAGGTTATGGAAATCCACTGAGCCTAGGAGTTTGCTAGTTTCTGGTGCCTAATTCAGTTAAATGAAGATAATTGGGCTTCTGTGTGTGAGTGTGTGTGTGTATGCACACGCACGCACGCACACGCTCCCATGCACCAGTATTCATCTGCCCAGTGCAGATTCCATGGTGTGTATACAAAGCAAGGAGAGATGAAGATAAGTTCCTCCCTACATTCTTTTTTTAATTTTTTAATTTCTTAAAACAAAGAGGCACCATCTGGCTCATGTACGAGTGATATGCAAATGGTTTACAAAGGTGAACTGCCTGATTTCCTGTTACATATTTAGAAAGAGAAAACAAACATATCTGCACCAGAATGCCAGGACCATTTGTTGTGTCTTCTTAAGACTGTGCCTAGAGACAGATACCTTTTCCTCCAGTGGATCACTCACGCTACACTTCTAGGATTGCTTTTAAACTGACTTGGACAGGGGTGGGCATTCTCTCTCTCTCTCTCTCTTTCTTTCTCTCTGTGTGTGTGTGTGTGTGTGTGTGTGTGTGTGTGTGTGTGTGTTTGTGTGTGTGTGGACACCAGTGGATGTCCCCCCAGTTGGAAATACGAAACCATGCTAAAAGGATGGGTCTCTCACCACTCTGTTCATTCCTACCTGAGCAAGTGGCTGCCAACCTCCCTGAGCCTTAAGTTCTCTCCTCCAGGGCCAAGAATAGTGAGTCCTGACCCCCTGCTTACCTGCCTGGAAGAGGATTAGTAGCTTGGAAAACTGCTCCTTGAGGGATACAGACCCAGTTTGGAGAGGGCTTAGCCAGACTTGTCTCTGGGCTTTTTGCCATTATGTTTTCCTTAGTAGACCCAGGCACGATGGTAGAAAATTGATTCTATCAGAAGATGAACATCTCATCCAAGTGCCCCAGTGAGTGGCCAGAGCACAGTTGTAGGGCCTGATTGTTCCCTTGCTACTTGTTGAATATCCTAATAATTTGTTACCCATATTCCTATTTATCTGGAGGAGAACAATTCTGAGGAGGCAGTTTATATTCCATTCCTGAGGAAAGTGATGGTTCCATTTCTTATTTTTTATAAATAAATTTTTATTTGGAGTAATTTTAGGTTTCCAGAAAAATTGCAAAGATCATAAAGAGAGTTCCCATATGCACTTGACTCAGTTTTCCCTGCTGTTGGCCATGGTACATTTGTCAAAACTAAAAAAATTAACGTTGGCACAAATTGTTAATGAAACTAAACTTTGAATTTTATCAATTTTCCCGCTAATATCCTTTTTAGTGTCCAAGGATCCACTCCAGAACACCGCAGTGCACTTAGCCACATTGTTCCTTAAAGGCTGTAGGGCTATTTTGGTTGAAGCAGGGGTAAAGAGATCTACTGCCTATTGTAAACTCTCTTCTTTGGCCCTTTGCCCCGGGGTAACCCTTAATTCACCTTTCAGTGGCACTACGGCTCCCTGTGTTCTGGAAGAGGAGTAGGCAGGCTGTAAGAAGCTCCTGAGGAACTCTGCTTTGTGAGCAGCAGCTTGTAATTCCAGACTCTTACAGGAATCTTTTGCAACTGTGCAATCATTGGCCATTGTCTTTAAGAGAGCATGCCGATAAGAATAGAGTTCACTAGCTTAGTTTAGGAGGCTAAGGGAAGGCCTGGGACTCCTCAGGTTCCCAGTCCCTAACCTATGTGTGTGTTCTTTTCTTTCGCCTTGGGAGAGGGTGCCCCATGCTGGCGAAGAGACATGGCCACAAGTAGACATCTGGGCATGCTCAGAGCTTTAGTTGGCCAGAACGTCTGCTGTAGCACTTGGTGCCATGGTACACACACCTTGAGTGAATTTTGAAAACAACTTAAATGCCAAGACCCATTAAGCTGCACAAAGCTACAGACAGAGTGAACATGATGGAAGGTGTAGAGGATAGATTTATGCTAATTATAGGTATTACGACCTTGTTTCCTTGATTAAAGCCAATGGATTTGCACAGCGAATATCCAAAAAAATATCAGACATTTTGGAATCCAAGTTCATTGAGGGACAGGCCTGCTATTTAGGATATCTTGGTCTCAATGCCAGCTGTATGTCCAGTTAGAAGCTTTACTCTCATCTGTAAAATCTGGGGGTTTGGACCCTGGTTTTATGGTCTCTCTTAGGTTTTACCTTCTGTGGGACTAAGTTCTAGTAGTAATGATAACTGAGCCAGAGGCTTGGTTTCTTTAGAAAAGAAGGGAGACAGGGGCTGTGGATACAAGAATAAAACCAATGTATGGGGCGCCTGGGTGGCTTAGTCGGTTAAGTGTCCGACTTTCGCTTAGGTCATGATCTCGCGGTTCGTGGGTTCGAGCCCCGCGTCGGGCTCTGTGCTGACTGCCAGCTCAGCCTGGAGCCTGTTTCAGTCTGTGACTCCCTCTCTCTCTGACCCTCCCCTGCTCACGCTGTCTCTCTCTCTCTCCTAGAAATAAATAAAAAAGATTAAAAAAAAAAAAAAGAATAAAACCAATGTCCTCTTAAGCACTCCCTGTTACTGCTTTGCTTTGGACCACAGCTGTTCAATATCCCAGCCCCCTTTCTCCCTCCTGATTAAACAAACCTCCAGTCTTGAAATAGGTTCTCCCCATAATACCTGGATCTAGTGTAGTGATTGAAATTTGCTTTCTTCTCTTCCTCTTCTTTAGCTCTTTGAGATATTTAAGGTAATTGGACAAAAATCAGCCTGGTGGGCATAAGAATTGTTGGGAAGATTTTTTTTTATTGTTTTTATCAGTGATGGGAATTACCTGGATTCTTCTGTCTGTCTCAGCATTTCCAGACCTCCAACTTTCCTAGACTATATGATCCCTATTCCAACACAGTGGTAGTACTGTGGACATCTACCAGCAACTACAACATCCTAAAAAATTCAGAAGTGAATATAGGGTGGGCCTGGTGTTTTGAGCCATGGAACACTCCAGCAGTCTGGTGTGAAGATGACTTGGAGAGGACATGATGACCAGGAAGTTGAAGTACAATCAACCAATGGGACTCCAGCAACAAAATGAAGAAGTTATTTTGGACCTCTCTCCACAGGGCCTTAGGAATGCCAGTGCTAGGGAGTACTCTTCCATCTTTGCTTAGGGGGTCTTGGCAGCCCATGACTAATGTGGTGACTAGAAGGCAGGACCAGAGGCAGGAAGGTTTAGTCCCTGCTGTGACCATTGACATGAGAAAAATATGTTTCTGGCCACAGACCTGAATTTATCATATGTAATGTAGGCACTTCCTGTCTGTCTTTGTCATTGTCTTGAAGTTTCTCATCTCTTCACAGGAGACTGACCACACCAAAAGCAATGTTTTCTGTTACCTCATGAGAACTCATGGTTGGGACTTTGATGGATATTCTGTAGTTTCATCTTTAGATACATTGATGGCTTCACT
Organism: Proteles cristata cristata; assembly: GCA_017311185.1. NCBI lineage: Eukaryota > Metazoa > Chordata > Mammalia > Carnivora > Hyaenidae > Proteles > Proteles cristata. Next base: position 596,815 of record JAESUZ010000722.1, read on the forward strand.
GACTGTTTTCCTGGATATGGCTTGAAGGGATGAGTTCTGGTTCAGCCACTCACTTACTTTGGTGATATTGCCTTTAGGTCAGTATTATTGCTTCTCAGCTTATAAGGTTGGATTAGATGCATAGTTTTCCAACACATTTTTTATAGCAGTACTCTCTTCTTCAGATGGATGCTTATTAGATAGATAGATAGATAGATAGATAGATAGATAGATAGATAGAGGATAGGTAGATGGGGTGGGAGGAGAGCAAGAGATAGAAAAGTGCTTTAGTTGAAGTAAAAGAACATGGAGCCATGGTATTCTGCTACCTCTTACCTGCCCTCAGTCATGGAGCTCTTGCAATATTTTGTGGAGGGGCTTCCATGCTCTGCACAGCTAAGCACTGGGATCCCTTCAGTAGGCTCCCCAATTGAGATTTAGGGCAGATCTTATATGTTCCATCCACACATGATAGTGACGGTGATAACAAGAAGAATGGTAGCAGCAGAGAATCAGTGAATGAATAGCTGGTTTTGAATATAATCTGATTCTCCTGCCTTTCTGTGGCTCTCAGTTGACCCTGTAAGCCCTCACATTCAAACCAGCTGAAAGAGAAATGTTCATTTTACACATGCTGATTATGGGGCTGTGATTGCATACCAGCCTCTTAATGTTCTACCTAGAGAGGAAGAAAGTCTTTTGAGATTTTGCAGGGAAGAAGGAATTATTAGCCTACATTTTATGGATGAGCCTTAGAAAAGGTTGGTGATATTTTCAAGAGATTTCTCAACAGCAAAGTCAGTGTTAGAACCTTAGGCCTTGTGGTGAGGAATCCACTTTGTACATCTGCTGAACTTGGTCCATGCTAGTTTATTTCCCGTTGAGCCAAAAACTCTAGCCATTGAGAAAGACCATGTGTTGGGAACAGAATTCAGTTCAATTCCCTGACTATGTGTGAGGATGAATAGAATGCAGTCTGTGTTCCCAAGGAAATTAAATTTTCATAGGGAATATAAAGCAGGATGAAAATTTGTAACTCCCCCACAGGCCAGAGGGAGGAAAATCATACAAAAGGGTTACCAATTTCAAAAGCCCATTTAATCAGAGGGATGATTTGGGTCTTAAGGAGTTGGTGGGTAGTCAGTGGGTTGAATTTTAGGAGGGCATTCCCATTAGGAGGATTAGCATGAGCAAAGACATGGAGGCAGTCAAAGCAAGAGGGTGATCTAGACCAGCACATCACTCAACAGGCTGAAAGTACAGACATGTGGAAGGTGCATGAAAGGAAATGTTTGTAAAGGATGGATGAGCCACTGTGGCAGGTCTTGGAAGTCCAGCTGTTCTGACGTGGGTGCCAAAGGACAGTCATGGAAAGTGTGTCATCTGTTTTAGTGTAAATGAGGCTGTGTGTGAGGACAAGTCATCAGGCAATGGCATGTAGGATGGACTGCAGGAAACCAAGACCACCAAGGCAGGCATTGGCAATAGTCCAGGCAAGAAGCAATGAGGCCTTGTGCCCTCGTGATAGCAGTGGAGGATGGAAGAGAAGCCATTGGAATCAGCAGGGCCTTGAAAGGTCAACTGAAAGCCAGGGGCTGGGCACTCAAAGCCTCTTGCAGTTTTGGATCATAACCTTGAAAAAAGAGTACCAGTAAAATTGAGGGTCAGGATGGATATTTTACAAATACATAGGCCACCTAGCCCCTGTGTGTATCCCTAGAGTATTAGAAACAGATGAACAAATGCCAAATCACTCCATTTTAAAGAAACATGAAGCCAGAAGGAGCCTTAAGTGTCATTTGTTTCACCCCTGTAGCCCCAAGAAGAATAGCATCAGAATCACCTCAGACAGATGATTTGTTTGCTCTGTTGTAGTGCATCTCCTAGGATTCCACAGGTGCCCCCTTATTCTTTCCAACTGTGGTGAAGGGAAGCCATTATCAGTGAGAGATTTATCTTTTTCTTTCTAATTTGTAATACCCTTTAGAAGTAGGACGTTCTCAATTACATCTAGCTGCTGTAAGGTAAGTCCGTTTCAGCCTATATTTTTAGTAGAGATAAACATGGTTTATATTATAAAACAAACATTACAATACCAGTACAATGCTAAGAAGCTCATTGAAACCAATATGGCTTCTTCATAAATAATTGGTTGTATTTTATTCATTGGGTGTAAGTTGACTGGTGAGGAATCAATGGAATATACTTATCTCCTTCCCTTGCCCTACCAAAAAAATAATATCCTTTTTCTGAAGACAGGTCCCAGTGGTCTCTCTTAGACTTGGTCTCATCTCTTGTAATTTTGAAATCTGGTTGTTTTCCTCTGTCTATGATGATGGTGCAAGGTATGGGATGGATACCATCATAGTCAGCCTTACCTCCACAGGGACAGATACTGGGGGGTGGGGGGGGAAGGCAGGAAGATGCCCTATCAGAAATTTCTGAGAACTTGAGGCATGTTTACACTGAAGCTCATCCTGAAGAAACCGGAAACAGAGGCAGAGGCAGTGTCAGGAGGCTACTGAATCAGATGTTGGTTCATTTCATTCTTCTCTGCTCACATGGAGGACAGGATAACACTGCCTTTATCTCCTGACACCGTTGGTGTGTGTTTGAACAGGCCCTGTTTGGGTTACCAAAGTGTAAAAGACCTTTCTTTTTTTCTGAGGCAAACTGAATACAGAGCATATAAAGATACATAAATTTCCATACAAATATCTTCTTTACCAGCTGTAATTAAGATATTTGCATGTAAAGAGAACAGTGTGTTCCCTTGACTTCCTCCTAGGGAATTGTGTTTGTCTCCTAATCCTCAAAACCCAAGACTTTGTGATCTGTTTGTGTCTAAACTGGAGGGAGGGGGCAGGAAGAAGAGGCAGAGCACTGGGTCAATACAGCATCTGAAATTCAGAATTTTGAACACAATCTTTAGTCCTAGTTGTTTTTGTTTTTAGGTTTAGCTTAGCTAATCCCACAGAACAAAGTTGAGGTAGGAGTGAGGGAAGGCCCAAGAGAAAGTGGGCAAAGCACATATCAATTCTGGAGTCAAGCTGATAGATATTCCTTTGAATTCTGAGCTTCTGCTTATGAGCTATGTGACCTTAGGAAGATTTCATAAATTCTCTAAGCCTTAGATTCTCATCTGAAACAGAGAGAGAAGTAGAGAAAAAGAGAGAGAGAGGGAGAACAATCTCTTCTTTTGTGCAG